>CM054818.1:13139276-13739276 GCA_028984105.1 Lavandula angustifolia | reverse complement strand
GTTGGCTAGCATTACCTCAAGCTTTTTCTCAGCTCCCATGTAACGCTCTGTCATCAGGTTTCTCTAGATATCATCGCTCTTTCTCAGAGTTTCGTGCTCGGTCTGAAGTCATGAGAACTCCTGCTTCAGCTGACTCAATTCAGTATATTTCTGATTCAAGTCTTTGGTCAGTACTGAAATCAGACCTTCTTGTTGCTGAGACTTGATCATCAGAGAGTTAATCTCCTCCTTAGTCTTACAACAAGTCCTTCCGACTCAGTAGCCAACCTGACTCTCCTGAGAAAGTCTATGATTTTCCACTTTTAGGGCATCTAACTCCTGAAGAACCTTGTTGAGCTGCAGACTCATCTGAATCTGCTCGTCGAGTAATTCTTCGTAGGTGATCGCGACGTCCAGATTCTCGTCTGCACCTGAAATAGTATCTTGTGTGTAGTGTGAAGAAGAGTTAAATGGTTCTGGAGAGTTTAGCTCATCCTCTTCTCCCGCTATCAGACACTTTTCAGTATCTTCTTCAAGCTCTTTAGCCAAGAAGGCGACTTCATTATCAAATGAATCCATGAAGGTGTCGACTTCTTCTGAGTCATCTGAGAGTTCACCGGCAATATAGGCTTGTTGCTTCTTGATGAACTTCTCCCTTCGAGCTTTTCTTGCAGCTCTTTCAGCTGTACTGAGCTTAGGACAATCGTACGGATAGTGTCCTGGCTTCTTGCAGTTGTAGCAGGAGGTGATTCTACTCTCTCTGTTCTCATTGTCTTTCGATTGTGTAGAATCCTCTTGTTTCCTACATTCAGAAGTTTGTGAGTCAGGAGTGCGTTTATGTGAGAAGTCAGTCTTACTCTTTGAGTCCATGACGACTCTTGACAGTTTTCTGCGCCGCTCCTTCTCCTTCTGATACTTGATCGCAAGCAATGAGTATCGTTTAGCTAAGCTCCCTTCTTGTAATTCACTTGATGAAGGTTCAGCTTTGTTAGACGTTGGAGCTGTTGTCCTAACTGATGCTTTAAAGGCATGATCTATTTGAGTGTCAGCTTCAGCTCTTTGCTTCCTCTGCGGCAGACCAAACTCGAACTCTTCAGCTTTTAATTCAGAAAATATATGATTAGGAGAAACAATATCAAGATCAGAATGTCTAAGAAGTGTAGTGATTGGAGTCCAATGTCCGTCTGGCAGGGCTCTCAATATTTTGAGATTCATCTTTCGGGTGGAGAACGTCTTTCCTAGCCCATTGATTGTGTTCATCATATCCATAAATCTAACATTGAGATCTTCAATCGTGTCGCCGGGAAAGAGTGACAATCTCTCCAGCTTCTGGAGTTCCAGCGCTAGTTTGTTGGCCTTGATCTTCTGAGTCCTCAGACTCAGTAGCGCTAGAGCATCCCAGAGTTCCTTTGCTGACTTGCAGTCCTGAACTCTGTCGAGATACGAGTCGCTCAGCATGGTTAAAATGGCGTTTCTGGCTACCCGGTCAAGGTTATGAAGCTTCTTCTCTTCTGGAGTGAAGAGGCTTCTATCTTTTGGCACCTTCTTCCCGGTCATCGCTCCTCCTTGTGCTGGTTCCTGAAAGTCAACGCTATCGACCATAGGTATGATAGGTCCGTCTTCCAAGACCTCTGTCATGCTATCGTGGAGGGAGGTCAGACGTGCTTCCATTCTGACCCGCCATACCCCGTAGTTCTCAACTGAGAACATGGGTACCATCCTGATTCCTGATATATCAGACATATTAGAAAATGATATGAATGAATAATGATATGCAGTGAAAATGTTTTCAAGGATCCGTTCGAGTAGACCAGTTTCAGATAACAAGAGTCTTAAATAACTCCTGCTCTGATATCAATTGTTGTTCTCGAGTCAAACGTTCAGGTGTAGGGGGGTGAATACACTTGAAAACCTTTTTCTCAAACTTGAACGCTAATAGTTTGATTATGTAGATTGTCTACTGAATGAATTCAGTAGACCATGCAAGTTGTTCTGGATTGCGTGGACAGAGTGACTGACTATACTGAGGCCTGCTAGCTGACTGATGTCAGAATTCAGTACCGTCTAGTAAGAGTTCAGTAACGTGCGGAATAGTGTAGGCCCGATTCAGTTTGATTTGAAAACGTTATTAATGAAAACTATTTCAGTAGATTAGTGCACTCAGTTAAGTTTTTTTACTAAAACTCTGTTGAATGATTTTATAAACGGTTTTCAGAATGAACAGTAAATCAATGCAACAGTAAAAGACACAGCAACTTTTAAATTGGTTGGATATCCAAAATCCTACATCCACTGTCCTGAACAGACCAGGAGGCTATTTTATTATACCGAGTTAGTCTTAGTTTGTTCACAGGACAAACACAACCTTGTGATTATACTGAGCAAGTCTCAATTTACAAAGATCAAACAAAAATGTTTGAATGATTCTCCAACGATGAAGGAGTTCTTTACAATAAGAACAGTTCAAGAGATGAACTCCTTCGGTTCTAAGCTATAGATAAGTTCAGCTGAGCTTCGGTTAGAGGGAAAGGGAACAAGAAGGAGCTTCTAGAATGAAGAATAGTGAGGAATAATCTCTCTGGGTTCGTGTTCTTTCACTTGGATGCTAGAGGCTTTGATTCTATGAAGCTTGGTTCCCTAGAGCAGTATGAGTGCTTTTCTCAGTAGGTTGTTTTCTCTGCAGTTCTTCGCGCAAAGCTTATGTTCTTGTATGTTTAATGCTCGTATGTTCTCTCGTGTTCGTTGTTGTTCTCTCTTTTTCAACGGTTTGATTTTCCCTCTATTTATAGAGGTGAGCTATGGATAGATCCGTTGGAGACGAACTGTCCACGTATCACTCTATTTGGGTAGCTAACGGTTCTTTTGAAATCGTGCAGAGTCCACTATCTTTTTCAGGAAAGTGGTTGACTTGCAGCTTTTTACCAGTACTTTGACAGCAGGCTGCTTGTCATTGGTCGAGGAGTAGAAAGCTGTTGAGACATTCAAACTTCAAGGCAGATACTGAAGCTGACTTCTCTGATGTGTACGACCTCGAACAACTCTATTAATTTAACCTTTGAAGACCACTGACAATCGAGAAAACTGTCAGGCCGTTGCTGAGTCTGACCAGGGGTTCAGTAGTATACTCCTGCTGAGTTCAACTCTACTAAAGGTCGACTCTGAGTTCAGTAAACTGCTCCCGCTCAGTCCTGCTCTACTGACTCTTTCAGTATGCTGCTCCTGTTGAGTCCAGCACTACTGAATCTTCACTCCATGGTACTGAAGCGGATGGACTACTGAGGTTCATCAGACAGAACTTCTAAGCCTGGGACCATGCTGAAGGCAAGTCTACTGAGTCTGAAACTCTTAGAGACCAAGGCGTTACAAATACAAAGGAATGGTTCACCAATCAAATTAGGGTTTTGGGATCAGCCAAATCTTCTAAACAATCTTCTGCTGAATCATCTCCCAACAGATCCTAAAGGCTTACAACCTTCTTGCAGATACACTAGCACCCACGTATAGTTTTGCATAATGGAGGCAATCTATTTTTGGACTGCTACCTTCAAAGTGGTCCATCAGGTCTAGTGAGAGCCTCATTTGTAGACCTTGGTTCTTCATCTAAAATAAAGACTACATAATTCGGACCGAAGTCCTTTGTAGTTCTTTCTCTCCTGCTTCATGTTCTGTTTATCAAAAGATATTATGTATGGAAGGTGTGGGAAGAGGCAGTAGATGCAAATCAACTATTCGAAGAGATGCTCAATACCTTTGATCATGATCTACTAGTTGAAGCTCAGGTGTTGCTATCGAAAGCAGGATTACAACTAAAAGCACCTAAATTCAGAACACCCCCTCCTCTAGTGACAGTAGAAGGGAATATTTGCATGAAAGAGATTGAGGAAGAAGTCGGAGATGCTATGGCGAAGAAGGCTCTGCATCAAGCTGAAATCAAGAAACTTAGGTCTGATATCTTCAAATTCTATGGACTCCAACCTCCAGAGGCTAAATTAGCAGACTTCAAGGCAAGATTGCAGAAGTTCAGAGTGAAGGAGTAGCTGATTAGTCTAGTCTCTTGTGTTAGTATTGATTTTGGACTTGTATTTGGGCATATCTCAATAAAATTAGTATCATTCTTTTGGCCAAACAACTACTCGTTGTCAGATTAGCCTCGGTATTTCAATTAAACACAACTGATCACCTAAGTGATTATTGACACACACACAAACACCTATGCATTATTGCTTATTGTGGTCTTCAGTATATCTCTTGATTTGCAATGGTTTTGATACCATCAAATAGGGGGGGGAATTGTTGGGTGATGATTTAATGTACGATTTGAAGATCCCAAAACCCTCTTAGTGATGAACCAACATAATGTATAGCTTAGTTGAGGTAAGCTTGTTAGGAGCTCACTAGGCTAGATTGAGTTCAGTAGCTATTGTTAAACTCAGTAGATTATTCTGCTCAGCAATTGCTAGACTCAGTTATCTGAAGACTCAGTAGGATTCAGCCAAATCTACTGAATGGTTGTGAATCAGTACCAAAGCATCGGCCAATATGTTGAAGATTTCAGAGAATGTTAGTAGAAGACCACTCAATAAAGTGTCTGAGGTATCAGAGGAAGTCAACTCAGTATCAGTCTTGCAGTTTGAACAAGCCTCACCTACCAATCAACCTCGACCAATAAAGAGCTGTCAGCATATTATTTGCACTGACATAAAGCTACGCTCAAGCTGAAAAAAAGAAAATCTCTATATTAACGTTCAAATGAAGATGGTCGTTTTGCTTCTCGCTTTTGACATGTGGCTAGCTCCTCTCCAACGAATCTATTCATGGGTCAAAACTATAAATAGAGATCGATCTTCAAGCATTGAAGACACCGGGAACAAAAAGCATTCAAAGCATACAAGCTCTAGCACACTCAAAGCATGCAAAGCAAGGAACTCACAAAACTGATAGATATATAATATAGCTCTTCTCTCTAGAGTAACTAGGTTCCCTTCTCTATACTCTAAGCCTTCATTGAAAGCTACTACAGCTCAGTGCGAGGAAATCAGGGCACGAAAGACTACAGTTCAGAATGCTCCTGTCCCTGATTTGTCCTCTATTCTCAAGAACGCTCTTACCGCACAGAGAGCTGACTTTGAAGTTTAGAAAGCATCCATGACTGCTGCCCAGGCTTCCCTTCTTGAATCATTCAAGGCAGCTCAGTCAGATCATATGGCCAGAATCTCCGCACTCACTCAGGTTCATGAGCTCAGGATCTCTTCTCTTCAGAAGGACTGTGAGGAGAAACTGGATGCTAAGCTGAAAGACAGACAAGACTTTGTAGATTCCTCTCACTGCAAATATGGTGAAGATCTCATAACTGAGAGGAACGACCTACATGAAAAATTTAAAGGTCTGCAGAAAACCTTGGATATGCTATCTACTGCTTATCAACCACTGAACTACAAGGTTGTCTCACTTCCCACCCCTGGAGTATTGGATGATGCCAAAAAGGGGAAAAGGTTAATAAAAGGGAAAAGGATAGTACATGGGACTCAAGCTAAATCTGCTCCCACTGCCCTAATTCCTACTGAGGGGGAAGTGACTGAGACGGGTATAGCCCAGAGTGTCTCAGGCACAGGCGATGTAGGTGCTGAGACTGGCCCAAGTGGCTCAGGACCCAAAGAGGCGGGAACAAGCACTTCTGAAACTCAGAAGCATATCAAAGAAGTGGCCGAATTCCTGGAGGAGGACTCAGAAGATGAAGAAGAGCCTCCTCTGCCTCCACCAGTATCGGGAAAGGGAAAGAAACCACTGAAGGATCCTACACCTTAGAAGAAGTCCCTGAAATGATATATCAGCCCAGCCGAATCGATAGGAAATCAACCTTAGGAACTTGTCAGTTCCTCGGTAGTAAGCTGATATCTTGGTTCTCCAAGAAACAACATTCAGTAGCTACGTCCACTACTGAAGCTGAATACATGGCTGCCGGAAGCTGTTGCGCCCAGATACCGTGGCTCAGACAACAACTGAGAGACTACGACATTCATCAAGATGAAGTGCCTATCTACTGCGACAGTACCAGTGCTATTGCAATCACGCAGAATCCTGTTCTACATACTCGATGCAAGCACGTGGACATTAGGCATCACTTCATCAGAGATTATGTCGAGAAGAAGGATATCAGAATGGAAAAGATCCACACTAATAAGCAACGAGCTGATATCCTGACCAAACCTCTAGCTGAGACCAGATTCAACGATCTCTCGGTAGAACTAGGTCTACTGGATCCTACTTACTCCATTCAGTAAGGCAATCCAGAAGGTACTGAGTGAGGGGGAACACTCTCAATACTGCTTAAATACTCAGTGACATCAACGTGGACTCAACTGACTACTATGTTTAGTTGACAGGTTATGAGTATTTATTCAGCTTTTGGTGATCAGCATGAAATAGCATTTATTTCCCGCCATTAATATTCGTCGTATTACATTAAGCATGTCGTTCTCATTAAACGCACGACATTCTATATGCTGACTACGGATTTAATGCATGTCATTTCACCTTACCAATCTGGTGATTGAGATAAGTATGCGAGATTATAGGCGGCACAGTAATCATAACCTATTATAACATTCAATCTGAGCCGTCCACCTCTGTTAAAACTAATTAATCTCAGCCGCACAAAGATAAAACAGTTCATATTCAGATCATATATATCTTGTGTACATCATCACTCTTAATCACTTTTCGCCATTTACGATTGATATGTGCTTTGCATACATTACTTGCTAAGAAATATACCACCTTCAAGCATATTTCCTTCGGTGATTACTTTTCTAAGACTGTATCTGGTACTGATTAACTCTATTTTCAAGTGCTAACACTTGTTTTGCAGATTCAGTTTATACATATCAATGGCGTCTTTCCATGAGAAGATTGTTGTTCAACCGTCGGACATGGAGGATATTATCCAGAGCAAGAGAGTCTTGTTTGAACCATATCTTGCCTTCTGGTCCTCCGGGTAGAATGCATGGATGGGGTATTCGATCTACTTCAGTCATCTGGTCTCGAGACCATCCTGACCAGAGCCCCCATTCACTACTTCCTAAGGCACGTTGCTGAGTTCTTCCTCAACATCCACGAGGGAGAAGATCAACATGAGGTTTCTTTCTTCACTTACGAGCAAGAAACGAGTAACAAAGGTTGGGTGGAAGATATCGTCGACCTCGATATTGCTGACTGTCTCCAGTGCAACTTTTATCTTCCCAACACCGGAATATCTCCGATAGGGTACAAGGAATCGTCTATCAACAAGTACCTATCGAGGTTCAGCGGTAAGAAGGACATAATATTCAAAGCATCATTTCCCAAAAATCAGCTGCTCCCTGAATATAGAGGACTGTCGTACATCGTCAACCACATCCTCACGAGTTCAGCCAGATCCTACGATAAACTAAGTAGGATCAGACTCCAGATCATGATGGCCATAGTTGATGGCGTTCAGGTGAACTGGACCGAATTCTTCCTTTCAGAATTCCGGGCCCAAACTCAGAAGTTTGTCTATGGAGAAGACAAAACTTCTAAGCACCTGATCCCGAAGGGCAAATTACTGTATGGGACCAAGGTGTCCATCCTGATCGAAGATCATTGCCCAGGGAACGTGGCCTTTGCTGACATGCACTTCTTCGACAAGAAGAATGTCAAGTTCACTACTGCAGTAGTCGTGGACTTCATGACAAACGTCCCCTGGCATTCTCTCAGACTCCTTAGCAACCTCAGCAGAATAAGACGAAAATGCTGAAGAAGCCTACAGCTGCTGAAGTACCTCCAGAGCATATCTTTGTGGAGGATTTAGGGTCTGGGAAAGAGGACGTGACCCTGAGGGAGAAAGTCAAGAGAATTCTTGACGATGAGATTCAGTCGGAACCCCCCCCACTAAAGCTGAAGTTCCACCAACTGAATCCTCACCCTCTCTCCCCACAACAGTTCTGGTTCCCCAGAGCAGACAATCTCCCAGGGACGACTTGCCGCCTCCACCTCCAGAATCAGGCATCGTCATCCCTACGCCATCTGAGACTCAGCCGAAGAAATAATCCAGATACCAGGCTGCTGAGATCAAGTATATTAAACTGGCGTCTATCAATAAGCTAATCAAACGCCAAGGTCACAAGAACCGTCTCTTCGCGGAAGACGTACACAACAAATTGAGCCAATTTACAGAGGCTCAGACCAAGGATTTGAGAACCTTATCGACTGAAGTGCAGAGGATCAGCACACCAATTGAAGTCAATGCCGAAGCAATCCTCAAACAAGCATTGGAAGCTCAACGGACCGATCTGCAAGCTCAGTTCCAAATCATTCTGCAGAAGCAAACCAAGAATTTCTCTGGCGAATTGGCATATTCTACTGATCGGGTCTTGAAGACAGTAGAGCATCAACACCAGCTGGCTACTGAAAGTGTCTCCAAGGCACTTGTTGAGCAGAAAGCAGCTAACACAGAAATCCACAAAGAGGTTGTGGAATCTGTGGAAGCCTATCTGAAAAGGATAGATTCATCTAAGTCAGCTCTACTGAAGGCTATCAATTTTGAGCATGACAAGCGATGGACATCCTGTACTGATGCAGCTAGAGATGTTGCAGCCTCTCTAGACTCGATCAGATCATCCATCGAGGGGCGGAACAATAAAGTGACCACCTTGGCAACACTGATTGATGATGCCAAAAAGGGGGAAAGTAGTAGGTCATCTCAACT
Organism: Lavandula angustifolia; assembly: GCA_028984105.1. Taxonomy (NCBI): domain Eukaryota; kingdom Viridiplantae; phylum Streptophyta; class Magnoliopsida; order Lamiales; family Lamiaceae; genus Lavandula; species Lavandula angustifolia. The sequence continues at coordinate 13,730,572 of CM054818.1, read as the reverse complement.
ACTGACCCTCTTGAAAGACGAAGAGGCAGGTCCCAGCACAGCTGTTGCTGCAAATGGGGATAAGGGAAAATAAGCTGAAAGCTCAGGAGAGCCTGCTGAAGAAGCAATCGCCGACGTGACTCAGTATCTAGAGGCTCTGCCTACTGAAGAGTAAGAAGAGCCCCAACCTGAGTCAGCAGTCATAGCCAAGGCTAAATCCAAAGGCAAAGCTCCTGCCCCTCCCTAAAATTTCAAGTTTAAGACGCGTGAAGAGCAAATTGCATTCAATGAACAGCTTGCGCGTGAGCTTGAAGAGGAAGATGCCAAGAAGGCTAAAGTCAAGAAAGGTGTACTGATCCGCACTTCATTTCCTACTCGAACAAGATCAGTTCAGCCCAGGCAGTCAAGGTCTTCATCAGCAAAGACTCCCACCAAGTCCAAACAAGCTGAGAAGCTAAAGCCTGCATCTCCCAAGTCTAAATCCGCAGAGGTTAGTGACTCAGACGTCCAGTTTGTCACCACCACAGAATTGTCGAAGAGACAAGAGGCTGAGATGAAAGAACTATGAGACAACTGTGAATGTGGATTGGACAGAATAGCTGAGGCCAAACAGATCAGCGAAGCTAGAGAGCGTATTCGTCTAGCTGATCTGGAGGCGCTCAGACTGAGAACAGAAAAGGAAGCTCGTGAGCGAGTTCCTGTGAAAGACAGGAGCATCCCTACCACTTCTAACTATTTCAGAAGAAGGGAGCCTTTCATTGAGGTGAAAATGGCTATTTTCAAAAGAATTGACGGTTGGGTCCCTTACAAAATTAACCAGAGATGGGAGCAGATTAAAGTGGATTTCATCAAGCGATTCTATGTCTAGAAGATTATGATGAAGATGCTGACCCTGAAGAAGCTTTCTCAGATTTTCTTAAGCATATGGATGCTCCTCTTTATCATGAGATTCAGACTCTTCTGGAGCAGACCAGTCAGTCACTAAAAGCACCTCAGTTCAGACTACTACCTCCTCCTATGACGCACCAAGATAACTTATGTAAAAAGGAGATAAGAGGCAGAGATCTTCGATTTCATCAAGAAGAAAGGTCTGAACAAGAATGATGAAGAAGATAAGGAAGAGATTACATTCCTGAGGGAACGTCTCTACTCAGCTTACGGGCTTGATCTTTCGGAGAAGAAGTCTGCTGACTTTAAAGCTCGGATGCAACTTTTCAAGAAGAAGTCCAGCTTCTGTTCCTCTTCTCAGTAGCAAACTCGTTAAAAACAACATGAGGACTTTCCTCCACGTAAAGGGTCCGGAGGTTGAAAACCCTGAAAGCTTTACTGACCATGGAGTATCCTAAGAACACTCATTGGTCGGATTTGCTTTCAAAAGTTCTCAACTGATCCTTCCCATTACTGTGCATGAAACAAGAACAACCGAAAATATGGAAATAAGATATAGAAGGAATTCTCCCGTTCCATAATTCATAAGGCGTCTTCATGTGCTTCTTCGTCAATAAGGATCGATTCTTAGCGTAATATGTCATGTTTGTGGCTTCTGCCCAGAACTTCAGTGGTAGTTTGGAATCTGCTATTAAGGTCCTTGCTTCTTCTTTTAGTGTTCTATTTTTCTGATCAGCAAGACCATTCTGTTGAGGCGTGCGTGCTTCCTTGACCATTGAGTTCAGAAACTCAGTACCTCTATCAGAACGGATCTTCTTAATCTTGGTGTCCTTCTCGATACTTAGTCTCTTCAGTAGTCTCGGCAAAGCTGTCTTGACATCAGACTTGTTGGCAATAAATAGTATCCACGTGTATCTGGAATAATCATCAATGACCACCAGTGTGTACTTCTTGCCTCTGATCGTCACAGGAGAAACTGGCCCAAAAAGGTCCATGTGAAGCAACTGAAGGATTCCGTCAGTAGATGGTGATAGAATTGAAGAATTACTTTTCTTTGTTTGCTTTCCTTTCAGACATGCTTCACACTCTTCTTCCTTTTTGAATGCTCGCTTGGGCAGTCCCCTTACAAGAGATCTATTAGCTAGTTTGTTCAACACCTTAAAGTTGAGGTGGCTGAGTCTTCTGTGCCACAGCTACTCAGTTCTATCTTCGTTCCGTGCTATCAAACAAGCTTCAGGCTCCACGGATTTCCACTTTGCAATATATATGTTCTTCTTCCGTGTTACTGATAACACTATTTTACCTATAGATTTGTCAAGTATATCACAAAAACCAGTGTCAAATATCACTCTTTTATTTTTATCACAAAATTGACTAACGGAGAGGAGGTTATGTTGGAGCCCTTCAACATAAGATACTTTTGGAACTATAGTGGTTCTAATATTCAGTGTTCCATGTCCTCTCGTGTAGCCTTTGGCATTGTTGCCAAACTCTATTTTGGGTACTTCTTCAGTGATGTAATCTGTCAGCAGTGTCTTCTGGTCCGTCATATGTCTGGAACATCCGCTATCTACGTACCATGGGTCTTTTTGTACCTGCAAAACAGAAAATCACACTTAGGTACCCTTTATGCTTCTTTTAAGTCCTTAGGAGTTAGTGATTTTTCCATCCAAATCTGTTTGACTACTTTTGTAGTCTCAGACAGCTTCCTTCCTGACCCGTCGACGTACTTCACTGAAGGGCTCAATGTAGTTGACTGTTTCTGCTTTAGAGGTTCAGTAGTCCTGATCTTCTGCTTGGGTGCACTTTTAACCTTATGAGCTGATTCAGTGGCTTTCGTCTGGGTCTTAGGTGCCTTCTTGACTACTTGCTCATAGTAGTAACTTCCGTACTGAGCTGGGTGAGTCAAAGTCAGAGGCCTATTTGATATGTCCATCTTACTGAAGTTCCCCCTTGCTTCTGACTGGGAGGTTGAGAGCGAGATCTGCTAGACTTCTGACAGGTGAGATGAGGTACATTCACCTTTTGCTTGCCTTTTGTTAAAGGTTTCTGGAATTCTGAACGTTCAGTGTTCCCTTTGACAAATCTATCAGTAAGCTTTGCTGATGAATCCTGTGGAGTTGCTACTGAACTAGTCTACTGAACTAGTCTACTGAACTCGTCTACTGAACTCGTCAGTTGGCCAATAAAACTTTCTGGATCACGTGGGCAGAGAGTTCGTCTACTGAGTACAGTCTACTGACTTATGTCAGTGAACAGTAGTTCAATATCAAAAATTATATGCAGAAGTGTAGGCCCAAAAATATATTCGTCTCTTTTAAAAAATCCTTTTTATGTTATTTGATTTAAAGTCAGTTTTATGCAAATATGAATAGTAATCAATGCAATAGTAAATCAACACAGACAATTTATAAAGTGGTTCAGATATACAGGATCCTACGTCCACTGTCCTGAACAAAGCAGGAGTTCTTGATTCGCTTATACTGAGAAAGTCTTAGTCGATCTGTTCACTGGACAGATACGTTTTTGTTTGCTTATACTGAGCAAGTCTCAGTTAATCTGTACGCTGGACAAATATCTACTTATAGTCGTAGTGACTTTATAATTCTCAACTGTGAAGGTTTGAGTTTCTCCAACTATGAAGAAATTCTTACAATAAAAACAGTTCAAAAAGATGAACTCCTTGGAGGTTTCTAAGCTAGTGATATTACAATAAGCACGCTTAGGTTAGAGAAGGTGAACTAAAGGATCTCTAGAGAGAAGAACTAAAATCATCTTCAAATTTACAAGTTATTTGCCGTGTTTGGCTTTGAGTTCGCTAGAGTATTTTATTGCTTGAGTGCTTGGTTCCCATGTGTTCGTTATCTTTCTGCATGAAAACTCTTATCTATTTATAGTCTTCGATTCATGAATAGATCCGTTGGAGGGAGTCTAGACACGTGTCGAATAAGATAAGAAAAACGGCCATATCGATTTTGAATATCGTTGTTGAGATTTCCTCTTTTTTAGTCTAGGAGCAGCTTTATGGCAGAGCAGGTACAGTGTTGTCGGCTCCTCATTGGTCAAGGTTATGAGAGTGAGGCTTGTTCAAACTCCAAGTGTACGGTGAGTTGACTTCCTCTAAATCCTCGGACCTTTAACTGAATTCTCTCATACTCATGCTTTTGAGATTCGTGGCTCGAATTCCTTTGCAGATTCAGTTGGTTATAGTTTATCCAACTGAGTTCTTTGATACTGAGTTCCTTCAGCTGAGTGGCGGATCTTCTACTGAATGCACCAACTATGAACTCTAGCCTACTGAGTTCCTAACATACTGAACTCAACTAAGCTATTATATTATCGAAAGCTCATCATTCAGCTAGGGGTTTTGGGATTTTCAAATCTTATCATACTAAATCTCATCCCAACATCTTTCTCTCTCATACGATGCCTACGTTAAGCCTATATAAGGCATTGTCTCTCCAAGAAATAAAGGCAGCCTCTCAACTTCATTACTTTCTAATTCCATATATTAAACCCCCTTAGTAATTAGTTAATATATAATTGAGTGAGTTTTGCACTTCTTACAATAATTAAGAAAGCTAGGCGAGTTCCTGATTGAGCAAGAATAAAGACTCATATTACTCCATATCAATGGAATAATATTGAATGGTAAAGAAGAAAAAAGGCTACCAAAGTTGGATACTCTCTGTCGGTGTAATTTCCTCTAAACAAAATCTTGGAACCCTAGCCTTATTTTTAGTATATTAATTAATGTTTCTAGAAATCATTTTTGCATAAAATTATTCTACTATTTGTCATGTATATATATCCCATTAATGATTAGTTATTCAGTTAGAGACAAGTTAGTTAATTATATTTTCCCCACTGTTCTCACTCACATAATGAAGGAGAGTTTAACTAACTTAAAAGCACTGGTCAGAAAAGTGTGTGCCGCATTTAATGATTAGTTTATCAGACAACAAAGACTGAAATCAATTCCAACACCTAAAAAATATTAAAACACACATCTCTACAACTAACTCTACCACCAAACATGGCTTTAATTCGAAACCCCTACTTTTTCTTTCCAAAATTATAATTCGATTTCCTTCGTAAACAATGCTTAAATTTTAAAACTACCTACCTAGGCCCTAGCTGGGTTTCCCTTTGAGCATTCAAACTTTTCCAGAAACACTAACATGCATGATAATACTTATTGATCAATCAATTCAATATTAAAAAATTTAAAAAAAAACAAGAATTCTCAATTCTGCAATATATGCATGCATGCAGTGTGTAAGAAAAAACAAAATAATCTAAATCAAACTCAATCAGCATCGATCCGATCCTAGGAATTATTTAACAAAGACAAAATAAAATCCAGTCAAGCAAAACAGTAGCATATGATATGATATTTTTTGCATTCCTCGTCTCCAACTTCTACTGTTAAAATCTAAATCAGTACTCATTAATTATACTAAAATTACCATAAACTTGATATGTGTGTGTGTGAGAATTGGTTTGACTTCACCCGAATGGCGAGCTTCTCCCTTGCTGGATGCCTCCGGCGCTAATCACCGCTGTCCGCCGCAGCGAACACCTCTCCATCTTCGCCGGAGAATCAAATTTCATTTCCCCGGACAGAATAGGCTTTGTCTCGTAGATATCGGAAACCGAATCAATATCGCTGCCTCTATCAATCGACAAAGGGCCGATCTGGTCGTCGAGGCATGATGCGGTCGGTGCAGTTCCGAGTTCTTCGGCCCAGATGTTGTACGGATTGGACCTTTTCTTGCCTAAAAAGTTTTCGGTGGTTGGCATGAATCCGTCCATTGATGATCTTTCGATGTTCTGGTGATGGAGGTCGAGGTGGTCGCTGCTGCCGTGTATGATGAGATCTTGCAAGGATGGGAAGTTAATGGTGGGCCCGAACTCTTTCTTGCCGGATATTTCGGGCCCTGGCCCCGCCGCCCTGTTGTAGCTGCCGGAAGCTGCGGCTATGTTCTCTCCGGCGAGGACTGTTTGGCACGCGTTTTCGAGTATAGTCTGCATGTACTTCCCATGAGCCTCAATTCTCAATTGCAGGTGTCTCTGTACCTGTATATTATATATTAGGAGTATATTGAATATATTGTTATTTATTTTAATTAATTTAATCTTACCTCTAATTGCTCGTGGAGTCTTCTGTTCACCTCCATTTGCATCCTATTTGCATCAGTGTCGTGAACGTTATTGCCACTGGTAGATCACACGTACCATACACAATTCCACACAAAAAAAAAATCATACTTTTTTTTTAAAGATAGTTTTGAATTTTTGTAGGAGAATATTGTCGTGCACATGCAACCACATGTACCGCCAACAAAAGGTTCCGATTTTTACAAACCAAGAAATGAAGAAAACAATATGGAGGTTAGTGATGAAGCAGAAACAAGCATGAAAATCAAACAAGTGTTTGTATTACAACTTACTCATTCATGCTTCTTCCCATCATACCAGAAGACGGTCCGTTGCTTCGTTGTAGTTCTAGAGACATATACAAGGGTTTTAAACAGACAAATAACATATAAGTAAGGTTGTCTTAATGTGTTTTTGTGTGAAAATGGTACCATCTTTCATTGAATGATCATTGAAATCCTTGTGGGGCTGCTTTCCCAGCCTAAATTTCTGAAAATAAAAGCATCCCCAAAAGAAAAGATTTCAAATTAAAAACAACCCTAAATCAAAAACTCTCCTAAAGAGAATGGAATTATAAAATACCTGAAGATGGCTCTTGAGATGGTAAAGCGTGAGTCCCTTCACCCCCATAACTCTCATGATGGTCTTCGGCGTCGCCTCTATGTAATTACCAACATAATTAGTACTCGATTACAGAATGAAAGAAAAAGACAAGAAATTGGAAGAGAGAAGTAAACTGACTATCGGGCCCGCCGAGCTGCGTGACGGCGTCGACGAAGCGCTCGTGGAGCTCGACGGTCCACCGGAGGCGAGGCTTGGGATCGGTGGTGAGAACGAGACCCGAGTCCCCTTGGACGCACATGGGGCGCTCGTGAGAAGTCATACTCGAGGGCTTCTTCGTGTGGAACATTATTTTCTCTCTCTCTCTCTCTCTCTCTCTCTCTCTCTCTCTCTCTCTCTCTCTCTCTCTCACTCTCTCAGAGAAGAGATTCAAGAACAAATGATGTGGGTATACAGAAGAGAATAGGGTGCGGATATGAAGACGGTGGGAGAAAAAGGGGTTTGCTTTCTCAAATGGAACCAACTACGCGCCATTTAAACCTCAATTAACCCAAAATGCAAAATAATTAATAAAGTGGGGGAAGGAAGCAAAAAGAAAAAAGAAAAAGAAAATCCTTTGTGTTATCCACAAGCTACCCACATCTTTTTTCCCAAGAATGGGAACCCAACTTCTTTTAACCCATAAAGTGGAATATTATTTGCAGTAAAAGAAGTAGAGTTCCCACAGTTAATCTTATGTTATATATGGTTAATATTGGAAAATTGTATAAATGGAGCATAGGTTGTTTTTACTATATGAATAAAAATCAGAAAACAAGAAATTAATTATGTACAATTAACCAGTTACGAATATTTCAATTGTTACAAAAAAATTAGAGGGTTTAATTTGGAGTACCTTCTTAGAAAATTGTACTCCTAATAAGTATATCTTGTAACGAACATTCCGTGCATAGAGGACTGATTAATACACGTATACACACATCTTTCTCTCTCTAAAACTCAAAAAGGAAAATAATTTTAATAAAAAAAAAAGTGCAAATGCATAAACATAGGATTTGTACACCTTTTGTGATCACAAAAGGGAGAGTACATATTTGCAGAGCCCTTATATTCCTTTACTGTCACTAAACCAAGTTGGGGCCATAACCACATACAATTACTACATTTTAGTTTGGGTGATGTGCAAAAATGTACATATCAAACACCCATAAATGCAAAAATGTACATAACTTGACCAAAATGCAAAAATGTACATATATATTATTTTACACCTCTAAACAAGCCTACACCCTAGCCTGCAACAAATTATCTATCTCTTCTCCTACTTTTTGCAGGAAAATAATAGTTGATGTAGACAAAAGTAACTGAATTCATCTCTCTCTTTCTCTACATCACAATCTTCTCTCTCTCTCTCTCTCTACCTAATAAACATGCATGCATGCATGCATTTTATGAAGCACGAGAAACCCAGAAATCATGAGAATTCTACTTATTCTTGAAGCACACAGCGAGAGAAAATTCTTATTTTTTACGAATTGATAAATTCGGACCAGCTGCCCAGAAACGTGAAGCAAATAGAGAGAAAAAAAAATGAAAAACTGGAACTATGAAATTCAGAAAAGAGAAAAAAAAATTAAAAAAAAACGAACCATGTCGCATGCAAGTCCGATTCACTTTGATTTATTCTACTTACCTTTTTTTTAGGAGCAGAGAGAGCAAGAGAGAGCACAGAAAGCAAGAGAGCAAGAGAGAGCAGAGAGCGCGAGAGAGAGCAGAGAGAGAGAGAGAGAGAGAGAGAGAGATGTAATTCTGAAAAAAAAATCTTGTTAATTGTCGCATGCAAGTCCAAAAATTATTGTCGCATGCAAGTCCAAATATTCTTTTTATAATTCTGAAAAAAATCGAATAATATTTTTATAAAGATGTAGAAATTATTGGTAATTAGCATGTAAATCTCCCTGTAAATCTGTAGTTAAATAAATATCAACATATTATTAGGTATAAAATTTGATTTTAACAAATCATTGAAAATATGTACGTATTATTAGGTATAAAACAAATAGAAAAATTAAATGTACATATTATTACGAATAGAAAAATTCAATATAAAAATAAAATTCAATGTACATTTCAAGGTTGCGAATACGAATAGAAAAATTGAATATAAAAATTGATTTTAGAAAATCATTGAAAATATGTACGATTTAATTGGAAATCGTTTCTAATAAATAAAAAAGTCACCGAAATGCAACTCATAAATTAGTAAGATATTCCCAAACATAGGTCAGATCCTAAATAAAGTCCGCATACTCATCCAAGTCATCCGTGAGACCCACCACGGTTTGTTTCTTCGTTCGTCCTCGTCCCCGCTTGGCAGGTGCCTTACCCTTGTCAGGTGCCATGTCAAACTGGGTGGCTAGAGGATGTACAAATCCCTCTGGCTATTGAACTCGTTGGGGCGAGACTCTTAAGATATGGCTTAATTCTGGCTCCATTACAGGAATACGGGTCTCATCGAATGCCCTTGGTGGACTATTCTGATCCTGCAATTGATTTATAAAAAAATGTTATTACTCGGTAATTTATATAGTTTTAGAGAATGCCATGTGGAGTAATAGGTTATTAAGACAGAGGACTAAGTTCAAACTTACCACATCATCATCCCACTGAGCACTTGATTCATCCCAATGTGCAGTTGAGTGTCTGGAACCCTCGGGCTCGGGCTCGGGCTCAACTCGGTGTGAGGAGGAGTGGCGGGAAGGCTCGGGCTAGGGCTCCGCTCGGTGCAATGAGGAGTGACGAGAAGCCAATGGTGCTGCTCGGTGCGAGGAGGAGTAGCGGGAAGGCTAGGGCTGGGGCTCCGCTTGGTGCGATGAGGAGTGGCGGGAAGGTTCGTTGTCGGCTCGGTGCAACGTCGAGTGTCTCGAATCCTCGGGCTCTCGACGGTGCGAAGAGGAGCGACGGGAAGGCTCGGCCTCGGTTGGTTGCGACGTGGAATGTCTAGAACCCTCAGCCTCTGCTTGGTACGACGTGGAGCGTCTCGAACCTTCGGAAGCGGCTCGGTGTGTGGTAGACCCTATCTTGAACCCCATGCTCTTCAACACTCCGTTCAGATAACTCTTCAGTTTTGGGAGGACACTTTTCTCCACGTCTCTTCCTAAACTCGGCTTCATTGAAATTTGGAGGATAATTGGAGGCAGTCCGTCGACCTCTGGGCCGCATCTCAGGAGAAGAATCTGAGTCGTTATCTTTCACATGCGTTTTCCCTTTTGTACGGGTGGATCGTCGCGTACTCATTGGTGGTGATAACGGAGGGGAGGCTTCCCTTGCTCTACCACGTGGCCTTGGGATAGCCATGTCCCTCGCAACCTCAGAACCAAACAATACCTTCTGAGGCCGACGGTATTGCACCCCAAGTGCTTGGCCGATTTGGGTGCTCAGATACCAACGTGATTCCTGTTCAAGTTGAGTAACTACGAGTGGGAAACATTCCACATTATCGTCAAAGAAGCCACGAAATTGACCTTTCCCTAGCAGGAAGTACCACCTTAACATACGGGGGATAGCATTTGCATTGACTATGCTTCCGGTAAGGGCCCCAAGTAAAGGGATTGTTTCAAATCCCCAAACCTGCAACAGAAATATGTCAGTAATTAGTGTATACTTGGATAATATGATGAAATTCGTTTATAATTACCTGTATAGCCCATATGGGCCCGGCGAAATGGTAGCTATTTCTGCACGCCCTTCTTCACAGCGGTATGTGCTGCTTATAGTGCATTAATGCTTGGTATGCATATGCACCACATGTAAATATACTCCACCTATCAAGATCATCCACCAGCACCCAAACGAACTCGTCCACCAACCTCAGCTTCGAGACACCCATAATCATCAAGTAAAGCATTAGAATGTTAGCTACCTTGATGTAATCTAATGCCGATGCATCTTCGCCCATCTGGTTCTTGAACACGGCATGCAACTCCTCCACACTAGGCATTTTCTCATCACAGAAGAGAGACCGCACCGCAATGTACGATGCATCATGGTCAGCAGTGGGGTCGAAGGATGAAGAGCCCATGCACAAGCCGGATACTAGTGCAAACTCGGAGGGACCAAATGAAATGAGTCCACAGCTGATTTGGAACCACATGCAGTCGTCCGCCGCATCGTCCACAGTCACCTCGCGACACATCAATTGATGTATAGCCTTACTAGCAGTCCATCCACCATTCCACGACATGATGTGTCCAAACGGACTTGTCCTACAAAACTCATCCACCAGTTCCTACCCACCTACGGCAAGCAACGTCGCTCTAATATCCCCTATAATGAAATCATTCCAATGTGTGTTCAAAGTTGGATAGACATTCCTGCATTCGTACCTAACCCACCTCCAGTTACCCTGCAATAGTTTAGAATTAATTACACAGACAAATTAAGCTTTTAAACAACGTTAGCACTACATAAATACATGTTCACACTTCTTCATAAACTGTTACATTAATATACGACGTATTTGCGAAGAAAGAAAAAACTCAGAACCTAGTCTAACCCAAAAAAAAGTAATATTTAGTCTCAGTACACTAGAAAATTTCTGATCGGACAGTTTCGAAGTTACATGTTGTGATTTTTCATGAACCACAAACTAGTATTACAAATGTAATATGAATAACCTAGTTTTTTGAAATAAACACCAATAAAGCCGATATGAACACGAAAAACACAATGCAATCATACTATTCTCCAATAAAGAACTTGTTGATACATACTATGAATTCGTGTTTTTACAATTATCTTAGCACTACTAAAATAAATCAAATTACTCTGTTTCATACCTAAACGGAATAACTATAATATAACCATAGTTATACTGTGAGTTAACTTTTTTATGTTATTCACGCGACTTCAGATATACATTAAACTAACCACATACTTATATATCTTCTATCCCCCTAATATTTTAAGCTAATCTCAAACGGTACATATATTAAGCTAATTTCATACTTATATATAATAAGCTATTCTAATACTGATATATATTAAACTAATCTCATAGTTATATATCATACCATTGTTATGAAAAACTGTCAGCAAACGAAAAAAGCTTACGCATACGGTGCATGCCAACTAAATACATGGCATATAAACTGTCTCGCCATCTATTAACGTTTAATTAAATATTATGTTTATCTTATTCAATAGTAAAAACTGTCTCGCCAACTATTATGTCTATCTTATTCAATAGTACAAACTTTATCAATATTAAACTTTATCCATTTAAAAAGTCTTTATCAATAGTTCAGAATTTTGAGAAAATCGGTAATTTAAATTAACGAAATTGACGAAATTAAATTAACGTTAAACCCTAAATTAAATTGCCGAAATTGCCTAAATTAAATTAACAAAATTGCCTAAATTAAATTGACGAAATTGCCTCAATTAAATTAATGAAATTATCTAAATTAAATTGTCGAAATTGCCTAAATTAAACTAACAAAATTGCCTAAATTAAATTAACGAAATTGCCTAAATTAAATTGACGAAATTGCCTCAATTAAATTAACGAAATTGCCTAAATTAAATTAACAAAAATCCCTAGGTTAAATTCATGAAACTGCCTAAATTAAATTATCGAAATTGTCTAAATTAAATTGACGAAATTGCCTCAATTAAATTAACGAAATTGCCTAAATTAAATTAACGAAAATCCCTAGGTTAAATTCATGAAATTGCTTAAATTAAATTATCAAAATTGTCTAAATTAAAATAACAAAATTTCCTAAATTAAATTAACGAAAATCCCTAAATTAAATTATCAAAATTATCTAAATTAAATTTCCGAAATTAAATTGACGAAATTCCCTACGTGAATTGGGACGAACAAGATCAGCAAGGGAGTGTCAAGAAGAAGAGAGGAGGTGTGAAGAAGGAGAGAACAGATGTGAAGAACTCTTCATTTACTGTCGTCTACCTTCAGTCAAAAACGATTTCCCATATATTCTTTTCAGCGTGCTTTGACTACTTTTAAGAGGATTTGAAGATGTTACACTATTTACGGAACTCAATTACTGGTTAGGTTTCATAATATAAAGTATTATATACATGATAATATTGTATATACTATATAGGATATTATTGTATATAACCTTGTATATAATACATAGGATAATATTGTATATAACCTTGTTTATAATATATAGGATAATATTGAATCCTATTTATTTTCGAAATTGGATAATATATAGGATAGTCTTTAATATTTTTCGAATATATATATCAAGGTTTTGCGTAAGAATAATTACTAATCTATGATTTTATATAATATATATTATAATGTTTATCAAGGTTTTACGTAATGATAATTAAGAACCCTAATATTCTCATTTATGTTATCAACCCTAATATTTCGCATTGTTTCCAATTTATTTTCGAAAATATTGATCAAGATCTTCATATTTTTCAAATATTAGAATATTGGAATGGATTCAGATATTTTTGAAATATTTCGAATTCTTGATATTTCTCAAATATTGGAATGGATTCAGATTTTTTTAATATGACAATTTGAACTAAAAATGAAGCAAATATTTCGAATTCTTGGTATTAGAATGGATCACAAATACTATATTAAGTATCTACAAATCTCCTACCATGACACTTCCTGCTACCAAACAAATTCTCCTCATTCTCCTCCACCATACAACATCACGTGAAAGTGAAAGTGAAAGTAAACCATAAAGCACACAAATATGCTGTATGATTTCTGAGACTTAGGGGATATATTCTGATTCCTATAAAAAGTGATTGAATAGAAACAGAAAGGGACAAACATATGCAGAGAGAGAGAGAGAGAGAGAGAGGTCTTCAGCGAGAGAGTGAGTGAGAAAGAGAGAGATCTCTTCAGCATCGAGAGAGAGAGAGACAATGGTTACTGGTTTAACATGCATATGGTTTTTTCAGATTATAATAACGTTAATATTCTCGAGAATGGGTACTAGTATAATGGTTTCATACTCCGGAAAAATATGTTACGTCTCTGGTTCGATTCCTATTGGCGACTTAAATTTTCATTTTATTTTGTTTAGTCTACACTTATCTTCTAGAAATAAAAAAGTTACAATTTTTTTTAGAATTGGAAATAGCACAGCGGTATCTTACTTTGGGAATAATATCGAGGTCGCGTGTTCGAACTTTCTACAGCTCAAATAAATGCAGTCTTTTTTTAAAAAAAATATCAACAAATCTTATTTCGTTGAAAACGAGGCAACACAATAAATTATGCAACAACCCACCGACACACTCTGCACACACATTGCACACACAATTAATGTGAAATAGCATTTTTTGTATATTTTTGCATTTATGGTTTTGCATGTACATTTTTGCATTTTCCAACTTTGAAATGTACACTTTTGACATTCCACTCTTTTAGTTTTGTGTGTGTGTTTGTGTGTGTGTGTGTGTGTGTGTGAGAGAGAGAGAGAGAGAGAGAGAGAGAGAGAGAGAGATTGCAAGTTACATTTGAAGGTTGAGTTAGAAGCAATCTAGGACTAGAAGTAGGAGTAAGACCATCATGAGTTCAATTTTCTTTCGTAAAGTAAGCTTCTTTTGCTATCTTTCATGGTACGACCCAATTTAGGTAAAGAAGATGAAGAAGAAGAGAGGAAGTGAGGAACGACACACCTGTAATGACGAATAAGGAGTAGTAACTTTTAAGAGAAAGAAGGCGGTGGCAGGGAATGTAAGTAAAAAATAATAATAATAATAATAATAATAATAATTAAAACAAAAAATACAAAGAGCTTTTTAGGATGGGGAAATGTAGCATAATAGAGAGAAATTTATTAAAATTGTATCTTAAAATAATTCATTAATGTTGTATTTATATTTTGCTTATTCTATAATTATTTTTTTTAATTTTTAATTTTTATATAGTAATTATATACATATTTATTGATATTATTAAAATACTAATTTATTTATATAATTATAACACCACACCCTGTCAACCCACTGTAATATAAACCCCAGAACTAATAGAAATCCGCGACCCGAATTCCGCCGATTAATAATATAAACCCCATAATTGATAGTCGTGCTATGGAACTCCGCGACCCGAATTTCGCCGATCAATCGAACTGAAGCCTTGCGATGGGCTCGACCCAGGCTTTATGCGAGGATTCGAACGTTGGAGGATGAGGACGCCACAATCGGGGTGATAATCCAATTGATAAGTCGAAGGTTCGAATCTCGCGTCATTTCGCTACGATCCGCAAAAGCTCTAGAGAGAATTCTCACAAAAGATTGCATAAAAAGTTGTTTAAAAGTCTTACAACATCCCCTTTTATATGGGACTACCAACCTAAAAATAACCTAGAAAGTTATGGCCCATCAAGATAATCTGGTGGGCCCAAATAAATCAAGTCTGATTATAAAGCTGGGCTCAATCACTAAGCATAGTGTCATATGGACCTAAATAAAATAATGTACTCCTAAGCCCACTTATGCTCCATGAGGTTGAGAACTGGCAAATTGGGTTGCTCGTCTCTAATGGGCCTTTAGACCTCCTCTTCGTCTGTCACCTCTTGAATAAATAGTCCAAGGGCTTCCTTGAACTTCTTCGCTCTTGCTCTCATGACGGGGCCCGCGGGTACGCGGGTTGGACTCGTGTCTTGGGCTGCATCATTCCCCTCCTCTTGAGAAGGATTTGTCTTCAAATCCAAAGCATCTCCAACATCGAAAGGGGACAAATCAGTTACGTTGAACGTGGCACTCACATTGTACTCACTGGGCATATCGAGTTTGTAGGCATTATCATTTATACGCTCTAACACTTGGAAAGGTCCATCTCCTCGAGGAAGCAACTTGGAACGCCGTTGTTCCGGGAATCTCTCCTTACGCATGTGCAACCACACCCAATCAACGGGCTCAAACACCACCTTCCGTCTCCCTTTGTTAGCTTGCTTGACATATTGCTCTGTCTTCCTCTCAATGTTGTGCCTCGCCTTCTCATGCAACAGTCGCATAAAGTCAGCCCTAGTTGCACCATCATAATTAGGTTGCTCTTGGAGAGGCAACGGGGTTAGATCCAATGGAGTTAAAGGGTTAAAACCACAAACAATCTCAAACGGAGAATGTTTAGTAGCCGAGTGAACAACTCTATTATATACAAACTCCACATGAGGCAAACACTCCTCCCACGTCTTAATGTTCTTTTATATGATAGCTCGTAACAAGGTAGACAAGGTCCTATTAACTACTTTCGTTTGCCCATCCATTTGAGGGTGGCACGCAGTAGAGAATAGAAGTTTGGTTCCAAGCTTAGCCCACAAGGTTCTCCAAAAATGACTTAGAAATTTAGAATCCCTATCTGACACAATAGTCCTAGGCACACCATGCAATCGAACAAAATCCTTAAAGAACAAATCAGCCACGTGAGATGCATTATTAGACTTATGACATGGAATAAAATGAGTCATCTTATAGAACCTATCAACAACCACAAATATGGAATCCCTACCTCTCTTACTCTTCGGCAGCCCCAACACAAAATCCATAGAAATGTCAACCCAAGGAGCAGTAGAAATAGGCAAAGACATATATAAACCGTGGGGTTGGACTCTAGATTTAGCTTGCTTGCACGTAACACATCTACCACATACATGATATACATCTCTCTTCATATGAGGCTAGTAGAAGTGCTATTGCAAAATAGCTAAAGTCTTAACAACACCAAAATGTCCCATCAATCCTCCACCATGAGATTCAAGTAACAACAATTCACGTAAAGAACACTTAGGCACACAAAGTTTATTCTTCCTAAACAATCATGCCTAAAGTATTCTCCACGAGCAGATTTAGCACATGCTTCATAAAGCTCACGAAAATCATAATCATGCTCATACTGTTCCTTAATGCAACTAAATCAAAGCATCTTTGCATCAGGTGTGTGATCAAGGCATACATGCGAGAAAGTGCATTAGCCACTACATTCTCTTTACCTTGCTTGTATTTGATGACGTATGGGAAAGTCTCTATGAACTCCATCCAGCGAGCATGCTTCTTGTTCAACTTGTGTTTCCCCTTCAAGTGCTTTAGTGACTCGTGGTCGGTATATATGACAAACTCCTTTATCCAAAGGCAGTGCTGCCACGTCTTCAATGCTCTCACCAAAGTGTATAATTCTTTATCGTATGTAGGGTAGCTCAAGGTTGCTCCACTCAACTTCTCACTGAAATAGGCTTGCCTTCTTGTATCAACACTGCACCAATTTCGACCCCCGAAGCATCACATTCAATCTCAAAAGATTTAGCTAAGTTAGGAAGAGATAATACCGGGGCGTGTGTCAGCTTGTGCTTGAGCAAGTTAAACGCCTCTTCTTTCTTGGATCCCCAACGGAACTCCACATTCTTCTTGATAACTTCGGTCAATGGTGTCGCCACATTATTGAATTGTGGAACAAACCTCCTGTAGAAACTAGCAAGACCATGGAAACTCCTCACATCTCCAACTCTAGCAGGTGTAGGCCATTCTTGGATGGCTCGAATCTTATCCTCATCGACTTGTACACCATTTGCACTCACAACAAAACCAAGAAACACAAGTTTGTCCGTGCAAAAGGTACACTTCTTACCATTAGCATATAAATTGGCCCCTCTAAGAGCCTCCAAAACACACCTCAAATGTTCAACATGCTCATCATGGTCCGTACTATACACTAGAATATCATCAAAATAGACAACTACAAATCTTCCAATGAAAGCACGTAATACATGATTCATAAGAGGCATAAAAGTGCTAGGTTCGTTAGTTAAATCAAAAGGCATAACTAACTACTCATATAACCCTTTTTTTGTCTTAAAAGCCATTTTCCATTCATCGCCTTCCTTTATCCTATTTTCATGATAGTCACTTCTTAAATCTATGTTCGAAAACACACAAGAACCATGCAGCTTATCTAGCATATCATCAAGCTTAGGAATAGTGTGTCAATACTTTACCGTTATGTTGTTGATGGCTCGGCAATCTGTGCACATCCTCAAGGAGGAATCCTTCTTAGGTACCAACAACAAGGGATTAGCACACGGGCTGAGGCTCTCTCTCACGTGACCCTTGACCAACAACTCTCCAATCTGCCTCTCCAACTCTTTCGTCTCATCCAGATTGGTGTGGTAGGGTGGTCGGTTTGGGAGTGTTGCTCCCGGTACGAAATCAATTTGGTGTTCTATGCCTCGAATTGGTGGTAATCTCGGTGGTGTATCCTCAAGAAAGACATCATCAAAACCCTGCAAAAGAGAAGAAATAGAACTAGGGAGAGGATGGAGATCTTTAGCGTTTAGCAACGCCTCCTTATACATAAGGATAAGAATAGGTCGCTCTGTGTGCATCGCTTCCTTAATATCACTCGTTCTGGCGAAACAAGAGTGATGTATGGTCTCCTTTTTCTGCTCCACTAGTTATTTATTCTTCACTTTAGTTTGAAGCTTACCTTCTTTAGATCAGCCTCCTTTTGTAATGTTAATTGGTCTTCGTATACTTGTTGTGGATTCAAAGGGACAAGCGTGACCTTCCGTTGATTAAGTACGAAGGAGTACTTGTTGGTGAAACCATCATGTTGTGCTTTCTGGTCGAACTGCTACGGTCTCCCAAGTAAAATATGTGCAGCTTGTATAGGCACAACATCACAAATCACCTCACCCGCGTACTTACCAATCCGAAATGGCACATTAACTTTCTTGTACACCCTCGTCTCCCCACTATTATTCAACCACTACAGCTTGTATGGTTTCGGATGCTTCATCAAAGGTAGCCCTAGCTTCTCTACCATCACCGCACTAGCAACATTAGTGCAGCTCCCTCCGTCATTGTTCATACTGCACACCTTATCCTTCACGTGGCAGTGGGTATGGAAAATGTTCTCCCTCTGCTCATCTTCTTGTTTCTTTGATTGTATGCTCAAAGCTCTCCTAGCTACAATGTTGAGCAACTTGTACTTCAATCTCTTCTTCATCGTCACTATGCCATTCTTCCAAACGAGGCATGTCAAGGTCAGTCTCATCTCCTTCCGTCTTGACTTCACCGCTGTCCTTGACCACCATTACCTGATTGTTCGGACACTGATTAGCAATATGGCCCCAACCAAAACACTTGAAACATTTGATATCTCGGTTCCTCGCATTGGCTGCTTCATTGTTGCATTGACGAGGAGCCCTTTCCGGGTTCGGTCTCATATCACGTGGTTTCTCCTCTTTTTTCCATGGTTCTTCAGGTTTGTGCTTCCAAGAGGGTGTATTGTTGTAGTGATTCGGTCTCCAATTCGAGCTACTTTGGCGGTCTTTGTAATTTTTTCTCTTGATATGTGCCTCGTATTTCAAGGCCATTTGCACCATATCCTCCAACTCTACATAGTGTTGTGTCTCTACTTTGTCTCGGATTTCTTCTTGTAAACCCGATAAAAACCTCGCTATGGCCTCTCGATCCTCCTCTACATTAGCTCGAATTATAACTACCTCCATCTCTCTAAAATACTCATCAACACTTCTACGACCTTGTCTCAAAGTTTGCAACTTAATATTCAAATCGCGATAGTAGTGTGCTGGTATAAACTGTCTCCGCATCACGGCCTTCATTTGTCTCCAAGTTCGTATGGAGGGTTATCCATTCCGTCGTCGGTTAGTTTGCAGCTGGTCCCACCATACTATGGCATAGTCCGAAAATTCCACGGCGGCGAGCTTCACCTTCTTCATCTCGAATAATTATGACAATTGAACATCATCTCTATCTTTCTTTCCCAATCTAGATACTCTTCCAGATCATTCTTCCCTTGGAAAGAAGGAATGTTCATCTTGATGTTTCCGAGGTTGTCATCCTCCCTGCGCCGTGCTCCTCCTCCACGCCTCCGTCTATCATATTGATAATCGTCCTCGGTCTCAGATTTTTCAGAGGCAAAATCAGACTCCTCGGACTCCTCGTATCTCTCAACCCTTCTGTGATTGTTGGCGAGATTCAAGGGGTTTGGGAGATATATTTGGGGAAAGGTTCACTCTTCCAAGTATATCTTAGGCTATATTAATTTCTTAAACCAAAATAAGTTAATTTAATTAGTATTGTTTTTTTTTCAATCATGGTTAAATGTTTATATACAGGACCAGGGCGGAATCAGGATTTATAGATGGGCGGCGAGATTTATCAGGGGTTCGGGGGCGGAGCCCCTGAAATTTTTTTTAGAGAAAAGATAATATAACAATGAGTATAAGAAAGTCAAAAGTACTTATAACATATACAAATAAAAAATAATGAGTCTAAATTGATATACAAAAACCATAAAAACGAATATATAACACTTGTGACAAAATGCTGCATCTTTGGTGGAAGAATACTCCAACCATCTATTTCACGTTGAGCATCTTCCTCTTGATCGATTCTTGGAACTTTAAGTGGAGGAGAATCATTATCTCTAGGTTCTCTTTCATGAACATCTTCACTTTTCACCACAACCTCCGGATTAGAAGAAAAAGAACTAGCCGTTGTAGCTTGAGTGTCTTTACATTTGAAATAGAAATGTACACATTATAATTTACACATAGTCTCAAATAGTCAAATTCTTAACTAGCTTGAATATCAAAATTTAGTCATTTATCTACAACATCAACAAGTTTAATACTTCAATTGCATCATTGACATAAGAGATTAAAAGAAAATAGCTAATTATCACAAAATGCCCATCAACAATTCAAATAAAAATTAAATTAGGGGTTTTGAAAATTTTACCACAAAAGAAAATAAATTAGGGGTTTTGAGAATTTTACCACAAAATCGAAAAGTAAGGACTCCGGACGCCGGACGCCCGATGCCGGATGCCGGACGCCAGACGCGGAGGACGCTGGATGCAAATGCCGGACGCGGAGGATGCTGGATGCGGTCTACGCCTTTAACTCTCGGCTCTCAATTCTCGTTATGTAGCTGCCAACTATGCAATTTAATTTAATTGCTTGTTGGACTAATTGATGTTGTTTGGGCTAATTGATGTTGTTGGACCACTAAATTTAGTTCAGGTTGTTGGGCAACTAATATATTTTTAAATTCGTTTCCATATATTAAATTTTCGTAAAATACGGGGGGTGCGAAAATATTTTTTCGTAAAATTTACACATGAATTTCAACTTCGATGCGAAAAATGGGGGGTGCGGTCGCACCCACCCGCACCCCCCCCCCTAGTACCGCCCCTGTACAGGACCTGCCGTAAAGCAGGTCCTAGTTGCCCGTCCATTGGTTCGTTTGTTCAGTTGCTCACCCAAGCGCATGTCCTCAAATATGGATGTCTTGTGAGTTATTTTGGCAAGCCGTCTTATAGTAGAACCAACGTCCCAAACATATATATTTTGATCAGATAACTCGGTATTGTATGACATTGACATGAAATTTTTGAAAGCGAGTAGACTCGGCATACAAACGAAAGTAATCATTAATGAGAACTAATTTCAAATTTAAACACGAGAGTCAGTTACTACTGAGTTTGCTTGCTGAAAGAATTCAACTTGCCAAATAAGCTCTCTGATTACGTGGCTGAGTGATTCAATATACTAAGCACAATGTGCTGACTTGTGTCAGCAAACTAGTGATTCAATATACGAATTTAGTTCAGGAATCTGTAGGCCCAAGTTTATCGTCTCTATATGTGATGATCGTTAGGCCATTTGATAGTGAAGTTTCTATCATGAAAGACGATGATTTTATCTGTGGTGGACCTTTAAACGGATCTTTATATACTATTACTTGTAAACCGCATAGTTCTGTTAATATTGCTTCCTCATCATCAAATCCTAAGAAGAGGAAAGAGTCTTCTAAGGTAAACCAAACTTATCTGTGGCACTTAAGACTAGGTCACATCAATCTTAATAGGACTCAAAGGTTGGTGGCATATGGATCATTGGAGTCTCTCCAAGTTGAACCATTTCCAACTTGCGAAACCTATTTGGAAGGAAAGATGATGACTAGGCCTTTCAAGGCAAATGGTTATAAAGCCACAGAAGTATTAAGTTTGATACATTCTGACTTGTGTGGGTCTATGTCTACACAGCTCGTGGAGGATATGAGTACTTCGTCACATTTACTGATGATTACTCGAGGTATGGATATGTTTACCTTCTTCGCCACAAGTTGGATTGCTTTGAAACCTTTAAAGAATTCAAGGCAGAAGTGGAGAAGAAGCTAGGTAAAGAAATCAAAACACTACGATCTGATCGTGGTAGGGAATACCTATCCAACGAGTTCAAGGACTACTTGACAGAATGTGGGATTACATCCCAGCTGACAGCACCGGGCACGCCTCAGCAGAATGGTGTGTCAGAGAGAAGGAACCGAAGCCTCAGCAGAATGATGAGTTATGCAACTTTGCCAGTTTCCTTTTGGGGATATGCCCTAGAGACTGCAACATACTTGCTGAAATTAGAAACTTCACTATCAAATTCTATACGAAGTACTCATAACGATCATCACCTCTCCAAACCCAACGATCCCGCAAGACCCACTCCGGATCGAATTTCGGATTCACCGGCCACATCTCCTCGGGCAACTTGGTCTCGAGCTCATGATCCCCGATCGCCGCCTTAAGGAGAGAAACGTGAAAAACCGGATGCAAGCGACTTCCTTCCGGCAAACGGAGTTGATAAGCCACGGCCCCAATTCGCTCCTCTATCGTAAATGGCCCATAAAACCGTGCCGTCAATTTAGCGTTCTTACGCTTGAAGAGCGAAGCTTGGCGATAAGGTCTTAACTTTAGGAAAACTCGTTGTCCTACCTCAAACACCACCTCGCGTCGGTGTTTATTGGCGCCGCGTACCATATAATCTTGAGCCCTAGCAATATGTTCTTTCAGATGACGAAGTGCCCCCTCACGGGCTTGTAGGTCATCGGCCACTGCTTTGACTCGAATTTCAGCGGGCAAAAATCCCGCTAAGACTGGCGGCGGTCGTCCGTACACCACCTCAAATGGAGATAGTCCCGTAGTTAAGTGAAAACTTGTGTTGTACGAGTATTCCGCCCAAGCCAACCATCGACTCCATTGTTTTGGTCTTTCTGAAGCAAAACATCGCAAGAAAGTCTCCACACAACGATTCACTACCTCTGTTTGTCCGTCCGTCTTAGGGTGGTAGGCCGAACTCATACGCAATTTTGTCCCTGCCGCTTTAAACATGGCGCGCCAAAATTCACTACAAAAAACCGGGTCCCGGTCAAGAACAATTGATGTTGGAAACCCATGTAACCTAACTATCTCCTTCACAAATAGTTCCGCCACTTCTCGCGCCGTATAAGGATGACACAACCCACAAAAATGGGCGTACTTGGATAACCTATCGACCACCACCATGACACAATCATAACCCCCCGACCGGGGAAGGCCTCCAATAAAATCCATACTGACGTCCTCCCAAACCCGCGTCGGAGTTGGCAATGCTTGAAACAACCCGGCCGGCGAACGAGTCTCATACTTATTCTTCTGACAAACCAAACACTCGGACACATACTTAGTCACGTCCTTCATCATTCCCGGCCAATAAACACTAAGAGCCAATCGCCGATACATTCGATACGCTCCCGAATGACCCCCTTGAGCCGTAGCATGAAATTCAGTTATCAACCGCGGAACGAAAGAAGAGCCTTTTGCTATGACCAACCGCCCTTTATAATATAAGACTCCGTTGATCAATTGATAATGAACGAACTTCGCAGACCCTTCGGCTATAGCTTTGTAGATTAGCCCCAATTCGCCGTCCCGCTTAACTTCGTCTACCACCAATGACCAACCTAACCAAATTGGAATGGAAATAGCCGAACACTCTACCACCTCTTCGCCGCGCCGAGACAAGGTATCTGCCACTTTGTTAGCAACTCCGGGTTTATACTCGATCTCGAAGTCGTATCCCAACAACTTAGCCACCCAATAATGCTGAGCCGGCGTGGAAACTGATTGGTTAAGGAGAAAACGGAGACTCCTTTGGTCGGTCCTAACCGTAAACCGCCGACCCACTAGGTACGGCCTCCAATATTGGACTGCAAATACCAAAGCCATTAACTCTAATTCATAAGCCGACTTCGCCAAACTGTGATTTGATACCGCTTTACTAAAAAACGCCAATGGACGACCTAGTTGCATTAAGACCGCTCCGAGTCCATGCCCGGAAGCATCGCACTCCACAACGAATGGTTTGGAAAAATCCGAAGTAGCCAACACAAGAGCCGAAGTCACCGCCATTTGTAATTCCTGAAATGCCTTTTGTGCCTCGTCTGACCACGTAAATTCCGACACACGGTCTTTCTTCAACAGCTCAGTCAACCCCCGCGCTATTTGCTCGTAATTGCGGATAAAACGGCGATAATACCCTGTTAATCCCAAGAACCCCCGGACTCCCCGAACTGAAGTGGGTTTTGGCCACCTTAGAATCGCCGATATTTTTCCGGGATCCATCTTCACACCCTGCGCCGAAACAATATGCCCTAAGTACTCCACTTCCGGTTGCCCCATGCACACTTCTTAGGATTGACGACATAAGAATCCCTTTTAATAACTCCATCACTATCCAAAGGTGGTTGATATGCGAATCCCAATCACGGCTGTAGATCAGGATATCGTCGAAGAAGACCAACACAAACTTTCGTAAGTGGTCTCGCAGCAAATCGTTCATTGCTGACTGAAAGGTCGAGGGCGCATTAGTAAGCCCGAATGGCATTACCAAAAATTCATAGTGCCCCGAGTGTGTCCTGAACGCCGTTTTAGAGATATCCTCAGGAGCAATCCGAATCTGATGATATCCGGACCTCAAATCCAACTTCGAAAACCATGTCGCACCATGCAGTTCATCCAACATCTCCTGAATTATCGGAATTGGATATTTGTTTGGAACTGTTTGCTTATTCAACTGACGATAATCCACACAAAATTGCCAGCTACCATCTTTCTTGCGGACCAATAAAACTGGGCTAGAATATGGACTCGAGCTCGACTGAATAATTCCGGCCTCAAGCATTTCGCGCACAAGCCGCTCCATCTCATCTTTAGCTGAATAGCTATACCGATATGGTCGGACAGACACTGGTGATGATCCCGGATTTAATGGAATGTGATGATCTACGCTCCGATGTGGTGGCAGCCCTTTTGGCGGCAACATGACCGAAGGAAATTCCGCGTCCATTTGAACCCGTAAGCTCTCGCTGACCCCAGGAAATTGCACCGATCGTAAATCAAGACTTTCATCCTCGGTTAGTATCGACTCCGGCCTTTTGATCCAGACTAACCATCGTCCACTTCCCTCAGTAATCTTTATCAACTGTTGTAAGGAAGCTTCCCGACGAATAAGCGAAGAATTACCTACCAGTACTACCGACTCGTCATTATAGGTAAACTTCATTGTCATATGCTCCCAATTAGCCCGAACGTCTCCCAACGTTCTTAACCACGAAACTCCCAACACAACATCCACTCCACCCAATTCGAATACGTAACACGTCAATACAAATTCAGTCCCTTGCATCACCAATCTCACTCCCGAGCACACTCCCAAGATAGCTGATCGACTGCCGTCTCCCAGCCGCACCACTGATCGGTCAAAACTCTCCGGTGATATCTGGAGAGCAGCTGCCACTCGAGACGAAATAAAACAATGACTGGCTCCACTGTCGATCATGATACAAACCGTCTGCCCGGCGAGAGATCCCGTTAATTTCATCGTCTGAGGTCCGTCAATACCCTGGGCCGCTAATTTGGTTAGGACCATCGTATTCGCTTCCGGCTCTGAGTCCGTACGCTCTCGTGTACCCCCATCCTCTGGTTCTTCATTTCTCGGTAAGCCCTCTTCCCCATCTTTCGGATCGGATACAATAATAACTTGCAAATTCTTGTCTGCACATTTATGAGTGGGAGACCACTTCTCATCACAACGGAAGCACTTACCCGCCACTCGCTTTGCCACATGCTCCCGATTCGAGATCTAGCGTGTCGGATGAAACCTACTCGAGCCCCCGTCTCTAGCCGTCGATCCGACCGATGAAGAGGCATCCCGCATCTTCTCCCGATTTCCACCTCCACCACCCTTGTGATTAGTATTGGGAACTACCGACGAGGCGGAAGGAATCGCGGAATAAGGCCCGGTTCTAGTCACCGGCATAGAGCTTCCCCGAAACACGCCCGTGGTCTGACTTTTGCCGTAACCTCCTAAGACCTTTACCTCTTGCTCAATTTCCTTCGCTAGGTGTATCGTATCAGACAACGACCGAGCATCCCTTGATCGGATCTTCAAACGGATCTCATCCCGCAAGCCATTAAGAAATAGACCCAAGCAATATTTTTCATCCAACCCCCGAACGTGTACCATGCGGCCAATAAACTGGGTTACATATTCTCCCACCGAATGGGTCTGCCGCGTCTGAACCAGTGTCTCAAATGGGTTGGCTAGCGGATTCGTGCCAAACATACGCACCATCTCCAATTTGAAACCCGACCACCCCATAGTCGGACTTGTCGCCCGTACCCATTGGAACCACGGCAGGGCGTCTCCTTCCATCGCTACCAACGCTACGTCCAGCCGGTTGGATTCCGGCGTATTATGCAACTGGAAATATTGCTCGACTCGAGTAAGCCACCCCTCGGCGCCCGTTCCATCAAACATTGGTAAAGAGACCTGCGGGGTGGCCGAAGTGAGGTTGGCCGAACTCGCTGCCGTGTCGGTACCGGACTTTCGCGGTCCGTCCGCCAACTAATAATCCTCCAAATTAGGGTTAGGAGGTGAGCCGCTGTCGGAGTCCTCGTTTGATTTATTCTTCTCCACCAACAATCCCGCCAACAAATCTCGAATAGAAGCCATCGAGTCTTTCATAGACGCTAATTCCCCCGACAATCGTTCATCCATAGCTTTCAATGCCTTCTCCAATGCATCCACACGTGAATCCATTTGTTGTTGTCTCGTATTGGTCATCCGGCAGGTCGGACCAATTTGTTAGAGTAAAGTGATTGAAGAAGCAATTGTAATAATCACACCAATTAAATTACGAAACCAAAAAGCAAACTCAAAGACGAGTCCCACGGAAGACAAGCTCCCGGCCAAACGCAACTATGCGCCGCTTCTAAGGATCCGAGATATTAAACCCTAGATATCCTTTTCCAACGCAACATAGGATATAAATAATAATGTCATAAACTAGGCCTTAGGTGGCCAGCCCGTTACATGGGCTTAACAACTAAATAGACGCAACAACTAGACTTAATACCAATAAGCAAATAATTATTAATAACAACTTGAGCAACCTAACGACGCCATGCATGCTACTCCAACCCTAGCCATGCACGACGACGTCCGCTATGCAACAACCATGCATATCCTCCCCATGCCGTCGCCATGCGTATCTTCCACCAACTACGGCCCGCCTCCACTCGACTCCCTATTCTTTCTCGTTCTTCGTCGATACACTTTGTCTCTATCAACAGGGTAATACTGGCTGGTGATGCAGCTCATCGCTTTCCCCCTGTTGGCGGTTTTGGTATGAACTTTCTCATATTATGTGCTACAATCGAGATCTTCTGAAAATCCCTTAAAAGATTGGAATTAATTAATCCATATCAGCCTTTTAGCCTTTTAAAAGGCTAAAGAGTGCTATATTTTTCAGGATGCTCATAATCTTGCCTGGAAGTTGGCTTCTGTACTCAAGGGGGAATAGCAACACCGTCAATTCTTTCCACTTACGAAACATAGCATAGGCGGGTAGTGCTTGTATATTCTGCTAGTCAGCATTTCACTACAATAATAGTCTTACAAAAGTGTGAAACTTATGTTGAATGGATTATCAGATTGCCCTCTATAACACAGCACTAAGTGTCCAAAATTTTAAAGCAGCAATGACAGTTCCTGCTGCTCTTGGTCTTGATCCCAATATTGCTACTTCAGGTAAACCCATGATCTTCAAAAATTCACATTTTTTATGTTATCATCACTAACTCGGTACCTACTTTATCTCAATTTGCAGTGCACCGTACTATAAACGATAATCTTGCTTCCGTTTTACCTGTCTGATCTACAAAGAGCAATTTTGAATGGAATGTTTAGCATTGGCCACATGCAGCTCTCAGACTCTATTCTCAATGAAAACAATCCACTTGGATCTTTAAGGCTTTCAAAACTAAGACAGATATGTGAAGAAGGAAAAAGCCTTCAACTCCAGTTCCCTGCTGAAGACCTTGGGTTTAGGTACTATACTACATTCATTCTAATTGAAGCAAGTATTATTTTAGGATCAAAACTCTGCTTGATGCTGTAGTCAACCTATTCTGAAGCACAACTCCCAAGTAAATGCGATTAAGTTTAAAGAAAAATATACACGCATAATAACAGAGAAGTTATTGAGTTACCATGTGGTACTCCGTGATGATTTGTCTAACTATGAGACTTCACTTTAGGTATTATAAAGGAGCACTAGTTTCGGATGGTAATAGTTTGTCAAGTGCACAAGAAAAGCCAACGGGTCGGAGGCAAGACTATGTTCCATCTTCCGATCCTGGATCAAGACTGCCCCATATGAACATTCGACTGTTGTCACATTCGAATAAGGTGTGCCCCTTTCCCCTCATCCCAATCTTTCTCTAAACTTGTGGCTAGGTTTTAGGTAGAACTCAATGTAAATCATCTGCACAGGTGGTCACCACTAATCTATGTAAATTCTAGTTGTAGTTGTAGCTCTCTGATTTCATCCTTATTTTCCTCAGGATACCTGCTCTACCTTGGACCTTGTATCCACAAATGATGTTGAATTCCTTCTTATTATAGCACCGGTAAGAGAATCCTATGAACTAGCTAAGGCTGCATTCCAAGCGGCTGAGGACTTTGAAATTACACTTAAAAGTATGCATAATATGGCAAGGAAACAAATCAACTGATGCAACTGGCAGCAGCAAACCGGCTCTTTTACCTTGGCAAAACTATGTAGACGTTGTGGAGCTAAAACCACTTCTACTTCACCATCGTGGTGGGATCTCTGTCAGATGACAACAGATAGAGGAGCTATTTTGGTGAGGCCAGACGAGCACATTGCATGGCATGGTGTGCAAAATCAAGAATCGACAACCCTCTTCTGGTGCTCAAGAGTGTTTTTTTCTACTGTACTGGGATTAGATTGCAGCTCCACATAATTCAAATAGAATTTACATTGAAGATTAGGTGGTGTTATGTACGAATAAAAGAGCTATAGAGGATGAACACGTTCATCACTATAGTTACCGCTGCTATTTAAGCGAGAGCATATGTTGATGGCTTCATAATACTGAAAGCTACTTTGACTAAAAGCCCTCCAATTTCAAAGCAAAGTGGCGTGATCCACACAAAGCCAAAGGCTAGGAAATGTTCCACAAGCTTCCCACTGAATTTGTGGTGGCTATAACAGAGTAATATGGTTTTCAACAACAATTTTTGCTACCCTTTGATCACATGCTGAAACTCTAGATATATTCATTTGAGCTACCCTGTCTCCTAAAAATAGAAAATGGATCTAGAAGAAGATGACAACACATGGTAACTATAAGACTGATGGGGATCTTCTATCACACTCTATGTCCCACTACATGTCCCACTTAAGTAACTCCGTACGAGGTTACTGAGACAACCTTGAGAGTGAGACATAGAGTGAGATAAAAGATCCCCACCCCTATAAGACCGCCCTGAAGAGTTAAGAATTGACAGAGTTTTGATCATGACGGAGCTTGAATGGTAGAGGTAGAGCAATCCCAGAAGCGCACCAGCAGCAACCTACAATTAATGCAACAATCACCACAGTAAGCAATCCCATACTGCCGAGTTATTTGAAATTGCTGCTCATGTTAAACATCATAATAAGAAATTTATGTGAAAAAATTTCTTAACAAACAAGACTTCAATTTCCTACTCTGACACAAACACAAGCCAAATGGATACAAACAGAATGGGGGAGGTAGCAGTTTCAAAAATTCATTTGAGCTTTCTTCTTGTACTAAGATTGGACCAGAATTTCGAGTAATACAACAAATACATTCACAAGATCTAAACTAATCAAGTTAAGAGGAAGAGAAGACTATCAAAACTCAACAGTTCACTTTGAGAAAACTGAACTTCAAATATTTTTGAATGCATCAACTTGAACCTGAGTAGGAGTCTGACCAAGAAGTTCGCGCAGAGGTGTGCTCTCGGCACGAGGGTGCTCAGCAGGAAGTTCAAATAAAATTTGATTTAATACCTGAGATATAAAGACTTCGTTAGATTTTTTTGGATCTATATAAATTGTACTTCCTCCGTCCCACTAGAAACGACACGTTTCTTTTGGGCGCCGGAATCAAGAAAGTGGTGTTATGTGGTGTAGATTGTTTAACTTTTTATTAGTTAAATGTGGTCCACACAATCTTTACCATTTTAGGAAACACGTCGTTTTTAGTGGGACGACCCAATAATGGAAACGCGCCATTTCTAGTGGAACGGAGGGAGTAATGATTTATCTTTTCCTTTTGTTTTATTCCACTTATCACAATTCCGGGAGTACTGGTGAAGTATTTTCTGGGTTCGTACAAAGCCACCATAAAAACATGCAAAAAACAAACTGTAGCAGAAACTACAAACCTCTGCTTGACGTCCAGCATGTAATCTTACACCAGTTGCATCATACATCACCTGTGGATAGTTGATTGTGTAAGATTCGAGCAACACTAACAACCAGCAAGATGTAATATTTCTGATAGTTTGGTCATAACTGACTGAGTGAGTAGTTAAACAAATAGCTTTCAATTTATAAAATGCATAGAATCTTTAATTTATGACGTGTGGGTGTTAATTTGTGTATAACTAACAATATTTTTATAGTTATATATGCTGATTAACAAAGTTAGAATAGTTTTAGAACATAAAGTTACCTCATATTTTAGTTACAAATATATCCAACAGTACAATTAAAAAATAACAGTAGTTACATATGCGTATACTTGCATACTGTTGGGAGATGATTCAGTAGATCTGTTGCTTAGTAATTAGTGATTTGACTGATCCCAAAACCCTATGTTGATTGGTGAACCATTCCTTTGTAAAAGTTAACACATTTGTCTTTTAGTGTTTCAGACTCAGTAGACTAGTCTTCAGCATGATTCCAGCTCAGTAGTTCTGTATGTTGTTCCTCAGTAGACTATTCGTCGCAGCGGCATGGAGTGAAGATTCAGTAGTGCTGGACTTAGCAGGAGCAACATACTAAAAGGTAGAACTGGATTCAGCAGGAGCAGTTTACTGAACTCAGAGTCTTGACCTTCAGTAGAGTTTAACTCGGCATGAGTATACTACTGAACCTTGTGTTAGACTCAGCAATGGTCGGTCAGTTACTTTAATTAACAATGGACTTCACAGAATTAATCAGTAGAGTTGTCCGAGGTAGCACATAAGAGAAGTCAACTTCAGTAAGCCTTGAAGTCTGAACATGTCTCAACTACTTTCTGTACCTCGACCAATGACAAGCAGCCAGCTGGAAAAGTATCTGTTAAAAGCTGTAAGTCAACCACTTTCCTGAAAAAAGTTAGTAGGCTCTGCGGAACTTCAAAAGAGTCGTTAGCTACCAATAGAGTGACATGTGGACAGTTCGTCTCCAACGGATATATCCATAGCTCACATCTATATATAAAGGAAAAATCAAATTGAAGATACACAACAACATACGAACAGAGCAACAAGAAAACAAGAACACAAGCTATACGCGACGAACTTCAGAGCTCAATCCTAGCATGAAAAGCATACAACTTGCTCTAAGGGAACACAAGCTTACATAGAACTCAAGCCTCTAGCATCCAATTGAAGAACACGAACTCAGAGAGATTATTCCTAATTGTTATTCATTCTAGAAGCCCTTCTTGTTCCCTTTCCCTCTAACATAAGATCAACTGCATTTTCTATAGCTTAGACCGAAGGAGTTCAATTTATTGAACCGTTCTTAGTGTTAAGAACACCTTCATCGTTGGAGATACATTCAAACATATTTTGTTTGACCCTGTAAACTGAAACTTTCAGTATAATCACAAGACTATGTTTGTCCAGTACACAAACTGACTGAGACTAACTCAGTGTAATAAAGTAGTCTCCTGCCTTGTTCAAAACAGTGGACGTAGGATCTTGCGTATCCGAACCACTTTAAAAGTCTCTGTGTTTATAACTGTTGCATTGATTTACCTGTTCATACTGAAAAATCATTTACAAAATCATTCAACTGAGTTTCAGTAACAAGCTTAACTGATTGCACTAATCTACTGAAACAGTTTTATAAACAAACGTTTTCAACCAAACTAAATAAGGCCTACACTTTCCGCACGCTACTAAACCCTGTTGAACGCGTCTGAATTCTGACATCAGTCAGCTAGCAGAGCTCAGCATCTTCAGTCACTCCGTTCACGCGATCAAGAATAGTTTGTCTGGTCTACTGAATTCATTCAGTAGGCAATCTCCGATAATCGGACTGTTCGCATTCTAATTTGAGAAAAAGGTTTCAGGTGTATTCAACCCCCTCCCCTCTACACCTGAACGTTTGACTCGGGACCAACACATATCCACACCCAGACACATAATTGAACATTTGAACCACATGATGTGAATTTCAGTTTAAGATAGATATCTCATGATTAATTATGATCGCATTATTACAAATAATAAGATTATTATTACATGTATGTTGTATGTAGGAAAGTATATTGTCATCTCTAATTATTAAGAAAGAATGCTTCAATGTAACGTTATATTTCAGCTTTAATATAGTTAAACATTTAAATGAAGTTTCTATTAGCAGCACTACAAATTACAGTATTGTAATACTATTGATATTAAAATAAGCTACATAATTTGTATGCCTTGATAAAATAGTTACTTCATATGTAGAAGAACCAACTACAATCACAAATGTCATTTTGTAATAAATACTCCCTCCATCCCAAATAATGTGTCTTGTTTCTTTTGAGCACGGTTATTAAGGAGAGTTGAAAGTTGTGTGTGAAAATGTGTAAAGTGGTAGGTCCACACAAAAAGTTAGTGAGCAGAGTTGAAAGTTGTGTTTGAAGTTGTGAAAAGTTATGGGCCCCATAAATAAAATATTAGTAATAAATTACCATTTATAGAAACATGACACATTCTATGGGACAGTCCGAAAAGGAAAGCAGGACACATTCTATGGGACAGAAGGAGTAGTATAATACCGTAATGCTTATAACTAATGTAAAAATAGAGCAAATAAAAATATTTAACTCTTATAATCATAAATATTAGTTACAAGTATGATATTAGGATAACTATGATGAATTCACTTAAAGAAAAAAATGCAGCACATATGAAAGCTCAAAAATTCCAGCATGCTCATCTTCTTCCATCAATGTAGTGACTAGTGACTAATGTATTGGGACTTCTAGTTCATTTCCGATCCTCCTTTTTTCCCTCATTTTGGAAGTTAATTTTCTTAAAACAGATCAAGAAGTTGATACAGCATAGCTAGGATCTGCGAGGTCCCTATTTCCCAGAAAAAGTATTAAGAGATACTTAAGTGGTAAAAATGCCAATAAAAGAAAAACAAAGGCTTTTTTTTAACTAACATGATAACATCAACAGAAGAAGTTGCAACTAAGCACATTCACATTCAGATCATTGACATAAAACAAGAGAATGAAGCACTTCTAACTTATAGTTCAGGCAAGGTTAAAATGGAACCAGAGAACACACCACACATGCCAAGACTAATGCAGTTGCAAATTCTGATCCTCCAAAGCCCTCTTGTAGACCAACACCAACTGCAAGAGCAGTTACAGTAACTGAATGCGACGATGGCATACCTCCGGATCCAATTAGTTGCTTGGGATCCCACCAGTTTTCCTTATACCTGCATAAACACAATGGCCTTGAGATTTTGATATTATATTCTATATTTTTTCTTTAGACAAAGACCTCCAATCACCCTCTAAATGCCACCTATCCTGAACTAAAATGAACAAGCTCTTAGTTAAGGGCATAACTATTTCATAAAACTACAAAAGACTTCGCTCAAGATCTTATTAATGCTTGATCGTCATTTTCCGTTGTCAATACTAGGATCTACAGATATGTAATAGAAGAAATAAAGAACTACATAAAAATGAATCTCAATCTTGGATGGATAACCTCTTATCTAGTCATTGGCATAGTTCACAAAAAGAATTTGAAGTGCCTCCAGGCTACGCTGTGGAAACCGCCTCTGAGGCTTCACCTCACTTGTGTTTTTTGAGGCTTACGCCTCAAATTGAGGCTTCAACTCGACAATGCCTTGATCTGTAAGTATGAGGCTTACAACTCAGATTTTCACAGCTTTTTAGGGCTTTGAGGCATTTTAGGATCAACATAGACTTTATTTGATTTTTCAATTGTTTAATGGGTAATTTAGCATGTTATTACAAACAGTCTAAAAATGGAATAGATCTTGTTTACCTCTCTCTTTCTTGTGGTAGGGACAAAGATAATCTAAAAAAAGAAATTAGAATTCTGCAAGCTCCAGAACACATGATGTTCTAATAAGCTCGCAGACACACCTCAATGGAAAAGTGCCCCTGAGGCACCGCTTCTACCCTGTTAGTTGAACTTTTGCCTTTCTGATTTGATGCAGCCATGAGCGCTGCCGAATGTGACTAGCACATGCTCTTTTATGACATTTTTGGTTTCAGCTAACTCAGGTGTTTTATGTATTTCTCTGTAGGAGATTTTTATCAGAAGCATGAGCTCCAGATTGAAACCTTAAAATCACCGGTCCAAACGTGTCTTGTCTCGACCAACATCTCCTCTCTCTTATAACAGCATAACACGCAACAGTAGATCTCTGTTTTCCCGCGGATTGGCGACAAGTAAAGCTCTCCTCTCATCTTGATCCCCCTGCATGACACGTGATTGCAGCGCAAAGTCAAGTGCTAGACACAGCAACGCCTTTCTCACGATTAAGATCTTAGTACTTCTTTCTTTCTCTCATTCGCGAATCACAACACCACCCCAATCAACACATCCATCTCTCATTGCTTGATATGCATATTTGTTGTGGATGGTATGTTCTTTACATTCTCTACTGTTTGTATGTCCGTGGATATATATAAAATTGGGTATAGTAAACTAGTAGAGTTGGGTTTTCTTAAGTTGATTAATAGTGTGAGTGCCTATTTAGGTAGTCTGGTTCATTTTGATTGGAAATTAATATTGCTGATTTTGATTATGAATTGGGTAGAATTTGATTTGATTCATAGAGGAATTGTGTTACGAAATAGGAACTAGGTTTATTCTTATTGTTGATGATTACGCCTCAGTATCTTATGAAATAGGAAGTGGTCAAACCCCAGTATCTTCACCCCCCATCTCTCACAAGCTCGCGCGCACACACAGTGAAACAGACCCAACCCACCCGCGGCACACCAAACAACCACCCCACGAGCGACGCAATTATAAATTCTAGTTCAAATTTTCTTGAATTAAAGGAAAATAAAGAGAAAAACAATGAACAGTAAGGCACACGCAATGAGTAATCATACCAGAAAGTTATGAACTTAAGGGCCTGAGCAACAGCGAAGCCAAGGAACGCAGAAATCAACGCATAATTTAGGCGCCGCCGTTAATCCCGCGGCATCCTCCATCACCATCTCTTTTTCTTCCTATTTTCTTTACAGTTGAATCTATCTCTAGATTCCTTTTCTGGGTTGCAATGACTATCCGCTTTCTTCTCAATTTCAGGTTAGAGCCCCGCTCCCGCTTGCTTTCGTAAATTCGGGGGAAAACTGCGAGTACATGAATGAAGAGAAGCTCAACACGGAGGCAAAACAGCTGTGTATTTAATTGAGGCAAAACAGACTGTTGATAATAATTTTGTTTTCAGTTTAAATATATCAATTTGTTTATGTTGTAGGAATAGGGAATCTGCAATATTCTTTTATGTTATTATTATTTCTTATTATCTATCCATTGATTCTTGTTGTTGAATTCTCTTGCTTTTTTTAACTTGAACTTTACTAAATTAATTTTAAAAAATAAACATTTTCAGTATTTGTGGTTCTGGATTTCTCAGGCCATAAATAATAACAATAACATTGAGTAATATTGATTCAAGTTCTTTTAAATCAATTAGTTCTTTGAAATTAAAATTTTGAAGTTCTTTTCCAATTATCTGGCGAACAAGATAAATTTGATTTATTCCTACCATGATGATTTTTATGTATAAAAAAAAGATAGATTAAGTTTACGGTATACCGTTAAATATTCGGTATATCATAGTTTTTTGGTATACCGAAGTGCGGTACAGTATACCGAAAAAGCGATATGACAACGGTATGGGGATTTGCTATACCGAAATAATCGGTACGATAACGGTATGTTTTTTCTCATAGCTACTTTTATCGGTACGATATGCGATATGAAAATAATAATAATACGATATACCGTAAGTAACAACCCTAATTGTGACAAGTGACATCAATTGGGAATTGACAAAAGATTAATAACATAATAATTAAGTTTTTACTAAACATTTACAACCACTTATGCAAGTTGCAAGCATGTAAATTTCCTTAACTAACGCCTACATCGAGTTCATATACAACACAACCTCTATATACAAATATTTTATATAATAATAACCTCTATATAATTATAAAAATATTTAACCCAACTCGAAGTTAATTATAAGAAATAATAATTCTACTTTTAATATTACATGTTTTTTTAAAATACAATCTTAAGAATCTTACAAATCAACCTCGATATAATAAATGTAGTAATATTCTTTCAAAATTTATTCCCAAAAATTGAATATATTCCTTTGAGGTGAATAGGTGGGACCTTATACTCCCATGAGTCATGACTTCAAACTTTTTACCACTATTCTCTCTTTAAATTGCTTTCTTATACCAATAACAAATAATTACACATGAATGAAGATACTGTGAAGAAATTAGTTTTAATTTTTCTATTATTGATAATATCTCAGCAAAAACTTGTTTACTTTATTTTCATTGAGTTCTGGTCTAATTTTGAAGATTGAATCGAAGAGGAAACCGACTCCCCCATCTTCTATTTTCACTAATTTTCTTCAATCATATAATTTTATATATCTTGCTTTTAATCTCTTAAGCTCATTTCCAATAATTAACATGTGACAAGTTACATAGTTTGAAGAATGTAATTAATCTTAGAAGCTTATTATTATATAATTATGCTAGTGATTAAGGCACCAAATCGAGAATAAAGTTGGTAGAAATTAGAAAAATAATACACCCTATATAAAGATTATAATTGTTTAATAACATTGAGGATTTTTTTAGAGAGTTGGACTCCTGTACATCCGGTTGCAGGTGCAACCGGAAAGTAATACAGTTAAATCCATTAGATGTGCATTATATTAACAATACAGTAGTAGTGCAGATGGTAAGGCTGCTGGGCTCAAACCCTTTATACCCGGGTTCGACTCACAGCAGCGTAATTTTGAATTTTTTTATTTAAATTGATATATTAATTTAAAAAATAATACATTTGTTCATAATAATTCATATTTTTATTATAATTATTTTTTTAGAATAAGTTTGTTCTTTTTTTATAATATTTTCTTTTCATTTTAATTGATATATTAATTTAAAAAAGTGATAAATTTGTTTTAAATAAGTAATATTTTTATTCAACCAATTCATATTTTTTCAAATCAAGTTTGTCCCTTTTTTTAATTTTAATTGAAATATTAATTTAACAAAAGTGATAAATTTGTTTATAATAAGTAATATTTTTATTCCAACCAATTGAAAAGTATCATTCTTCCTTAAGAAAAATATCATTCTTCCTTAAGAAAAGTATCATTTTTATTGAGCAATAGTATCACATGTTGTTAACAAAAGTATCACTCTTCCTAAAGAAAAGTATCATTCTTCTTTAAGAAAAGTATCATTCTTCCTTAAGAAAAGTCTCATTCTTATTGAGCAATAGTATCACATGTTGTTAATAAAAGTATCATTCTTCCTTAAGAAAAGTATCATTCTTATTGAGCAATAGTATCACATGTTGTTAACAAAAGTATCATTCTTCCTAAAGAAAAGTATCATTCTTCTTTAAGAAAAGTATCATTCTTCTTAAAGAAAAGTATCATTCTTCCTTAAGAAAAGTATCATTCTTATTGAGCAATAGTATCACATGTTGTTAACAAAAGTATCATTCTTCCTAAAGAAAAGTATCATTCTTCCTTAAGAAAAGTATCATTCTTATTGAGCAATAGTATCACATGTTGTTAACAAAAGTATCTTTCTTCCTTAAGAAAAGTATCATTCTTATTGAGTAATAATATCACATGTTGTAAATAAAAGTATCATTCTGCCTAAAGAAAACTATCATTCCTATTGAGCAATAATATTTTTTTGTGTTTTTACCGTACTTGCAGAGGGGAAGTCTAAACCATACTTTTTCTCCGGTTAAAAATGCTCGCGTTCCTTCGGAACACTCGCATTTTTAAAGGGTTTGGAAAAAGCTAGCGTTCCTTCGGAACGCTAGCATT
Organism: Lavandula angustifolia; assembly: GCA_028984105.1. Taxonomy (NCBI): domain Eukaryota; kingdom Viridiplantae; phylum Streptophyta; class Magnoliopsida; order Lamiales; family Lamiaceae; genus Lavandula; species Lavandula angustifolia. Next base: position 13,692,424 of record CM054818.1, on the reverse strand, counting down.
TCCAAACCCTTTTAGTCGTGGAACTGCTACGATATTTTTCCTTATTTTTACTGTACCCTAGAGGGGAAGTCTAAACCCCACTTTGATTCATGACAAGTGATATATTAGTTAATAAGAAGTGATACTTTTATCATCTCCACATATTTCCCTATCATGTAATTGAAAAAAAATAATAATAAATTTATTAAAAAAAATTTGCATCATAATGTAATTTAAAAATAAAAATTCAATTTTTAATGTTAAAAAAAAAGGTTTGTTGGTGATGTAGGTTAAAAAAATTATATATATTATATTTTTATTAACAATAATAAATTCTAATGTACATATTAATATTTTTTGAATCATATTATTATTTTGAAAATAAAAGAATAAATTTATTATATTTTTTTGTATCATAATGTAATTTGAAAAAAAACAAATTAAATTTTTAATGTCAAATTAAGAAAAAAACGAAAAAAATTAATTTACTATATTTTAATGACAAATTAATATTTTGAGTAAATTTGGTGCTGCTGGGTCTAAAACCCACATCTCTCGAGTGAGAGCCCAGCAACACACCAACTGCGCTACATGCGCACACGTGATAGTGTGTACATTAATAATTTATATAGCTTACGCAGCCGGTTGCACTTGCAACCGGTTGCACTAAAGTTTTTGCGTTTTTTAGATACATCATTTTATTGATAAACTATAGAATTAGAAAAAAAAAAATCGAAATAAGATCCTTCTATAACTCAATATCCAATAGTTACACACAGGAAAATTCAACACAGCTACATTTTCTGGTTCTTTATTATGAGTATGCAGAAGAAGTGAGTCAGCTCGGGATTAACTCAATTTGGAGCAAGAATCAGATTAGTTGAGGAGCATCTTATTTGGAAGTATCCTTTTTCATCTCAAAAGCCGAAGAACGTGGACCGAATATTGAAGATGGATCCATTTGTAAATTCAAGAAACCTTTTCTACTACCACAACCCCCAACTCAAAATCAAAATAAATATAGAAGAAACATAATGTAAGTCCGAGAGAGAAAAAGAGAGAGAACCGACTGTTGTATTATTATTCATGAGAAACGAAAAAAAAAAAAAAAAAGTAGTACAAGAAAAGGCATTTGTCTCCTGGGAATAGGCACTTATTTAGATACCATTCAGTTATCAACTATACAAGGATGCTTACCAAATCCTGGGGAACTCGTGCTAAGGTCTTGACAATGTTTGCCTAAGATCCACACCATCTATGACACGCCTTGAAGTTGGAATACAGCTTAGTTCATGTTTCCCAAACATATATATTTCGTCTGCAGTAAAACAACCACATATCAGGCCTACTATCAAAGCCTGAAGACCAACTCAATATTCTGATCTAAAAGTTTGAGCAGAAACGACGGTGCACAAGCAAGAAAACGTCAGTAGCAGTAGAGACAAAATTAAAAATGGCATTGCATATATATGATACAACTATTTAAGGATTATGTTCATCCTTAAATCTCGTGGCCAAGAATTAGCGTGTAGTCACTCAGCCGCTTTGCCAAAGTCAAATTAGGATCCAAGGAAATCAACACTTATCAAAACAATGAAGCGCACAAGAAACAGAAACTTGACAATCAACCTTAAAGATGGTCCTTTAATAAAATGCACAATGATTGGTAAGGAACTCAGCATAATACAGCGTCCAAGAACCGCCAACCTGCTTCCCCTTTCCCCAATCCCCAACCAAGGAAACCCATGGTAATAATAAGATAAAACTAAAAAAAGGGAGAATCAAATAAACGTACTTCTAGATATTCATCCATCCCGTATTTTGATCCTTCACGCCCAAGGCCTGATTGTTTCACACCTCCAAATGGAGCAACCTACATTTAGAGGAAGATGATTAATAAGAAATGTGGCATTATAAATTTTTTTATACACACTACAGAAGAAATTATCCCACCTCTGTTGAAATTAGTCCTTCATTAACTCCAACTAATCCATATTCAAGAGCTTCAGCGACTCGCCAAGAGCGTTGCATATTTGTTGTAAAGATGTAGGCAGCCAGACCTACAATTTAGATGTGTGTTATTCTAGGTATAAAGACTCACTACAGTATTATTTTCAGACACCACAGAAAAGCCTGAATAAATTTCGTATCAAGATTTATGGGGAGGATAATGGAAATACTCAGTTCTGAGGTTCATCCAGTACCTGCATTTGTGTCGTTGGCCCTGCTGATAGCTTCTTCCTCGGTCTTAAATTTCTGAAGAGGCGCAACTGGGCCAAATATTTCCTCCCTGAAATCAGTCAGAATGGAATATTAGTAACAACAAATGCAACAATCCCTAGATTATTAGACCATTCTTAGCAATCAATAGAGAAATAAGATGAGATTTTAGATTCTACCTAAAAATATATTAAGCAAAATGCGAATGTAGAAAAAATATAATAAAATATATGGACACTTATATATTTCCAGCCATAGTAAACATCTGACAACTAGTAGGCAAGCGAGAGGAAGAATAAGAATTAAATTCATTTAGAAAATTCAAATTGTCCAATACTCAAAGAGACAACTGCAAAAGCTATTGATTTACCCGCATTACCTACTTATCACACATATGAACAGGTTGCTATGCCTTTTCAGCATATCAAGCAATTCCACCATAATGGCTGGCGACTAGGTCGGCACAGGACATTACATCAAGAAGATATTGCATATTGTTACTAGATGTAACTACAGTTTAACGAATGCATTCAGTCATTAACATGTGAAGATAATTTCTAATAATAAATTCTGAAACTTTGATCTCCTAGGACATCTACAAGCAATCTGTAAAGTCTGAATGAAACAGTTATTTGATAAGGTTGTTAGAGCTACCTTGATAAAATCATCTCATTGTTTATATCAGTCAGCACTGTGGGCTCATAAAACATCATCCCTAGGCTGTGTTTCTTGCCTCCAGTAAGAATTTTGGCTCCCTTTAATAAAGGGATATTTGTTAGCACAAGCAGTATGATAAGCCGGTCATCAGCTACTGCACAGTGCAATGGATTGTAATTCTATACCGGAATCTAAAAATACTGAAGATGCCCTAACACACTCGCTCATTATGAATAAACAAGCCAAAACTGTGAAAGCCCATAAGTATACATGCCAAGTTCAGAAGTAATATGATTGCACCACGAATTAACGATGTCTATGGACACAATCTAATAGATCGTTATATCGAATAGTTGGATCACAGTTACATAACTTCTTGAGACCAGTTATATTTCAATTAGAAACTACGCAACCAAAGGTTGCACAATAACTTGCATCAAGCAGAAAATATCTATCACTATACCTTTCGGAAACAGACACATCTATTAGAGTTCCAAAATCAATATTTTTCAGTCTCCAGCAGTCGGGTGACTGAAATATAAGCTAAGCATTTCCTCAAATTTGATTATTGACTTACAAGCTTGATAATTACTAGAGGAAATAAAAACAATAGCTTTGATCTTTCAAGGGAAACTGATTACAGTAGCAGCTATAATTTCACGCTGGGAAAGAACAAACCTTTGAGATTGCATCTTGCACAAATGAATGAACCTGTAAGTCAATAGGAAGGGGTCAATTACAACTATCTTGGTGCAGTGTATAATACCAGATGGGAATGTTTAACAGAGGACTGACCTTGTTCACCGCAGCATCATTAATCAGAGGGCCCTGCATGATATGGAAAAAGGTTAATATTTAAAAATTATACTACATAAGTCGTCTAAATTCTAATCATAAAAAAGGGTAGAAGTGAACAGTCACGCTAGGTCCCTGACATATGGCAAAAAAACCAACAGCTGAACAGTCAGCAAATTTTTGTGAGAATTTTCAGAGAAGTGAAAATACTGACCACTTGTACTGCACCATCAGCAAAGCCATGTGCAACTGTCATGCTCTCAACAGCCTTTGTGAAGGCTTTAGCAAACTTATCAAAAATTCCTATACAGGAGACAATAAATCAAAGAAAGAATATCGGGTTTTTTTTTTGGGGGGGGGATGATATGACAGGAAATGTTGAAATATAATGAAAGGCGAAAAACATTAAGACCTGAATAAGGGAATTATTTGTGGCATACATGATTTAGTAAACCCTAGATAATTAAGGTAGTTAAATATCAGTCAAGTTGCCTATTATCTAAGCAACCGGGCACAATTTTGAAAAGTTGTAATATCAGTCAAGAAGTGGCATACATACTATGAGGTCAGGTAAAGGTAAAGTTTACTTAAATTTAGTAAACCCTAGATAAATAAGGGAGTTAAATATTTGATAAAGTAGCTCAATATTAACTAATGCCACAAATGGCCTGAGATTGCCACTAACTGCTAAAATCATGGCTATATCGACAACTTTATAGATTTGGCTAAACTTGCAAATTGACAAAAAAAAAAAAAACATATGAACTTTTTGCTGTTAAGACTACCTTGTCAATGTGATTTAAAGCCCTCTTTTTCAGAAGGATAAGCATATCCACTTGAAATATTCACACATAAAAAGTGTACAGATGAAATTCGATAAGAATATAAATTCAATCTTCAGAATTTGTAAACTACCTTTGTGCACTAGTATTCTATTAGCACATACACACGTTTGTCCACTGTTCCGGAATTTAGTTGCCAACTGAAATTGCATAGATAAACAGGAAAGGTCCTCAAATTGAGAATGTAAACAGTCAATAGCAAATTACACCAGCTGAGATTCTTAAATATAACTCATATAAGTCATCAGTAAGGCAATGGTTCAAATCCAAAATACTCTAATTCAACAAGTTCCTGTAAACAAATCTTCCCATTTTATGGCTGAGGACACCCTAACCATCAGAACATATGTGAACATCAAATATCAGAAAATACAGAAAGCTTCAGACTGAATGTTAGAAACAACGTGACTGGCTGACTGCTACTTTAAAAATCCAATTAATATGTCCTTTAACACATTGAGTAATTGACTATCAATAGATCAATTTAAAAAATCATTAGGAGAATTGGCCCTCTGTCTCATGTAAAGATTATGGTTCAAAACTTTCTTTGCTACTACTTCCCCAGTATGACATTGTTGATCTTTGGTGAAAACTATTATATGCATCAAAAACAGCATTTGAGTCTTTGCCCTGTTGTAAGTCGTAGTACCATTATGCACATTAATTATAAATGAGTTGCTTACAGCTCCTTTTACAGCAACATCAATATCTGCATCATCAAAAATTATGCAGGGTGCATTGCCTCCAAGTTCAAGGGACACCTGCATGAGAGAATTTAAAATAAACTAGTAAAGTTTGTTACCGGTTTGAAGATTATAGCAGTTTCATTACCCACCTTCTTTACAGTCCCTGCAGCACCTGCCAACAAATGTTTTCCAACAGCAGTTGAGCCAGTGAATGTGATCTTCCTCACCTAAACAAGTTTCACTAACATTAAAGTATTTGTTTCGGTGTTCAAAAATATAAAAATCATATTTGAATATTGAGACCATAAAACCTGAGGACTTTGTAATAGAGCATCCCCAATCTCAGTTGCATGTCCCATTACAACATTGAGTGCACCCTACATGGCAGAGAAACACAAAAATCAGGATTAAAGAAACAAGGTAATAAGCTATGATAAGATAAAGTTTTGCAAGTAAGGATAAGTTGGAATTGAAATTGCATGATGCGTGTGTATGTATGTGAAGGTAGGCAATGAAAGCTTGTGCACTCCAAATGTTTCATAACTGAGATTACATTAGACCTTTGAAAACTGATATGCCTTACATTGCATCCTTGTTGGTTATAATGAAAAATTAGCATCCATTTTCCTTCTATTTCAAATTCATGAATTCTAGACTCTTCCATCTAACCAAGAATAAGAGAAATGACCATGTATTTTGAGTCTTGATGATATTATATGCAGCAATGATCAGTCTCATTTGTGTTTCTTTAGTTGCTAACGCTTGGCAGCAAGAAAGGACACTACAATGATCCAAAAGATCTATACTCTATAATGGCAAGTAGCAGTTCTCTATTGAAAAGCAGGCACTGCCAGTTGTCAGATAACTCCTCAATGTTCAAAGTTTTTTTTAAAAAAAAGTTCAAGTAAATCGACAAATCAGAAACAGAATCAGTGTAGTTCATGCATGTCAATACCATCGCACTACATGTCTTTTTGTAGTTTTAAAGGCTCAGGATCAGAATTACATGTGGTATCCCAGCTTGAAGGGCGAGTTCAGCAGCCGCTAGTGCAGTCAATGGAGTAAGTTCTGAGGGTTTTACAACGACAGTACATCCACATGCAAGGGCAGGGGCAACCTGGAACAAAAAATAAACTAAATCTTTGCATGATGCATAATCACAAGAACCAAATTGGTAAATGGATATAACATAGCTATAGAGTGCGGAAAAAGCCAACCTTGCGTGTAATCATTGCCAAAGGGAAGTTCCATGGTGTAATTGCCCCAACAACCCCAACTGGCTGCAAGAGAACATTTCTTTGTCAATATAATTCTAGGACCAAGAAAAGCAGTGTTTAGATGCCCAACATTATCAACCCACAGTAGGACTTCCTGTACCTGATAGTTAGTACTTCCACTGGCAAGAAAATCCAAGCTTTGCATACAGATAGTATAGGACTATAGACTAAATAACTGAGGTCCAATCACAATTTCTGTTCTTCTCCGAGTGCACAAAAGATCTCAGTTTATGAAGCATTTAAGACAACCAAATGGATTATTCTTATTCAAGATAAACCTTAACATTCCTGAAATAGACAATCTTTAATGTTCAAGTTCATTTAAAAAAAATCATTTTTAGGAATTATTTTTTTGTCGATTCGAGCATCAGGAATTTAGTTCCTCCAAAAGCTTGTTAATTGTTTCTAAGGAGTCCATTTCACTGAGTTTTCCTTGTTTCTAAGGTTTCCTTGAGGAGTGCATAGTAGAAAGAGACACATAAAATGAGTTAAGGGACTCAAGAATATTCACCTGCTTCACAACAAACAACCGGCGATCAGGTAATGTCGCTGGAATGATGTCACCATAAACTCGTTTAGCCTCTTCAGCGAAGAACTCCACAAAACTTGCCCCTTATCCAACCTGTAAATTGCATGTTTATAGACCCAATAGATAATTTCCTAAAAATAATGTCGTTATTGTGGAGAAGAGAGAGAATTGGATACCTCACCAATGGCCTCTTTTAGAGGTTTTCCTTGCTCTAAGGTCATAAGTTCACCAAGCTCCTGCTTGTGAGCCATCAACAAATCATACCATTTTCGTAAGCACTTGCTCCTTTCAGCAGCAGTTAGTTTGCTCCAAGCTTCAGATAAAATTAATGGTAAGCTCAACTAGACCAATGTACGACCAATGTTTGATTCCACCATAAAGAATAATAGAAAGAACAATTAAGTAGACTTTCTAATAGAAATTTCAAAAATCATTAGACATATTAATATAACGAAGTTTTACTCAAAAGTAATCAAACTATTCTAAACCTCACAATAGTACAAAGAATAATAAAAAGAAAAAGGCTAAAATTAGGAGCATACGACCAAAATAAATCCATCAGTCCAATTTACATATGCTATTAAATATCCTACCCTGCCACCACTATCATCAACGCACTATAGGTCACACGGTTCAGCAGCAGGCAGTTTCAAAGATGTGTGAAATTATTAGACAGCAATACCCTAGGTAAGAAACTGTTGTGCTTGCTCAGAGAACTTAAAGAGAATGTCAATGCATATCTTATGACAGATATGTCTCACTGTGCCTACGAGGGCAATCTTCCAATTCTAAGTCTCATGTCATGACTTTACGAAAACAAGAAAAGAAAAGGATATCCGGTCAATTAACATGACTCACATGGAAATGCTTCTTGTGCTGAAGCAATGGCATCGTTCGTCTCCATTGTACCCATACACGAAACTTTTGTTATAACCCCGCCTGTTGCAGGATTGTGAACCTGTCATAAAGAAAGATAAAAGCTCTATTCGACAAAATGCTTCGAAAATCACTTTATTGTTTTCGGAAGTTGTGTCCTAACCTCGAAACTTTTACCATCGTAGGCGTCAGTCCATTTCCCTCCTATTAAACCTTGGCTTCTGATAAACCCCGAACTGCTTAGACGATCAGCAACACTGCGTGCGTCGGTACTCATCTGCCGCAATGAGAATCACAGTGTTTAGACATCGCGATTATTCAAATGAAGCCTATCAAATTACAAAAGCTGGCTGCGGAACACAATGATGGATGCAGAAACTAAGAATTCTAAATAAATTCTCCAATCAGCAATAGATCCCATGCCGAAAAATCTTATGCATACATAAATTGAACAGAAATGAATCCAATAAACATCTAGTTCTCACGCAAACAAATGATCTACCAAAACATAGCAGGTTCAATTGATTGAGTAGAAACAACAAATGATCTACCTAAACATAGCAGGTTCAATTGATCGAGTAGAAACGAAAAACCTGGCAAAAAAATGTGGGCGCATCAACTAGGCGCGATTGAGTTCTGACTGGAAGGCGGTGGGTGTAAAAGTTGAGTGAGCGATGGCTAAATGCTTTGGCCATGCGTGTCGACGCCATTGCTTCACAAGTGTTTACCTCGTTTGCTTTGCAAGTGTAAGCCTTCTTCTGCGCTGAAATTTTATATTGATGATCGCAGTAAATTCCGTTACCAACACTCCTGCTGCTCCTTCGACAATAATGGATCTTTGTTTTTTTAGTGTATTTTATCTACACATTTGTTTTTTCTGGTATCAAACATGTTTCGTCTGAACTGTCGGCATAATTCCATATACATAACTGGCCCAACATATAGTCTTTTTTAAGAAAGGCCCAACTATAACCACGAGAACCCGTCCGTTTAATACTCCTGTATTATAAAAATTGAGATGGACTAATGTTCATCGTTTGCATGTGCAACATGAGTCAATTAGTTAATTTTAACTCGGTTAAACCCGGGTTTGACTCGATTCCCCTCTTTCGTCGCTTTCCTCCCACTGTCCCCCCTCTCTTGCCTCTTTCTTTCTCAGTAGCTCTCCTCTCTCTTTCTCCACTCCCCTCTCTCTCTCCCACTGTCTTCTCTCTCTTTCTCCACTCCTTTCTCTCTCTCTCCCATCGTCTTCTCTATCTTCGCCTTCGTCTCTATGGCCATCGCTCATCTTCGTCTCCGCCTCTATCGTCGTTGCTCCTCGCGCCTTCGCCTCCGTCACTCCGGTGGCCGGATCACCTCCATGCGATCCTCTAGATCCACCTCCGCTCTCTCTACCTCCTCCTTCGCCTCCGCCTCCGCTTCCGTCTCTCCAGATTTATGAATGATTTGGATAAAGTTTCTAGTTTTTGTTCATTGGATATTTTCTTGATTAGTATAGCCCTTCTTTATTTCCCCTCTTTGATTTTATCGAGTATTTTGTTAAAGGAAATGGTGATGTGAGTTGTCTCTTTTCAGATGTATGAAAATTTGATTTTATCGGATCAAAATTGAGTAATTGGATTATTTTGCATGTGCAACATAATGTACACAAGTTTTTGCCATAAATTTGACCATTCAGTTAATCGTAAAAATATTAAAAAATAGGATTAATCAATTATTGAATGGTTAATTATAATAAAAGTTGTATTTTTTTTATTTTTTTCAATATCTATTATGTGTTCGTCTTCATCCTATCTGAATGCACACCACTTGTGAATCAATCAAAACCAATTAAATAATGAGAGGGACTAGAGTACAGCTGTTGCATATGCAACAGAATTAAAATAGGCTCATTTTTGACTGAATTCGGGTTATCTGACCCGTTGACTTAAGTTTAAAAAAGAAAAATAAAAATAAATATAAAACTCTCCTCCCACCATATGGCCTCCCACTGTCCCTTCTCTCTCTTCCCCCTCTTTCTCTCTTCGCTTGCCCCTCTCTCTCTCTCTCTTTCTCCACTTCTCTCTCTCTCTCCCTCCGTCCTCTCTCCCCTCTTTCAGCGTCTTCTCCTCTCTCCTCTCTTTCATCGTTCTCTCTCTCTCTCCCCTCTTTTTCTCTCTCTCATTTTCTCTCACCGTAGTTGTTGTGTTTTTTCACAATTTTGAGTTTGTAGATCTCGAGAATTACTGCTGAGATCATAGTAAAGATGGATATGAATAGGCAGATCCCGATCAATTGGAGCACCGTTAGACCACTAGGGTGGCACATGAGGCCTACGCACGACTGGGATGATGAAGCGGTCGTAGACTGGGACCCAAAAGATGACGCTTAACGAGTCGAAGATGGAAAGGGGAGCTTCTAAAATGGTGGATTTTGGGGTTAATTTGACGTTTATGTATTCGGCTTGGAGGAGGAAGAGACTCCCCATTTAGGTTCAATTTGGGGCTTCGAGATTATGAATCACAAATCACGATCTAACTTTGAAATCAATTGCGTCAACTGAAGCAATCAATCACCGATTTGGTGGTGTCAATACTTATGACAATAATTAAGGGAGGAGATTCTTCTAAAGATAGCAAAGGTAGATCCTTTTTGTTATGTGGTATTCATAAAAATATGGATGATTTCACTGCTACTCGAACTCACCTTATTGTTGATGCTTTATATTTCTGCATTGTGACTATGTATGATATAACACCATCTAGTACTGCAACCAAGTTGTTTTCAATAACTTTTGTGCTTGTGAGATTTGGTTTTATTGATTTTTTGTTGACTAAAATGGTTAGTTACATGAATACGAGAGCATGGGTTTGCGTTTTGGACAGTATTGAGTTTTGCAAATTGCTGAAAACATATGATTGTCAGTCTGGTTTTAATTTTTAAATGGCACTTTCATTCGAAACCAATTTATACTTTTTATACTTTTTCTTCAAACAATTAACACTTTTTCTTCAAACAATTGACACTTTTGTTAGTGGCAATTGACACATTTATTCATTAAAAATGACATTCGGAATGTGGCACACTCCTCCGAGAGAATTGACACTTTTGTTAATATGATTGATACTTTGAGATAAATTAACACTTTTGCACGTTAAAATTGACGCATTTATTCAATGATACTCAGAATGTGATACTCTTCTCCGAGACAATGAACACTTTTGTTTATTACGATTGACACTTTGAGATAAAATAACACTTTTGTTCGTTGCAATTGACACATTTATTAATTACGAATGACACTCAGAATGTGACACTCTCCTCCGGGACAATTGACACTTTTGTTTATTACAATTAACAGTTTGAGATAAATAACACTTTTGTTCGTTGCAATTGACACATTTATTTATTAAAAATGACACTCGGAATGTGACACTCTCCTCCTAAACAATTGACACTTTACTTCACTGTGATTGATACTATGAGATTAATGACACATTTGTTTGTTGCAATTGACACATTTATTCATTGCAATTGACACTCTACGATAACGTGACACTCCCCTTTGACACAATTGACACATTTATTCATTACAAATGACATGCCTTCCCTTATAAAAAAAAATTGCTTACAACAAATGATACTTGTTAAGAATAAATGACACTCTTCTTCGAAACAAAAGATACTCTACAAATGACACATTTATTTAAAATAAATGACACTTTTGTTCGAAATAATTGATACTTAATAAATGAAACTTCTGTCAATGATGGTAAAATGGCGTCCCAAATGAAAATAACACTTTTTCTTTCGAAATAAATGATACTTGACAAATGACACTTTTGTTCATTACAAATGACAGGCCTTCCCTTATAAAAAAATTAGAAAAAATTAAAAATAAAAACTTTTATTTAGAACAAACAACACTTTTATTCACAACGAATGACACGCACGTCTTTATAATAAAGGGAAAAAAAATAAAATAATAATAAATAAAATGTTGGTCTAGAGACGAGCCTTCAAGTGTAGAGAGGGGGGGGGGAAGTTGAATACACCTGAGTGCAGATTTCAACTCAAACGCGAAAGTCAGTATCTACTGAATGTTGCTACTGAACGAGTCAGTAAGCTAAATTCGCTTACTAGATCGCGTGGGCAGAGTATCCTTCTACTAAGTCCTGTGTATTGACTTTAGTCAGTGAACAGTGGTTTAGTATAAGATATGGAGTGCAGAAGTGTAGGCCCAAAAAGATTTTCGTCTCAGTTTGAAAACACGTTTTATGCTGAGTGGTTTTAAAGTTCAGTATTATGCAGTATGACAGTTAATCAATGAAACAGTAAATCAACACAAGCTATTTTTAAAATGGTTCAGATATGCTAGATCCTACGTCCACTGTCCTGAACAAAACAGAAGTTCTTGATTACTTATACTTACCCTAGTTATAGTCTTAGTGGCTTTACAAGATTCAAACACATGGTTTGATATTCTCCAACTAAGAAGGAGTTCTTACAATAAGAACAGTTCATAAAGCTGAACTCCTTCGAGTTTTCTAAGCTTATGATATTACAATAAGTCTGCTTAAAATAAAGAATGGGAACAATGAATCTCTAGAGTGAATAACTTAAAAGATTTCTCTGTATACGAGTTCTTCACTGGGTTCGACTTTAAGATTGCTAGCTAGAGAGTTTGTCTGCTTGAATGCTTTGGTTCACAGTTATTTCTTCTCTACATGAAGACTTCTTTATTTATAGCATCGACTCATGAATAGATCCGTTGGAGGGAGTCTAGACACGTATCGAATACGATAAGGAAAACGGTCATATTCAATTTGAATGTCACTGTAGGGATTTCCTCTTTTTCAGTCTGGGGAGCAGCTTTATGGCAGAGCAGGTAGGGTGCTAGCAGCTCCTCATTGGTCGAGGTTAAGAAAATAGGCGAGGTTTGTTCAAACTCCAAGAGCATGCTGAGTTGACTTCCTCTGACTCCTCGGACCTTTTACTGAATTGTATTCTATTGACATTCTTCTGAGATGTTCAGTACTTGGCTCGATTTCCTTTGCAAATCAGTAGGTTCTTAACACCCAACTGAGTTCCATAGCGTTGAGTTCTTTCGGCTGACCGCAGATTTTCTATTAAACCCATCAGCTGCTGAACTCTAGCTAGCCTACTGAGTTCCTAACATGTTGAACTCAACTAAGCTATTAAATTATAAGGCTCATCATTCAGCTAGGGGTCTTGGGATCTTCAAATATTATCATACTGAATCTCATACCTAACAATTTCCCCCTATTTTATGATGGCAAAACTTTTACATTCCAAAATCTTACAACACAATTTCCCCCTTTACAATACAATATCCTACTATGACTGGGATCGGAAAGATAATCCAAAGAAAGTGAACTGAGGGATAACACACAAGGAGATAAGCATCAGCTGAGCATGTGTTCTGATCACTGAGGTGATCAGTAATGTTAAAAGATAAAACATAGCCAAGTGACAATGAGTAGTTGTCTTAGGCCAAAGATGGATGGATTTTCATAAATGATAAAGAGTTACATGTACATTGACAATCTATTCTATCAGAGCTAGGACAAAAAAAGAAGAAGAAAATCAGCTAGCCTTCCTGAATTGTTGTTGTCTGGCCTTGAAGTCAGCTGACTTCTTCTCAGGTAGATCAAGTATGTATGATTTGTAGACTCTGCTCCTCAGCTTCTTGATCTCTGACATTGTCGGGATGCTCCTATCCTTTTCAGGGATCCTTTCCCTAGCTTCTTTTTCAGTCCTCTGTCTGAGTGCCTTAAGATATGCTAATCTTATTCTCTCTTATGCAATTTGAATTTGGTGGGCCTCAGCAGTGATGTCTAAGCCTCTTTCGCATGCATCCCAGATGGCTTTCATCTCAACTTCTTGCTCCTTAGATAGCTCAGTGGAGGAATGGTTTGCTCTATTTCAGTGTCACTGGGTCCAGCTGATTTAGATTTGGATTTAGAAGTTTCAGGCTCCTTTTTAGTAGTTTTGGATTTTGAAGGTTGAGCTCTTGATGGCCTCGGCACTACATACATGGTTTTCTTAGGCATTGGAGTTCTGATCTATATGCCTTTCTTCTTAGCCTTTGATTTGCCTTCCTCCAATTCTTGGAGTTCCTTGGCCATTTTCTCATAGTATGCAATCTGTTCTTCAAAAGTTCTGAACTTGAGCTTCTTAGGCTTGGGTGTACTCTCAGGAGCTATAGCGTTTTCCCTTTGCAACTGAGCGAATAGGCTCTTCCTCAGTCAGCTCTTCAATGTACTGAGCCACTTCAGTCACTGCTGCGTCAGTTGGTTCTCCTGAACCTTCCCTTTTGCCTTCTGCTTGCTTGCTTGATCCTGCAGTAGTTGCCTCTTTTGCTTTTATGGGGGTTAGTAGTTGTTTTCTCCTACTTCCTTCCCCCTTTTTGGCATCATCAATCTGAGTTGGCAAAGCAGTGACCTTGTCGGCAAGGCCAGATACGGAGAGGTTGATTATCTTGAGTTTGGCTTCAAGATCCATGACGGCATCAATGTACTCATCCCAGTTTTTTATCGTGTTCATTCTGGGCTACTTTGAGCACATCAATTTTTGTTACCTCATTTCTTTTCAGGTTTGTTTCAACCAACTCGATAGCTTCATTTTAATGACACGGCTGCGTTAACTTGCTCCATGAGGCTTGAGAAACACTATTTGTGGTAAGTTTATTACGCTCTTCAACGACCTTGAGGACATCATTCAGCGTAGTGGCCATCTTATCAGAAAATGTGTTTGCCTGAGTCTGCAAGATTTGTTGGAATTGAGAGTTTAAGTCCGTCCTCTGTGCCTCAAGTGCCCTGTGGAGGATCTCATCAGTAATAGGGACAATACGCGTACTGATCATCCGCACTTCAGCAATCAGGTCACTCAATTTCTGAGTCTGAGCCTCAGTGGATTGGCTCCATTTGAAGTTTATGTCTTTGGCAAGAAGACGATTCTTGTGACCCTGACGCTTTAGGCACTTATTGATTATCTCTACGGAGACGTCCTTTACCTCCTCAGCTTGATATTTGGATTTATTGAGTTTTTCAGTACGCTGTGAGGTAGAAGGCGCTGAGATGATGGCACCGGATGAAGGCGGTGGAGGTGGTGAATCATCTGGGAGATTTTTCCTCAGCAGATCCTTCCTGGTCTGCATCCTTGGGTGACTCATCATGATTTGAGTCAGATTTAGTTTGGGGTTGATCAGGCTGTTCATTTGTGCCCTTCAGACTGAGGAGCCTGTGCATAACTGAACGTAGATCGTCCATAGAAGCTATGTCAGCTGGCTCGTCGTAGCCGATTTCCTCCTTTAATGTTTGCTCCTCCTGCATCAGTATAGGGACTGCTCTTTGGTCGATGGTCTCAGCTAGGATATCCTATTCCAGGAATCGGAGACGCATTTGAACCCTAGCCCTGATTGCGATGTCTACTAGATCAGAGTGATCTAGTATATCTAGAATCTGTTTAGAGATTTCTTTAGTTTCTCTGATCTGAGCTGTCAGCACTGAAGTGGAGACCTCAATCTGAGGTAAGTCGGCAGGAATATCTGACTGAGTCTCCTCTGAGTGTATTCTTTTAACCTTGTCAGTTAGAGTCACGTCCTCTTTTCCGGACTCGGAATCTTGTATGGATACATGCTTAGGAATAACGGTTGTTTCTACTTTCTTCAAAAGTTTTCTTTTCTTCGGCTGAGCTAGGCGTGGGTCCTGATTGGATGGAGCTGAGCGCTTATCGTGAATTCCCCGCCCAATCGATTTTTCGGTCGCTGCTACGTTCTGAAATTTTATATTATTTTTGTCAAAGGGGAATGAGGCAGCAAACGCCACTCTCCCTTGGAAGAAATCCTCGATCACGATTGATGCTTTGCTGCCGTATAATAGCTTCCCTTTCGGAATCAGTTGGAGTGAGGTCTTGTCCTTATTCACTACAAACTTCTAGAACTGATCCTTGAACTCAGTCAAGAAGAACTCAGTTTAGTTCACCAGGACGCCATCCATTATGGCCATCATAATCTGAATCCTGGCCCTAGACATTGGTCGAAGGATTCGGGGGAACTCGTCAGTATATGATTGACGATGTACGCCAAGCCTCTGTATTCATGGAGCAGCCTGTTCTTGGGGAATGCTGCTTTGAACACTATATCCTTCTGCTCGCTGAATTGGTAGAGGTATATGTTGATAGAATTCTCCTTATATTCGATCGAAGAATTCCCTTCGCTGGGAAGACTGAAGCTTTGCTGAAGGCATTCAACAACATCTATATCTGCGATCTTGGCTTTCCATACGTTGTTGGCAATTTCTTGCTGATATGATATGCACGATATATCCTTGAATCCTTCGTCTCGTCGTAGATTCAGGAAGAACTCGGTCACCTGCCTGGGGAGGCAGAGGTGAGGAACCCTAAATAGCAGGGTTTGAAGTCCCGATGACTGAAGGGCATCGAAGATCGGCGCCATGTAGTCGATCTCACACTATCCGAAAGCAAGGACTTGCTCGAACAGACCCTCTTGTTGCTTAGGGTGTCTTCCATATCAGATGGAGCAAGAACTGCATTGCTCGGAGAGCTTGCTATTATAAGATACTGAATCTGCAAAATGAGTGTTAGCACTTGAAAATAGAGTAAGTTAGTATTCCGATTAAGTTTAAGAGATGTACTAAAGCATTAGTGTTGTGAAGGTAGTAGATTTCAGATGTAGTAAGTTTTGGCAAAGCATTAATATGATCGATAATGGCGAAAAGTAGAATAGCAGATCATGGATATGAGAATATATATCATGTATGAATATGAACGGTTTATTCACTATGCGGTTGAGATTAAACTGAATTTGAAAGATGGACGACTAAGATTAAATGTTATAAGAGGTTATGATTACTTTGTCGCCTATAATCTCGACCTACGTATCTATCATCTAAAAGGTAAGGTGAGATGTCATGCATTTTATGCGCAGCAGTCAGTATAAGGAATATCGTGCTTTTAATGAAAACGATTTAATTAATGACATTCTCATAGAAATAAATGGCGGAAAACAAATGCAATGTGTTGCTGAATGACGTATGCTGAGTAGATACTCAAACCTGTCAGCTAAACATCGTAGTCAGCTGATACCACTGTGTAGTTACTAAGTAGTTCAGCAGTACTGGGAGTAAGTTCTCCCTTACTCAGTACTTCCAGGATCGTCTTACTGAACTGAGTCAGTAGGATCCAGTAGACCTAGTTCTACTGAGAGTTCATTAAATCTGGTCTCATCTAGAGGTTTGGTCAGTATGTCGGCCCTTTGCTTATATCAGCATGAATTTTCTCCATTCCGATGTCTTTCTTTTCGACATGATCTCAAATGAAGTGATGTCTGATGTCCACGTACTTGCATCTTGTATGTAGAACTGGATTTTGAGTAATTGCAATAGCACTGGTACTGTCACAGTAGATTGGCACTTCATCTTGATGGATATCATAATCACGCAATTGTTGTCGAAGCCATAGAATCTGGCCGCAACAGCTTCCTGCATCCATATATTCATTTTCAGTAGTAGATGTAGCTATTGAGTGTTGTTTCTTTGGAAACCATGATATGAGCTTACTGCTGAGGAACTGACATGTTCCTGAAGTCGATTTTCTATCGATTCGACATCATGCATAATCAGTATCAAAATAACCAGTTATTTCAAGATTATCATCAACAGGATACCATAACCCAACATCAGGTGTTCCTTTCAGGTATTGGATAATCTTCTTCGCTGAGTCTACATGACTTCGCTTGGAATTCGCCTGAAATCTCACGCATACACCTACAACATTTGTTATATCAGGTCTGCTGGCAGTTAATTATAATAATGAACTAATAATAGCACTATAATCAGTTGAGTTAATAGATACTTCCTCTTTATCAAGATCAATCTTAAGATTTGTGTTCATGGATATCTTTACTGATTTGCTGGATTCGCAGCCAAATTTCTTGATGAGATCTTTGGCATATTTGGCTTGATTTATGAATATTTATTTCTTAGATTGCTTCACTTGAATTCCAAAGAAATAATTCATTTCTCCCATCATCGACATCTCAAATTTATCTTCCATCATCTGTTCAAATTTCTGACACATGGTCAGATTCTGAGATCCAAAGTTGATGTCGTCCACATAGATCTCCACTAGTAAGATATCATTGTCTGACTTGATACTAAATAGGGTGCGATCTACAGTTCCTTTTTGAAAACCTTAATGAAGTAGAAAGTCTGAAAGGGTATCATACCAAGCCATGGGTGTTGGTTTTAACCCATACAATGCTTTCTTGAGTCTGTATACTTGATTTCCCTGCTGAAAGTCGGGAGGCTGTTCTACATACACTTCTTCTTGCAGTACGTCGTTCAAGAAAGTTGACTTTACATCCATCTGATAGACAATGAATTGTTGATGAGTTGCATATGCTAGGAATAGTCGAATAACTTCCAATCTTGCAACTAGAGCGAAAGTTCCTTTAGCAACTAGTCGAGCTTTATTCCTGATATGACGTTGTCTTCATCTCGCTTGTTCTTGAAGACCCATTTAGTTCCGATCACATGTTGATGCTTGGGTCTGTCTACAAGCTCCCAAACGTTGTTTCTGGTGAATTGATTAAGCTCTTCTTGAAGGATAATTGAGGGTTAGAAACGATACCTTCTTCCTTCGTATGTTGTCGCGGCTTTGATTGTTGCTCCTGTGTCAGATCTTCTAATCTGTGTCCCGGCCTTTTTTCTTCCTCTGGGTGGTTAGAGAACTGAAGAAAATAGATTACTGTCTCTCTCTCTTACGCGTGCGTGCGTGACGTGAGTTTATGTGTGTGTGTATTCTGTTTCTGAACAGAATACTAATATATATAGGCTTCAAAAGTCAATATAATATTAATATATTTGTAGCTCATTAATTTAATTATATTTCTAATGGGCTTCCACATAACCAGCCCATAATATAATTAATTAATTTACTGGGCTACTAATATTTATCAATTAATTGGCCCAGCCAATTAATTCAAGATAAATAACATTATTAAATAATGTAAAAATACATTAATCCATTAATAATGATTTCTGAGAGACAATAAATAACTAGGCAACTAATTGGGCCAGATCAGGGATCCAATACAAGAAATAAAGTTGGGCCTCAAATTAATTAATTATCCATGCTCAGCCCAGAGCAAAATTAATTAATAAACACAGATTCATTCCACTAGAGAATCCGTGTTGACTTATCCCTTTATCCCAAATTGAGCAAGGGCTTGTATTTTAGACTTAATCGATCTTCGTATTTAAGATAGAAATATTCGTTAATTAATTAAGCTCACTAACAACTTAAATTAATTAACATCTTATATTCCTGAGTAGTACCACTCGACCTTATTAACACACCTGAACTTAATCAACCGGTCGGGTTTAGTGTGCTAATCCTTTCGAGTTCCTCGGGGGATATTATCAACCCATTTTACTAGGATACGGTTGCAAGATACAGACAACCAGCCTGAGCCACAAATAACTACTAACACCCAAGATACGTAGATCCGTTCGCAATGACGTTCACCATAGTAGGTCAAAGTGATAGATAGTCAAATGCACTTAGCTGAAGTCTTACCAAGCTTAAGACCAGCTAAGTCACCGAGATCTTGGTTCTCCACTAAGGTCATCTAGGAGAACACATCTCACTGTGATCCGTCAATACACCACCTTAAGTGTACCAGTAAAGACAAGCAGCTAAGACAAACCACTTCTTATCTAAACTGCAGCTTAAAACCGACAACTTATCCTTAAGTTGTCTCAGTGTGATAATTGTTTATATCTTGTCAGTTCAACCAATTTGTGTTGTCTTCTGTGATACCCGACACACCACACAAATCTAACTTTTATACAAGATAAATGATAACATGTGTAAATATACATATTTATCAGATAGGAGAATAAAATAGTGTTAAGGACAAAAACACATTGTATACAAGCATAAAAAGTGTTTCCAGTATACAAAATCCCAACAATTCTCCCACTTATACTAAAGCAAACTTTTAGTATACAATGTGTCAGTTCTAGGTACAAACTAGTATTTAGCTGCATATCCTATCTATCACTCCTCTTCTCCCACTTATACAAAAGTTTCTGCAGTCCTAAGTGGGGGGGGCATCTCTACCAGTCCTAAGCCACGAACATGCTTCTCGTAAGCCGGAATTGGTAAGCTCTTTATGAATGGATCAGCTAGGTTGTCTTCAGTTCCGATCTTTTCTATGAGTACGTCGCCTCGATTTACGAATTCTCGTATAATATGGTACTTCCTGTCTATGTGTTTAGACGCCTTGTGAGATCTAAGTTCCTTAGAATTTGCCACTGCACCCGCATTATCACAATAAATCGTGATTGCCTTAGGCAAATTCTGAACAATATCAAATCTTGGAGAAAATTCTTGAGCCAGACTGCCTCTTTCGAGGCTTCTGAAGTAGCCACATGCTCTGCTTCCATGGTTGAGTCCGCAATGCATTTCTGCTTTGCACTCCTCCATGAAATGGCTCCACCTCCCAAGGTAAACACATAACCCGAGGTTGACTTCTTCTCGTCTCTGTCAGCCTTGAAATCTGAGTCCGTATAACCCAAAGGCACTAGACTGTCTGACTGGTAAACAATTCTATAATCTCTAGTCCGTTTAAGGTACTTGAGAATATTTTTGACCGCAGTCCAGTGCGCTTGTTCAGGATTAGACTGATATCTAGAGACCATGCCTACAGCATATGAGATATCTGGTCTCGTACAAAGCATTGGATAAATGAGACTACCGACAACGGAAGCATATGGTACTAGCCTCATACTTTCTATCTCTTCAGGCGTTTTAGGGCACTGATTCTTAGATAGAAAAATGCCATGTCTGAAAGGTACCGAACCTCTTTTGGCATTTTGCATGCTGAAACGAGCAATAACAGTATCAATGTAGGATGCTTGTGACAAGCTTAACATCATTTTCTGGCGATCTCGGATAACCTTGATCCCAAGGATGTAAGCAGCTTCACCTAAGTCCTTCATTTGAAACTACTCGGATAACCATATCTTTACGTCTGATAACACTTCAACAAGAAACACCACTGTTCCATTAACACAGATACGGTACACGCACACCTCATTAGGACAGGATACAAAACCATAGGATTTGACTATCTCGTCAAAATGCTGGTGCCATAACCGGGAAGCTTGCTTAAGTCCATAAATAGACTTCTTAAGCTTCCAAACTAGATGTTCTTCGCCCTCCTTCACATAACCATCTGGTTATTTCATATGGATGTCTCTACCTTTTTCAAGGTGCCCATTTAAGAATGCGGTCTTGACATCCATTTGTCAGATCTCTAGGTTCATGTGAGCTGCTATGACAAGGAGAATCCTACTAGACTTGATCATTGCTACAGGCGAGAAGGTCTCTTCATACTCGATACCTTCTTTCTGGGTAAAACCCTTTGCCACTAGCCTGACCTTAAATGCCATGATCTCTCCATTCGATCCTATCTTTCTTTTGTATACCCACTTACTACCAATGGCCTTGCAGCCCTCAGGTAGTTCAGTGATCTCGTATACATCCATATCAGTTATAGACTTAAATTCTGAGTCCATGACGATTCTCCATGAATCTGCATCTACATCTCCCACTGCTTCGTTGTAAGTCCAGGGATCTACGGTATCTTGTTCATCTGCCGGGAGATGGTCAGAAGTCTCCCCAGTGAACATATACCGATCAGGTGTAAATATCACCCTCCCACTACGTCGAAGAGTGTCAGGAGTTGTGTTAATAGATTGTGCAGTTGCTCATGGAGCTCTATCTTGCACAATTGGCTATGCGAGTGATCTCGATCACCTTGTAATTCCTCAAGGATGATCTCAACTCAAGACTTATGATTACTAATATAATCCTCCTCTAAGAACCGAGCGTTGGTGCTAACCACGATCTTCTGTTCTTTAGGATCATAAAAATAACCACCCTTCGTTTCCTTCGGATATCCTATGAATAGCATAACCTCTGAACGTGGATCCAACTTGTCGGTCTGTTTATTCAACACATAAGCAGGACACCCCCAAATCTTTATGTGGTGCATACTGGGCTTGTGCCCACTCCTCAACTCGACTGGAGTCGTGTTAACCGACTTGGATGACACACGGTTCAGCAAGTATGCTGCAGTCTCTAGGGCATATCCCCAAAATGAAACTGGCAAAGTTGCATAACTCATCATGGATCGAACCATCTCTAGGAGATTTCGGTTCCTTCTCTCTGACACACCATTCTGCTGAGGCGTGCCCGGTGCTGTCAGTTGGGATGTAATCCCCCATTCTGTCAAGTAGTCCTTGAACTCATTGGATAGATATTCCTCAACACGATCAGATCGCAGTGTTTTGATTTCTTTACCTAACTTCTTCTCCACTTCTGCCTTGAATTCCTTAAAGGTTTCAAAGCAATCCGACTTGTGGCGAAGAAGGTAAGCATATCCATACCTCGAGTAGTCGTCAGTAAATGTGACATAGTACTCATACCCTCCACGAGCTTGTGTAGACATAGGTCCACACAAGTCAGAATGTATCAAACTTAATGCTTCTGTGGCTCTATAACCCTTTGCCTTAAAAGGCATAGTCACCATCTTACCTTCCAAGCAGGATTCACAAGTTGGAAATAGTTCAACTTGGAGAGACTCCAATGATCCATATTTCACCAACCTTTGGATCTTATTTAGATTGATGTGACCTAATCTTAAGTGTCATAGATAAGTTTGGTTTACCTTAGAAGATTCTTTCCTCTTCTTAGGATTTAATGATGAGGAAGCAACATTAACAGATGTACATGGATTAGACGTAATAGTATATATATATCTATTTAAAGTCCCATTGCAGATAAGATCTTTCCCTTTTGAAATCGAAATTTGATCATCAAAAACAGATCTATAACCATCCACAATAAAAAGTTTTGAAACGGAAATAATGTTTCGCCTAAACTCAGGCACCAATAAAACATCTCTTAATACTAAACTAGAGTCTAAAACTGATAAATGTAAATCTCCTATGGCAATAGCTGGAACTCGCGATCCATTGCCCATGTAAACCACCACCTCGCCATCAGCCAGAACCCTTTTCTGCAGAAACCCCTGCAAGGTGTAACAAACATGATCAGTTTCTCTGAAATCTACTACCCATTCATGGGTAGATGCGGAAACAAGCACAGTTTCAGTTACTAAGGCGATGCGTGTACCTTTCTGTTTTGCCTTGAAGTCGGGACATTCAGTCTTCCAATGTCCAACCTTACCACACTTGAAACACTTCCCCTTAGGTTTTTGAACCACTGCGGTAGGTGCTAACTTCGTGCTCCCACTTTTCTTCTTGACGTTCATAGCCTTCTTGCCCTTTTCTGGAATCTACCTTTCGGAGGGTTCCTTGAGCTGCTAGTAGTGTTCAAGATTTGGATTCTCTTACCTTTAGTCTGACCCATGATTCCTTCTGCAGTAATTAACTCACTCGAAAGTTCATTCAGAGTGTAGTCTTTCCTTGACATCACTACATTTAGGCGGAAATTCTCATATGACTTAGGTAGTGAATGTAGAATGATGTCTATCTTGATGCCAAGATCGAAGACACCACCAACCTTTGCAAGTCGATCTAGCAGCTCGATCATATATAAAACATGATCCTGCACGGATGCACCTTCAGCCATTTTGCAGGTAGTAACCTGCCTCAAAAGATGAAATCTCTGAGATCTGTCGGTCTCACTGAACTTTTCAGCCATGGAATCCCATATCACTCCCGCATGAGGCGTGTTTTCATACTATGAAGCAAGAGAATCAACCATAGTGGATAGAATGACAAAACGAGTGTTGTCATTATCCTCTATCCACTTTTCAGATTCCCTTATCTGCTCCTCAGTCACCTCTTCTTCGGGGAGTTCAAGTTCAGGGGTACTGAGAACATACAAGATCTTCTCATTTTGGAACATTAGTGTAAGGTTTCTCCTCCACTCTTTAAAGTTGTCAATACCCTTTAAGGGTCGGCTCATAAGACCATTAACAACAGCTTGAATAGACATATCTGAAAAATAATTAAAATAAAAGCATGTAAGGAAAAAATAATTTGTACATAATTCGTAATTAACGATCATTGTAACCTTTTGAAAAACAATTATGTTAAAAACCTCGAACGGCTCTAGGAATTCCACTAGCAAGTCACGCAGGTGGAAGTTTACTAGCGTAACCCTAAACCAAGCTATTTACCTAGCTCTTTAATTCCAATCCACGCCTAGGTTCTTAAGACGAATGGAATTAATAGTTCGATATTCTGGACCATGTCACTATTAAAACGCGGGAAGGGACTTCGAGGGAAGTGAATTGTACCTGCGGTGACATCTAAGCATTGACCATTAATTTGACCAAAATAGAATCAAATTCTCAAAATTGACATACTTACTCGAACCATGCCGCATTCAATTTGATCTAATTAGCCATCCTATTTAATTATTATCTTCTAGAGTACTCGTGTTTACTAGGCACGCAAGCCACGCAGGTGGACGTTTACGGCTTCGCTCCCACTACTCAATAATAATCAAATATTGTTTTTGGAAAACTCATCTCACAAAACTTGTAGCTCAAAGATGCAAGCAAGCCACGCAGGTGGACGTTTACTCACATAATCTTACTACTTTTGTGTAGAGTCCAATTAATGGAGGTCCAATTAAGTGTTTAATATCCAAATTAATGGAATCTAATTAAACATTTTAATTTCATGTTGCTTAGTATTTTTATTCAAAAGGTTTGTTACGAATCATGCATCATCACATAATTCCTAAAGCATGCAATTTCTAAGCGCACATAATAAAACGTGCTCGCGAAAATTAAAACATGCTTAATAACGACATAAATCCTATTTACATGCTTTTCTAAGCGCAATTAATCACATAATCGCATGCTAAAGTATAATAAAAAATAAATACGCAAATAGGAAATTTAAAACGTCATTATCGGGCTTTAAAACACGTAATTCCTAACTATTACATTGCCCGATCAAAAGACAGATCTTCGAAATCTTCAAAATCTTCGAATCTGGAAACTGCGTCGAAAACTGCATCGCCACGTCCTCGGGGTCGTCTGCCACGTGGCAGCTAGGGCTGACGTGGCACGCCGCGTCAGCATCTTCTTCAACATTCTGCCGCCGCTACAGGTCGGTTCTGTGCCGGCCGCCGGTACCCAGGGATGCGCCGGACGACGGCGAACTAGGAACCGTCGTCCGCGCCCGGCACCGCCGCGTGCAGCGGCGTAGATCTGCGCCTGCGTGCGGCGCGCGTCGTCGCGCCTTCCTAGGCCAGTGCCCGTCGTCCTCATTGTCTCTGGCCGCCTCCAAACACGACCCACGTGTTTGGGCAGCCTAATTCCGGCGACAAACGCCGCCGCGACGTCGTGTACGTGCAAGACCGCGCCTCCCGCCGCCGCCACTTTTGCCACCCGAATTCTCCCTTTCCGAGCCGCGATTCGATCAATTGAAAGAAGGGAAACGTAATTGTAACACTCACGACCACCGGGTAACGGATTCCAGCTGAGATTAGTTCCTTACTTTCCCGAATTTCAAACGATTCGCCGGAACGACTTCATAACGAGTAGCCAACTTCAGACGTCAATTTCGATCGCATCCGGGATCGGATGATCCCTCACGACCTATCGACGCAAAGCTCATAAGACGAGGATTCCAGAGGTTCAAGCTGATCGTCGATCGGACATGGGACGCGCTGGGAATCTCCACCGCAAGATGCGGCGGAACCTTAGAAAACTAGGGTTTCGCTGCGAAAATCAGGTTCTTCTTCGTCTCGTTTTTCGTGCCTCTCGGATCAAATACAGTACAAAAATAGTACAATCACATGACAAATAGGTCCTATAATCTACTCGTGGATTTTCTCACGAGAAAAACGTTACAACGGGGTCAAAAAAGTGGCTCGCAGGCCGCCCCAAACACGAAAATAGCCCGATAACAACGGAAATAAAATCTAATCATACATCTAACAGCAACAATCAGAGCCTAAACCAGGCTCTGATACCAATTGAAGGATAATTGAGGGTTAGAAACGATACCTTCCTCCTTCGTATGTTGTCGCGGCTTTGATTCTTGCTCATGTGTCAGATCTTCTGATCTGTGTCCCGACCTTTTTCTTCCTCTGGGTGGTCAGAGAACTGAAGAAAATAGATTACTGTCTCTCTCTCTTACGCGTGCGTGCGTACGTGAGTTTATGTGTGTGTGTATTCTGTTTCTGAACAGAATACTAATATATATAGGCTTCAAAAGTCAATATAATATTAATATATTTGTAGCTCATTAATTTAATTATATTTCTAATGGGCTTCCACATAACCAGCCCATAATATAATTAATTACTACCTCCGTCCCGCTATTACTGACACAGTTTCCTTAAATGGACGTCCCGCTATTACTGACACGTTTCCTTTTTTGGAAATACTACCTATCATCTTTCTCCTACTTTACCATTTATCTCTCCTACTTTTTCTTACTTTATCATTTTCTCTCTCTTACTTTATCATCTTCTCTCTCTTACTTTATCATCTACTCTCATTCATCTTCTCACTCCTACTTTATCATTTACCCATATCTCAATATTAATCATCTACTTTCTTAATTTCCGCGCCGAAATGAAACGTGCCGGAAATAATGGGACGGAGGTAGTAATTTACTGGGCTACTAATATTTATCAATTAATTGACCCATCCAATTAATTCCAGATAAATAATATTATTAAATAATGTAAAAATACATTAATCCATTAATAATGATTTCTGAGAGACAATAAATAACTAGGCAACTAATTGGGCCAGATCAGGGATCCAATACAAGAAATAAAGCTGGCCTCAAATTAATTAATTATACATGCTCAGCCCATAGCAAAATTAATTAATAAACACATATTCATTCCACTAGAGAATCCGTGTTGACTTACCCCTTTATCCCAAATTGAGCAATGGCTTGTATTTTAGACTTAATCGATCTCCGTATTTAAGATAGAAATATTCGTTAATTAATTAAGCTCACTGACAGCTTAAATTAATTAACATCTTATATTCCTGAGTATTACCACTCGACCTTATTAACACACCTGAACTTAATCAACCGGCCGAGTTTAGTGTGCTAATCCTTTCGAGTTCCTCGGGGGATATTATCAACCCATTTTACTAGGATACGGCTGCAAGATACAGACAACCAGCCTGACCCACAAATAACTACTAACACCCAAGATACGTAGATCCGGTCACAATGACGTTCACCATAGTAGGTCAAAGTGATAGATAGCCAAATGCACTCAGCTGAAGTCTTACCAAGCTTAAGACCAGCTAAGTCACCGAGATCTTGGTTCTCCACTAAGGTCAGTTAGGAGAACACATCTCACTGTGATTCGTCAATACACCACCTTAAGTGTACCAGTAAAGACAAGCAGCTAAGACAAGCCACTTCTTATCTAAACTACAGCTTAAACCGACAACTTATCCTTAAGTTGTCTCAGCTGTGATAATTGTTTATATCTTGTCAGTTCAACCAATTTGTGTTGTCTTCTGTGATACCCGACACACCACACAAATCTAACTTTTATACAAGATAAAGGATAACATGTGCAAATATACATATTTATCAGATAGGAGAATAAAATAGTGGTAAGGACAAAAACACATTGTATACAAGCATAAAAAGTGCTTCCAGTATACAAAATCCAACACTTCTTACATTACAATAATCCAGTCAGCATCATTCTGCGCATCCTCAATCGTCTAAGGTTCTTCAGTAGACAAGAACCAGGAGTATAAAGTACTTTCTTCTTGACAGAATCAGGATCTTGTCTTAACGTTTGCTGATGGATCTCCGATAATAAGATCTGAAGTATGAGCATCTAACCATGAACGGCGTCTTCTTGTTACTTCTTCTGAAGTTGATTTTTCACAAATTGTAGGATTATTAGGAATTTATGTAGTACTATTTGTGATTGAAGCAATTCAGTAACAAGATTGGGGTCTACTGAGTCACCAAGTTTATGGGCATTCAGCTCAGGAACGTTAATAGTTCCACCTAAGTTGTCATTCTCAGTAGAGGTCTCAGTTACCACTTGAGTTTCTTCATCGACCTGAATTACCTGAGATTGATTCTGTTCAGAAGAATCAATCAGTTCAGCTACATTGCTTGTTGGTTAGTTCTGAATTTCATCATTTGAATCATCACTCCATGATGAATCATCACCCCAACAATGTTGAATCTTATCTATATTTTCATTTAAGCTTAGATCCTATAGCTTGCTGCTGACCTCTTTCGCACCTTGCTGAGAGCTTTGTTTCATGTTCTCAGTAATAAACTCATTAAATACTACATGAGGGCTTTCCTCCACGCAAAGTGTCCGATAGTTAAAGAACCTGAAAGCTTTGCTGACCCTGGAGTATCTAAGAATACTCCTTCCTTGGTCTGACTTGCTATCGAAGACCTTAACTGATCCTTTCCATTATTGTGGATAAAGCATGAACAACCAAAAATATGGAAACACGAAATAGAAGGCGTTCTCCCTTTCCATAATTCATAAGGTGTCTTCATGTGCATTTGAGTTAGTAATGAGCGATTATGAGTGTAACCGGCTGTGTTAGTAGCTTCTGCCCAAAACTTTGATTGTAGACCTGAGTTTGCGAGTGACGTTCTTGCTGCTTCTTTGAGTGTTCTATTCTTTCTTTCAGCAAGGTCGTTCTGCTGAAGTGTGCGTACCATTGAGGTTTCGTACTGGATCCCTTCAGCTTCGCAGTAGTCTTTCATCATTGAGTTTAGAAATTCTATTCCTTGATCAGAGCGTATTCTTTGTATCTTGATATCCTTTTCGACGCTTAGTCTTTTCAGAAGTTTTGGCAGTTCAGTTTTGACGTCAGATTTGTTGGCGATGAAAATCACCCACGTATATCTTGAATAGTCATCAATGACTACAAGAGCATATTTCTTGCCTCTGATCGTTACTGGAGAGACCGACACAAATAGACCCATGTGGAGCAGCTGAAGAATTCCATCAGTAGAGGGTGACGGAATTGGAGTATTGTTTGATCTGGTCTGCTTTCCCTTCATGCATGCTTCACAGTTCTTACGTAGTGTGAAGACTTCATTGGGCAGTCCTCTGACTTTAGCATCACTTGCTAGCTTGTTCATAATTTTGACGTTCAGATGACTTAGTCTTCTGTGCCACATCCATGTTGTTTTGTCATATGACTTTATGTGCTAGCAAGCAGGCTTCAGGTGCAGCGATATTCCAATCTGCATAATAGATGTTTCTTCTTCGCGAACCTGGTAACACATTTTTTCCTGTAGATCTATCAAGAACATCACAAAAACCTGCATCAAAAGTCACTTTATTAGAGTTATAATTGACTGACTGAAAGGAGATTATGTTGAAGTCCTTCATCATATGATACTCTGGGAACTAGAAGTTCATATATTAAGTGTTCTGTATCCCCCTGTGTATCCTTTGGAGTTGTCACCAAACTCAATTCTGCCTCCTTCTTGCTAAACATAGTTGGTCAATAGATTCTTTTGATGCGTTATGTGTCTTGAGAATCCACTGTCTACGATCCAAGGGTCCTTTAGCGCTTGCAAAATAAAAGCAAATTCAGGTACCCTTTAGGTTCAGGTTGGATCCTTAGAGGTTAGTGGATTTTGAGACCCAAATCTGTCTAACTATCCTAGCGGTTTCAGATAGCTTCTTGCCCTTGTTGTCAACGAATCTCTCTGCCGAAGTGAGAGATGCTGACTTCTTTTCTTTCTAAGGTTTAAGCTTCTTCTTCTTCTGAACCTTAGGGCTTTTGATTCTTGGCTCATAGTAGTATGATCTATATTGAGCTTGATGAGTCCACTGGGGATGGCCATATTGTTCTGCCCATCTGACATTCTTAGTTCCCCTAGAGTTGGACCTAGGTGTTCTGGGGCTTGAACCTTGGCTCATCTTCTGATAGCTGGGCTGAGGTGCTTTCATCTTCTGTTTGTTCTTTGTTTGAGGGGTTGAAGATTCAGCATATTGAGTTCCCCTGGACAAATCTGTCAGCCAGCTGATCTGAGCTCTTCTGTCCTGAAGTAGTTGCTTCATATGTGTAACCAAGTCCCTCCTTTGTGGAGCATGGTCTCTGTGATCTCAACAACTTTTCAAGCTTCTCTTTAACTCCTATGTATTGTTTAGTCATTAAGGTTCTCCAAACCTGATCGCTTTTTCTCAGAGCCTCGTACTCAGCTCTGGACTGTGCAAGCTTGTCCTTTAGACTAGCAATTTCAGTATCTTTCTCAGAGTTGTCCTTAGTCAGAATTGAGATCTGAGATTCTTGTTGTTGAGACTTTATCATTAGAGAAATGATCTCTTCCTTCTGTCTCAAGACAAGTCCTTCAGACTCAGTAGAGTCTTGACTTCTCATTGAAAGTTTCTGATTTTCAACTCTCATGAGTTCCAGCTCCTGAAGTGTTCTACTGAACTGAGTGCTCATCTGAATTAGTTCCTCTAGTAGATCTTCATATGCTAGAACCACATCTAGAGGTTCTCTTGTAAGAGAGCATGTGTCGTGTGTGCGTGGTGAAGAGAGGCATATATTAGGATTAGAATTTACCTTAACCTCTTCTCCAACCATAAGACATAGTTCATTATCTTCTTCAGCTTCGATTGCCATGAATGTTGCTTCATCATCAGATGGTTCCATGAACAGTTCTTCATCGCTTGTGCAATCGGATAGTTCTCCGGCTATGTAGGCATGCCTTTTTATGATAAATTTGTTTCTTCTGGCTTGCCTTTCAACTCTCTCAGTAGCCGAGAGCTCTGGACATTCATATTGGTAATGTCCTGAATTCTTGTAGTTGTAACACGTTGAGCTCTTGCCTTCCATTCTTGGTGTTTCATTATTTCCAATGGAGGCAGTTTCAGTGTTTCTACATTCAGGTAGAGAATTAGATTCACCTTTCAGATGATTGTTTTCTCTCTTACCTTGATAGTTTTTAGAAGCTCTTTTCATCTTTCTGAGCTTGTCCTTCTCCTTTTGATATTTCACTGTAAGGAGGGCATACTTCTCAGCTAGACTATCAGCTATTAGAATTGTTAGTGAGCTTCTAGCTGATTGGCTAGTGATTGAGGGACTTGCTCCAGGTGTGCTAACCGTTGCCTTGTATGCATGATCCATTGGCATTTCAGTATCAGCACTGGGAGTATGCGGAAGATTGAACTTAAACTCCTCTGCTTTTAGTTCTGAAAAGATATAATCAGGAGTAACATAGCTTAAGTCAGTTCTTCGCAAGCAAGTAGCAAAAGAGTACCACTTGGGCCTAGTAAGAGACCTTGAAATTTTGGTGTTGGTCTTCTTATTGCTGAAGGTTTTCCCCAGTCCATTGATAATATTGATCTGATTTATGAATCTATCGCTGAAATCATCAATTAACTCTCCGGCAATCATTGCAAATGCTTCGAGCTTTTGTAGCTCCAACTCTAGCTTATTTTCCTTGATCTATGGAGTTCCTTGAGTCAGTACTGCGAGAGCATCCCAGAGCTCTTTTGCAGTTTTGCAGTCATGCACCCTTCCGAGGTAAGAATCACTAAGTGTAGTCTGTATCGCATTACGTACGACTCGGTCAAAGTTGTGCAATTTTCTCTCTTCTGGTGTAGAGAGGCTCTTGTCCTTTGGAACCTTTGCACCGGTTCTAGCACCTACTGCTGCCACAGTTGCAAGTACGACATAGTCGACCATGTTAACAATAGGTCCCTTCTCCAGGGCGTCCGTCATGTTGTCATGCAGCAACGTTAAGTGCGCCTCCATCCTCACTCGCCATACCACTTAGTTTTCCACTGAAAACATGGGTACTGTCTTTATACATGAAATATCAGACATTTTAGAGTTATGATATAGGATGTTATGAAGAGTATGCAAATGCAAGAAAAACAATTTTCAGGATCTGTTCGAGTAGACCAGTATTCAAAAAACGATGATCAAAAGAACACCGCTCTGATACCAATGTTTGGTCTAGAGACGAGCCTTCAGGTGTAGGGGGTGAATATACCTGAGTGCAGATTTCAACTCAAACGCGAAAGTCAGTATCTATTGAATATTGCTACTGAACGAGTCAGTAAGCCAAATTTGCTTTCTAGATCGTGTGGGCAGAGTATCTTTCTACTGAGTCTTGTGTACAGACTTTAGTTAATGAACAATAGTTTAGTATAAGATATGGACTGCAGAAGTGTAGGCCCAAAAAGATTTCCGTCTCAGTTTGAAAATACTTTTTATGCTGAGTGATTTTAAAGTTTAGTTTTATGCAGTATGAACAGTTAATCAATGAAACAGTAAATCAACACAAACAGTTTTTTAAGTGGTTTGAATACGCTAGATCCTACGTCCACTGTCCTGAACAAAACAAGAGTTCTTGATTACTTATACTGAGCAAGTCTCAGTGGATCTGTACGCTGGACAAATACTCTAGTTATAGTCTTAGTGACTTTACAAGATTCAAACACAGGGTTTGATATTCTCCAACTAAGAAGGAGTTCTTACAATAAGAACAGTTCAGAAAGCTGAACTCCTTAGAGTGTTCTAAGCTTATGATATTACAATAAGTCTGCTTAGAATAGAGAACGGGAACAATGAATCTCTAGAGTGAAGAACTTAAAAGATTTCTCTGTATACGAGTTCTTCGTTGGGTTCAGCTTTAAGATTGCTAGAGAGTTTGTCTGGTTGAATGCTTTGGTTCCCGGTTCTTTCTTCTCTGCATGAAGACTTCTCTATTTATAGCCTCGAATCATGAATAGATCCATTGGAGGGAGTCTAGACACGTGTCGAATACGACAAGAAAATCTGTCATCTTCAATTTGAATGTCACTGTAGGGATTTCCTCTTTTTCAAGTCTAGGGACAGCCTTATGGTAGAGCAAGTAGAGTGCTGGCAGATCCTCATTGGTCGATGTTAAGAGAGTAGGTGAGGTTTGTTCAAACTCCAAGAGCATGCTGAGTTGATTTCCTCTTACTCCTCGGACCTTTTACTGAATTGTCTTCTACTGACATTCTTTTGAGATGTTCAGTACTTGGCTCGTTTCCTTTGCAAAGTCAGTGGGTTCTGAACACCCAACTGAGTTCCATAGCGTTGAGTTCTTCCGGCTGACCGCAGATGTTCTACTGAACCCATCAGCTGCTGAACTTTAGCTAGCCTACTGAGTTTCTAACATGTTGAAATCAACTAAGATATTACATTATAAAGCTCATCATTCAGCTAGGGGTTTTGGGATCTACAAATCTTATCATATTGAATCTCAAACCCAACATAAAAATAAATTAAAAAATGGAATAATGACATCAACATGACATCATGCTGACATCAGCGGGCGTGGATCCGGGTAGGAGTGGGTAATTGGGTCACAATTTGGGCAAAAAAATGATCCTGTTGCACGTGCACCTATCGCACACAAGTTATTGTGTTAAATCAATTCAATTTGATAGAAGACATAAACGCTCTATCTTTAAGTACAATACTGAACACTTAATTACTCCAAAATTATTGAAAAAACAAAAGAGCTACACGGAACCAGCATTGGCTAGGATCAGAGAGAGACATAGAAAATTACTGATAAGACATGGATAAATTGAGATAATGGAGAAAAAATAAATTCACATTGTCGGATGCCAATTACATGTCAAAATTGAATAGAACTCAAATTAGGAAAGAATTTTAGAGAAGTCGTGAATAAGGAGAAATAGTAGAACCGATAAAATGGGTCGGCCCTGATGGGCTAACTGGGACTACCCGCAATTAGCATTAAGTTAAACTTGAAATATGAAGGTTCGAAATAAATCGAGACTAAAAAAACGCGCCTATAGGATCGGACCTACCCAGCTTCGGGCCTAAAAAGCCCGAGATTGTAAGGCTAAAACAGCCCGGTTGATACTTTTCTCATTCATTAATCTTAAAAAACTAAATTATTGTTTTGTTTTTTTGCCCTAATTCTCTAAGTTCCCACCTACTGTTTTTTCTCAAAAGTGAAATATTCGTTGTTTAATTTGCAAAGTCTACCTATCTAGTAGTTAGTGGAAGAAATTTTTATGAATTGTTAGAATTAAAACGAATAAGTTTGAATAACATCTTAATCGTGGAATGTATTTTTGTAGATAATTAATTTAGGCGCATACAAAACTACCTATTCAACTATTAAGGGAATGAAGGAGTATAAATTATAAGATAAAATTTCTAAATTTTAAATTGGTTAAATTTGTTCGCCCGCCTAAAAATCCGGCGCTGTATTAGGCTTCATTCCTAACAGCCCAAAGAAGTATCGAATTGACCCGACCCGAAAAAGGAAATTGGCCCGTGGGTGGTCTTGGGCTGGCCCTGCTCACTACTTTTGTCGGCTCTACTTGAGAGCAGTCATTTATTTTCTTAATCGACCAATTTTATTTTTGGGTAAAAAAGAACTACATTATTATAATATGAGCAAAATTAAATAAATTGGACTATCCTCACTTCCTAACAATTTTATTATGTGACGTCTTCCAATCCTTTAATTCCTAATAAGTAATTAATATAAGAAATTAATGAAGCTGATGATCATTTAATTATTACATAAAATTAATAAATATTTAATAAATATACTAATTATTATTATACCCAACAAACCCTAAGATATTCTTCATGCGTCGTTCTTTCCCCTCTCCTCCTCCTCCTCCTCCTCCTCCTCCTCCTCCTCCTCTTCTTCTTCTTCTTCAATACATAAACAAAGACCGAAAAATCATAAACAAATAAAAGCTCCACATGTAGATGCCGCAATTATAGCACGGTCACGCATGATTTTTTAAATTTAAGATTTGTGAGAGGGTCAGAAATTCAGAACATATCACATTATTCAGTATCTTATTAAACCAGGTCGCAACGGGTTACTAGATCACTGAGTCTCGGTTGACTCAGCTGGTTCTCAACGGGTCTAATGTGGCGGTATTTTTGATTGTGATATTTTGGGGTTTATAATCTCATTGAGATCCTTGTAATCTTATCTATTCTTGTTGTATATTTAGGAGATGTTTTAGGTAGCTAGATTTTTGGCTTTTGCTAAGGTTTCAGATAGCGGTTAGCGACATTCTTTGTTTTGTATATATCTTGAGGTCCCTCTTTTTGTCTTGGGAACACAATTGAATATACGTGAATACACTTTACTCAAGCTTTGTCTCTTATCAAACTTGTATCTTATCATGGTATCAGATGCTAGATCCTAACGGAACGAAGCGGGTCTTCGTAAGAACTCATGGTGGGCGATGGTGATCAAGCGAAGAAGGTGGATCTGTCATACCACCTTGGGTCCAGCAAAGGACTGCGACAAACCATTACTCATATTCAACTTCATGATGAGAACTACGATGAGTGGGCGAGAGCTATACGCATCTCGCTGAAGGCAAAACGAAAATTCGGTTTCATGGTACTATCGTGAAACCGACGATCGGTGACAAGTTGGAAGATTGGATTGGCGTTCAATCCATTTTGGTGTCTTGGATAACTAATACGATGTATCCTGATGTCTGTTCTACTCTCGACGAGTACGATGACTCGCAACTTCTATGGAATAATTAGAAAATTAGATTTTGCGTCGTTAATGGCACACGAACATGTCAGTTAAAGCAATCTTTGGGTGAATTTAAATAAGGTACGTCGAATCTGTCTCTACGTATTTTGTTCGATTATCGAAAATTTGGGAGGATTTACAACTTTATGTGAAGGTGCTGGTATGTGACTGTGGAAAGTGTACGTGTAAAATCCCTCTCAAGTGGAAACACTTCGGACTGAAGATCAACGAAAATTGGGACTCGTTTATTTAATTTCGTTCATGCTTTGCTTAGGATTCGAAACTTATGGTAGCTTTAAGTTTCGTTCTTTACATTGATTTGATTGTCGTGTGTGACAACTTGGATTTGGAACTCGTTTATTTAATTTCTACAATTTAGTTTCTATTTAATTTCGTAATCTCTATTTGTTGTTTCCGTATTTCATTTCGTGCATGCTAGATTTAAGTTTAAATATGTTTTCTGTTTAGTTTCGTGTAGTCGTCTGCTTGCTCAATTACAGCCCTTTTATGAGTAGTTAAACACAGACATGGACAATACATGAGACTTTAGGTCTTAAAATCAATCTAATGGGTTTCGTTAATTCTGAATTAATTAATTTGACTAATAATTATTTAGTTTGTAGCTAACTTAGTACTTCATTGTTTCTCGTGGAATAAGGCTATGTAAGTAGCAGAATTATTCATAAAATAATTGAAATTCAACAGGTAGGAGTCTATTAGGCGCTCATCATACGAGTATGCTTCTAAACCAGATTCCCTTAGTCATAAAGTTGTCTAGTTGCTAAATCTATTGATTACCCATCTACGAAGGTTGTAACTAGATTATAGAAGTAGTCATTTCATTACCCATCATGACGTTTATCGACTAAGTAAGTGAGAATGAGAAACATGTCAGTTTAACTATGACGTTCTATAACTAGTTGACCTTATAGGATTGATTAATCTTTAGTGTTAAGGATCGAAAATATTGTGTGCGTGGTACATCTCAATGGACCATCTTTTCTTGCATATTCTCAAAACCGTTACTTGGTCTATTTACTTTCTAGTTCGAGAATTTGTACTTTAGTTTTAAACCCAAATTTTGCGTGGTTGCTAACCAAACCCTTTAAAGATAAGTAAAAAAATGATTGTTAAACTTCGTTCCCTGTGTTCGATACCCTGAATGCTATATTAATTTAAATCTTAGCTTTGCAGAATTTATTTGGTGCAAAACATGAATCACCACGTTACTTTAAACAGGACAGAGGGAGTATATGATTAGTTTAGTATGCTTTATCCTGTTACTTTAAACAGGACAGAGGGAGTATATGATTAGTTTAGTATGCTTTATCCTATTCGGTTTGAACAAAATTTAATCCAATAAACACATCAGCCAGCTGTCGCGGTTAATTCTATTGCTCATCAAGTATGAGTATATTGAACAAAAAAATACTTACAAGATTTATTTAGTTAAAATGAGATTAAATTTTGGACTGAAACTATATTTTACGAAGATAACTAAAATAATACTATTTCATCCATAATAAGTAATCAGTTCTTAAGAAATCAGACCATATAACTAATTGCAAAATCACAATTATCTAGGAAAGTGAGTTTTCAACTTAAGCCCTGTTTGGAATAGCTTAAAAATGACTTATTTCAACTTATTTTAAATAATAAGTTATTTTGCGTGCGTTTGGGAGAACTTATCGAAATAACTTATTTTACTATATAAGTTATTTTTGATTTATTTTTATACATTAATATATAATATGAATATCTTATAAGGAATTCATGCAAACTTGAATTTTTATTTTTTTATACTGTATAAATTATTAATAATATGTGCTTCCAAATACAAACAACTTATTAAATGAACTTTTATCTTAATTCCTTATACAATCTTTTGCCAAATGGAACCTTAGTCTCTTCCAAAAATAAATATCAAAATCAATCATTTCCAAACTAGTTTATTTATCAAAGTCATTTTTTTTTTCTAATTGTCGAACCGGTATGACGGAGACACGTCTATGATCTAGACTACGGTCTACGGATGGCCAAATTTGACTAATCTGTTTTTTCATGTACCATCTATAATCCTGCACGCAACTCTCCCTCGACCCTCATTCACAACCCTTTTGCCCATCACCCTTCTAGACCCGAGAGAGAGAGTGTGTATTTGCCGTCTCTCCTAATTTTATTTTAATTTAATTACACCAAGAAAAGACGCCTTGCGGGATTTTTCGTCAAATTCTTTTGCGTGGGTCTCGTGCGACAATTACAAGGAGAAGAAATTTCAAAGTCAAAGAAGAAACGGTGTTAGAAGTGATAGAGCAGCTTCCCACGAACCCCACTCCTTCTCTATTATCGCCAAACCTCCTTAATTATCTCCCCAACCCGTTCTTTGGTTGACAATTTTGAAGTTCTTCAATCCCAAGATTCGCCGTTCTTTTGTGCAAATTTACGCTTCTTTTGTATATTCTCGGGCGTTTGAGGGATTGTGCGATCTTAGTTATTGGAGGGGGAAAAGGAAAAATTAAGAAGTATAAAAAAAGATTTTGTGGTGAAGTGATGAACTCGAATACTCCATCATCCAGCGCGGGGGGAGCTGGATCGGCCGATTCGACTGCACCTAGAAGGAATTCCAAGCGGCCTAAGTGTAATTTCCTTTGCCAAACCCCATTCTTTTGATTTTTTTCTTTAACAAAGGCACATATTTCCTTACTTTTCCGTTTCTTGGTTATCGGAATCTGGAAGATGGTTAGGGTTTATAGTTTTCTTTCATAAAGTTATTCTTCGATTCGAAGAATTTAAAGGTTCTATCGGAAATCCTGTGTAGTGCACATAAAAATTGTTCCTAAAGCTCCAATTTGTGAAGGACCATTGGGAGAAGAAGCAAATTAACAAAATTTATTATAAAACCAAAGTCTTTGGTAAATTTTGTAAGCTTGGGTTTGATCATGACTTTTTCTTTATCTAGAGGATCCCATCAACCAGCTGGAAAATTTACTAAGAAGGTTTAATGATGGTCACCAGATCGAGTACATTGAAGACTTAAAACGATATTAATGTATTTGTAGTCTCATCCGTTTTCTTATTTGTGCCTTTCTGAATATGTGGATCCAGTTCTTACGACTATCTCGAGATGTATAATCAGATTGTTAGTTCCAAATTTAATAATTTCATTCTTCATATTCTTCTTCAGATTCAAGGTTTACTCAACAGGAGCTTCCCGCATGCAAACCAATTCTTACTCCTAAATGGGTAAATATCTCGTGTTTTTGTATATTTTTCTAAGAATGGTTTTGCTCCCTTTTTTTAACTCTCTGGTGCAGGTGATTGGGACATTTTTACTTGTTAGCATCGTCTTTATTCCCATTGGTGTTGTCTCCCTCTTTGCTTCTCGAGATGTATGTTCAAGCTTAGAGTAATTTATTTTGGTATTACCCTATCTCTTCATTTCAATGTGCTTTACTGAAAAAAACACTTTGTGTTCACCAGGTTGTTGAGATTGTTGATCGGTATGAGACGGAATGTATTCCTTCAGAATCGAGAAATGATAAGGTTGGATTTATTCAGAGCAATCTAAACAAAACCTGTCATAGGACTCTCAAGGTGAGACCCCTCTTCAGCATGTATGGTTTTGCCGTGTGGAACATTCAAAATCATGGTTTGACTATTGCATCAAATTATTTCAGGTTCCAAAGCATATGAA
This sequence comes from Lavandula angustifolia, assembly GCA_028984105.1. Classification (NCBI taxonomy): domain Eukaryota; kingdom Viridiplantae; phylum Streptophyta; class Magnoliopsida; order Lamiales; family Lamiaceae; genus Lavandula; species Lavandula angustifolia. The sequence goes on along the minus strand of CM054818.1, from coordinate 13,653,273 downwards.
ACAGCCAATTTATGTATATTACCAACTGGATAATTTCTATCAAAACCATCGCAGGTAAGCATTATGTTGTTCTCTGATGTACCAGTAGCGTGGCTACAATTGTGATTTGAATTGTTTTCTCACCGTTTTACGTATCTTCTGGTATGAACCTAGCTTTGGTTTTTGTTAGAATGATATCTTGAAACCTCATACTACAAATTCATTACAATTAAAATGGAGCCACATGGTTGTCCGGATAGTTATTTCAGAGCTTGTAACATATTAGATGTATTACAAAATTTATTTATTAAATCCTTTTCTAGTAAAATCTAAGGGAAAAGGTTTCAAAGATCTTAAGGAGGCATTATTGCTAGTTCAATCCAAAAATTATTGTTTTTTTGACAGTCTTTTGTGGCTCATCACGCAGTAACTATAGTCTAACAGCGCAACTCAATTTTTTTTACAATTTGTGCCCCCTTCCATTTCCCAAACAAAACAATCACATTCCTTGTATTTCCAGTAAAGGGTGTAGATCTTAGTTCAAATAGAAATTTTTAGTTGTTTGCATAAAATAAAATCATCTTATATTTTCTTTAAAAAAATAAATTCTCAGGACTTCTGATAAAGCTAGTAATGACTAAATTTGTAGCTAAAATAAGAAACTTATAAAGATTTTGTTAAGTTAGGATCCTATGTTGAAAATAAGTTAGGATCTTCATACTTCTTTAGAAGCTCCCAGGATCTCCTGGCCCATAATTGATGTCTCATTCCATGGCCCATCAATCAGGTGGTGCCATGTGTATTATATGCTAACTAAAGTAAACCGTAACCTCTATTAATAATCTCTACATTATTCAGTAATGGAGTTAATATACAGATAGCAACACCTGTTGGTGGCCCATGGCTCATGGAATGGGACACCAATTATGGGCCAGGAGATACCCATTCCTTCATAAGCAACTCTCTGTTATCTTATTTCCAAGGCATGTATGACATTTCTTGTTTTAAATATTTACCAAACTAAAGAGAATATAAGCTCTTTACACCGTTATAAGCTGTTACACGAGGCTGCCTCTAAATTTAATGCTGCTTTTGTTATATGCTACTAAACAAGATACTTCTCTTTCGTCGCAATAAATAAATATTGAATTAATATATCGTCCCTTTAGTTACTAAATAACGGGATGCCTATTATCTGCTTTTTATTTCGTCCCTTTCAGTTACTAAATAAATATTGAATTAATATATTTGTCGATGAATGCTAGATATGTGAAGAGCAGAAGTGATCAGCAGCTGAGGAGTAACGGAAGCATTGGGGATACATCTGCCTGTAAGCCCGAGGACACCACATCTAACGGGATGCCTATTGTTCCTTGTGGTCTTATAGCATGGAGTTTGTTTAATGATACTTATGACTTTAGTCGCAATAACCAAGAACTTAATGTGAACAAGAGAGGGATCTCGTGGAAGAGTGATAGGGAACACAAATTCGGAAAAGATGTATTCCCACGGAATTTTCAGAATGGACCCCTGATAGGCGGAGCTACTCTTAATGCATCTGAACCAGTAAGTTTCTAGCGTTATTTAACTTCCCATGCATATTACAGATGGCACTTCCTGCATTTCAGTTTTACTGAGGATTATACATTTATCCTGCCGCTGCTTGAATTATACTCAGCTTTTTTTGTAAATTGTACCGTGTTAACTATATAAGCACGTTAGATAGGTCAACTCATTTAATTGTTTATTTTTTCAAGTATCGAGAACATAGTTCTTAGATAAAACTAATGCCATTAAAATGCTTCTGCTGTTCTTGCAAATCTGTTATACTCTCCTATTCTAATCATCATCCATTTGCTCTATATAGTAATATATCCAACACCAACAGGTTTTTTTTAATGCTAGAGAATAACATTTCTTTTTTCTTTTCTTTTCTTTTCTAATTTTGGGAGAAGCAGCTGTATGTACTGGGTAGCCCCATCTCATTTCTGAACTCACTGGCTGTCTGTTACTTGTTTCTAAGTTCCCAATTTGCTGACTGTATTTTCTTATTAAAGCACTCCACAATCTATTGTCTATCTTGTTTTACTTAGAAGTATAATTTCAGGAATCTTATTTTTCACCATAATGCCACCTCCGCTCATCCACTAACTATCTGTCCTGTGAATATTATATGTAACAGCTGAGTGAGCAGGAGAACCTTATTGTTTGGATGCGAACTGCTGCTCTCCCAACGTTCAGGAAATTGTATGGGAAAATTGAAGTTGATCTTCAACGTGATGAGGTCATAAATGTGGTATTGGGGAACCATTACAATACTTACAGTTTCAGTGGCAAGAAGAAACTAGTTCTATCTACCACTAGCTGGCTGGGAGGGAAGAACGATTTCGTGGGTATTGCATATCTCACAGTTGGTGGACTCTGCTTTTTCCTAGCCTTGGTTTTCACGCTGATTTATCTAATCAAACCCAGGTACCATCTTTTGCCTTCACTCATAGATAAAATCTTGCCTTTGAGGTGGTTTGATTGTAAGCTTTTTTAATGCATCAGGCAACTTGGAGATCCTTCATATCTTTCGTGGAACCGGAACCCGGGAGGCCACTGATGCCTTCATTACATTTGGGAAGATGTGCGTGTAAGCAGAAGAACTTTTGTAACATTTGAAGACTTGAAATATATGCATATATATAATGTTGTATGAATTGAATTTGTACTATTATTGATCAAGTTATGAAAATAGCTAGCTGTAAATTCAACTGATTCTATTTATTGATTGTCAAGATGTGCTTATTTCTTGTATGAATATATATTCGGGTTTCCTCGTCTCTTTGAAATCACCATGTTCCCTTCCAATACTGAAACAACACATGCTGCCATTTCTCTGTACCACTAGTCAAATCATGACAAAACATTTGTTATTATAACTGGAACGACTTTAAAGTTATATTTTAGTGAAAATTGTAGAATCTATGACTATGATAATGCCGTCGACGAGGTTGGCAAAAAAAAAAAAAAAAAAAAATGGAAAAAATGGCTACGGTGAACACCCAAAGGGCAAAAAAAAAAACAATGGAAAAAAGGGCTACGGTGAACACCCAAAGGCCAAAGCAACGGTTGGTCAAAAGATATATCCAACATTAATTTAACATATTATATGGTAATATAATACAGAGAGACAGGAGCCAAACTGCATTATCAAAAGAGTTAAGATGCTAATAATACTTCAAATAAAATTACTACTTACGTAATCTCACATTGATTGGTTGATGGGTTTCCCTCTCGTGAAAAGTATATACTTCGAATAACTTCAAAATACGATAGCTGTACTAGTTAATCTATTTAAATATAAATTCTTTAATAAAATTAGATTTAACTGATTTAAACTGTTCTTGTAAGAATAAATTTTTATCTTCTTATATTAAAAAAAACTGACTACTAATTTTGATTACGATAGCATTGGAGCCAGCATTATTGTTCTACGGAAAGATCGTGTAAAATGGTTTTGCTTAATTTTCAGACTTATGTTCGGAACATTCTCTACTTTCCATGCTAATGCACCAAATAACCACAGCATTGTTAGTATTCTAGCTAGCTCAGTAGCCTCAGTTGCATGTGGTTGCTTGGAATGCCACAAAATTCGCACACAACTTGCAAAACGATGTAAAAAGTAAAACTTAAATTCGAGATTGTTTGATGAGCAAAATGACAATTTGCTTTTTTCTGGATAACTTGATTTTTATTTTTGGCAAGTATTTCCTTATAATTCGGATACATATACAATTAGGGTTTGCTGTTTTTATGGTTATAAATACGTGTTTTAGGGCCTGGAGACTCAGTTTTTTCAATATTCTTCTAAGGAAATAAATAATTGCCAAAAATAAAAATTATGATCAAACACGTATTTATAGCCATAAAAACATGTTTCATGCTGCCTCAGTATTGTAGTTTGCTTTGCCAGAACCATTTTTTCGGTGTTTAACAATAATATCAGTTTGACGTTGTGTCTTTCCATAATCGAACAATAGAAAAGATGCTTCCTGCACATAAGACACAAATGTATGGAAAACATAAGATTCCATCCATATCAACAAAGTTGCACTACTTAATTGTTGCTTACACATTCAAAGCTGAAAAATATTTGCCAGTAGGCTTCCGGAGTTGAATAAATCTTGGTTGCCAAACTTGGGTTTTATCATTCTTGTTTCTTACTTAATTTAGACAAACATGTCTCTTAAGCTAGAAGCACTCTTTCGGACCTCATGCTCTTCTCACGCTTCAGGTATTTAATTTGCATTGCATGCATAAAGATGTTAAACGGAATGTTGTTTTTAGCGTTTTCTCTGCAACTATTTTATCATACATACCCTAGAATATATGAGTGCTAAAGTTATTTCTTTTCTTGCAAGCAGCTTCTTTGGACAGTGGGATTCCAAGAGCAACAACAGCCGCAGCTGGCATCGTCTCAGTCTCACCGGTATATATGGTTATACACTACACGTGATTCAGAAGTTCTTTCTAGATTAATTACAAAATAGTTGCTGTAGTAAAAAAAATGCATGTATTGACATTGTGAAGAAGGCTGGGGAGACAAAAAGAAGGATAGCGAAAGTGTTTGATAAGAAGGAAGTTTCGATTTCGACGTATGACACAGCATGGGTTGCTATGGCCCCTTCTCCATTCTCATCGGAGGAGCCTTGCTTCCCAGACTGTCTAACTTGGCTGCTGGAAAACCAGTGCGGTGACGGTTCGTGGGCTCGCCCGCACCACCACTCTCTGCTCAAGAAAGTCGTTCTTTCTTCTACCTTGGCCTGCATTCTCGCTCTCAACAAATGGGGGCTTGGTCACGATCAAATCAAAAGAGGTATTCTCGTCTTTCATTCCCACATTCACCCACATTCATTAATACATATTTTACAGGTTTGCATTTTCTGGAGTCGAATTTTGCTTCGGCTACTGACAACGTTCAGATATCTCCCATGGGATTCAACATTATATTCCCAACAATGCTTGATGAAGCCAGATCCTTATCTTTAGACCTCCGCTTAGACCCAACTCAGTTGAACCATGTGATGAATAAGAAAGACTTGGAGCTTAAAAGATGCTCGTCGGATGAAGTATACTTGGCATATATTGCTGAAGGAATGGGAAATAAGTCACAAGACTGGGAATCAGTAGTCATGAAATATCAAAGAAAGAATGGATCTCTTTTCAACTCTCCATCCATCACTGCAGCTGCATATACTGCCCTTCGCAACTCTGCTTGCCTCAGTTACCTCAGTGTAGCCTTGACCAAGTTTGGGAATGCAGGTATTTTCACTCATGTTTACGTATGTCGACAGTGCAAAACCACTTAACCTAAGCTCTCTCTCTCTCTCTCTCTCTCTCTGTCTCTCTCTCTCTCTCTCCCTCCAGTTCCTGCAGTTTATCCTCTGGATTTATATTCCCAGCTATGCACGGTGGACAATCTTGAAAAGTTGGGGATCAGCCGGTATGTTTCAACGGAAATTCAAGACGTGTTGGATGAAACATACAGGTAGTCTCTAATTGTAAGTGATCAATTTTTCAAATCTATGCTGATAAATTTGTTTCGATGAAAGATGTTGGGTGAAGGGCGATGAAGAGATATTCATGGACGAATCAACTTGCGCCTTAGCATTCCGAATACTGCGAATGAATGGATATGACGTCACTTCAGGTCTACTTAATTAGTACCAACTTTTCGTTAATAAAGGAGAAAGGATTACTTGGGTTGCTCTGAAAGTTTATAATATTTAGACATGTCATGCAGATTCAATTACAAAGTTTCTAGATCAGAGATTTTCAAGTTCCGTTCAAGGATGCATGGTCGACATGAACACAACTCTTGATTTATATAAGGCGTCTGAAGTCATGCTACATCCAGAAGAGAGTGATCTGGAAAAACAATATTTAAGGCTTAAATGTTTACTTGAGCAGGAATTATCCAGTGGTATTATTCAATCATGTCAACTTGGCAGAAATATCAATGCCGAGGTATGCGCGCGCACACACACATATAGCTGTAGCCGAGCTTACCGATTCAGCATATAGAGATGAATAAGTTAGTTATGTCTCGCATCTCAGGTGAAGCAGGCTCTGGACTATCCCTTTTATGCAATCTTGGAAAGGATGTCTACGCGAAAAAATATAGAGCTTTACAACGTGGACACTATAAGAATTCTGAAAACTTCATATGTAATTCCTTACTCAAACCTCTCTATCTCTCTCCCTTGTCTCCTCTCTACCTTTGTTTCAACTTGTACATTTTTTTTTTCAGTTCACCAATTCTGGTGACAAGGATTTTCTTAATCTGGCAGTAGAAGACTATAACTGGTGTCAAGCCATACATCGAGAAGAATTCAGAGAATTTAATAGGTATGCTTCATCTAGATCTTGATGACATGCCCAATTTCTTTGAGTGTAGTTAGAAGGACTTGGGCACATTTTTCTTGTAACAACACTTCTACTTCTATATATATATATATATATATTGCAAAGTCTGCCCATGTAGTTTGATTATAAATATGATACTTGTGCTCCTTACTAGTTTGCTGGTGACAATATCTTCCTTAAATATACTCTGTTGTAGATGGTACGAAGATAATAGATTGGATGAGCTGGAGTTTGCAAGGCATAAGTCTGTGTACTGTTACTTCACTGCTGCAGCAAACCTTTTTGCTCCCGAACTATCAGATGCACGCATGTGTTGGGCCAAAAATGCTCTTATGATCTCCATCATAGATGACTTATATGATGTTAGGGGTACTTTGGAGGAATCAAGGAACTTAGTTCACGTGGTCGAATTGTATGTATCTCTCCTCAGTCTTCTTGAATTGCTGCATGTGTATAGACATGACAATCATGATACCAATGACAGATGGGACGTGGATGTTTGCACAGAATGCTGTTCCCAAAATGTAGAAATAATATTTTCAGCTCTTAAGAGCACAATCTGTGAGTTTGGAAACAAAGGATCCCAGCTACAAGGCCGTAACATTACCAACCACATAATTGCCCTTGTAAGACCTTCATTTCTTCTCCATTTGTACGTATAAAAACAGAATCTTATGTATGTGATGATATTTTCGCTTGCAGTGGTTAGATGTGTTGCATGCCATGATGCAAGAGACAGAGTGGTCTAAAAACAAGATTGTCCCCACATTTGATGAATACATGACCTGCTCATATGTATCATTTGGCCTTGGACCAATCGTCCTGCCAGCGCTTTACTTTGTTGGACCGAAGCTTTCGGAGGAGATGGTGAACCATGCCGAGTACCATAGCCTATTCAAAATGATGAGCACGTTCGGCCGTCTTCTAAATGATATTCGTGTCGATGAGGTAATAATAACATGCATATGATTTGTTATTTAAGCATATGATTTGTAGGTAGGTGATGGTTTGTTGTTTGGTGTGTAGAGAGAACTGAATGATGGGAAACCAACTGGATTACCATTGTACATTACTAAGATGGGTGGAGAAATAACAACAGAAGATGCGATTCGGGAGATAAGGAGTGAGATAATTGATCCCCAAAGGAGACAACTGCTGAGACTAGTTCTGGACAACACTACTGTCCTCCCAAAGCCCTGCAAGGAATTATTCTTGAACATGTGCTCAGTCTTGTTCTTGTTCTACAGTAAAGATGATGGATTCTGGGCCCAGGAGTTGATTCAAGTTGTCGATCAAATTATTCACCAACCGATCCTTCTCAACTCATTTCAACAACCAAACCGAACGCCTCTCTATTAACTAATTAATAATGTATTGATCTCAAGAAATTGAAATGCTTATTGTATTGGAAGATTTCTTTAAAACCACCATTTCGCCATGCTACCCGAAGTTACAAATTTACCTCTGCATGAGTATATATAAATATTACTACGATAACAAGATAGTTGTTGTAGATAACCATATATAAACCTTAGCAGTCTATCATTCAGACTTCTATAAATAGAGGTTTCCACCCTCATAATAATATACATCTATTTCCCGTTCTCTCTATTATTCTCTCATTCCATATAATTTATAACACGTTCAGCACAAAAGACTCTTCGACTCTTCTCAAAAGACGAGACGATAACCACGAAAGGTATAACTTTCGATTCTTCTTTAATTATTATCACACATATTGAGTATTCTACACCCACGTCCCCAATCTTCACAAATGGTGTTATTATTACATTTTTTTTAATTTAAAACTTGTGTGTCCAATTAAAACTTGCGTGTCCAATTTCTCTATGTAATAAAATATTGAATTGAGTATTGTTGGCGGCGGCACAACGGAAGTTATGATTTAATTTTTGGGTGATTCCTCTTATCATATTGTTATTATTGTTGCTCCAGAAGTAGTACAATCCATATTCCTGGAGAATTTCACATGCTCTTAAAGAGCAATTCAATTTATTTATTGAAATAATTTAATTGTTGCTTCATAAGTAGCACAATTTAATATTCCTGAAGAATATTACACTCTTAAAGAGTTATTTAATATTATCTATGCACATCAAGTGCTCTAATAATTGTTGAAGGCTCCAGAAGAGCATGCATCATTCTATTAAATGCATGTGGATGCATCTTAAACTGCGAGATTTTAATATTTAGGGCACCAAACATCATTAAAAGCTCCCGAAGAGCTTGTACCATTCTATCAGATGATATTAAATTAACTATTGAACATGCCATTTATTCTAGTAAGTCTAGAAGACACTTACTAAGTTTTAAGGATATGCAGTGGATAACATATTGAAATTATATAAGAAGGTAGTGATTCTTTGGTATTTAGCCAGAAGCTAACAAAAGAAAAGTTATCACACTACCACCTTGAATGTATTACACATTAATAAAAATAAGTGAGACAAAATATGTCATGAACCGAAAGTTCAAAAGAGCTTTATGCTTTGACATGATAAGTTTGGACATCTGCAAGCAACTATGATGCACAACATAATTGAAAATTCATATGGACGTTGCAGAGAGATCCTGAATAATCTCTTAATTTCCATGAATGCTTGATTTCTAGAATAAATGAAGCAATTGCTGGAACTAATAGTTAAAATAATAAAGATCTCAATTCCCTCAATAATATTTGTCTTGATCATGCTAATGAGTTTATTACAACTCCATGTGCCTCCTGAAGAGTATTTGATATTACATGACTTTGGAATTGAGATTAAATAATTAGTTGCCCATATCAATACTGGAAATGGTATTTGTCCGTATAAAAATGAGTCTCACACTAAATTTTTATTATGATAAAATAACGTTCCCAACATTAGGTGTAACATATGTCACATTCGGGTTCCTGAAGTAATCCATGTGAAATCTACATCCAAAGAAAAAAAGCACAAGGAAAAATTAGTCACATTTGGATTCTCGAAGTAATCAATGTGAACAAGAAGTCAAAAGGTTCACTTGCAAAAGATTGCAAATCAACTTCTTGATGCTTTTATATATATATATATATATATATATATATATAAGAAGTGATAATGTCATACATTTGCTGCAAAATACCCCCAACAAAAATTCATGTCCCTGAAGGACAAGCATAAATGACAGCAAATGCATTTAAAATTCGTCAAACAATGACGATAATGATTAATCAATCAAATGAAGTTCCTGAAGAACTACAAGCGTTTGAAAATATTGAGATCTCAAAATATTAGAGAGATCAAATATCGTTGTGGACGCACGACGATATTTTCGCCTTTAATATTATTCTCGAAATGATAAAAGAGGATCATCAACGATGATCTATTAGAGATTGAAGAGATAGAAATAATTGGCCAAATAGGAACGAAGTCATACAAGGTGAATTAAAATTTCCTAGAAAGCCGGAAATATTTGGACTTATAGTTCCAAAATCCGGAAAAATATCCCCGAAGGATATAAATGTGTCTTTGTTAGAAATATAAATAAAAATTGCGAGATATAGGACAATACTCGTAACACAATGTTTCTCTCAAAGACCGAGAATTAATTATATACTCTCCTATAATAGACGCTATTATATTTGATTAATCTACTTATGTCACAAAAGGTTTGCTATGCGCCTTATGGATGTAATAAATATCTATCAATATGATTCACTAGATAGTGACATATATATGAAGATCCATGAAGGATTTAACTTGCTCAAAGCATATAAGTCAAGAAGATATTTTCAATTAGACTGCAAAAGTCATTGTAAGGGCTGAAATAGTCGTATATGATATGATAAGAACGACGAGTATCCCTTGACAGAAGGGTACAAAAATGATGAGTTGAGTTTGATTGAAACTTCTGAAGAGCATAATACTTATATGTATAATCCGTCAAAATGACTTAGATAGAACAAATAATTATGAATTATTTTATTCATTGACAATCCAACTCATATCATTGTCGGCATTAGGGGGAGATATGAAATATAAATGATAGAATGCCGCAAATATTTCGTTGGATTAATTATTTAGATTCACGCACTATGAACCAGAAGTTCATCAAATTATTTAGTGCAAAAGGAGTGACTAAAATCTCATATACCTGTTGTATATGCACTATGAAAGAACTGAAGTTCCTCATAGACAAAATTAATTAATTGATTCTCATTGACGCCAGAAGCGTGAGAGATTTATTGGTGCTAAAGATAAAAAATCCGTGGAATAGAAATTTAGAATACATTACTCCAAATTCATCCTGAAGAGGATATGCGAATCATTATGTACAAAAGTATTGAGGAAATCAACTCATGCCTAAAGATGGAGTTAGAATCAAAAGACTTAGGTTGAACTAATAATTGTCTCGACCTGCAGATCGAACATCTCTCTGATGGAGTTACGCTAGTCGACCTACCTGAAAGGTTTTTGAAAAAATTTCATTGTATCGCATTAATATAGCTACCTAATGGTTGCTTCAATCACTTGAAGTGGATGAAGACTCATTTAGACCTATAGTAGATAACAAGGATGAAGACCAGAAGTTCCTTACTCATATGTAATTGGAGAATTTGAAATGATATTGATCATCCTTTGTTAATTTCGAGACAAATATGATATTGGTCTATCTATGAGGATAATTAAACTTGTGTTGCACATATTAGTGCAGACCTTGAAGACAACCTTGAAGATTCTTATCTTGAGGGGGAGTAACAAATTGTAAATAATCTTGAAGATTATACTGACTCCTAAAGGTCAAATGACCTTGAAGGTCAAATGATTGTACTCTTTTTTCCTTTCTAAGTTTTTTCCAAAAAGTTTTCTTATTTAAGGTTTTTAACGAGACATCTAATGCAACACACGAGTAAATGAGTCATTGAGATTGATTCATAAAAGAGCCAATGCAACACATGATCTCCAAAAGAGTGGCGGCATCAACATCCAGCAAATTCGCTCAAGTGACAATCTAGCGGATTCTTTTACAAAGGCATTACTAACGTCAACATTCAAGAAATTGGTACACTATATCGATATGCGCCGACTCAAGGATAAAAAATGACTATATTGAGGTGGAGCAGTTGTACTCTTTTTCCTTCGACTAGTTTTTATCCCATTGGGTTTTTCTGGCAAGGTTTTAACGAGACAACAATTTCTGTTTAGGGATGGTCCATCAAGGGGGAGTGTTGTAGATAAGATTTACTATATATATGATGACAATATCTAAACCCTAGCAGTCGATCTTGTACTATATAAATAGAGGTCTCCATCCTCATAATAGTATACGTCTATTTCCCGTTCTCTCTATTATTCTCTCATTCCATATAATTTATAACAATGTTATATTATAATTGGAACTATTACATATTGATATTCTACTGAAAGTTGTTTTTCTTATAGATATTAATTAACCTACCCTAGAAAATAAAAAGAACCGTAGGTAAAGTTAGGCCGTATACATTTTTTGTATAAACCATAGATTAGAAAGAGGGTTTGTCATGCAGCCCCATCTGAATAAGTTTTAACATAACTACGTAAGAAAGAGGGCAGAAATATGTTATACAATATAATACACGCTAAATGAGTTAATTAATACAGACAAGCGATTGGAATTATACAGTAATGATTAGTTTTAAATCTTATTATATACATTTTTAAAAAACTTTTAATAGGTCTTGCAAAAAGTTGTGCTTTTCCAATAATGAAATATGGCCTGATTAAATAAGCTAAGCACATCTTGTTTCGTGCTCAACTGATTTAATTTGGTTTCCAAAAAATACTTGTCCGCTTCTATTTGTTGGCTTCGTTTCCTGCTCGTGAAAGAAAAATATATAATTGGAATGAATTTTCACAATATGATACTAGCATTTCTGGGAACTCAAACACGTAAATTTTCCTATTTAAGTATGAAATTCTAACAAAAATACCTTTATTATCTTTTATATTCTTATAATACAACAAACTTTTCGGAATCTAGAGTCTAGATTATTAATTTTGATTATGTCCTTTCAAGTTCTTGAAATGGTGCAAGTTGGGAATATCTCGAAACTTAGACTAATGTGGACCTATACAGCCACATATAGATGAGATGGAATGAATCACTTGTGATTAATGAATTATATATCATGGACTAGACCATAAAATAACAAAATATTAATGTTAATATAGGTGCTGAGCCTGCATGTGATTACTTGAATACTGTAGCAATGCACGCCCCATTATGCCACCTACAGACACAAAAAGAGAAGAAAAAGAAAGAGAATCGGTGGCAAGTGGGCAAGTAAAAAAAAAAAAAAGAATGAAAGATGCAGTAGTTTAGTTTAATTTGTTGGTTAGAAATGGTGCGACATTCAAAGGTAAAAAATATTTAGTAGTGGGCTTGTGGTGTTGAATAAATCTTGGTTCCTATCTTCCTTAATTGCGACAGCCATGTCTCTTAAGCTCGAATCACTATTTGGGACCTCCTGCTTTTCTCAAGCTTCAGGTACACCCTACTTTTCATTTATCTGCATGCATCTCCACTCTTTCCTCAATCATGATTTCATATGTATAAAGCTAGATTGTAAGAAGGGAAGAACGGTGTCGTATGCCATGCCTATTTTTCTTTTTGCCTTTGCTCTGCTTTTATATAGAATTCTATGATCCTATCCTAGAACACAGTGGGATTCCAAGAGCAACAACAACCGCCACAGTCTCAACGGTATGATTTCACTCTTGCTATTTCTCTTAAATTCAGAAATTATTTTCAGAATAACCATGTTAAGAATGTGACAAAGGCCGAGCAGACAAAAAGACGGATAGCAAAGTTGTTAGATAAGAAGGAAGTTTCGATTTCGAGTTATGACACAGCATGGGTTGCTATGGCCCCTTCACCATTCTCGTGGGAGGAACCTTGCTTCCCAGATTCTCTGTTCTGGTTGCTGGAAAACCAGTGCCACGACGGCTCATGGGCTCGTCCCCACCACCACTCTCTGCTCAAGAAAGATATTCTTTCTTCCACCTTGGCCTGCATTCTTGCACTCCACAAATGGGGAGTTGGTCAAGAACAAATTAAAGGGGGTACTGTCATCAACATAAACTCGAAAACATATTCTATTCACATCAATTAATACTACATATTTTACAGGTTTGCATTTTCTGGAGTTGAATTTTGGTTCGGCTACCGAAGAGGGTCAGACATCTCCCATGGGGTTCGACATTATATTCCCAGCAATGCTTGATGAAGCCAGGAGACTTATCTTTGAACCTCCGCTTAGACCCAACTCAGTTGAATGATCTCATGAAGAACAGAGAGTTGGAGCTTAAAAGATGCTCGTCGGATGAAGTATACGTGGCATATATTGCTGAAGGAATGGGAAATAAGTCACAAGACTGGGAATCAGTAGTCAAGAAATATCAAAGAAAGAACGGATCTCTTTTCAACTCTCCCTCCACCACTGCAGCTGCTTTTACTGCGCTTCGCAATTCTGATTGCCTCAAATATCTCAATGTAGTCTTGAACAAATTTGGGAATGCAGGTATTTTCACTCAAGTTTATGTATATCGACTCTGCAAAATCTATGAAACCTAACATTCTCGCTCTTTAATTCTCTTTCCAGTTCCTGCAGTTTATCCTCTAGACATATATTCCCAGCTATGCACGGTTGATAATCTTCAAAGGTTGGGGATCAACCGGTATGTTATGACGGAGATTCAAAGCGTGTTGGATGAAACATACAGGTAATCTCTGGCACGTACACATATATGCATATCAATTTACCAAGAAAATACTATGAGATATAGTTGTAGGCGATAAACTTTTGCAAATCTGTACTTATAAAGTTCTCTTGACGAAAGATGTTGGGTGCAGGGTGATGAAGAGATATTCATGGACGCCTCTACTTGTGCCTTAGCATTCCGAATACTGCGAATGAATGGATACGACGTCACTTCACGTAAAAAAAGATCTTTGATTTTATTAAGAGATATTAAAATAGTTGAGTATGTCGGAACATATATAATTGTTAGGCTTGTCATGCAGATCAAATTACAAAGATTCTGGAACAGAGCTTTTCAAATTCCAGTATTCATGGACGCAGGGTGGACATGAACACAATTCTTGAATTGTATAAGGCGTCTGAATTCATGCTACATCCGAATGAAACTGATCTGGACGAACAACATCTACGACTTAAGCGCTTACTTGAGCAGGAATTATCGAGTGGTATTATTCAATCAGGTCAACTTGGCGAAAATATCAAAGCAGAGGTATACATATTGCTCTTGTTGAACTCACAGATTTAGTAGAGATTCATGAGTTAGTTATGTCTCTTATCACAGGTGAAGCAGGCTCTCGACTATCCCTTTTATGGAATTTTGGAAAGGATGTCTACGCGGAAAGCAATAGAGCAATACAACTTTGACAATACGAGAATTCTCAAAACTTCATATGTAATTCCTTGCTTAACTCTCCTTTGAACTTTAAATACATATATTGCTTTTTAATTGTACTGTTTGAAATTCAGTTCACCAATTTTGGCGACAAGGATTTCCTTAATCTGTCAGTAGAAGACTACAACCAGTGTCAAGCCATACATCGCCAAGAATTTAGAGATTTTGATAGGTATACTTAATTAGTAGTAGTTGATATAAATCTAACTATACCAAATTACGTGGGGATCATATCATCCTTAGAAGTCGAATTATGAGCAACTGATATCGTACTTGTGTATAGATGGTTCGTAGAAAATAGATTGGATGAGCTTGCTGAGTTTGCAAGGCATAAGTGTGCATACTGTTATTTCACAGCAGCAGCAAATCTTTTTGGTCCAGAACTATCAGATGCACGCATGTGTTGGGCCAAAAATGCTCTCATGACCGCCGTCATAGATGACTTATTTGATGTTACAGGTTCCGTTGAGGAATCCAAAAACCTAATCGAGTTGGTTGAAAAGTATGTTTCTTCTTCTTCTTTCCATGCGTATATATATGAATCTGACGATCATGATTCGGATAACAGGTGGGACGTGGATGTTAGCACAGAATGTTGTTCCCGTAATGTGGAAATAATATTTTCAGCACTTAAGAGAACAATATGTGAGTTTGGAGAGAAAGGATCCAAGCTACAAGGCCGTAGTATTACCAAACATATAATTTCCATCGTGAGATATATATATACAGACCCCTTACCTTAATTTCTTCTCCATCGTGACACATGATGATATTTTCCTTTGCATATATCAGTGGTTAGATTTGTTGCATTCCGAAATGCAAGAGATTGAGTGGTGTACAAACAACATCACCCCCAAATTCGAGGAATACATGAGCAGCTCATACACATCATTTGCTCTTGGACCAATCGTCCTACCAACACTTTACTTTGTTGGGCCGAAGCTGTCGGAGGAGATGGTGAACCATGCCGAGTACCATAACCTATTCAAAACCATGAGCACGTGCGGCCGCCTTCTAAATGATATTCGTGTTGATGAGGTAACACAAACACACGCATATATGTACATAAGTAAATGTAATTCATGAGGCATTAGGTGATGGGTTGTTGTTTGGTATGTAGAGAGAACTTGAAGAGGGTAAACCAACTGCATTGCCCTTGTACATTACTAAAAGGGGTGGAGGAATGACACCGGAAGAAGCCATTTTGGAGATAAGAAGTGAGATGATTGATCCCAGGAGGAGAGAATTACTGAGATTGGTTTTGGACAGCAACACTGTCCTCCCAAAGCCCTGCAAGGAAGTATTCTGGAACATGTGCTCAGTGTTGTTCTTGTTCTACAGTAAAGATGATGGGTTCTAGGCAAAGGAGTTGATTCAAGTTGTCAATCAAATTATTCATCAACCTATTTTCCTCAACTCATTTCAAGGAGCAAACCAAACTCCTCTGTAAGGGAACATAATTAAAAATGTTCTTACTTATCTCGGATTGGGAGTATTAATTTATGCATTGCACTGAAGAAATTGAAATACTTATTGTGCTTGATATATGAATTCACTTGCATTGTGATGTGAGTTCAACTTTAGTGTAAGAAGAAACTCAAAGAAGGACTCGCCAATCCTAATTACCCAGAAGTCAGTGAGTCAATGATGGTTTAATTGGTCCATGTATAATATGCTGAGTGTCATACTTGGCTTAAGGAAGCATGATGAAGCTTATTATTGTCCACATCTTTTAAGAAAATGAGAATCACAATTTATCACTATTTGCTAACTGGAAATTGCCTAGTCAGATGACCTGATCCCAAATTCCCTTTCTCCAAGTAAACTACATTGTTTTGAATAGTTTTCAGTGAGTCCTTATTTTTTAAGGATGTATTCTTTTTTTAAGAAATCACTTTACAATTACATAAAACGACATATTTTTGTTTGAGACACCATAGGAACATGACCAAATCCCATCCCTCACAAATGCAATTTTAGCCTACTTGAAAAGAAAATATTTTTCTCGAATACAGAAAGTTTTGCTTGTTTGAGAGTCAACGAAATTTGTGTTGTGATTCAAATTAGAGGTGGAAACATTTTCTTTTAATAGTGCATTGTAAGTTTGAATAATAGGCGATGACATATATATATTTCGAATTCTGCATTCATTATATTTGATGAGATTTAGAGGTGATGGTAGGAATTTTTGCCATTGGAAAATAAAGTTTAAAATTAAAAATGAGAATGGATCTTGTATACGGTCCAGTTGATAAAAAATATTTTTTAGGATTTGGCTCTTTAAAATTTTAGACTTGTTGGATCTGGATTGTTTTTCAAGATTTGGACCCGCTCCAAATCCGCACTATATATGTAAGTTTTGGGCTTATGATTGGGACTTGCCCATTTGTGCTAAAAGCCTTATGATCTATTTAATCAAACAAAAGATAAAAGAAAAAAAAGTTGAAGATTAGAGAAAAATATTAATACGAGTTAATATATGTGGGCCTTGTGGATTCAATGAATCAGGGAGACCTTGTTTTATAGATAAATGGATTTGGATTGGATTCAGATCCAAGCACGAAATTTGGATCTACATCAGAACATGGTCAAATTCTGTCTAGATTCAATCTAGTGTCATTTCTATTTAAAACATATGTTAATTGTTAGAGAAATCTATATTAAAAAACATCTTTTGAATGTTGGAGAAAATTCGTAAATTAAGAATTAATTTTTCTTAGACAAGATACATTTTTTAGGTTGCTACTAAAAATGTTATTATATTAAAAGTGTGTAACCCTATATATAATACAAGAGGATCTTATCTACAGTCCCATGGGATGGCGTAGCGATGAAGGTGGGTGGCCCGGGACCGATAGGTCATGGGTTCAAATCCCACTGGAAACACCATGTGTGTGTCTGTCACCCTATCACATTAAGGATGGTTTAACTATCATGTGTGGTTTGCAGGCATGTGCGCACCAAAGATAGCGGTTGCAAGTTCCTCGTCATAAAAAGAAATCGCGATCATCCGGTGACGAAGATTTATTCAAACAATCTTCCTTAATACACCCCTGCAAAATGAACGCTCCGTCAGCAACAAAGATTTTGGAACATAGAGTCTCAAACCTTGTGTGATGAAGTGGCTTCGTAAGTAAGTCCGCAAGTTGATCAATGGAGCTTACATGGGCGATCAAGAGAAGTCTTTTAGTAGCAAGGTTTCGAACAAAGTGTACATCGATGGTGATGTGCTTCATGGGAGAGTGTTGAATGGGATGAAGGGAAAGACGAGTATTTTCACAAAGAAGAGGAGGGGATTGGGAAATAGGAATGTCGAGCTCCTTGAACAAATTAACAATCCAACCTAGTTTTGGAGTGACAGAGGCGAGCGAGTGATATTCTTCCTCCGTAGAGGAGCAGGCAACATCGACTTGTTTACATGAACATCATGAGATCGAATTTTCACCAAGAAAAACAATGTATGTAGATGTTGATTCGCAATCAGTGGTGTCACCGACAAAGTTAAAAATTAGAGTAGGCAAGAAGTCGAAGATATGTTGGGCGGCGAAGTATTAAATAATGTAAGGTACCCTTTAAGTAGCAAAAAAGACGCTTCACTTCAGACCAATGAGCTGCAGTAGGGGTGGACATGCGTTGAGCTAGCCGGTTGAAAGTGAAAGATCTATCAGTGCGAGTCATGGCGAGATATTGAAGACCACCAATTGCACTTCTATACATGGTAGCATCAACCGAGGAACTGGAAGTAGAGGACAACTTGGGATTACTCAGAGTCCGAAGCGGTTTGGCTCCGTCCATAGGATGTCGCTGCAACAAGTCGACGATATACTTATATTGGGACAAGGATAACCCTTCGCGGCAACGAGCAACCTCAATACACAGAAAGAATGAAAGTAGACCCAAATCCTTAACAGCGAAAAGAGACTGAAGAAACTCAATTAGATGCCGAAGAGATGTGGAAGTAGAGTCGGTGATGAGGAGATCATCAACATTAACTAGTACCAATAAATGAGCGCCACCACGATCATTGAGAAACAAGGAGGTGTCGGTTTTGGATTGATGAAAAAAAAACAAGGGCTGATTTGAGAACATGATACCATTCTCTTGGTGTTTGTCGGAATCCATAAAGTGATTTGCGTAAAAGACAAACATTAGAGGGCTGGTGTTATATCAATAAATCTTGGCGGCTGTTGTGCATGTATATTGGATTTAACAAGGTGCCATGTTGAAAAGCATTGCTAACATCAAGCTGGCGGATTGGCCAATTTGAAGACAAGGCCATGGTCAAGATAGTATGAATGGTGACAGGCTTGATGAAGGGACTAAGTGTTTCACTAGAATCAACTCCAGGTCTTTGGTGAAAGCCTTTAGCAACTAAACGCGTCTTATGTCATTCAATAGAGCCATTGGGTTTGATGGGAAATACCAATTTGCAACCAACAACATTAGCACTCCACAACCAATTTGCTGACTGTATTTTCTTATTAAAGCACTCCACAATCTATTGTCTATCTTGTTTTACTTAGAAGTATAATTTCAGGAATCTTATTTTTCACCATAATGCCACCTCCGCTCATCCACTAACTATCTGTCCTGTGAATATTATATGTAACAGCTGAGTGAGCAGGAGAACCTTATTGTTTGGATGCGAACTGCTGCTCTCCCAACGTTCAGGAAATTGTATGGGAAAATTGAAGTTGATCTTCAACGTGATGAGGTCATAAATGTGGTATTGGGGAACCATTACAATACTTACAGTTTCAGTGGCAAGAAGAAACTAGTTCTATCTACCACTAGCTGGCTGGGAGGGAAGAACGATTTCGTGGGTATTGCATATCTCACAGTTGGTGGACTCTGCTTTTTCCTAGCCTTGGTTTTCACGCTGATTTATCTAATCAAACCCAGGTACCATCTTTTGCCTTCACTCATAGATAAAATCTTGCCTTTGAGGTGGTTTGATTGTAAGCTTTTTTAATGCATCAGGCAACTTGGAGATCCTTCATATCTTTCGTGGAACCGGAACCCGGGAGGCCACTGATGCCTTCATTACATTTGGGAAGATGTGCGTGTAAGCAGAAGAACTTTTGTAACATTTGAAGACTTGAAATATATGCATATATATAATGTTGTATGAATTGAATTTGTACTATTATTGATCAAGTTATGAAAATAGCTAGCTGTAAATTCAACTGATTCTATTTATTGATTGTCAAGATGTGCTTATTTCTTGTATGAATATATATTCGGGTTTCCTCGTCTCTTTGAAATC
Organism: Lavandula angustifolia; assembly: GCA_028984105.1. Taxonomy (NCBI): domain Eukaryota; kingdom Viridiplantae; phylum Streptophyta; class Magnoliopsida; order Lamiales; family Lamiaceae; genus Lavandula; species Lavandula angustifolia. Next base: position 13,633,164 of record CM054818.1, on the reverse strand, counting down.
ACCATGTTCCCTTCCAATACTGAAACAACACATGCTGCCATTTCTCTGTACCACTAGTCAAATCATGACAAAACATTTGTTATTATAACTGGAACGACTTTAAAGTTATATTTTAGTGAAAATTGTAGAATCTATGACTATGATAATGCCGTCGACGAGGTTGGCAAAAAAAAAAAAAAAAAAAAATGGAAAAAATGGCTACGGTGAACACCCAAAGGGCAAAAAAAAAAAAACAATGGAAAAAATGGCTACGGTGAACACCCAAAGGCCAAAGCAACGGTTGGTCAAAAGATATATCCAACATTAATTTAACATATTATATGGTAATATAATACAGAGAGACAGGAGCCAAACTGCATTATCAAAAGAGTTAAGATGCTAATAATACTTCAAATAAAATTACTACTTACGTAATCTCACATTGATTGGTTGATGGGTTTCCCTCTCGTGAAAAGTATATACTTCGAATAACTTCAAAATACGATAGCTGTACTAGTTAATCTATTTAAATATAAATTCTTTAATAAAATTAGATTTAACTGATTTAAACTGTTCTTGTAAGAATAAATTTTTATCTTCTTATATTAAAAAAAACTGACTACTAATTTTGATTACGATAGCATTGGAGCCAGCATTATTGTTCTACGGAAAGATCGTGTAAAATGGTTTTGCTTAATTTTCAGACTTATGTTCGGAACATTCTCTACTTTCCATGCTAATGCACCAAATAACCACAGCATTGTTAGTATTCTAGCTAGCTCAGTAGCCTCAGTTGCATGTGGTTGCTTGGAATGCCACAAAATTCGCACACAACTTGCAAAACGATGTAAAAAGTAAAACTTAAATTCGAGATTGTTTGATGAGCAAAATGACAATTTGCTTTTTTCTGGATAACTTGATTTTTATTTTTGGCAAGTATTTCCTTATAATTCGGATACATATACAATTAGGGTTTGCTGTTTTTATGGTTATAAATACGTGTTTTAGGGCCTGGAGACTCAGTTTTTTCAATATTCTTCTAAGGAAATAAATAATTGCCAAAAATAAAAATTATGATCAAACACGTATTTATAGCCATAAAAACATGTTTCATGCTGCCTCAGTATTGTAGTTTGCTTTGCCAGAACCATTTTTTCGGTGTTTAACAATAATATCAGTTTGACGTTGTGTCTTTCCATAATCGAACAATAGAAAAGATGCTTCCTGCACATAAGACACAAATGTATGGAAAACATAAGATTCCATCCATATCAACAAAGTTGCACTACTTAATTGTTGCTTACACATTCAAAGCTGAAAAATATTTGCCAGTAGGCTTCCGGAGTTGAATAAATCTTGGTTGCCAAACTTGGGTTTTATCATTCTTGTTTCTTACTTAATTTAGACAAACATGTCTCTTAAGCTAGAAGCACTCTTTCGGACCTCATGCTCTTCTCACGCTTCAGGTATTTAATTTGCATTGCATGCATAAAGATGTTAAACGGAATGTTGTTTTTAGCGTTTTCTCTGCAACTATTTTATCATACATACCCTAGAATATATGAGTGCTAAAGTTATTTCTTTTCTTGCAAGCAGCTTCTTTGGACAGTGGGATTCCAAGAGCAACAACAGCCGCAGCTGGCATCGTCTCAGTCTCACCGGTATATATGGTTATACACTACACGTGATTCAGAAGTTCTTTCTAGATTAATTACAAAATAGTTGCTGTAGTAAAAAAAATGCATGTATTGACATTGTGAAGAAGGCTGGGGAGACAAAAAGAAGGATAGCGAAAGTGTTTGATAAGAAGGAAGTTTCGATTTCGACGTATGACACAGCATGGGTTGCTATGGCCCCTTCTCCATTCTCATCGGAGGAGCCTTGCTTCCCAGACTGTCTAACTTGGCTGCTGGAAAACCAGTGCGGTGACGGTTCGTGGGCTCGCCCGCACCACCACTCTCTGCTCAAGAAAGTCGTTCTTTCTTCTACCTTGGCCTGCATTCTCGCTCTCAACAAATGGGGGCTTGGTCACGATCAAATCAAAAGAGGTATTCTCGTCTTTCATTCCCACATTCACCCACATTCATTAATACATATTTTACAGGTTTGCATTTTCTGGAGTCGAATTTTGCTTCGGCTACTGACAACGTTCAGATATCTCCCATGGGATTCAACATTATATTCCCAACAATGCTTGATGAAGCCAGATCCTTATCTTTAGACCTCCGCTTAGACCCAACTCAGTTGAACCATGTGATGAATAAGAAAGACTTGGAGCTTAAAAGATGCTCGTCGGATGAAGTATACTTGGCATATATTGCTGAAGGAATGGGAAATAAGTCACAAGACTGGGAATCAGTAGTCATGAAATATCAAAGAAAGAATGGATCTCTTTTCAACTCTCCATCCATCACTGCAGCTGCATATACTGCCCTTCGCAACTCTGCTTGCCTCAGTTACCTCAGTGTAGCCTTGACCAAGTTTGGGAATGCAGGTATTTTCACTCATGTTTACGTATGTCGACAGTGCAAAACCACTTAACCTAAGCTCTCTCTCTCTCTCTCTCTCTCTCTGTCTCTCTCTCTCTCTCTCCCTCCAGTTCCTGCAGTTTATCCTCTGGATTTATATTCCCAGCTATGCACGGTGGACAATCTTGAAAAGTTGGGGATCAGCCGGTATGTTTCAACGGAAATTCAAGACGTGTTGGATGAAACATACAGGTAGTCTCTAATTGTAAGTGATCAATTTTTCAAATCTATGCTGATAAATTTGTTTCGATGAAAGATGTTGGGTGAAGGGCGATGAAGAGATATTCATGGACGAATCAACTTGCGCCTTAGCATTCCGAATACTGCGAATGAATGGATATGACGTCACTTCAGGTCTACTTAATTAGTACCAACTTTTCGTTAATAAAGGAGAAAGGATTACTTGGGTTGCTCTGAAAGTTTATAATATTTAGACATGTCATGCAGATTCAATTACAAAGTTTCTAGATCAGAGATTTTCAAGTTCCGTTCAAGGATGCATGGTCGACATGAACACAACTCTTGATTTATATAAGGCGTCTGAAGTCATGCTACATCCAGAAGAGAGTGATCTGGAAAAACAATATTTAAGGCTTAAATGTTTACTTGAGCAGGAATTATCCAGTGGTATTATTCAATCATGTCAACTTGGCAGAAATATCAATGCCGAGGTATGCGCGCGCACACACACATATAGCTGTAGCCGAGCTTACCGATTCAGCATATAGAGATGAATAAGTTAGTTATGTCTCGCATCTCAGGTGAAGCAGGCTCTGGACTATCCCTTTTATGCAATCTTGGAAAGGATGTCTACGCGAAAAAATATAGAGCTTTACAACGTGGACACTATAAGAATTCTGAAAACTTCATATGTAATTCCTTACTCAAACCTCTCTATCTCTCTCCCTTGTCTCCTCTCTACCTTTGTTTCAACTTGTACATTTTTTTTTCAGTTCACCAATTCTGGTGACAAGGATTTTCTTAATCTGGCAGTAGAAGACTATAACTGGTGTCAAGCCATACATCGAGAAGAATTCAGAGAATTTAATAGGTATGCTTCATCTAGATCTTGATGACATGCCCAATTTCTTTGAGTGTAGTTAGAAGGACTTGGGCACATTTTTCTTGTAACAACACTTCTACTTCTATATATATATATATATATATTGCAAAGTCTGCCCATGTAGTTTGATTATAAATATGATACTTGTGCTCCTTACTAGTTTGCTGGTGACAATATCTTCCTTAAATATACTCTGTTGTAGATGGTACGAAGATAATAGATTGGATGAGCTGGAGTTTGCAAGGCATAAGTCTGTGTACTGTTACTTCACTGCTGCAGCAAACCTTTTTGCTCCCGAACTATCAGATGCACGCATGTGTTGGGCCAAAAATGCTCTTATGATCTCCATCATAGATGACTTATATGATGTTAGGGGTACTTTGGAGGAATCAAGGAACTTAGTTCACGTGGTCGAATTGTATGTATCTCTCCTCAGTCTTCTTGAATTGCTGCATGTGTATAGACATGACAATCATGATACCAATGACAGATGGGACGTGGATGTTTGCACAGAATGCTGTTCCCAAAATGTAGAAATAATATTTTCAGCTCTTAAGAGCACAATCTGTGAGTTTGGAAACAAAGGATCCCAGCTACAAGGCCGTAACATTACCAACCACATAATTGCCCTTGTAAGACCTTCATTTCTTCTCCATTTGTACGTATAAAAACAGAATCTTATGTATGTGATGATATTTTCGCTTGCAGTGGTTAGATGTGTTGCATGCCATGATGCAAGAGACAGAGTGGTCTAAAAACAAGATTGTCCCCACATTTGATGAATACATGACCTGCTCATATGTATCATTTGGCCTTGGACCAATCGTCCTGCCAGCGCTTTACTTTGTTGGACCGAAGCTTTCGGAGGAGATGGTGAACCATGCCGAGTACCATAGCCTATTCAAAATGATGAGCACGTTCGGCCGTCTTCTAAATGATATTCGTGTCGATGAGGTAATAATAACATGCATATGATTTGTTATTTAAGCATATGATTTGTAGGTAGGTGATGGTTTGTTGTTTGGTGTGTAGAGAGAACTGAATGATGGGAAACCAACTGGATTACCATTGTACATTACTAAGATGGGTGGAGAAATAACAACAGAAGATGCGATTCGGGAGATAAGGAGTGAGATAATTGATCCCCAAAGGAGACAACTGCTGAGACTAGTTCTGGACAACACTACTGTCCTCCCAAAGCCCTGCAAGGAATTATTCTTGAACATGTGCTCAGTCTTGTTCTTGTTCTACAGTAAAGATGATGGATTCTGGGCCCAGGAGTTGATTCAAGTTGTCGATCAAATTATTCACCAACCGATCCTTCTCAACTCATTTCAACAACCAAACCGAACGCCTCTCTATTAACTAATTAATAATGTATTGATCTCAAGAAATTGAAATGCTTATTGTATTGGAAGATTTCTTTAAAACCACCATTTCGCCATGCTACCCGAAGTTACAAATTTACCTCTGCATGAGTATATATAAATATTACTACGATAACAAGATAGTTGTTGTAGATAACCATATATAAACCTTAGCAGTCTATCTTGTACTCTATAAATAGAGGTTTCCACCCTCATAATAATATACATCTATTTCCCGTTCTCTCTATTATTCTCTCATTCCATATAATTTATAACACGTTCAGCACAAAAGACTCTTCAGACTCTTCTCAAAAGACGAGACGATAACCACGAAAGGTATAACTTTCGATTCTTCTTTAATTATTATCACACATATTGAGTATTCTACACCCACGTCCCCAATCTTCACAAATGGTGTTATTATTACATTTTTTTTAATTTAAAACTTGTGTGTCCAATTAAAACTTGCGTGTCCAATTTCTCTATGTAATAAAATATTGAATTGAGTATTGTTGGCGGCGGCACAACGGAAGTTATGATTTAATTTTTGGGTGATTCCTCTTATCATATTGTTATTATTGTTGCTCCAGAAGTAGTACAATCCATATTTCTGGAGAATTTCACATGCTCTTAAAGAGCAATTCAATTTATTTATTGAAATAATTTAATTGTTGCTTCATAAGTAGCACAATTTAATATTCCTGAAGAAAATTACACTCTTAAAGAGTTATTCAATATTATCTATGCACATCAAGTGCTCTAATAATTGTTGAAGGCTCCAGAAGAGCATGCATCATTCTATTAAATGCATGTGGATGCATCTTAAACTGCGAGATTTTAATATTTAGTGCACCAAACATCATTAAAAGCTCCCGAAGAGCTTGTACCATTCTATCAGATGATATTAAATTAACTATTGAACATGCCATTTATTCTAGTAAGTCTAGAAGACACTTACTAAGTTTTAAGGATATGCAATGGATAACATATTGAAATTATATAAGAAGGTAGTGATTCTTTGGTATTTAGCCAGAAGCTAACAAAAGAAAAGTTATCACACTACCACCTTGAATGTATTACACATTAATAAAAATAAGTGAGACAAAATATGTCATGAACCGAAAGTTCAAAAGAGCTTTATGCTTGATAAGTTTGGACATCTGCAAGCAACTATGATGCACAACATAATTGAAAATTCATATGGGCGTTGCAGAGAGATCCTGAATAATCTCTTAATTTCCATGAATGCTTGATTTCTAGAATAAATGAAGCAATTGCTAGAACTAATAGTTAAAATAATAAAGATCTCAATTCCCTCAATAATATTTGTCTTGATCATGCTAATGAGTTTATTACAACTCCATGTGCCTCCTGAAGAGTATTTGATATTATATGACTTTGGAATTGAGATTAAATAATTAGTTGCCCATATCAATACTGGAAATGGTATTTGTCCGTATAAAAACGAGTCTCACACTAAATTTTTATTATGATAAAATAACGTTCCCAACATTAGGTGTAACATATGTCACATTCGGGTTCCTGAAGTAATCCATGTGAAATCTACATCCAAAGAAAAAAAGCACAAGGAAAAATTAGTCACATTTGGATTCTCGAAGTAATCAATGTGAACAAGAAGTCAAAAGGTTCACTTGCAAAAGATTGCAAATCAACTTCTTGATGCTTTTATATATATATATATATATATATATATATATATATATATATATATAAGAAGTGATAATGTCATACATTTGCTGCAAAATACCCCCAACAAAAATTCATGTCCCTGAAGGACAAGCATAAATGACAGCAAATGCATTTAAAATTCGTCAAACAATGACGATAATGATTAATCAATCAAATGAAGTTCCTGAAGAACTACAAGCGTTTGAAAATATTGAGATCTCAAAATATTAGAGAGATCAAATATCGTTGTGGACGCACGACGATATTTTCGCCTTTAATATTATTCTCGAAATGATAAAAGAGGATCATCAACGATGATCTATTAGAGATTGTAGAGATAGAAATAATTGGCCAAATAGGAACGAAGTCATACAAGGTGAATTAAAATTTCCTAGAAAGCCGGAAATATTTGGACTTATAGTTCCAAAATCCGGAAAAATATCCCCGAAGGATATAAATGTGTCTTTGTTAGAAATATAAATAAAAATTGCGAGATATAGGACAATACTCGTAACACAATGTTTCTCTCAAAGACCGAGAATTAATTATATACTCTCCTATAATAGACGCTATTATATTTGATTAATCTACTTATGTCACAAAAGGTTTGCTATGCGCCTTATGGATGTAATAAATATCTATCAATATGATTCACTAGATAGTGACATATATATGAAGATCCCTGAAGGATTTAACTTGCTCAAAGCATATAAGTCAAGAAGATATTTTCAATTAGACTGCGAAAGTCATTGTAAGGGCTGAAATAGTCGTATATGATATGATAAGAACGACGAGTATCCCTTGACAGAAGGGTACAAAAATGATGAGTTGAGTTTGATTGAAACTTCTGAAGAGCATAATACTTATATGTATAATCCGTCAAAATGACTTAGATAGAACAAATAATTATGAATTATTTTATTCATTGACAATCCAACTCATATCATTGTCGGCATTAGGGGGAGATATGAAATATAAATGATAGAATGCCGCAAATATTTCGTTGGATTAATTATTTAGATTCACGCACTATGAACCGAGAAGTTCATCAAATTATTTAGTGCAAAAGGAGTGACTAAAATCTCATATACCGTTGTATATGCACTATGAAAGAACTGAAGTTCCTCATAGACAAAATTAATTAATTGATTCTCATTGACGCCAGAAGCGTGAGAGATTTATTGGTGCTAAAGATAAAAAATCCGTGGAATAGAAATTTAGAATACATTACTCCAAATTCATCCTGAAGAGGATATGCGAATCATTATGTACAAAAGTATTGAGGAAATCAACTCATGCCTAAAGATGGAGTTAGAATCAAAAGACTTAGGTTGAACTAATAATTGTCTCGACCTGCGCAGATCGAACATCTCTCTGATGGAGTTACGCTAGTCGACCTACCTGAAAGGTTTTTAAAAAAATTTCATTGTATCGCATTAATATAGCTACCTAATGGTTGCTTCAATCACTTGAAGTGGATGAAGACTCATTTAGACCTATAGTAGATAACAAGGATGAAGACCAGAAGTTCCTTACTCATATGTAATTGGAGAATTTGAAATGATATTGATCATCCTTTGTTAATTTCGAGACAAATATGATATTGGTCTATCTATGAGGATAATTAAACTTGTGTTGCACATATTAGTGCAGACCTTGAAGACAACCTTGAAGATTCTTATCTTGAGGGGGAGTAACAAATTGTAAATAATCCTGAAGATTAGACTGACTCCTAAAGGTCAAATGACCTTGAAGGTCAAATGATTGTACTCTTTTTTCCTTTCTAAGTTTTTTCCAAAAAGTTTTCTTATTTAAGGTTTTTAACGAGACATCTAATGCAACACACGAGTAAATGAGTCATTGAGATTGATTCATAAAAGAGCCAATGCAACACATGATCTCCAAAAGAGTGGCGGCATCAACATCCAGCAAATTCGCTCAAGTGACAATCTAGCGGATTCTTTTACAAAGGCATTACCAACGTCAACATTCAAGAAATTGGCACACTAGATCGATATGCGCCGACTCAAGGATAAAAAATGACTATATTGAGGTGGAGCAGTTGTACTCTTTTTCCTTCGACTAATTTTTATCCCATTGGGTTTTTCTGACAAGGTTTTAACGAGACAACAATTTCTGTTTAGGGATGGTCCATCAAGGGGGAGTGTTGTAGATAAGATTTACTATATATATGATGACAATATCTAAACCCTAGCAGTCGATCTTGTACTCTATAAATAGAGGTCTCCATCCTCATAATAGTATACGTCTATTTCCCGTTCTCTCTATTATTCTCTCATTCCATATAATTCATAACAATATTATATTATAATTGGAACTATTACATATTGATATTCTACTGAAAGTTGTTTTTCTTATAGATATTAATTAACCTACCCTAGAAAATAAAAAGAACCGTAGGTAAAGTTAGGCCGTATACATTTTTTGTATAAACCATAGATTAGAAAGATGGTTTGTCATGCAGCCCAATCTGAATAAGTTTTAACATAACTACATAAGAAAGAGGGCAGAAAGATGTTATACAATATAATACACAAGCGATTGGAATTATACAGTAATGAATAGTTTTAAATCTTATTATATACATTTTTAAAAACTTTTAATAGGTCTTGCAAAAAGTTGTGCTTTTCCAATAATGAAATATGGCCTGATTAAATAAGCTAAGCACATCTTGTTTCGTGCTCAACTAATTTAATTTGGTTTTCAAAAAATACTTGTCCGCTTCTATTTGTTGGCTTCGTTTCCTGCTCGTGAAAGAAAAATATATAATTGGAATGAATTTTCATAATATGATACTAGCATTTCTGGGAACTCAAACACGTAAATTTTCCTATTTAAGTATGAAATTCTAACAAAAATACCCTTACTATCTTTTATATTCTTATAATACAACAAACTTTTCGGAATCTAGAGTCTAGATTATTAATTTTGATTATGTCCTTTCAAGTTCTTGAAATGGTGCAAGTTGGGAATATCTCGAAACTTAGACTAATGTGGACCTATACAGCCACATATAGATGAGATGGAATGAATCACTTGTGATTAATGAATTATATATCATGGACTAGACCATAAAATAACAAAATATTAATGTTAATATAGGTGCTGAGCCTGCATGTGATTACTTGAATACTGTAGCAATGCACGCCCCATTATGCCACCTACAGACACAAAAAGAGAAGAAAAAGAAAGAGAATCGGTGGCAAGTGGGCAAGTAAAAAAAAAAAAGAATGAAAGATGCAGTAGTTTAGTTTAATTTGTTGGTTAGAAATGGTGCGACATTCAAAGGTAAAAAATATTTAGTAGTGGGCTTGTGGTGTTGAATAAATCTTGGTTCCTATCTTCCTTAATTGCGACGACCCATGTCTCTTAAGCTCGAATCACTATTTGGGACCTCCCGCTTTTCTCAAGCTTCGGTACACCCTACTTTTCATTTATCTGCATGCATCTCCACTCTTTCCTCAATCATGATTTCATATGTATAAAGCTAGATTGTAAGAAGGGAAGAACGGTGTCGTATGCCATGCCTATTTTTCTTTTTGCCTTTGCTCTGCTTTTATATAGAATTCTATGATCCTATCCTAGAACACAGTGGGATTCCAAGAGCAACAACAACCGCCACAGTCTCAACGGTATGATTTCACTCTTGCTATTTCTCTTAAATTCAGAAATTATTTTCAGAATAACCATGTTAAGAATGTGACAAAGGCCGAGCAGACAAAAAGACGGATAGCAAAGTTGTTAGATAAGAAGGAAGTTTCGATTTCGAGTTATGACACAGCATGGGTTGCTATGGCCCCTTCACCATTCTCGTGGGAGGAACCTTGCTTCCCAGATTCTCTGTTCTGGTTGCTGGAAAACCAGTGCCACGACGGCTCATGGGCTCGTCCCCACCACCACTCTCTGCTCAAGAAAGATATTCTTTCTTCCACCTTGGCCTGCATTCTTGCACTCCACAAATGGGGAGTTGGTCAAGAACAAATTAAAGGGGGTACTGTCATCAACATAAACTCGAAAACATATTCTATTCACATCAATTAATACTACATATTTTACAGGTTTGCATTTTCTGGAGTTGAATTTTGGTTCGGCTACCGAAGAGGGTCAGACATCTCCCATGGGGTTCGACATTATATTCCCAGCAATGCTTGATGAAGCCAGAGACTTATCTTTGAACCTCCGCTTAGACCCAACTCAGTTGAATGATCTCATGAAGAACAGAGAGTTGGAGCTTAAAAGATGCTCGTCGGATGAAGTATACGTGGCATATATTGCTGAAGGAATGGGAAATAAGTCACAAGACTGGGAATCAGTAGTCAAGAAATATCAAAGAAAGAACGGATCTCTTTTCAACTCTCCCTCCACCACTGCAGCTGCTTTTACTGCGCTTCGCAATTCTGATTGCCTCAAATATCTCAATGTAGTCTTGAACAAATTTGGGAATGCAGGTATTTTCACTCAAGTTTATGTATATCGACTCTGCAAAATCTATGAAACCTAACATTCTCGCTCTTTAATTCTCTTTCCAGTTCCTGCAGTTTATCCTCTAGACATATATTCCCAGCTATGCACGGTTGATAATCTTCAAAGGTTGGGGATCAACCGGTATGTTATGACGGAGATTCAAAGCGTGTTGGATGAAACATACAGGTAATCTCCGCACGTACACATATATGCATATCAATTTACCAAGAAAATACTATGAGATATAGTTGTAGGCGATAAACTTTTGCAAATCTGTACTTATAAAGTTCTCTCGACGAAAGATGTTGGGTGCAGGGTGATGAAGAGATATTCATGGACGCCTCTACTTGTGCCTTAGCATTCCGAATACTGCGAATGAATGGATACGACGTCACTTCACGTAAAAAAAGATCTTTGATTTTATTAAGAGATATTAAAATAGTTGAGTATGTCGGAACATATATAATTGTTAGGCTTGTCATGCAGATCAAATTACAAAGATTCTGGAACAGAGCTTTTCAAATTCCAGTATTCATGGACGCAAGGTGGACATGAACACAATTCTTGAATTGTATAAGGCGTCTGAATTCATGCTACATCCGAATGAAACTGATCTGGACAAACAACGTATAGGACTTAAGCGCTTACTTGAGCAGGAATTATCGAGTGGTATTATTCAATCAGGTCAACTTGGCGAAAATATCAAAGCAGAGGTATACATATTGCTCTTGTTGAACTCACAGATTTAGTAGAGATTCATGAGTTAGTTATGTCTCTTATCACAGGTGAAGCAGGCTCTCGACTATCCCTTTTATGGAATTTTGGAAAGGATGTCTACGCGGAAAGCAATAGAGCAATACAACTTTGACAATACCAGAATTCTCAAAACTTCATATGTAATTCCTTGCTTAACTCTCCTTTGAACTTTAAATACATATATTGCTTTTTAATTGTACTATTTGAAATTCAGTTCACCAATTTTGGCGACAAGGATTTCCTTAATCTGTCAGTAGAAGACTACAACCAGTGTCAAGCCATACATCGCCAAGAATTTAGAGAATTTGATAGGTATACTTCATTAGTAGTAGTTGATATAAATCTAACTATACCAAATTACGTGGGGATCATATCATCCTTAGAAGTCGAATTATGAGCAACTGATATCGTACTTGTGTATAGATGGTTCGTAGAAAATAGATTGGATGAGCTTGCTGAGTTTGCAAGGCATAAGTGTGCATACTGTTATTTCACGAGGCAGCCAAAATCTTTTTGGTCCAGAACTATCAGATGCACGCATGTGTTGGGCCAAAAATGCTCTCATGACCGCCGTCATAGATGACTTATTTGATGTTACAGGTTCCGTTGAGGAATCCAAAAACCTAATCGAGTTGGTTGAAAAGCCGTCATAGATGACTTCTTTCCATGCGTATATATATGAATCTGACGATCATGATTCGGATAACAGGTGGGACGTGGATGTTAGCACAGAATGTTGTTCCCGTAATGTGGAAATAATATTTTCAGCACTTAAGAGAACAATATGTGAGTTTGGAGAGAAAGGATCCAAGCTACAAGGCCGTAGTATTACCAAACATATAATTTCCATCGTGAGATATATATATACAGACCCCTTACCTTAATTTCTTCTCCATCGTGACACATGATGATATTTTCCTTTGCATATATCAGTGGTTAGATTTGTTGCATTCCGAAATGCAAGAGATTGAGTGGTGTACAAACAACATCACCCCCAAATTCGAGGAATACATGAGCAGCTCATACACATCATTTGCTCTTGGACCAATCGTCCTACCAACACTTTACTTTGTTGGGCCGAAGCTGTCGGAGGAGATGGTGAACCATGCCGAGTACCATAACCTATTCAAAACCATGAGCACGTGCGGCCGCCTTCTAAATGATATTCGTGTTGATGAGGTAACACAAACACACGCATATATGTATATAAGTAAATGTAATTCATGAGGCATTAGGTGATGGGCTGTTGTTTGGTATGTAGAGAGAACTTGAAGAGGGTAAACCAACTGCATTGCCCTTGTACATTACTAAAAGGGGTGGAGGAATGACACCGGAAGAAGCCATTTTGGAGATAAGAAGTGAGATGATTGATCCCAGGAGGAGAGAATTACTGAGATTGGTTTTGGACAGCAACACTGTCCTCCCAAAGCCCTGCAAGGAAGTATTCTGGAACATGTGCTCAGTGTTGTTCTTGTTCTACAGTAAAGATGATGGGTTCTGGGCAAAGGAGTTGATTCAAGTTGTCAATCAAATTATTCATCAACCTATTTTCCTCAACTCATTTCAAGGAGCAAACCAAACTGCTCTGTAAGGGAACATAATTAAAAATGTGCTTACTTATCTCGGATTGGGAGTATTAATTTATGCATTGCACTGAAGAAATTGAAATACTTATTGTGCTTGATATATGAATTCACTTGCATTGTGATGTGAGTTCAACTTTAGTGTAAGAAGAAACTCAAAGAAGGACTCGCCAATCCAAATTACCCAGAAGTCACTGAGTCAATGATGGTTTAATTGGTCCATGTATAATATGTTGAGTGTCATACTTGGCTTAAGGAAGCATGATGAAGCTTATTATTGTCCACATCTTTTAAGAAAATGAGAATCACAATTTATCACTATTTGCTAACTAGAAATTGCCTAGTCAGATGACCTGATCCCAAATTCCCTTTCTCCAAGTAAAACTACATTGTTTTGAATAGTTTTCAGTGAGTCCTTATTTTTTAAGGATGTATTCTTTTTTTAAGAAATCACTTTACAATTACCTAAAACGATATATTTTTGTTTGAGACACCATAGGAACATGACCAAATCCCATCCCTCACAAATGCAATTTTAGCCTACTTGAAAAGAAAATATTTTTCTAGAATAGAGAAAGTTTTGCTTGTTTGAGAGTCAACGAAATTTGTGTTGTGATTAAAATTAGAGGTGGAAACATTTTCTTTTAATAGTGCATTGCAAGTTTGAATAATAGGCGATGACATATATATATTTCGAATTCTGCATTCATTATATTTGATGAGATTTAGAGGTGATGGTAGGAATTTTTGCCATTGGAAAATAAAGTTTAAAATTAAAAATGACAATGGATCTTGTATCCGGTCCAGTTGATAAAAAATTATTTTTTTAGGATTTGGCTCTTTAAAATTTTAGACTTGTTGGATCTCGATTGTTTTTCAAGATTTGGACCCGCTCCAAATCCGCACTATATATGTAAGTTTTGGGCTTATGATTGGGACTTGCACATTTGTGCTAAAAGCCTTATGATCTATTTAATCAAACAAAAGATAAAAGAAAAAAAAGTTGAAGATTAGAGAAAAATATTAATACGAGTTAATATATGTGGGCCTTGTGGATTCAATGAATCAGGGATGACCTTGTTTTTTAGATAAAATGGATTTGGATTGGATTCAGATCCAAGCAAGAAATTTGGATCTACATCAGAACATGATCAAATTCTGTCTAGATTCAATCAAGTGTCATTTCTATTTAAAACATATGTTAATTGTTAGAGAAATCTATATTAAAAAAAATCTTTTGAATGTTGGAGAAAATTCGTAAATTAAGAATTAATTTTTTTTAGACAAGATACATTTTTTAGGTTGCTACTAAAAATGTTATTATATTAAAAGTGTGTAACCCTATATATAATACAAGAGGATCTTATCTACAGTCCCATGGGATGGCGTAGCGATGAAGGTGGGTGGCCCGAGACCGATAGGTCATGGGTTCAAATCCCACTGGAAACACCATGTGTGTGCATGTCACCCTATCATATTAAGGATGGTTTAACTATCCTGTTGTGTTTGCAGGCCTATGCGTACCAAAGATAGCGGTTGCGAATTCCTCGTCATAAAAAGAAATCGCGATCATCCGGTGACAAAGATTTATTCAAACAATCTTCCTTAATACACCCCTGCAAAATGAACGCTCCGTCAGCAACAAAGATTTTGGAACATAGAGTCTCAAACCTTGTGTGATGAAGTGGCTTCGTAAGTAAGTCCGCAAGTTGATCAATGGAGCTTACATGGGCGATCAAGAGAAGTCTTTTAGTAGCAAGGTTTCGAACAAAGTGTACATCGATGGTGATGTGCTTCATGGGAGAGTGTTGAATGGGATGAAGGGAAAGGCGAGTATTTTCACAAAGAAGAGGAGGGGATTGGGAAATAGGAATGTCGAGCTCCTTGAACAAATTAACAATCCAACCTAGTTTTGGAGTGGCAGAGGCGAGCGAGTGATATTCTTCCTCCGTAGAGGAGCAGGCAACATCGGCTTGTTTACATGAACATCATGAGATTGGATTTTCACCAAGAAAAACAATGTATGTAGATGTTGATTCGCAATCAGTGGTGTCACCGACAAAGTTAAAAATTAGAGTAGGCAAGAAGTCGAAGATCTGTTGGGCGGCGAAGTATTAAATAATGATAAAATAACGTTCACAACATTAGGTGGAACATATGTCACATTCGGGTTCCTGAAGTAATCCATGTGAAATCTACATCCAAAGAAAAAAAGCACAAGAAAAAACTAGTCACATTTGGATTCTCGAAGTAATCAATGTGAACAAGAAGTCGAAAGGTTCACTTGCAAAAGATTGCAAACCAACTTCTTGATGCTTTTATATATATATAAGAAGTGAAAATGTCATACATTTGGTGCAAAATACCACCAACAAAAATTCATGTCCCTGAAGGACAAGCATAAATGACAGCAAATGCATTTAAAATTCGTCAAAAATATGGTCGACCAATTGGTTCTAAAAGAAACTTTATGTCTAAGAAAAGGGGCACAACATATGACCAAACAATGACGATAATGATTAATCAATCAAATAAAGTTCCTGAAGAACTACAAGCGTTTGAAAATATTGAGATCTCAAAATATTAGAGAGATCAAATATCGTCGTGGACGCACGGCGATATTTTCGCCTTTAATATGACTCTCGAAATGATAAAAGAGGATCATTAACGATGATCTATTAGAGATTGTCAAGATAGAAATAATGGGCCAAATAGGAACGAAGTCATACAAGGTGAATTAAAATTTCTTAGAAAGCCGGAAATATTTGGACTTGTAGTTCCAAATTTCGGAAAAATATCCCCGAAGGATATAAATGTGTCTTTGTTAGAAATATA
This sequence comes from Lavandula angustifolia, assembly GCA_028984105.1. NCBI lineage: Eukaryota > Viridiplantae > Streptophyta > Magnoliopsida > Lamiales > Lamiaceae > Lavandula > Lavandula angustifolia. Next base: position 13,616,879 of record CM054818.1, on the reverse strand, counting down.
AATAAAAATTGCGAGATATAGGACAATACTCGTAACACAATGTTTCTCTTAAAGACCGGGAATTAATTATTTACTCTCCTATAATAGACGACATTATATTTGATTAATCTACTTATGTCACAAAAGGCTTGCTATGCGCCTTTTGGATGTAAGAAAATATCTATCAATATGATTCACTAGATAGTGACATATATATGAAGATCCTTGAAGGATTTAACTTGCTCAAAGCATGTAAGTCAAGAAGATGTTTTCAATTAGACTCGCAAAAGTCATTGTAAGGGCTGAAATAGTACGGTCGTATATGATATAATAAGAACGACGAGTATCCCTTGACGAAAGGGTACAAAAATGATGAGTTGAGTTTGATTGAAACTCTTTAAGAGCATAATACTTATATGTATACTCCGTCAAAAATGACTCGGCTAAAGCAAATAATTATGAATTATTTTATTCATTGATAATCCAACTCATATCATTGTCGGCATTAGGGGAGATATGAAATATAAATGATAGAATGCCGCAAATATTTCGTAGGATTAATTATTTAGATTCACGCACTATGAACCAGAAGTTCATCAAATTATTTAGTGCAAAAGGAGTGACTAAAATCTCATATACCTATTGTATATGCACTATGAAAGAACTGAAGTTTCTCATAGACAAAATAAATTAATTGATTCTCATTGACGCCAGAACCGTGAGAGATTTATTGGTGCTAAAGATAAAAAGTCCGTGGAATAGAAATTTAGAATACATTACTCCAAATTCGTCATGAAGAGGATATGCGAATCATTATGTACAAAAGTATTGAGGAAATCAACTCATGCCTAAAGACGGAGTTATAATCAAAAGACTTAGGTTGAACTAATAATTGTCTCGACCTGCAGATCGAGCATGTCTCTGATGGAGTTACGCTAGTCGACCTACCTGAAAGGTCTTTAAAGAGATTTCATTGTATCGCATCATTATAGCTACCTAATGGTTGCTTCAATCACTTGAAGTGGATGGAGACTCATTTAGACCTATTGTAGATAACAAAGATGAAGACTAGAAGTTCCTTACTCATATGTAATTGGAGAATTTGAAATGATATTGACCATCCTTTGTTAATTTCGAGACAAATATGATAGTGGTCTATCTATGAGGATAATTAAACTTGTGTTGCACATATTAGTGTAGACCTTGAAGATAACCTTGAAGATTCTTATCTTGAGGGGGAGTAACAAGTTGTAAATAATCCTGAAGATTAGACTGACTCATAAATGTCAAATGACCCTAAAGGTCAAATGGTTGTACTCTTTTTTCCTTTCTAAGTTTTTTCCCAAAAAGTTTTCTTATTTAAGGTTTTTAACGAGACATCTAATGCAACACACGAGTAAATGAGTCATTGAGATTGATTCATAAAAGAGCCAATGCAACACATGATCTCCAAAAAGAGTGGCGACATCAACATCCAACAAAATTCGCTCAAGTGACAATCTAGCGGATTCTTTTACAAAGGCATTACCTGTAACACCCCGAAATTTTCAATATAAAATGCATTGCATATCTATTCATGCATGTTATCAAGTGTTTTAGTTCTGTAAGTCGCGTCTTAGAAATTAAAATGAAAATTAAAGCATTTATGTTATTTGTTATTAAATCATTTTTATTATGTAAATTTATTTTGAACTTTGAATATGTTTATTTATATCATATTATGATTATATTATTTTTTTGAGATAGAAATAATATTAGAATTATTAGGCAAAAGTAATATTTATTTTGGATTTCCTAAACCAACTAGGATTCATATATTTAATATTGTATTAAGTTATTAGGAGATAATTTTATATTATATTTTATGATTAAAATAGATATTTTATGTGTGATATAAATGTTGTAGGATAAAATCTAGTTGTGGTTATCCATATCCTAATTTATCTAAGATTGAATCTCTTATATGGTAAGTGATAGAATAAATTCTATATAGAATATATATGGACGAAAATAATTATAGATAAAATATATTTGATACCTTTTAGTATTAGGTATCATTATATAATTTAATCTAGGCCTATAAATAGCCCTTAGTCGCTCTTAAAATATAGCATCCCATAAAACATTTCGAAAATCTGCCAGCATATCTGCGAACTGTTTCAAGAATTATTTACACATCCTTCCGTCGTCATATCATAGTGAAAATTTAGGATCATCTTTCTCGGTATGTCTAGTATACTTTATTATTTTTGTAGAATTTTCCAAGCATGATAAATATTTGTTAAAAATTATTATTCGTAACCTGCCAGTTTTTGACAGCATGTATATAAGCTTGATAGGAAAATAGTTTTTCATGTTTTCTTTGAGTTGTTTTCGACCATGCTGAACATTAATAGGATATAATATATGTTAGGTCATTCATGTTAAAAATATAGAATTTTTAGGATACGTTTCCTATTTATTTGTTAATTTATTTCTTTGTGTGCCAGATTCTTTTGTCAATGTACATATATATAGAAAAATAAAAGTTTTCAGGTTACTATTAAATGAATTATTGATCATGATAAGTTTTATTATGATTATATATGTAATATGTTGTTCATGTTAGATGTCTATAATTTTTAGGACAATACTTTTATGATTTTATTAATTTATTTCATGAATTGACGGATTACTCAATCCACGAATGAATTGTCAATAGACATAAGAGTATGTTTGATATACCTAACTTTATTACTAGATGAAACCATTAAAGCTGCATGTTAATAAGTAGGTTATGTATAATATACATTTTGGTTTGATTATTTTGATCTATGAATTATTGAAATTGTTGATGCATGCATGACATTCCATGTAAAGTCATTAAGATAAATTTTCATATATAGGATCGGCGCGCAGGACTTAAAACATCTGATATCCATAATTTTTCATCAAGTCAAGGTCAAGGTGGGGAAGTTACCGTTATCCTTATTATATATTGTGTACAATATTCATGTGTTCATAATAGTCATGAGAATGAAAGAAGTCAAGGTCAAGAGGAGGCCTGTGGCCGGGTCAAGAGGAGACCGTGTGAAATGAAATGGATTCTTAGGGTCAAGAGGAGGCACTAGGATCAAAGTTATTTATTATGCATGTTTCATATCCGTGTTTATTGACATTTTATATGGTTTGGATATACGTGTGTACCCCACTGAGTAGTCGTACTCATCCCTATCATTTTAACATTTTTCGGAAATGGCTCGGGCGATGCGTAGAGGTGTTGGTGGTGATGGTCACACGAGGAAAGATTTACGAAATTTATTATTGCATTAAACTAGTTTTTATCATGAACTTTGCATTTTGTTTTCGAGAACTAGTAGTTATAGTCATTTTTATTTAAGACTTCCGCTGAGTATGAAAATGACCTAAGTTTGCAACGTTTCTATTGAATGAAAATATTTTGAAAGAGTTGAAATATGCATGTTAAGTATGAAGTAGCGTCCCTTGTTAAGTTTTGAAAATTGTGGCGTTACATTACCAATGTCAACATTCAGAAATTGGTACACAAGATCGATGTGCGCCGGCTCAAGGATCAAGAATGACTATATTGAGGTGGAGCAGTTGTACTCTTTTTCCTTTGACTAGTTTTTATCCCATTGAGTTTTTCTGGCAAGGTTTTAACGAGACAACAATTTCTGTTTAGGGATGGTCCATCAAGGGGGAATGTTGTAGATAAGATTTACTATGTATATGATGACAATATCTAAACCCTAGCAGTCGATCTTGTACTCTATAAATAGAGGTCTCCATCCTCATAATAGTATACGTCTATTTTCCGTTCTCTCTATTATTCTCTCATTCCATATAATTTAGAACAATAGTATATTATAATTGGAACTATTACATTTTGATATTCTACTGAAAGTTGTTTTTCTTATAGATATTAATTAACCTACTCCTAGAAAATAAAAAGAACCGTAGGTAAAGTTAGGCCGTATACATTTTTTGTATAAACCATAGATTAGAAAGATGGTTTGTCATGCAGCCCAATCTGAATAAGTTTTAACATAACTACATAAGAAAGAGGGCAGAAAGATGTTATACAATATAATACACAAGCGATTGGAATTATACAGTAATGAATAGTTTTAAATCTTATTATATACATTTTTAAAAAACTTTTAATAGGTCTTGCAAAAAGTTGTGCTTTTCCAATAATGAAATATGGCCTGATTAAATAAGCTAAGCACATCTTGTTTCGTGCTCAACTAATTTAATTTGGTTTTCAAAAAATACTTGTCCGCTTCTATTTGTTGGCTTCGTTTCCTGCTCGTGAAAGAAAAATATATAATTGGAATGAATTTTCATAATATGATACTAGCATTTCTGGGAACTCAAACACGTAAATTTTCCTATTTAAGTATGAAATTCTAACAAGAATACCCTTACTATCTTTTATATTCTTATAATACAACAAACTTTTCGGAATCTAGAGTCTAGATTATTAATTTTGATTATGTCCTTTCAAGTTCTTGAAATGGTGCAAGTTGGGAATATCTCGAAACTTAGACTAATGTGGACCTATACAGCCACATATAGATGAGATGGAATGAATCACTTGTGATTAATGAATTATATATCATGGACTAGACCATAAAATAACAAAATATTAATGTTAATATAGGTGCTGAGCCTGCATGTGATTACTTGAATACTGTAGCAATGCACGCCCCATTATGCCACCTACAGACACAAAAAGAGAAGAAAAAGAAAGAGAATCGGTGGCAAGTGGGCAAGTAAAAAAAAAAAAGAATGAAAGATGCAGTAGTTTAGTTTAATTTGTTGGTTAGAAATGGTGCGACATTCAAAGGTAAAAAATATTTAGTAGTGGGCTTGTGGTGTTGAATAAATCTTGGTTCCTATCTTCCTTAATTGCGACAGCCATGTCTCTTAAGCTCGAATCACTATTTGGGACCTCCTGCTTTTCTCAAGCTTCAGGTACACCCTACTTTTCATTTATCTGCATGCATCTCCACTCTTTCCTCAATCATGATTTCATATGTATAAAGCTAGATTGTAAGAAGGGAAGAACGGTGTCGTATGCCATGCCTATTTTTCTTTTTGCCTTTGCTCTGCTTTTATATAGAATTCTATGATCCTATCCTAGAACACAGTGGGATTCCAAGAGCAACAACAACCGCCACAGTCTCAACGGTATGATTTCACTCTTGCTATTTCTCTTAAATTCAGAAATTATTTTCAGAATAACCATGTTAAGAATGTGACAAAGGCCGAGCAGACAAAAAGACGGATAGCAAAGTTGTTAGATAAGAAGGAAGTTTCGATTTCGAGTTATGACACAGCATGGGTTGCTATGGCCCCTTCACCATTCTCGTGGGAGGAACCTTGCTTCCCAGATTCTCCGTTGCAGTTCTTTGGAAAACCAGTGCCACGACGGCTCATGGGCTCGTCCCCACCACCACTCTCTGCTCAAGAAAGATATTCTTTCTTCCACCTTGGCCTGCATTCTTGCACTCCACAAATGGGGAGTTGGTCAAGAACAAATTAAAGGGGGTACTGTCATCAACATAAACTCGAAAACATATTCTATTCACATCAATTAATACTACATATTTTACAGGTTTGCATTTTCTGGAGTTGAATTTTGGTTCGGCTACCGAAGAGGGTCAGACATCTCCCATGGGGTTCGACATTATATTCCCAGCAATGCTTGATGAAGCCAGAGACTTATCTTTGAACCTCCGCTTAGACCCAACTCAGTTGAATGATCTCATGAAGAACAGAGAGTTGGAGCTTAAAAGATGCTCGTCGGATGAAGTATACGTGGCATATATTGCTGAAGGAATGGGAAATAAGTCACAAGACTGGGAATCAGTAGTCAAGAAATATCAAAGAAAGAACGGATCTCTTTTCAACTCTCCCTCCACCACTGCAGCTGCTTTTACTGCGCTTCGCAATTCTGATTGCCTCAAATATCTCAATGTAGTCTTGAACAAATTTGGGAATGCAGGTATTTTCACTCAAGTTTATGTATATCGACTCTGCAAAATCTATGAAACCTAACATTCTCGCTCTTTAATTCTCTTTCCAGTTCTGCAGCTTTATCCTCTAGACATATATTCCCGGCTATGCACGGTTGATAATCTTCAAAGGTTGGGGATCAACCGGTATGTTATGACGGAGATTCAAAGCGTGTTGGATGAAACATACAGGTAATCTCTGGCACGTACACATATATGCATATCAATTTACCAAGAAAATACTATGAGATATAGTTGTAGGCGATAAACTTTTGCAAATCTGTACTTATAAAGTTCTCTCGACGAAAGATGTTGGGTGCAGGGTGATGAAGAGATATTCATGGACGCCTCTACTTGTGCCTTAGCATTCCGAATACCTGCGAATGAATGGATACGACGTCACTTCACGTAAAAAAGATCTTTGATTTTATTAAGAGATATTAAAATAGTTGAGTATGTCGGAACATATATAATTGTTAGGCTTGTCATGCGGATCAAATTACAAAGATTCACGAACGAGCTTTTCAAATTCCAGTATTCATGGACGCAAGGTGGACATGAACACAATTCTTGAATTGTATAAGGCGTCTGAATTCATGCTACATCCGAATGAAACTGATCTGGACAAACAACGTATAGGACTTAAGCGCTTACTTGAGCAGGAATTATCGAGTGGTATTATTCAATCAGGTCAACTTGGCGAAAATATCAAAGCGAGAGGTATACATATTGCTCTTGTTGAACTCACAGATTTAGTAGAGATTCATGAGTTAGTTATGTCTCTTATCACAGGTGAAGCAGGCTCTCGACTATCCCTTTTATGGAATTTTGGAAAGGATGTCTACGCGGAAAGCAATAGAGCAATACAACTTTGACAATACCAGAATTCTCAAAACTTCATATGTAATTCCTTGCTTAACTCTCCTTTGAACTTTAAATACATATATTGCTTTTTAATTGTACTATTTGAAATTCAGTTCACCAATTTTGGCGACAAGGATTTCCTTAATCAGTCGGTAGAAGACTACAACCAGTGTCAAGCCATACATCGCCAAGAATTTAGAGAATTTGATAGGTATACTTCATTAGTAGTAGTTGATATAAATCTAACTATACCAAATTACGTGGGGATCATATCATCCTTAGAAGTCGAATTATGAGCAACTGATATCGTACTTGTGTATAGATGGTTCGTAGAAAATAGATTGGATGAGCTTGCTGAGTTTGCAAGGCATAAGTGTGCATACTGTTATTTCACAGCAGCAGCAAATCTTTTTGGTCCAGAACTATCAGATGCACGCATGTGTTGGGCCAAAAATGCTCTCATGACCGCCGTCATAGATGACTTATTTGATGTTACAGGTTCCGTTGAGGAATCCAAAAACCTAATCGAGTTGGTTGAAAAGTATGTTTCTTCTTCTTCTTCTTCTTCTTCTTCTTCTTCTTCTTCTTCTTTCCATGCGTATATATATGAATCTGACGATCATGATTCGGATAACAGGTGGGACGTGGATGTTAGCACAGAATGATGTTCCCGTAATGTGGAAATAATATTTTCAGCACTTAAGAGAACAATATGTGAGTTTGGAGAGAAAGGATCCAAGCTACAAGGCCGTAGTATTACCAAACATATAATTTCCATCGTGAGATATATATATACAGACCCCTTACCTTAATTTCTTCTCCATCGTGACACATGATGATATTTTCCTTTGCATACATCAGTGGTTAGATTTGTTGCATTCCGAAATGCAAGAGATTGAGTGGTGTACAAACAACATCACCCCCAAATTCGAGGAATACATGAGCAGCTCATACACATCATTTGCTCTTGGACCAATCGTCCTACCAACACTTTACTTTGTTGGGTCGAAGCTGTCGGAGGAGATGGTGAACCATGCCGAGTACCATAACCTATTCAAAACCATGAGCACGTGCGGCCGCCTTCTAAATGATATTCGTGTTGATGAGGTAACACAAACACACGCATATATGTATATAAGTAAATGTAATTCATGAGGCATTAGGTGATGGGCTGTTGTTTGGTATGTAGAGAGAACTTGAAGAGGGTAAACCAACTGCATTGCCCTTGTACATTACTAAAAGGGGTGGAGGAATGACACCGGAAGAAGCCATTTTGGAGATAAGAAGTGAGATGATTGATCCCAGGAGGAGAGAATTACTGAGATTGGTTTTGGGACGAGCAACACTTGTCCCTCCCAAAGCCCCCGCAAGGAAGTATTCTGGAACATGTGCTCAGTGTTGTTCTTGTTCTACAGTAAAGATGATGGGTTCTGGGCAAAGGAGTTGATTCAAGTTGTCAATCAAATTATTCATCAACCTATTTTCCTCAACTCATTTCAAGGAGCAAACCAAACTGCTCTGTAAGGGAACATAATTAAAAATGTGCTTACTTATCTCGGATTGGGAGTATTAATTTATGCATTGCACTGAAGAAATTGAAATACTTATTGTGCTTGATATATGAATTCACTTGCATTGTGATGTGAGTTCAACTTTAGTGTAAGAAGAAACTCAAAGAAGGACTCGCCAATCCAAATTACCCAGAAGTCACTGAGTCAATGATGGTTTAATTGGTCCATGTATAATATGTTGAGTGTCATACTTGGCTTAAGGAAGTATGATGAAGCTTATTATTGTCCACATCTTTTAAGAAAATGAGAATCACAATTTATCACTATTTGCTAACTAGAAATTGCCTAGTCAGATGACCTGATCCCAAATTCCCTTTCTCCAAGTAAAACTACATTGTTTTGAATAGTTTTCAGCGAGTCCTTATTTTTTAAGGATGTATTCTTTTTTTAAGAAATCACTTTACAATTACCTAAAACGATATATTTTTGTTTGAGACACCATAGGAACATGACCAAATCCCATCCCTCACAAATGCAATTTTAGCCTTACTTGAAAAGAAAATATTTTTCTAGAATAGAGAAAGTTTTGCTTGTTTGAGAGTCAACGCATTTGTGTTGTGATTAAAATTAGAGGTGGAAACATTTTCTTTTAATAGTGCATTGCAAGTTTGAATAATAGGCGATGACATATATATATTTCGAATTCTGCATTCATTATATTTGATGAGATTTAGAGGTGATGGTAGGAATTTTTGCCATTGGAAAATAAAGTTTAAAATTAAAAATGACAATGGATCTTGTATCCGGTCCAGTTGATAAAAAATTATTTTTTTAGGATTTGGCTCTTTAAAATTTTAGACTTGTTGGATCTCGATTGTTTTTCAAGATTTGGACCCGCTCCAAATCCGCACTATATATGTAAGTTTTGGGCTTATGATTGGGACTTGCACATTTGTGCTAAAAGCCTTATGATCTATTTAATCAAACAAAAGATAAAAGAAAAAAAGTTGAAGATTAGAGAAAAATATTAATACGAGTTAATATATGTGGGCCTTGTGGATTCAATGAATCAGGGATGACCTTGTTTTTTAGATAAAATGGATTTGGATTGGATTCAGATCCAAGCAAGAAATTTGGATCTACATCGAACATGATCAAATTACCGTCTAGATTCAATCAAGTGTCATTTCTATTTAAAACATATGTTAATTGTTAGAGAAATCTATATTAAAAAAAATCTTTTGAATGTTGGAGAAAATTCGTAAATTAAGAATTAATTTTTTTTAGACAAGATACATTTTTTAGGTTGCTACTAAAAATGTTATTATATTAAAAGTGTGTAACCCTATATATAATACAAGAGGATCTTATCTACAGTCCCATGGGATGGCGTAGCGATGAAGGTGGGTGGCCCGAGACCGATAGGTCATGGGTTCAAATCCCACTGGAAACACCATGTGTGTGCATGTCATCCTATCACATTAAGGATGGTTTAACTATCCTGTTGTGTTTGCAGGCCTATGCGTACCAAAGATAGCGGTTGCGAGTTCCTCGTCATAAAAAGAAATCGCGATCATCCGGTGACAAAGATTTATTCAAACAATCTTCCTTAATACACCCCTGCAAAATGAACGCTCCGTCAGCAACAAAGATTTTGGAACATAGAGTCTCAAACCTTGTGTGATGAAGTGGCTTCGTAAGTAAGTCCGCAAGTTGATCAATGGAGCTTACATGGGCGATCAAGAGAAGTCTTTTAGTAGCAAGGTTTCGAACAAAGTGTACATCGATGGTGATGTGCTTCATGGGAGAGTGTTGAATGGGATGAAGGGAAAGGCGAGTATTTTCACAAAGAAGAGGAGGGGATTGGGAAATAGGAATGTCGAGCTCCTTGAACAAATTAACAATCCAACCTAGTTTTGGAGTGGCAGAGGCGAGCGAGTGATATTCTTCCTCCGTAGAGGAGCAGGCAACATCGGCTTGTTTACATGAACATCATGAGATTGGATTTTCACCAAGAAAAACAATGTATGTAGATGTTGATTCGCAATCAGTGGTGTCACCGACAAAGTTAAAAATTAGAGTAGGCAAGAAGTCGAAGATCTGTTGGGCGGCGAAGTATTAAATAATGATAAAATAACGTTCACAACATTAGGTGGAACATATGTCACATTCGGGTTCCTGAAGTAATCCATGTGAAATCTACATCCAAAGAAAAAAAGCACAAGAAAAAACTAGTCACATTTGGATTCTCGAAGTAATCAATGTGAACAAGAAGTCGAAAGGTTCACTTGCAAAAGATTGCAAACCAACTTCTTGATGCTTTTATATATATATAAGAAGTGAAAATGTCATACATTTGGTGCAAAATACCACCAACAAAAATTCATGTCCCTGAAGGACAAGCATAAATGACAGCAAATGCATTTAAAATTCGTCAAAAATATGGTCGACCAATTGGTTCTAAAAGAAATTTTATGTCTAAGAAAAGGGGCACAACATATGACCAAACAATGACGATAATGATTAATCAATCAAATAAAGTTCCTGAAGAACTACAAGCGTTTGAAAATATTGAGATCTCAAAATATTAGAGAGATCAAATATCGTCGTGGACGCACGGCGATATTTTCGCCTTTAATATGACTCTCGAAATGATAAAAGAGGATCATTAACGATGATCTATTAGAGATTGTCAAGATAGAAATAATGGGCCAAATAGGAACGAAGTCATACAAGGTGAATTAAAATTTCTTAGAAAGCCGGAAATATTTGGACTTGTAGTTCCAAAATTCGGAAAAATATCCCCGAAGGATATAAATGTGTCTTTGTTAGAAATATAAATAAAAATTGCGAGATATAGGACAATACTCGTAACACAATGTTTCTCTTAAAGACCGGGAATTAATTATTTACTCTCCTATAATAGACGACATTATATTTGATTAATCTACTTATGTCACAAAAGGCTTGCTATGCGCCTTTTGGATGTAAGAAATATCTATCAATATGATTCACTAGATAGTGACATATATATGAAGATCCTTGAAGGATTTAACTTGCTCAAAGCATGTAAGTCAAGAAGATGTTTTCAATTAGACTGCAAAAGTCATTGTAAGGGCTGAAATAGTACAGTCGTATATGATATAATAAGAACGACGAGTATCCCTTGACAGAAGGGTACAAAAATGATGAGTTGAGTTTGATTGAAACTCTTTAAGAGCATAAAACTTATATGTATACTCCGTCAAAATGACTCAGCTAAAGCAAATAATTATGAATTATTTTATTCATTGATAATCCAACTCATATCATTGTCGGCATTAGGGGGAGATATGAAATATAAATGATAGAATGCCGCAAATATTTCGTAGGATTAATTATTTAGATTCACGCACTATGAACCAGAAGTTCATCAAATTATTTAGTGCAAAAGGAGTGACTAAAATCTCATATACCTATTGTATATGCACTATGAAAGAACTGAAGTTTCTCATAGACAAAATAAATTAATTGATTCTCATTGACGCCAGAACCGTGAGAGATTTATTGGTGCTAAAGATAAAAAGTCCGTGGAATAGAAATTTAGAATACATTACTCCAAATTCGTCATGAAGAGGATATGCGAATCATTATGTACAAAAGTATTGAGGAAATCAACTCATGCCTAAAGACGGAGTTATAATCAAAAGACTTAGGTTGAACTAATAATTGTCTCGACACACGGATCGAGCATGTCTCTGATGGAGGTACGCTAGTCGACCTACCTGAGGGGTCTTTAAAGAGATTTCATTGTATCGCATCATTATAGCTACCTAATGGTTGCTTCAATCACTTGAAGTGGATGGAGACTCATTTAGACCTATTGTAGATAACAAAGATGAAGACTAGAAGTTCCTTACTCATATGTAATTGGAGAATTTGAAATGATATTGACCATCCTTTGTTAATTTCGAGACAAATATGATAGTGGTCTATCTATGAGGATAATTAAACTTGTGTTGCACATATTAGTGTAGACCTTGAAGATAACCTTGAAGATTCTTATCTTGAGGGGGAGTAACAAGTTGTAAATAATCCTGAAGATTAGACTGACTCATAAATGTCAAATGACCCTAAAGGTCAAATGGTTGTACTCTTTTTTCCTTTCTAAGTTTTTTCCCAAAAAGTTTTCTTATTTAAGGTTTTTAACGAGACATCTAATGCAACACACGAGTAAATGAGTCATTGAGATTGATTCATAAAAGAGCCAATGCAACACATGATCTCCAAAAGAGTGGCGACATCAACATCCAGCAAATTCGCTCAAGTGACAATCTAGCGGATTCTTTTACAAAGGCATTACCTGTAACACCCCGAAATTTTCAATATAAAATGCATTGCATATCTATTCATGCATGTTATCAAGTGTTTTAGTTCTGTAAGTCGCGTCTTAGAAATTAAAATGAAAATTAAAGCATTTATGTTATTTGTTATTAAATCATTTTTATTATGTAAATTTATTTTGAACTTTGAATATGTTTATTTATATCATATTATGATTATATTATTTTTTTGAGATAGAAATAATATTAGAATTATTAGGCAAAAGTAATATTTATTTTGGATTTCCTAAACCAACTAGGATTCATATATTTAATATTGTATTAAGTTATTAGGAGATAATTTTATATTATATTTTATGATTAAAATAGATATTTTATGTGTGATATAAATGTTGTAGGATAAAATCTAGTTGTGGTTATCCATATCCTAATTTATCTAAGATTGAATCTCTTATATGGTAAGTGATAGAATAAATTCTATATAGAATATATATGGACGAAAATAATTATAGATAAAATATATTTGATACCTTTTAGTATTAGGTATCATTATATAATTTAATCTAGGCCTATAAATAGCCCTTAGTCGCTCTTAAAATATAGCATCCCATAAAACATTTCGAAAATCTGCCAGCATATCTGCGAACTGTTTCAAGAATTATTTACACATCCTTCCGTCGTCATATCATAGTGAAAATTTAGGATCATCTTTCTCGGTATGTCTAGTATACTTTATTATTTTTGTAGAATTTTCCAAGCATGATAAATATTTGTTAAAAATTATTATTCGTAACCTGCCAGTTTTTGACAGCATGTATATAAGCTTGATAGGAAAATAGTTTTTCATGTTTTCTTTGAGTTGTTTTCGACCATGCTGAACATTAATAGGATATAATATATGTTAGGTCATTCATGTTAAAAATATAGAATTTTTAGGATACGTTTCCTATTTATTTGTTAATTTATTTCTTTGTGTGCCAGATTCTTTTGTCAATGTACATATATATAGAAAAATAAAAGTTTTCAGGTTACTATTAAATGAATTATTGATCATGATAAGTTTTATTATGATTATATATGTAATATGTTGTTCATGTTAGATGTCTATAATTTTTAGGACAATACTTTTATGATTTTATTAATTTATTTCATGAATTGACGGATTACTCAATCCACGAATGAATTGTCAATAGACATAAGAGTATGTTTGATATACCTAACTTTATTACTAGATGAAACCATTAAAGCTGCATGTTAATAAGTAGGTTATGTATAATATACATTTTGGTTTGATTATTTTGATCTATGAATTATTGAAATTGTTGATGCATGCATGACATTCCATGTAAAGTCATTAAGATAAATTTTCATATATAGGATCGGCGCGCAGGACTTAAAACATCTGATATCCATAATTTTTCATCAAGTCAAGGTCAAGATGGGGAAGTTACTGTTATCCTTATTATATATTGTGTACAATATTCATGTGTTCATAATAGTCATGAGAATGAAAGAAGTCAAGGTCAAGAGGAGGCCTGTGGCCGGGTCAAGAGGAGACCGTGTGAAATGAAATGGATTCTTAGGGTCAAGAGGAGGCACTAGGATCAAAGTTATTTATTATGCATGTTTCATATCCGTGTTTATTGACATTTTATATGGTTTGGATATACGTGTGTACCCCACTGAGTAGTCGTACTCATCCCTATCATTTTAACATTTTTCAGGAAATGGCTCGGCTGATGCGTAGAGGTGTTGGTGGTGATGGTCACACGAGGAAAGATTTACGAAATTTATTATTGCATTAAACTAGTTTTTATCATGAACTTTGCATTTTGTTTTCGAGAACTAGTAGTTATAGTCATTTTTATTTAAGACTTCCGCTGAGTATGAAAATGACCTAAGTTTGCAACGTTTCTATTGAATGAAAATATTTTGAAAGAGTTGAAATATGCATGTTAAGTATGAAGTAGCGTCCCTTGTTAAGTTTTGAAAATTGTGGCGTTACATTACCAATGTCAACATTCAGAAATTGGTACACAAGATCGATGTGCGCCGGCTCAAGGATCAAGAATGACTATATTGAGGTGGAGCAGTTGTACTCTTTTTCCTTTGACTAGTTTTTATCCCATTGAGTTTTTCTGGCAAGGTTTTAACGAGACAACAATTTCTGTTTAGGGATGGTCCATCAAGGGGGAATGTTGTAGATAAGATTTACTATGTATATGATGACAATATCTAAACCCTAGCAGTCGATCTTGTACTCTATAAATAGAGGTCTCCATCCTCATAATAGTATACGTCTATTTTCCGTTCTCTCTATTATTCTCTCATTCCATATAATTTAGAACAATAGTATATTATAATTGGAACTATTACATTTTGATATTCTACTGAAAGTTGTTTTTCTTATAGATATTAATTAACCTACTCCTAGAAAATAAAAAGAACCGTAGGTAAAGTTAGGCCGTATACATTTTTTGTATAAACCATAGATTAGAAAGATGGTTTGTCATGCAGCCCAATCTGAATAAGTTTTAACATAACTACATAAGAAAGAGGGCAGAAAGATGTTATACAATATAATACACAAGCGATTGGAATTATACAGTAATGAATAGTTTTAAATCTTATTATATACATTTTTAAAAACTTTTAATAGGTCTTGCAAAAAGTTGTGCTTTTCCAATAATGAAATATGGCCTGATTAAATAAGCTAAGCACATCTTGTTTCGTGCTCAACTAATTTAATTTGGTTTTCAAAAAATACTTGTCCGCTTCTATTTGTTGGCTTCGTTTCCTGCTCGTGAAAGAAAAATATATAATTGGAATGAATTTTCATAATATGATACTAGCATTTCTGGGAACTCAAACACGTAAATTTTCCTATTTAAGTATGAAATTCTAACAAAAATACCCTTACTATCTTTTATATTCTTATAATACAACAAACTTTTCGGAATCTAGAGTCTAGATTATTAATTTTGATTATGTCCTTTCAAGTTCTTGAAATGGTGCAAGTTGGGAATATCTCGAAACTTAGACTAATGTGGACCTATACAGCCACATATAGATGAGATGGAATGAATCACTTGTGATTAATGAATTATATATCATGGACTAGACCATAAAATAACAAAATATTAATGTTAATATAGGTGCTGAGCCTGCATGTGATTACTTGAATACTGTAGCAATGCACGCCCCATTATGCCACCTACAGACACAAAAAGAGAAGAAAAAGAAAGAGAATCGGTGGCAAGTGGGCAAGTAAAAAAAAAAAAAGAATGAAAGATGCAGTAGTTTAGTTTAATTTGTTGGTTAGAAATGGTGCGACATTCAAAGGTAAAAAATATTTAGTAGTGGGCTTGTGGTGTTGAATAAATCTTGGTTCCTATCTTCCTTAATTGCGACAGCCATGTCTCTTAAGCTCGAATCACTATTTGGGACCTCCCGCTTTTCTCAAGCTTCGGTGTACACCCTACTTTTCATTTATCTGCATGCATCTCCACTCTTTCCTCAATCATGATTTCATATGTATAAAGCTAGATTGTAAGAAGGGAAGAACGGTGTCGTATGCCATGCCTATTTTTCTTTTTGCCTTTGCTCTGCTTTTATATAGAATTCTATGATCCTATCCTAGAACACGGTGGGATTCCAAGAGCAACAACAACCGCCACAAGCCTCAACGGTATGATTTCACTCTTGCTATTTCTCTTAAATTCGAAATTATTTTCGAATAACCATGTTAAGAATGTGACAAAGGCCGAGCAGACAAAAAGACGGATAGCAAAGTTGTTAGATAAGAAGGAAGTTTCGATTTCGAGTTATGACACAAAGACATGGGTTGCTATGGCCCCTTCACCATTCTCGTGGGAGGAACCTTGCTTCCCGGATTCTCCTGTTAGTTCTTTGGAAAACCGGTGCCACGACGGCTCATGGGCTCGTCCCCACCACCACTCTCTGCTCAAGAAAGATATTCTTTCTTCCACCTTGGCTCGCATTCTTGCACTCCACAAATGGGGAGTTGGTCAAGAACAAATTAAAGGGGGTACTTGTCATCAACATAAACTCGAAAACATATTCTATTCACATCAATTAATACTACATATTTTACGGGTTTGCATTTTCTCGGAGTTGAATTTTGGTTCGGCTACCGAAGAGGGTCGACATCTCCCATGGGGTTCGACATTATATTCCCAAAGCAATGCTTGATGAAGCCAGAGACTTATCTTTGAACCTCCGCTTAGACCCAACTCAGTTGAATGATCTCATGAAGAACAGAGAGTTGGAGCTTAAAAGATGCTCGTCGGATGAAGTATACGTGGCATATATTGCTGAAGGAATGGGAAATAAGTCACAAGACTGGGAATCAGTAGTCAAGAAATATCAAAGAAAGAACGGATCTCTTTTCAACTCTCCCTCCACCACTGCATCTTTTGCTTTTCTTTGCGCTTCGCATCGATTGCCTCAAATATCTCAATGTAGTCTTGAACAAATTTGGGAATGCAGGTATTTTCACTCAAGTTTATGTATATCGACTCTGCAAAATCTATGAAACCTAACATTCTCGCTCTTTAATTCTCTTTCCAGTTCCTGCAGTTTATCCTCTAGACATATATTCCCAGCTATGCACGGTTGATAATCTTCAAAGGTTGGGGATCAACCGGTATGTTATGACGGAGATTCAAAGCGTGTTGGATGAAACATACAGGTAATCTCTGGCACGTACACATATATGCATATCAATTTACCAAGAAAATACTATGAGATATAGTTGTAGGCGATAAACTTTTGCAAATCTGTACTTATAAAGTTCTCTCGACGAAAGATGTTGGGTGCAGGGTGATGAAGAGATATTCATGGACGCCTCTACTTGTGCCTTAGCATTCCGAATACTGCGAATGAATGGATACGACGTCACTTCACGTAAAAAAAGATCTTTGATTTTATTAAGAGATATTAAAATAGTTGAGTATGTCGGAACATATATAATTGTTAGGCTTGTCATGCAGATCAAATTACAAAGATTCTGGAACAGAGCTTTTCAAATTCCAGTATTCATGGACGCAAGGTGGACATGAACACAATTCTTGAATTGTATAAGGCGTCTGAATTCATGCTACATCCGAATGAAACTGATCTGGACAAACAACGTATAGGACTTAAGCGCTTACTTGAGCGGGAATTATCGAGTGGTATTATTCAATCGGGTCAACTTGGCGAAAATATCAAAGCGAGGTATACATATTGCTCTTGTTGAACTCACGCATTTAGTAGAGATTCATGAGTTAGTTATGTCTCTTATCACAGGTGAAGCAGGCTCTCGACTATCCCTTTTATGGAATTTTGGAAAGGATGTCTACGCGGAAAGCAATAGAGCAATACAACTTTGACAATACCAGAATTCTCAAAACTTCATATGTAATTCCTTGCTTAACTCTCCTTTGAACTTTAAATACATATATTGCTTTTTAATTGTACTATTTGAAATTCAGTTCACCAATTTTGGCGACAAGGATTTCCTTAATCTGTCAGTAGAAGACTACAACCAGTGTCAAGCCATACATCGCCAAGAATTTAGAGAATTTGATAGGTATACTTCATTAGTAGTAGTTGATATAAATCTAACTATACCAAATTACGTGGGGATCATATCATCCTTAGAAGTCGAATTATGAGCAACTGATATCGTACTTGTGTATAGATGGTTCGTAGAAAATAGATTGGATGAGCTTGCTGAGTTTGCAAGGCATAAGTGTGCATACTGTTATTTCACAGCAGCAGCAAATCTTTTTGGTCCAGAACTATCAGATGCACGCATGTGTTGGGCCAAAAATGCTCTCATGACCGCCGTCATAGATGACTTATTTGATGTTACAGGTTCCGTTGAGGAATCCAAAAACCTAATCGAGTTGGTTGAAAAGTATGTTTCTTCTTCTTCTTCTTCTTCTTCTTCTTCTTCTTCTTCTTCTTCTTCTTTCCATGCGTATATATATGAATCTGACGATCATGATTCGGATAACAGGTGGGACGTGGATGTTAGCACAGAATGATGTTCCCGTAATGTGGAAATAATATTTTCAGCACTTAAGAGAACAATATGTGAGTTTGGAGAGAAAGGATCCAAGCTACAAGGCCGTAGTATTACCAAACATATAATTTCCATCGTGAGATATATATATACAGACCCCTTACCTTAATTTCTTCTCCATCGTGACACATGATGATATTTTCCTTTGCATACATCAGTGGTTAGATTTGTTGCATTCCGAAATGCAAGAGATTGAGTGGTGTACAAACAACATCACCCCCAAATTCGAGGAATACATGAGCAGCTCATACACATCATTTGCTCTTGGACCAATCGTCCTACCAACACTTTACTTTGTTGGGTCGAAGCTGTCGGAGGAGATGGTGAACCATGCCGAGTACCATAACCTATTCAAAACCATGAGCACGTGCGGCCGCCTTCTAAATGATATTCGTGTTGATGAGGTAACACAAACACACGCATATATGTATATAAGTAAATGTAATTCATGAGGCATTAGGTGATGGGCTGTTGTTTGGTATGTAGAGAGAACTTGAAGAGGGTAAACCAACTGCATTGCCCTTGTACATTACTAAAAGGGGTGGAGGAATGACACCGGAAGAAGCCATTTTGGAGATAAGAAGTGAGATGATTGATCCCAGGAGGAGAGAATTACTGAGATTGGTTTTGGGCAAAGCAACACTTGTCCTCCCAAAGCCCTGCAAGGAAGTATTCTGGAACATGTGCTCAGTGTTGTTCTTGTTCTACAGTAAAGATGATGGGTTCTGGGCAAAGGAGTTGATTCAAGTTGTCAATCAAATTATTCATCAACCTATTTTCCTCAACTCATTTCAAGGAGCAAACCAAACTGCTCTGTAAGGGAACATAATTAAAAATGTGCTTACTTATCTCGGATTGGGAGTATTAATTTATGCATTGCACTGAAGAAATTGAAATACTTATTGTGCTTGATATATGAATTCACTTGCATTGTGATGTGAGTTCAACTTTAGTGTAAGAAGAAACTCAAAGAAGGACTCGCCAATCCAAATTACCCAGAAGTCACTGAGTCAATGATGGTTTAATTGGTCCATGTATAATATGTTGAGTGTCATACTTGGCTTAAGGAAGTATGATGAAGCTTATTATTGTCCACATCTTTTAAGAAAATGAGAATCACAATTTATCACTATTTGCTAACTAGAAATTGCCTAGTCAGATGACCTGATCCCAAATTCCCTTTCTCCAAGTAAAACTACATTGTTTTGAATAGTTTTCAGCGAGTCCTTATTTTTTAAGGATGTATTCTTTTTTTAAGAAATCACTTTACAATTACCTAAAACGATATATTTTTGTTTGAGACACCATAGGAACATGACCAAATCCCATCCCTCACAAATGCAATTTTAGCCTACTTGAAAAGAAAATATTTTTCTAGAATAGAGAAAGTTTTGCTTGTTTGAGAGTCAACGCATTTGTGTTGTGATTAAAATTAGAGGTGGAAACATTTTCTTTTAATAGTGCATTGCAAGTTTGAATAATAGGCGATGACATATATATATTTCGAATTCTGCATTCATTATATTTGATGAGATTTAGAGGTGATGGTAGGAATTTTTGCCATTGGAAAATAAAGTTTAAAATTAAAAATGACAATGGATCTTGTATCCGGTCCAGTTGATAAAAAATTATTTTTTTAGGATTTGGCTCTTTAAAATTTTAGACTTGTTGGATCTCGATTGTTTTTCAAGATTTGGACCCGCTCCAAATCCGCACTATATATGTAAGTTTTGGGCTTATGATTGGGACTTCCACATTTGTGCTAAAAGCCTTATGATCTATTTAATCAAACAAAAGATAAAAGAAAAAAAAGTTGAAGATTAGAGAAAAATATTAATACGAGTTAATATATGTGGGCCTTGTGGATTCAATGAATCAGGGATGACCTTGTTTTTTAGATAAAATGGATTTGGATTGGATTCAGATCCAAGCAAGAAATTTGGATCTACATCAGAACATGATCAAATTCTGTCTAGATTCAATCAAGTGTCATTTCTATTTAAAACATATGTTAATTGTTAGAGAAATCTATATTAAAAAAAATCTTTTGAATGTTGGAGAAAATTCGTAAATTAAGAATTAATTTTTTTTAGACAAGATACATTTTTTAGGTTGCTACTAAAAATGTTATTATATTAAAAGTGTGTAACCCTATATATAATACAAGAGGATCTTATCTACAGTCCCATGGGATGGCGTAGCGATGAAGGTGGGTGGCCCGGGACCGATAGGTCATGGGTTCAAATCCCACTGGAAACACCATGTGTGTGCATGTCACCCTGTCACATTAAGGATGGTTTAACTATCATGTTGTGTTTGCAGGCCTATGCGTACCAAAGATAGCGGTTGCGAGTTCCTCGTCATAAAAAGAAATCGCGATCATCCGGTGACGAAGATTTATTCAAACAATCTTCCTTAATACACCCCTGCAAAATGAACGCTCCGTCAGCAACAAAGATTTTGGAACATAGAGTCTCAAACCTTGTGTGATGAAGTGGCTTCGTAAGTAAGTCCGCAAGTTGATCAATGGAGCTTACATGGGCGATCAAGAGAAGTATTTTAGTAGCAAGGTTTCGAACAAAGTGTACATCGATGGTGATGTGCTTCATGGGAGAGTGTTGAATGGGATGAAGGGAAAGGCGAGTATTTTCACAAAGAAGAGGAGGGGATTGGGAAATAGGAATGTCGAGCTCCTTGAACAAATTAACAATCCAACCTAGTTTTGGAGTGGCAGAGGCGAGCGAGTGATATTCTTCCTCCGTAGAGGAGCAGGCAACATCGGCTTGTTTACATGAACATCATGAGATCGGATTTTCACCAAGAAAAACAATGTACGTAGATGTTGATTCGCAATCAGTGGTGTCACCGACAAAGTTAAAAATTAGAGTAGGCAAGAAGTCGAAGATCTGTTGGGCGGCGAAGTATTAAATAATGTAAGGTATCCTTTAAGTAGCGAAAAAGACGCTTCACTTCAGACCAATCAGCTACAGTAGGGGTGGACATGCGTTGAGCTAGCCGATTGAAAGTAAAAGATCTATCAGTGCTAGTCATGGCGAGATATTGAAGACCACCAATTGCACTTCTATACATGGTAGCATCAGCCGAGGAACTGGAAGTAGAGGACAACTTGGGATTACTCAGAGTCCGAAGCGGTTTGGCTCCGTCCATAGGATGTCGCTGCAACAAGTCGACGATATACTTATATTGAGACAAGGATAACCCTTCGCGGCAGCGAGCAACCTCAATACACAGAAAGAATGAAAGTAGACCCAAATCCTTAACAGCGAAAAGAGACTGAAGAAACTCAATTAGATGCCGAAGAGATGTGGAAGTAGAGTCGGTGATGAGGAGATTATCAACATTAACTAGTACCAATAAATGAGTGCCACCACGATCATAGTGAAACAAGGAGGTGTCGGTTTTGGATTGATGAAAAAAAAAACAAGGGCTGATTTGAGAACATGATACCATTCTCTTGGTGTTTGCCGGAATCCATAAAGTGATTTGCGTAAAAGACAAACATTAGAGGGCTGGTGTTATATCAATAAATCTTGGCGGTTGTTGTGCATCTATATTGGATTTAACAAGGTGCCATGTTGAAAAGCATTGCTAACATCAAGCTGGCGGATTGGCCAATTTGTAGACAAGGCAATGGTCAAGATAGTATGAATGATGACAGGCTTGATGAAGGGACTAAGTGTTTCACTAGAATCAACTCCAGGTCTTTGGTGAAAGTCTTTAGCAACTAAACGCGTCTTATGTCGTTCAATAGAGCCATTGGGTTTGATGGGAAATACCAATTTGCAACCAATAACATTAGCATCAGTCGGGGGAGTCACAAGAGTCCATGATCCATGCCGGTGGAGAGCCGTAATCTGTCCTGCATACAGATTAACTGAGACTTGCTCAGTATAAGCAAACAAGAAGGAATCTGTCCAGTGGGAACAGATCGACTGAGACTTGCTCAGTATAATTTAATCAAGAACTCCTGCTTAGTTCAGGACAGTGGACGTAGGACCTAGTGTGTCCGAACCACTTTAAAAACTACTTGTGTTGATTTTAACTGTTGCATTGATAACTGTTCATTTTACATAAAACTGAGTTTTAATCAAACACCATAAAACGACTTTTCAATTGAGACTAGTATATTTGGGCCTACACTTCTGCACACAACTTATGATACTGAACTACTGTTCACTGGCATAAGTCAGTAAAACTGTACTCAGTAGAAGAATCTCTACCCATGCGATCCAGAAAGCATATTTGGCTAACTGACTAGTTCAATAGCATTCTTTAGCACATCTAACTTTCGCATTCGAAGTTTGAAATTTGCATTTAGGTGTATTCACCCCTCCCCCCCCCTCTCTACACCTGAAGCTCGTCTCTGGACCAACACAAGTACAGTGCTGACAGCTCCTCATTGGTCGAGATTAGAAAGTTCGTGAGGCTTGTTTAGACTTTAAAGTGAATGCTGAGTTGACTTCCTCTGATTCCTCAGATGCTTTTACTGAGTTGTCTCCTGCTGACATTATTCTGAGATATTCAGTACTTGGTACGATTTTCTTTACTGATTTAGTGAGTCTGAGACACCCAACTGAGTTCCTCATGCTGAGTCCTTCCAACTGACATAAGATGTTCTGCTGAACTTATCAGCTACTGAACTCTAGCTAACCTACTAAATTCCTAATACGTTGAACTCAACTAAGCTGAGGTTCACCGTTCAGCTAAGGAGTTTTGGAATCTTCAAATCCTATCATACTGAATTTCATACTCGACAATGTTATTAATATGGATTTCTCCAATAATTAATTATTTTTATTCATTTATTGTTAATAGCAGAATTTTCACCATCACCCCTTAAATCTCATCAATAATAATAAATGTAGATTTCAAAATTTATGTCTTCTAATTTTCGAAGATTAAGTCTTCCGTGCGCTGGATGTACCTATATTCGAGTCGTACGGAGGATCCAATTTTTATTGATTCGGGTCGCTGACTTACATTAAAAAAAATCCTACACTCTCTCTCATTTTTTCTGCTCTCTCAACTCTCCGCATCCGCTCTCTTTCTCTCTCGCTTCTCCACGCTCTTCGCCTCCTCTCTCTGCCTCCGCTCTCTCATTCTCTGTCTCCCTCTCTCGCCTCTCTTTCTCCTACAGATCTGAGGGTCAGATTTTTCCAGTATTCAACCGTTGCTTCAGAATAAGGTGGACATCAACTTCGACCCTGTTTCAGTAAAGGTTCGGTCAAACTCTTGTTTGCTCTTTGATTTTATTTTTGGCCCGAACTAGTGGATATGCATGTAGAATTGCAGGTAGTTTATATATTTGATCTGAGTTGCGATGTTTGACTTGCTAATTTTGTGTGTATACTTGGTAGTAAAGAATTGTGGAACTGTATGAGAAGAATACTTTTTTTGTTGTCAACATCTTTGATGTAACTCTGTGGTTTCGTGTGATTATTGGATTAAAGTGATGTTCCTTAATTATGATTGACATTGTGAGATAAAATAACACTTTTGATCCCTTCAATCAACACATTTATTCATTGCAAATGACCCTCTATGAGAATGCGACACTCTCCTCCGAGACAATTGATAGCTTTGTTTATTACGATTGACACTTTGATATAAACAACACTTTTGTTCGTTGTAATTGACACATTTATTCATTACAAATGACACTCAATAAGAATGCGACACGTTCCTCCGAGACAAATGACACTTTTGTTCAACGCAAATGACATTTTTGTTAGAGCAAATGATACTCTACAAATGACACTTTTTTTTTCAAAAACAAATGACACTTTTGTATGAAAACAAATGATACTTTACAAATGACACTTTTATTCAACGCAAATGACACTTTTGTTCGAAGAAAATGATACTCTACAAATGATACTTCCGTAAGTGATGGTAGAAAGTAATCAAAACGAAAATAACACTTTTATTTTGAAATAAATGATAGTCAATAACACTTTTATTGACAACACTAACAAGCCTGTTTTTACAATAATTGAAAAAAAAATTAAAAAATTAAAAATTAAAAAAATAATTAAATAATGACGTCATCTAGTGTGAATCCGGGTAAGACGGGTAAATGGACTGCAAATTGGATCTCAATTGGATTGGATATAAGTACATCCGGCTTATATAAGTTTTTGTGATTTTTGAATTTTCGATCCACTTTATAGAGGGATTTTTTTTCTCTCATTTCTATCACAATACAAATTTATTTCACTGGCATTTCAATCTACTTTAGCATTTAGAAGTTTCATTTATTTATGTATTTATTTAGGAAATGAAAAAAAATGTATTTATGACATGCAAAAATTTAAATTATCCGTCATGTATAGTTAATCAACTCTAAATATTTTACATTAAAAGAGATTTGAAATTTATGTAGTTATTATTATTTTTTTAAATTTAACTAATTTTGAATTAGAACAATGATTGTATATATAAATAAATTGAAAATACTAGGAATTTATTCAGAAATCATACGCAATAAGCATTACATTTCTTCAGTACAATACATAACTTATTCCACGCCGTCCCAAATATGCAAGCACATTCTTTTTTGATTAATTATCTTTCCTCACAGAGGTTCTTGGTTTGGTTGTTGAAATTGATTGATGAATAATTTGATTGGCAACTTGAATCAACTCCTGTGCCCAGAAACCATCATCTTTATTGTAAAATAGAAAACAACATGAGCATGCATTCCAGAATAATTCCTTGCAAGGCTTTGGGAGGAAACTGTTACTGTCCAGAACCATTCTCAGTAATTCTTTCCTTTTGGTGTCAATTATCTCACTTTTAATCTCCCGAATGGCAGCTTCGCTTGTCAGAACTCCACCCTTTTCAGCAATGTACAATGGCAACGCTGCCACTTTACCCTCTCCCATTTCTCTCTACACAGCAGATAAGAATAATTAATTAATCAGCATGCATGTAATAATATATTTACATATTACATACCTCATCAACACGAATATCGTTTAGAAGGCGGCAACACGTGCTCATGGTTTTGAATAGGTTATGGTACTCGGAATGGTTCACCATTTCCTCCGACACCTTCGGCCCAACAAGATAAAGCGTTGGCAGGACGATTGGACCAAGAGCAGCTGATATGTATGCGCTGCTCATGTATTCGTCAAATGTGGGGGTAATCTTGTTTGTAGACCACTCAATCTCTTGCATTTCCGAATGCAACAAATCTAACCACTAAAATTATATAACATGCAAAGGAAAATATCATCATCTGGCACATTAATGGACAAAAAACTAAGGTAAGAGATACATATCTCACGATGGAAATTATATGTTTGGTAACACTACGCCCTTGTAGCTCGGATCCTTTATCTCCCGACTCACATATTGTTCTCTTAAGTGCAGAAAATATTATTTCCACATTACGGGAACAACATTCTGCGCTCAAATCCACGTCCCATCTGTTATCGGGATCATCATCCTCACATTAATATATATGCAGCAGGGGAAAGAAGAGTAGGGATGGTCTGGTACATACTTTTCGAGCAACTCGATTAACTTGTTGGATTCCTCAACAGAACCTTTAATATCAAATAAGTCATCTACCACGGAGGCCATAAGAGTATTTTTGGCCCACGACATGCGTGCATCTGATAGTTCTGGAGCAGAAATGGTTGCTGCTGCAGTGAAATAACAATATGCACACTTATGCCTTGCATACTCGGTAAGCTCATCCAATTTATTCTCTACGAATTAAATTCTCTGAATTCTTCAAGATGTATGGCTTGATACTCATTGTAGTCTTTTATTGACAGGCTAAGTAAATCCTTGTCCCCATGGTGAACTGAAAAATAAAAATTTATAAGTTCAAAGGAAGGTATAAGACAGAAAGATTTCAGCAAGTAATACATTACATATGAAGTTTTGAGAAATCTTGTATTGTCAAAGTTATAATGCTCTATATTTTTCCTCGTAGCCATCCCCTCCAAGATAGCATAAAAGGGATAGTCCAGAGCCTGCTTCAACTGAGATACGAGACATAAGGAACTCATCTATGTTTAAATGCTGAATCTGTAACTTCAACTAGATCAGCTACATACGTATATACCTCTGTGTTGATATTTCTGCCAAGTTGACATGATTGAATAATACCACTAGATGATTCCTGCTCAAGTAAGCGTCTAAGCCTTAAATGTTGTTTTTCTAGATCAGTTTCGTGGGGATGTAGCATGAATTCAGACGCCTTGTATAATTCAAGAGCTGTGTTCATGTCCATCATACGTCCATGAATAGTAGAACTTGAAAAGCTCTGATCTAGAATCTTTGTAATTTGATCTATCTGCATGACATGCCTAACAATTATAAATGTTCCCACAGACTCAGCTACTCCTTTCTTAAAAAAAAAGAAGAAGTTTTACGTGAAACTATCTTTTTTACTTGGCAAACTTGATGTGAAACATATAGGTATGTATCAACCGCACATAGTTGGGAATATATATCTAGAGGATAAACTGCAGGAACTGGAGAGAGAATGTCACTGTATTAGATATAAGAAATTATGCACAGTTCGCATACTGAAATTTCAGTTAAAATATACCTGCATTCCCAAACTTGGTCAAGGCTGCTTTGAGGTAACTGAGGCAGGCAGAGTTGCGAAGGGCAGTATAAGCCGCTGCAGTGGTGGATGGAGAGTTGAAAAGAGATCCATTCTGTCTTTGATATTTCATGACTACTGATTCCCACTTGAGACTTATTTCCCATTCCTTCAGCAATATATACCAAGTATACTTCATCCGAGGCGCATCTTTTAAGCTCCAAGTCTTTCTTATTCATCACATGCTTCAACTGAGTTGGGTCTAAGTTGAGGTTTAAAGATAAGGATCTGGCTTGATCAAGCATTGTTGGGAATATAATGTTGAATCCCATGGGAGATATCTGAGCGTTGTCAGTAGCCGAAGCAAAATTCGACTCCAGAAAATGCAAACCTGTAAAATATGTATTAATGAATGTGGGTGAATGTGGGAATGAAAGACAAGAATACCTCTTTTGATTTGATCTTGACCAAGTCCCCATTTGTTGAGAGCGAGAATGCAGGCCAAGGTAGAAGAAAGAATGTCTTTCTTGAGCAGAGAGTGGTGGTGCGGGCGAGCCCACGAACCGTCACCGCACTGTTTTCCAGCAACCAAGTTAGACAGTCTGGGAAGCAAGGCTCCTCCGATGAGAATGGAGAAGGGGCCATAGCAACCCATGCTGTGTCGTACGTCGAAATCGAAACTTCCTTCTTATCAAACATCTTCGCTATCATTGTTTTTGTCTCCTCGACCTCCTTCATAAGTTCAATACATGTTTTACAGAGCAAAGTACAAGTGATATAATTATTCTAAGAACTACTTCTGAACTATGTGGAAGTAGAGTAGTGTACGATACCGTTGAGGCAGAGGTGATTCTAGGTGCGGTTGTTGGTACTCTCGGTCTTGGAATCCGCCTGTCCAAAGATGCTGTTTGCAAGAAAGAAACAACTTTAGCAATCATGTATTCTAGGAATAATAGAATTTTATTAGAAAGTAGACAAAAAGGCAAAAACATACTACAAAATTACATTGATCATGTTTATGCATGCAAATTAATACCTGAAGCGTGAGAAAAGCAGGAGTTAACTAATGCTATATTTAGAGCCATGGTGGTCTTAAACAAGATTGGAAAAGCTTGTTGAAATTTACCAACGCGTCACAAAGATTTATACAACAATTAATAGAAGCTCACTAACATGTTTTTTAGCTTTAAATGTGCATTGCTACAGTATATAGATGTTTATTTACCTAATCACATGCAGCTGACCTAAGGAATAGTTGACTTCAGTAATAAGAAGCAAAATCTCGACCGCCATGTATGTTCATATTATCCAACTTCACAAGTTAATGGCTAGCTAGTACAAATTAATATTGGAGACTTTTTATGGTATTCAATCATTAGACTAAGCTCAATGTACTTAGAGTGCCAACCCTAAATTAATTATGTAACCATAACTCCAACTGAAAAATAATTATAATTAATAATAATAATAATAATAATAATAATAATAATAATAATAATAATAATAATAATAATAATAATAATAATAACCAAGTTCTGAATTAAAAAAAATATTTAACTAAATAGAATATGAATATGTTTTCAATTTAAGTTTATTATAAAGTGGAAAATGAATTTAAACATGTCGTAAAATGGCTAAACAATGCCTTTAAAGAAAGGCTTGAGAATACCCTTCTATCCCATTAGTTGTGTCTCATTTCTTTTCGACACGTCTATTAAGAAAATGGTGTTTTGTAGTATGTATTGTTTGACTTTTTGAGTGGTTGATTCTTGTCCAAATATTTTTCACCTTTTTAAAAAAAATGAGACACTTATAATGGGACATCTAAAAAAGGAAATGAGACACTACTAATGGGACAGAGGGAATACCAGTTAAGCTTCTTTTAGACTACACAAGAAGCTTAAATAAATATGACTGAAGGTCATGGGTTTTAAGATACAACAAGGTCGCATGTGTGAGCTTGTCATCTACGGTTAGTCTACGATAGTTAGCTCCTTATTGGTCCAGAGACGAATCTTCATACGTAGAGGGGGTGAATACACCTGAGTCTAAGTTCAAACTCAAATGCGAAAGTCAGTCTGTTACTGAGTTTGCTTAGTGAATAGTCCAGTTCGCCAAATAAACTTTCTGATCGCGTGAGCAGAGTGGTTCAAGATACTGGACACTGTTTACTGACTTCAGTCAGTCCACAAGCGACTCAGTACAAGAATAAGTGTGGAATAGTGTAGGCTGGATTTTATTCGTCTCATTTGAAAAACGCTTTTACTAAAAGTTGTTTTAGTTATGCATGTGCGGGTTTTAAGGTTTTACTGAAAATACAGACTTATGAATTTTTAAAGTCAGTTTTATGCAGTATAAACAGTAACCGATAAAACAGTAAATAAGAAAAGCAGCTTTTTATAGTTGTTCGGATACGCAAGATCCTATGTCCACTGTCCTAAATTACCAAGAGGTCTTGTTTAATTATACTGAGCAAATCTCAGTCGATCCGTGCACTAGACATATCACTAGTTCTAGTTCTAGTGACTTTACGATGGGTTCAAACACGAGGTTTGAGATTCTCCAACTGAGAAAGAGTTCTTACAATAAGAATAGTTTGAAAGTGAACTCCTTCAATGTCTAAGATTATGATCAAACAAGTTTTGCTTAGAGAATAGGGAATGGAAACTATGGTTCTCTAGAGTGAAGAACTAAATATATTTCTATCGCTTAAGAGAGTTATTCGCTTGGTGAGCTTTGAGATTGCTAGAGCATTGAATACTTGAATACTTTGTGTTCCCGGTTAGAGGTGTTCGGTACGGTATACCGTAACATTTTTCCCATATCGCTTACCGTACCGAAAAGGTTCGGTATGAGAAAATGCATACCGTTACCGTACTGATAACTTCGGTATACCGTAGTTCGGTATACCGAAAGTTCGGTATGAGCAATCTCCATACCGTTGCCATATCGCTCTTTCGGTATATCATACCGTACTTCGGTATACCGAAAGCTTCGATATACCGAAGCAAACGATATACCAAAACGGACGGTATACCGAAAATATAACATTATACCAAAGCACACAATATACCGAAAAACAACCTGTCATGAAATAGAATATGCCGATGCAGAAAACATGCAAATCCCATAAAAAAAAGTGTCTAAGATAATCAATAGAACATGCTAATACAGAAAATAAAACACAACCCAGCAAGGCAAAATCCATCAAACATCTCAAAAAACTATTCAAATAATTGGTATGTATTACTTATGTAATTTAAAATTTTTTGAATTCATTTCATGGTTTAATAAATAAATAATGCGAATTTTGCTAAATAAAGTTATGTCATTTAAGTGATATGTACGGACTACGGTTAATTTATTAGACAAATATTAATCTATAAACGTATAATATAACATTAAGATTGGTGTAATGGATAGTTCGGTATACATCGGTATAGTTCGGTACAAATTGGTATAGTTTGATATGAATCGGTATAGTTCAGTTCGAATCGGTATAGTTCGGTATATCGGTATACAGACATTTGGTATGGATCGGTATATTTCGGTATACGGTATATACCGATGTTGGGTATGAATCGGTTTACTTCGGTATACCTTATGTACCGCAGTATATCGGTACACGGTATGTACCGAGGTTCGGTATGAATCGATATGTTCTGTATACCGTTGCATACCGAAATTTAGGTATGCAATGGTATACCGCGGTATGAGAAATCTCATACCGTTGCCGTACCGAAAAACTTCGGTACGGTATCATACCGTACCAAAAATCACGGTATACCAAATTTTCGGTATTTTTGGTATTTTTTCGGTACGGTATGTGCGGTATACCAATTTTTCGGTATACCGTAACACCCCTATTCCCGGTGTCTTCAACGGTTGAAGATCGATCTCTATTAATAGTCTTGACTCATGGAAAATCCATTGGAGAGGACCTAGCCACATGTCAAAAACGAAAGGAAAAACGACCATCTCATTTTGAATATCACTTTATGGATTCTCTCTTTTTTAGTCTTGAGGGCAACTTTATGTCAGTGCACGCACAGTGTTGGTAGCTCCTGATTGGTCGAGATTGATTGGTAGGTGAGTCTTGTTCCAATTTCAAGACTGATCTTGAGTTAACTTCCTTTGATACCCCAGACACTTTAACTGAGTTGTCCTCTACTAACATTCTTTGAGAGATTAAGCTTGTAGGTCGATCCTTCTATATTGATATTCAACACATGTTCAGTAGATTCTGAGAAATCCTATTGAGTCTTCAAACACTGAGTCCATCCAACAACTGAGAATCTGAGAGGCTTACGAGGCAATTGCATTCAACATTTGTACTTCTATCCCTTGTTATTATTGTTATATTAGTCTCTATTGTATATCCACCCTATAGTTCAACAGCTGACAATCATGTATGCTTTTGGCTTTCTCCTTTATTTTTTTGTAGTTTGATGATCACAGCCCGGATGAATGATGTTCTGTAGCAGTAAAAGGTAGAATTATGGTACTTCAATTATCTCCCTTGATTCTAGTATTTTGTTTGGTAGTTTGAATCTAACATGTTTTTATTTTCATTGTTAAAAATAAGTTTCTTGCACTGATTGATGAAAGCTCGGAGTACACGTAAATCTTTCTTAGTTGCGAGGAAATTCTTGCATCTCTTTAAATACGATTAATTATTGCAAAATTTGGAACGAGGAAATTTCTTGCACTGATTGATGAAAGCTCGGAGGCCTGCTAGCTGACTTAAGTCAGAATTCAGTACCGTTCAGCTGAAGTTCAGTATAGTGCGGAAATGTGTAGGCCCAAATTCAGTTGAGTTAGAAAACGTTTTTAAGAAAACAGTTTCAGTATATTAGCGCGATCGATTAAGCTTTTCTGAAACTCAGTTGAATGATTTTAGAAATATTTTCAGTATGAACAGTAATCAATGCAACCGTAAAAAGACAGAACACAAGCAATTTTAAAGTGGTTCGGATCCAACAATCCTACGTCCACTGTCCCGAAAGATCAGGAAGCTATTTATTATACTGAGATAGTCTCAGTCAGTTTGTACACTGGACAAACACTGGTCTTGAGATTTATACTGAGCAAGTCTCAGTTTACAAGGAATCAAACTAAAGCGTTTGACAAACTCCCCAACTATGAAGGAGTCCTTTACAATAAGGATCAGTTCTAATATGAACTCATTCGTCTAAGCTATGGATAAGATCTGCTGAGCTTAGGTTAGAGGGATAAGGAACGAGAAAGTGGGTTCTAGAGCGACGAACGGTTTAGTATGAACTTGGGTTCGTATTCAGTCGCTTGGATACTAGAGGCTTTATAATATGGTTCAGCTTGGTTCCCTATGAGCAAGGACGTCGCCTTTTGCCGGAGATTACTCTGTGAAGATCTTGCGGAAGGCTTAAGTCATTTCGAGTTGCTCGTGAATGCTCGTGTGTTCTTGGTCTCTCGTGAGCTTCAATTTGAAAACATCCCTCTATTTATAAAGCAGAGACATGGATAGATCCGTTGGAGACGATGATCCATATGTCTCTCTCTTTTGGGTAGCTAACGGCTCTTTCAAAGATGGTGGCAGAGTCCTTTCCCTCCATTTCCGGAAAGTTGTTGACTTGCAGCTTTAATCAGAAAGTGGACAGTTGGCCGCTCGTCATTGGTCGAGGCTGAAGAAAGTAGGTGAGACAGAACAGACTTCAAGGTGGATCTGAAGCTGACTTCTCTGCTGATTTGACTTAATAAATCCTGACAGTCAGAAGACTGCTCAGCCGTTGCTGAGTTTGATCTATATTCAGTAGCGTACTCCTGCTGAGTCAGCTCTACTGAAGATCAACTCTGAGTTCAATGAACTACTCCTGCTGAGTTCAGTTCCACTGACTCCTTTAAGTATACTGCTCCTGCTGAGTCCAGTATCACTGAGTCTTCTTCTGGTATTGAGGCTGATAATCTGCTGAATAGCCAACGGACAGAACTGAGCGCCTGAACCAAATGAAGAGTGTCTACTGAGTCTGAAACTCTCAGAGACAAAACAACAAGTTACAACGGAATGGTTCATCAGTCCAAGTAGGGTTTTGAGATCTTCAAATCTTCAGAGCACTAGGCTACTGAGTTATCTCCCAACAATTTGTGGAGGGACTGAATCATCTCCCAACATTTTCCCCCTATTTGATGATGCCAAAACCTAACATTATAACTATCAGAAACAGAGCTCCTTACAAGTATTACAAGTAGAATCAGTGGAGTTGTTCTTCAAATTCTAGACTACTGAGGGAATCAGGGAAGAAATATCAGATCCTATACAGAAAACTAACAACAATTTCCCCCTTTCTAACAACATTTTCCCCCTTAATGCAATCTAACAAACTAGAATCTAACAAGATAAGAACTGACAGGCATAAATATTCAGTGAGTGTGTGTGAGTCAATAATCACTTGAGTGATTCTAACTGTTAAGCATAAAATAAACAGGGCCATGTAGACAATAAGGAATTGTCAGGGCCGAATAGAAGTGATGTATTATATATGGAGAAATGTCAATACAGGTACATCAGACTTGCTATTCTAAGAAACAAAGAACAAAGAGAAACATATAAGCTATCTATCATCTTCTGAACTGCTAAATCCGGTCTTTGAAGTCCTTTGATTTTGCTTCAGGGAGTGGCAGTGCATACATTCTGTAAGTGATCTTCCTCAGCTTCAGTATCTCAAGCATGTCAGTAGGCTCATCTTCATCTAACTGTTTGGCTTGAGTAGCATCCTTGATTTCCTTCTCAATCACCCCATAGTGTACAGAACCATCAAGCTTCAGTGGGGGAGGCATAAGTCTTGGAGCTGGGACCCTGACATCAATCTTATCTACTATGGCCTTCTGGACTCTTGCATAGATCTCTAGATCAGTCTTCAGAAGCCATTTAGCATAGGCAATGGACTTGTGCATGTCAGGCCAGTATCTCCATAAGTAGAATCTCTTGATATAATCTGCCTTCAGTGTCTCCCACTTCTGAGTCCGTTCCCATGGCATCCAGTCATCAACCCTGGGCCATCTATAGATATTGAGGTCTGTAGGCTTCCTGAGTCTTCTGTATTTGTAAGGAATGTCAGCTTTCTCATGTATCCTTTGGCTTGCTTCCTTCTCAGCCTTAATCCTCAGAGCTTCTAGATCAGCAAGTCTGAGCCTTTCTCTTGCTGCTTCAATCTGTCTGGCTTCAGCTCCTCTGTCTAGGTACCTCTCCATCTGATCCCATATTTCTTGCATTTCTTGCTCTTGAGCCTTAGAAGGGACATAGGAGGGCACATGCTCTTCTTCTTCTGAGTGATGAATCTTTTAGTTCCTTTCTTTTTGGGAGGAGTGGGAAGCTTCAGTATCTTCTTTCCTTTTCCTTGCACTGGAGGAGGTAGAGGAACCACTTCCTCTTCTTAATCCTCCTCTGCATACTAAGCAATTTCTTTGATGATGTCGCTTGGTGTCTGAGTTGCTTGAGTAGTAGAATCCTTGGGTTGTCCTGAGCCACTTGGGCCATTCTCAGCAGGCACTACAGCCCCTGCTGCTGAGACACCCTGGGCCTCACCCTGTGCTGTGTGAGTAGTTGAACCAGTGGGAGCAGATTGTTGAATCTGAGTCGCTCCTGCCACTGTCCTTACTCTTTTTGGTACTCTGAGTACCTTCTCCTTCCCTTCAGTTACCTTCACCTTTCCTTCCCCCTTTTTGGCATCGGCAAATAAACCAGGGGTGGGGAATTGTACCTTCTTATTCAGACTTGAGTAGGCTGAAGCAAGTTTGTCCAAGGCATCTTGCAGCTTCACAAGCCTCTCATGGAGCTCGTTCCTCTCATCTGTTAACTGCTCAATGTACTTCTTGTGAGAGTTCTCCATCTCAGTCTGAATGTCATACAACTTCTGATCCACTTTATCTTCCATGGCCTTCTGTATGGTTTGGAGTCTGAGCTCGGAGGCCTTAGAAATAGAGGAAATGGATGCAGTATGAGCTGACTGGGCGGCCTTGTATTCTTCCAGAAGTTTAGCTTGGCCAGCTTCCATAAGCTTCAGTTGCTCTTCGAAGTTGGCTCTCTGAGTGTGTTGGGAATTAGGTTCACTATAATAGATTTGAAGATCCCAAAACCCTAGCTGGATGATGAGCCTTCGATATTGTTATAGCTTAACTGAGTTCACCGTGTTAGGAACTCAGTAGACTAGCTATAGTTTAACAGCTGTGCATCCCTTCACTCAGCTGAAGAACTCAGTATCAAAGAAGTCAGTCGGACTGATATAGACCGACTGAATATGCATAGTAACACCATTGTCTCTTGTGTTTCAGACTCAGTAGACTTGCCTTCAGCATGGTTCGGCTCAGTAGTTCCGTCTGCTGACCTTCAGTAGACTATCCGCCTCAATACCATGGAGTGAAGACTCAGTAGAGCTGGAATCAGTAGGAGCAGCATACTGAGAGGTGTTCAGTAGAAGACTCAGTAAATACTTGGACTCGAGCGGGAGCAAGATATGCGAAAGGAGTCGATCGAACCGAACTCGGCGGGAGTAGTTCACCGTACTCGAGTTGATCTTCGGAAGAGCGGACTCGGCGAGGTTATCTACCGAATCAAGATCAGACTCAGCAACGGTCGGTCAGTTACTTTAACTGACCGTGGACTTCAGAAGAACAATTCAGCAGAGTTGTCCGAGGTCGTACATCTGAGAAGTCAGCTTCAGTATCACCTTGAAGTCTGAATAGATCTCAACCACTCTCTGTACCTCGACCAATGACAAGCAGCCAGCTGGCAGAGTCTCCGACATAAAGCTGCAAGTCAACCACTTTCATTAAAGATAGTGGACTCTACAGAATTCAAATAAAGCCGTTTACTACCCCATAGAGTGACACGTGGCATCGTCCTCTCCAACAGACATATGCCTAGGTCACCTCTATAAATAAATAAGGTTCTTCACACAGAAGAGAGGAGAAGAAAAAGGATGGGAGGTCGATCATGACGATTATGGACACATCCAAGGAATCGAGCTCAACCGAACAAACACTCTAGAAGATTCAAGCCATATCCAGAGAAGAACTTAATCTTTCATAGATATATTCTTCTAGTTCTTCTCTCTAGAGTTCTATCTCGTTCCCCTTCTCTAATCTAAGCTGATCTTATTGTAATATCCATAGCTTAGATGAAGGAGTTCATATTTGGACTTGTTCCTTATTGTAAAAGGACTCCTTCATAGTTGGAGAGTTTGTCAAACACTTTAGTTTGATAACCGTGTAAACTGGGACTTGCTCAGTATAATCCCCAAGCCACGGCTTTGTCCTGTGTACAAGCTGACTGAGACTAACTCAGTATAATAAATAGCCACCTGACATTTCGGGACAGTGGACGTAGGATCGTGTGATATCCGAACCACTTTAAAAACTATGTGTTGATTTATTGTCGCTTTGCTTAATTGTTCACTTGCATAAAACTGACTTTAAATCAAACAGCATAAACGGTGTTTTCAGACTGAGACAAATATTCTTTTGGGCCTACTCTTCCGCACTCGAAACCCGTACCTGAACTATTGTTCTCTCGACCGAATTGATGACCGTATTCGATAGAAGGATTCTCTGCCGCGCGCGTTCAGCGATGCGATTCAGCATCGATCCGTCGCGCTCGTTGCTGATCTTTGACTCAGGTGTATTCCACACCTGAAGACTCGTCTCCTTTCGGGACCAATAGAGTGGCAAGTGCGTCGGTCAGAATCGTTGAGAAGTCAGGGGCAGGTGTGTTCTGAATTGATGTCCTGAGCCCCTTTATCTCCGCACTCTGAGCCTGCGAGGAGTGTCTCCACGTCTTGTGGACGGCACGGGCGAGGAGTCTATTCTGAGTGCCTTGACTCCTCAGTGCCCTGGCCACTGACTTCAAACGTCGGCTTTTAGGGCTGGGCGCTACCTCAAATGCAGACTCCAGCAATAGCTGAGCCGGTTCCGCCGTCTTTGAGGTACCAACCGCCGACTGTCCTAGAGCAAGGATGCTGAGAGGTGGTTCAATAGTAGTAGTGGGAGCATCCTTGTCCAGTTGAGTTCCCTCATTAGGCTTCTCAGGGCCTGAATCACGGGGTGGGTCTTGACCATCTGGGTTTGACCCATCTGAGGGCGCCGTCGCTGAAGTGGGTGGGAGATCGTTCAACATGGCGAGCATGGCAGCCCTCAAATCGTCCAAGGAACAGATGTCAGAAGGCTCTGAGTAGCCTATCTTGTTCCTTATCATCAACTCCTCTTCGTGGAGTTGTTCGCAGGAGCGGTGGTGGATCAGCTTGTTCAAGGTTGACCACTCCTGGAATCTGATCAGTATGTGGAGTCTAGCCTGCCTCGCCAATATAATTAGATCTGCATGGCTGACTATCTCCGAAGTATGTTCAGAAATCTCTCGGGAGGCTCTTGATTGCAAAGCAGACGCCTCCATCCCGATTGATTCTGATTCAGAAGCAGTCTCTGAGTCTTCCACTTCTATCGGAGACTGTTGCTTCTCAGCAGATGGAATGCTGCTGAGTGGAGGGATATCCAAGGGGCTCTGAGAAGTAGGGATCGGTTCAGTATCTACCCCTTGGTCCACTGTTTTGCCTTATTCAGTGGAGACGGCTTTCTCCATTGACAGAGTCTTCTCTGAGGACTCAGCCTCGTCCCTTAGCTGCAAAGGCGGTTCAGCTACGACCTCACTGAATTTCTTCAGTCTCTTGGTCGGTGTCTTGGGAGTAGATTTAGGAGGCGACCTCTTCTTTGTAGGAGTTGAGGTCTTCTGAGCTCCTGTCCTGGGATCAGCAGGCCCAGCTCCAATTTGCTGAAGGGCCGCTGCCCTGCTCTGGAACCTGACCTTCTTCGGATTGAAGTATAGCTTATCAGCATATACTACGTTTTCAGCTCCGCATAAGTCCTCTATCATGACAAATAGCTTCAATCCGTATAATAGCTTTCCCTTCACGGCTAGGCGTTGAGATGATTTGTCAAACTTGGCGGCCCGAGTCATGAATTCCTTGAGAAAGAACTCAGTCCAGTTGATCTTGGCGTGATCGTATATGGCCATCATCAGCTGAATCTTCGGCCTCGATACTTGATCAAAAGAACCGGCCTGACTCGTCAGTAGCTGAGTGACGATGTAGGCAAGGGCCCTGAATTGTGGGAGCATGGCGTTCTTTGGGAAGGCTGCTCTGAACATTGTTGGCTTCCCGCAGAAGGTCTTTAAATATTTGTCAATTAGATCGTCTTTGTTTCCCACCTTGGTGAATCCCTCATTAGGAAGTTTGAAGCTGCGCTGAAGAGCTTCCTTAACGGACATCGTCTTGATTTCTGCAATAGCATGGGCGGGGTCGCCAACCATATGAGTAATGAATCTGCATCAGATGTCTCCTTCTGCTGACTCTGAGTTCAAGTACAACTCAACAATTTGGCGCGGGAGAAAATACGATGGCTTCCTGGACAGAAAACCCTCCAAGCCTGTCGCTCTGAGAGTGTCGAAGATCTCTTCTATGAAGTCGAGCTCGCATGCATCGAACTCCATCATCAGTTCACACCAGATGCGATCCTTCTCTAGGATATCTTGCATATCCAGAGGAACGCTGACGTGTAATCCTGCCATGATTTATATTCTGCAAATGAAAAATAACAGTATCGAATGGAAAAATATTATAAGTATCCTATACGATGCTGAATAATCATTAAAGATTTACCAAAGAGTTTCTGAGATTTGATATAGAAGTTTTGCAAGGAAACGAGGCAATTCTCAGAAAATATAGGGCTCAAAAAATCTGCAAAGTGAAAAAGGCGGTTTCTAAACTTTGAACGTGTTTTTATATGTTAAAGAAGATGAACAGTTAAAAATTCATGGTTCAGTTTAAAATAGCTTTATGAGATGGACGGCTAGGATTTAATGTTATAAAATAGGTAATGATCAATTTAGCCGCCTAAGTCAAAATACAGTTGTAACTAGCCAAAGAAGTAACTTGATACGACATGCATTTAATGCGCCGCAGAGTTCAGCATGCTTTACATAGAATGTCGTGTATTTAATGTAAACCATTATATTAAATGACATTTTCTAAGGCATTGAATACGAAGCTGAATTTGAATCATAAATGCACAGAATATTTCATTGGCTACTGAGTAGAGATACGCAAACCTATCAGCTGAACATTGTAGTCAGCTGATGCCTCGTGTAGATGGTTGTTGAGTCTCTACGTACTGAATTTACTCAGTACTGAGAGTGAGCATTTACCCTTGCTGAATGCTCCTCTCCTGAATCCACTTACTGACTGGAGTTAGTAGGGTCCAGCAGACCTACCTAGCTCTACTGAAAGTTCTCTGAATCTGGCTTCAGCTAGAGGCTTGGTTAGAATATCTACCCTTTGATGGTCAGTATGGATCTTTTCTATCCTAATATCCTTCTTTTCGACATGATCGCAAATGAAGTGGTGTCTGATGTCCACGTGCTTGCATCTTGTATGAAGTACAAGATTCTGAGTGATTGCAATTGCACTGGAGCTGTCACAGAAGATCGGCACTTCATTCTGAATAACATCATAGTCTGTAGCTGCTGTCTCAGCCAAAGGATTTGGGCGCAGCAACTTCCGGCAGCCATATATTCAGCTTCAGTAGTTGACGTCGCTACTGAATGTTGTTTCTCTGAAAACCACGAAATCAGCTTACTGCCAAGGAACTGACAAGTTCCAGAAGTTGACTTTCGGTCAATTCTACATCCTACATAGTCAGCATCAGAATAACCAGTTAGTTCAATATTATCATCTGCTGGATACCATAAACCCATTTCAGGTGTTCCTCTGAGATAGTGGAGAATCTTCTTTGTTGAGTCCATGTGACTCTGCTTAGGATTCGCCTGAAATATAGCGCAGACACCTACAACATAAGTTATGTCAGGTCGAGTAGCAGTTAGATATAATAAGGAACCAATAATAGCACAAAATTCAGTATGGTCTACTGATACTCCCTCTTTATCAAGAGCAATTTTCATGTTCGTGTTCATCGGGATCTTGATTGGTTTGCCGGATGTGCAACCGAACTTCTTGATGAGGTCTCAAGTGTATTTGCCTTGATTGATGAACGTTCCCTTCTCAGATTGCTTGACTTGAAAACTGAGGAAATAATTCATCTCTCCTATCATTGACATCTCGAACTTATCCTTCATCATTTTCTCAAATTGCTGACACATGATGGCATTCTTCGATTCGAAGATTATATCATCTACGTAGATCTACACAAGTAGGATGTCGTCTTCCAGTCGAATGTTGAATAATGTGTGGTCTATTGTACCTTTCTGAAAACCTTTCTAAAGAAGAAACTCAGACAGGGTATCGTACCAAGCCCTGGGTGCTTGTTTTAACTCGTACAGAGCCTTTCCGAGTCTGTAGACCTGATGTCCCTGCTGAAAGCCAGGAGACTGTTCGATATAGACTTCTTCTTTCAGCACGTCGTTCAGGAACGCAGACTTCACATCCATTTGATAAACTCTGAATCGCAGATGTGTTGTGTAGGCTAGGAATAGTCTCATTGCCTCCAATCTTGCAACTGGAGCGAAAGTTTCGTCGAAATCTATCCCTTCAGCTTGACAGTAGCCTTTTGCCACGAGTCTTGCTTTGTTCCTTACTATAACGTTGTTTTCATCTCACTTGTTCTTGAAGACCTATTTAGTTCCAATCACATGTTGATGCCGGGGTCTATCAACAAGCTCCCATACTTCGTTTCTCGTGAACTAATTCAGCTCCTCTTGCATAGCTACGATCCAATCAGCATCCTTAAGTGCGTCCTCAACTGACTGAGGTTCTTTAGTAGACAAGAAGCAGGAATATAATGCGCTTTCTCCCTGATAGAATCTGGATCTTGTCTTTACGCTTGCTGAAGGATCTCAAATTATCATGTCAGAAATGTGAGCGTCCAGCCACGATCTACGATGTTTCAACTCTTCATCTGAGATTTGTTCAACACAGATAGTAGGTGAGTTAGGCATTTCAGTTGTACTATTCTGAGATTGAAGCAATTCAGTTACTAGAGTTGGGTCTACTGAGTCACCAGGTTCAGGGGCATTTAGCTCAGGAACTTCATTTGTCCCCCCTGAATTATTATCCTCAGTAGAGGTCTCAGTTACCACTTGGGTTTCTTCATCAACCTGAGTTACCTGGGATTGACTCTGTTCAGTAGAGTCATTCTGTTCAGCTACTTCTGCTGCTGGCTGAGATTCAGTTGACTTATCTTTAGTTTCCTCTTCTGAATCATCATCCCAACACAGCTGGATCTTTTCAACTTTATCTTTCAGGCTTAGATCCTGTAGCTGCTTACTGATGTCCTCATATTCTGATTTAGAGTTCCTGCTCCTATCTTCAGTATGAAACTCATTAAAAACAACATGAGAGCTTTCCTCCACGCAAATAGTCCGGTAGTTAAAAACTCTGAAGGCTTTGCTGACCCGGGAGTATCCTAAGAAGACTCCCTGGTCTGACTTGCTATCAAAAGTCTTTTACTGATCCTTCCCATTATTGTGGATAAAGCACGAATACCCAAAAATATGGAAATAAGATAGAGAAGGCTTCCTTCCGTTCCATAGTTCATATGGTGTCTTCTTATGCTGCTTAGTCAGCAGAGATCTGAATAGAGTGTAACATGCAGTGTCAGTTGCTTCTGCCCAGAATTTGGTTGGGAGTCCTGAGTCTGCGAGCAGGGTTCTTGCTGCTTCTTTGAGTGTTCTATTCTTCCTTTCAGCAACCCCATTTTGTTGAGGCGTGCGCGCGGCAGACGTCTCATGCTCTATGCCTTCAGCTTTGCAGAACTCCTCCACCATCGAATTCAAGAACTCAGTTCCTCTGTCTGAACGTATCTTGATAATCTTGGTGTTCTTCTCGACATTGAGCTTTTTCAGAAGCGTTGGTAACTCTGTTTTGACGTCAGACTTGTTGGCAATAAATATGACTCATGTGTAGCGCGAGTAGTCATCAATGACCACTAAAGCATACTTTTTGCCTCTGATCGTCACCGGAGAGACTAGACCGAATAAATCCATATGTAGCAGCTGAAGGATTCCATCAGTGGAAGGTGATGGAACAAGTGGATTTTGATTCCTCGTTTGCTTTCCTTCAGACATGCTTCACATTGAGTGTCTTTGCTGAATACTTCATTCGGCAGTCCTCTTGCTAGAGTGTTTCTAGCTAGCTTGTTGAGCGTTTTGAAGTTGAGATGGCTGAGTCTTCTGTGCCAGAGCCACCCCATTCTGTTATCGTTCTTTGCCAACAAACAAGCTTCAGGTTCTGCTGAGTTCCAGTCAGCTATGTAGATATTCTTTTTGCACGAACCTGATAACACTGTTTTCCCTGTAGATTTATCAATAACATCACAGAAACCAGCGTCAAATATCACTCTATTCGAGTTATCACAAAATTGACTAACAGAGAGAAGATTATGCTGAAGTCCTTCAACATATGATACTCTTGGAACTGTTGCGGTTTCAATGCTGAGTGTTCCATAACCTCTGGTATAGCCTTTTGCGTTGTCTCCAAACTCGATTTGGGGTCCTTCTTCAGTAGTATAATTCTTCAGTAGGTCCTTCTGGTATGTCATGTGTCTTGAGCATCCGCTGTCCACCCTGCAAAACAAAATTATATTTAGGTACCCTTTATTTTTGATTTTAGGTCCTTAGATGTTAGTTTTGGAAACCCAAATCTGTCTTACGACCCTGGTGGTCTCAGACAGTTTCTTCCCACTTTGATCAACATATTTGACCACTGGACTGGTCGATGCTGACTTCTGAGGCTTCACAGGTTCAGGAATCCTGATCTTCTGAATTGGTGTACTGCTGACCTTTGCATTCTGCACGAATTTCTTCTTCTTCTTCTGACTTTTAGGTCCTCTCCTGATTTTAGGATCATAATAATATGACCAATACTGAGCTGGATGTGTCAACTGCGGAGGTCCATACTGATCAGCCCACTTAACTTTGTTGGTTCCCCCTTGACTAACTGGGGTGATTTGGAACTGATCTTCTTGTCAGAATGCTGATAGCTGGGATGAGGTGCCTTCATCTTTTGTTTGTTCTTGGCTAGGGGGTTCAGAATCTCTGCGTTGATGGTCTCCCCTTGAACAAATCTATCAGCTAGCCGGTTTTTTGAGTGTACGGGGGCAGATGAGGAGGCTCCATGGCTGAATCCAAGTCCCTCCTTGCAGTGCTTAGGCTTGTTGCTTGCTAGCATCGCCTCAAGCTTCTTTTCAGCGCCCATGTACCGCTCTGTCATCAGTTTCCTCTAGACATCATCGCTTTTCTTCAGCAGTTCATGCTCGGTCTGAAGTCCTGACAACTCTTGCTTCAGTAGACTCAGTTCAGTATCTTTCTGAGTCAAGTCATTGTTCAGTACTGAGATCTGAACTTCTTGAGACTTGGCCATCAGAGAGTTTATCTCCTCCCTGAGTCTCAACACAAGTCCTTCTGACTCAGTAACAACCTGACTCTCCTGAGAAAGTCTCTGATTTTCCACTTTCAGGGTATCCAACTCCTGAAGAGTCTTACTGAGCTGCAGACTCGTCTGAATCTGCTCGTCGAGTAGTTCTTCATATGCGATTGCGACGTCCAGATTCTCATCTGCACCTGAAATAGTGTCGTGCGTGCAGTGTGAAGAGGAGTTAAATGGAGCGTGAGAGTTTACCTCATCCTCTTCTCCTGCCATGAGACACTTTTCAGCATCTTCTTCAAGCTCTACGGCCATGAATGTCGCTTCATCGTTTGATGAATCTATGAAGGAATCGACTTTATATGAGTCGTCTGAGAGTTCACCAGCTATATATGCTTGACGCTTCTTGATGAACTTCTCCCTTCGAGCTTTGCATGTTGAGCTCAGGACAATCATACTGATAATGTCCTGGCTTCTTGCAGTTGTAGCAGGT
Organism: Lavandula angustifolia; assembly: GCA_028984105.1. Lineage (NCBI taxonomy): Eukaryota > Viridiplantae > Streptophyta > Magnoliopsida > Lamiales > Lamiaceae > Lavandula > Lavandula angustifolia. Next base: position 13,572,618 of record CM054818.1, on the reverse strand, counting down.
AGTGACTTTCTCTTCTTTTCTCTCGCTGTCTTTCGACTGAGCTGAGTCCTCCTATTTCCTGCAGTTAGGAGTGCGCTTAGGTGTATATTCAGACTTACCCTTAGAGTCTCTGACGACTCTCGAGAGTTTTCTGCACCTCTCCTTCTCCTTCTGATACTTTACGGCAAGCAATGCGTACTTCTTAGCCAGGTTTCCTTCTTGTATGTTACTGAGTGAAGGTTCAACCTTGCTAGACGCCGGAGCCATTGTGCTGACTGATGCTTTAAAAGCATGGTCAATTTGGGTGTCAGCTTCAGCTCGCTGCTTCCTTTGAGGTAGACCAAACTCGAACTCCTCAGCTTTAAGTTCTGAAAAGATATGGTCAGGAGTAACAATATCTACATCAGAATGTCTCAGTAAAGTAGCAAAGGGAGTCCAATGACCGTCTGGTAGTGCCCTCAAAATCTTGAGATTCATTTCTCGGTTGGAGAACGTCTTTCCCATCCCATTGATGGTGTTCATCAGATCCGTGAATCTGACGTTAAGATCTTCAATCGTGTCACCAGGCATGAGAGAGAGTCTCTCCAGCTTCTAAAGTTCCAGCGCCAGTTTATTCGCTTTGATCTTCTGAGTCCCCCGACTCAGTAGCGCTAGAGCATCCCAGAGCTCCTTCGCGGACTTGCAGTCCTGAACTCTCCCGAGATAAGAACCGCTCAGGGTAGTCAGTATGGCATTTCTGGCGACTCGGTCTATGTTGTGTAGCTTCTTCTCCCCAGGGGTGAAGAGACTTCTGTCTTTAGGGATCTTCTTCCTGGTCACCATGCCTCCTCCATGTGTTGGGCCTCTGTCATGCTGTCGTGGAGGGAAGTCAAATGTGCCTCCATTCTGACTCGCCATACCCCGTAGTTCTCTACTGAGAACATGGGTACCATCCTGATCTGTAACGCCCCAATTTTCATAACTTTTAAGGGGACGTCACCTCGTGCATAACATTTAATTTTCTCAATTTAATTTTTCAAAAATAATAGATTTATAATAATAATAAGGTTTTAATGCATTTCAAAATAGCGGAAATCTTAAATCAAAAATATGTTCACCTATTAGTTCGCGGAATTAAATAAAAATAATTGCATAGTTCAAGATAAAACTAAATTAATAACGTGAAAGTTTCATAATTCCTTTTCTGTGTATGACCATCACCATCCGCCACTTATCAGACATTGAAAATAATGATATGAATGAAAAATGATATGCAGTGAAAATGTTTTCTGGATCCGTTCAAGTAGACCAGTTTCAGAATAACAAGAGTCTTATAGAACTCCTGCTCTGATACCAATTGTTGGCCCCGAGATTAAGCGTTCAGGTGTAAAGAGGGGGGGAATACACCTGAAAACAATTTCTCAACTTTAAACGCGAACAGTCCTTTTCATGAGAGTTCCGTAGAGTGACTGGATCACGTGGCAGAGCGACTGACTTCATTGAGGCCTGCTAGCTGACTTGAGTCAGAATTCAGTACCGTTTAGCTGAAGTTCAGTATAGTGCGGAAATGTGTAGGCCCAAATTCAGTTGAGTTAGAAAACGTTTTTAAGAAAACAGTTTTAGTATATTAGTGCGATCGATTAAGCTTTTCTGAAACTCAGTTGAATGATTTTAGAAATATTTTCAGTATGAACAGTAATCAATGCAATAGTAAAAAGACAGAACACAAGCAATTTTAAAGTGGTTCGGATCCAACAATCCCACGTCCACTGTCCCGAAAGATCAGGAAGCTATTTATTATACTGAGATAGTCTCAATCGGTTTGTACACTGGTCAAACAATGGTCTTGAGATTTATACTGAGCAAGTCTCAGTTCACAAGGTATCAAACTAAAGCATTTGACAAAATCTCCAACTATGAAGGAGTCCTTTACAATAAGGATCAGTTCAGATATGAACTCCTCCGTCTAAGCTATGGATAAGATCTGATGAGCTTAGGTTAGAGGGATAGGGAATGATAAAGTGGCTTCTAGAGCGACGAACGGTTAAGTATGAACTTGGGTTCGTATTCAGTCGCTTGGATATTAGAGGCTTTATAATCTGGTTCAGCTTGGTTCCCTATGAGCAAGGATGCCGCCTTTCGCCGGAGATTACTCTGTGAAGATCTTGCGGAAGGCTTAAGTCATTTCGAGTTGCTCGTGAATGCTCGTGTGTTCTTGGTCTCTTGTGAGCTTCAATTTGAAAACATCCCTCTATTTATAGAGTAGAGACATGGATAGATCCGTTGGAGACGACGATCCATGTGTCTCTCTCTTTTGGGTAGCTAACGGCTCTTTCAAAGATGGTGGCAGAGTCCTTTCCCTCCATTTTTGGAAAGTTGTTGACTTGCAGCTTTAATCAGAAAGTGGACAACTAGCCGCTCGTCATTGATCGAGGCTGAAGAAAGTAGGTGAGACAGAACAAACTTTAAGGTGGATCTGAAGCTGACTTCTCTATACCTCGTATGACTCTGCTGATTTGACTTAATAAATCCTGACAGTCAGAAGACTGTTCAGCCGTTACTGAGTCTGGTCTATATTCAGTAGCGTAGTCCTGCTTAGTCAGCTCTACTGAAGATCAACTCTGAGTTCAGTGAACTACTCCTGCTGAGTTCAGTTCCACTGACTCATTTTAGTATACTGCTCATGCTGAGTCCAGTATCACTGAGTCTTCTTCTGGTACTGAGGCTGATAATCTGTTGAATAGCCAGCGGACAGAACTGAGCGCCTGAACCAAATGAAGAGTGTCTATTGAGTCTGAAACTCTCAGAGACAAAACAACAAGTTACAACGGAATGGTTCATCAGTCAAAGTAGGGTTTTGGGATCTTTAAATCTTCAGAGCACTAGGATACTGAGTTATCTCCCAACAATTTGTGGAGGGAGTGAATTATCTCCCAACATACATTCTGTAGAAGATCCTTTATTAGCCGACTCAAAATGAAGACTCAGTACGATCAACTTTGATCTCCTGGTAGGCTGCACTCACTTGCAGGCCATACGAGGAAAATCGTCTACCTAATCTTTATCATTCAAATGTCAGCAGAGAGCATTCACTATACGAGGTTCAGAGAGTCAACTTAGGTAGAAGACTGATGTCTGACAAGTCTCACCTACGCGATCAGAAGGTTTATCTGGCACTGAATTCGTTAAGTAGCAAATCTCAGCAGTTAGCTGACCTTCACGTTTGAGGATAAACTTACAATTAGGTGTATTAACCCCTCCCCCCCCCAACACCTGATACTCGTCTCCGGACCAACAATAGTAAACTACTAAGTCTATCAGCTACTGAACTCTATCTACCCTACTAAGCTCCTAACATGATGAGCTCAACTAAACTATTACATTATATTGGTTCATCACTCTGCTAGGGGTTTTGAGATCTTCAAATTTTATACTAAATCATCACCCAACAATTTTCCCCTATTTGGTGATGTCATGACCATTACAATTCAAACTATGAATATGAAAACATATAATAAGCAATAAGCAAATGTGTGAGTATGTATTGATCACTTATGTTATTAGTGGTGTTCAAATAAATACAATGGCCGTTACGACAATAAGTAGTTGTCTGGCCAAAAGAAGTGATACTGATTTCATTAAGAAATATGTGAGTTTTACAAGTACAAGAATCTTCCTATCACTAGAAAAGCTATACTGGACTAATCAACTACTCCTCTTGGTTCTGAACATCTGTAGCTTTGCTTTAAACTCAATTGATTTCATCTCGGGCGGTTCAAGTCCATAGGCTCTAAAGATTCCTGACCTGAGCTTTTTGATTTAATGTTGATTTGCCTTACTCTTCAGGTTCAGTGCCTTCTTGGTCATAGCGATTCTCACTTCTTCTTCTATCTCCTTCGTACATATATTTCCTTCTAGAGTCATTGGAGGAGAAAGAATTTTGAATTCTAGCGCCTTGAGAGGTAATCCTGCTTTCTCTAGTAGCTTCTGAACTTCAATATAAATATCAGTAACAGTGATGGATAAGATTTCTTCAAATAGTTGATCAATATCTGTTGAGCTTTCCCATGTTTTCCAAATGTGTTTGATAAAATTAACCGTGATTGCTTCCCACTTCTCACTTATTTGCCATCTTATCTACTTATCAGTACGAGGGGTATACGGGTGTTTTCAAGTTATTCTTCTTGGTACCTCGTCTGAAAAACTTAGAAGTCGTTGGGATTTCTCTGATCTTCTCCAGAACTCTCTCTCTCTCTGGCTTCTATCTGTGTTTTGGCTATTTGTGCGTCCAGTTCAACTTTCCTTAGCCTTTCTCCTGCCTCTCTTATATCTATGCCTCTCTCACGGGCATCCCATAAAGCTTTGGCTTCTGCTTCGTGAGCTTTAGTTATTTTGGTTGAAGGAATATATTGGTCAGTTGTACTCTTGGCTTCAGCTTCTGAGTCTTGAGCATCAGGCGACTCAGTTGCTTTAGACTTTTCAGTTTGTTTAACCTTTTGATCTTTTGCTGTTGCGGCTCTAGTATGTCTTGGTATGACAGTCCTGGCTCTTCTAGGAACTGTCGTTTTAACCATAACTGTCTTCTTCTGAGCTTTTTTATTGACAAGAAGTTCTTCTTTTTCTTGAAGTCGTTTTACTCATCTTTTTTTTTTTAAATAAAAAAATTGGAAGAGGGGGAGGAGAGCTTCTAATGTTGGTTAGGGCTTTTCTTTTATCTTTTGAGCATATGATTGGCTCATCCTTGTCAACGAATTTAGCAATCTCTTCAATGGCAGCCTGAGCTGAGGATCCTTCGTCTAAGCCTCCAACTGTAGTAGGTACAATAGCTCTTTGCCTCTCTTCTCCTTATTTTTTAATATTAAAGTGATTAGCTAAGATTTTCACCTCTTCTTCCTTAATTTCTTCTTCCTCCTCTCCTTCCCCCTTTTTTGGCATCATCAGCCTTTCTTAATAGGGTGTGAGGGTAGTTACCTAACGACTGAGGCCTTCAACTTGATTTTTGACAATGTCAATTCTTGCCTTGACGTCATACACAACACCTGAGAAGGATTACCAATTCTTCTCATGATCGTCTCTGATGACTTTCATAAATGTATTAGTGTCAGCTTTGTACTTCTTGAGGGAGTCATTCAGGAGGTGTGAAGATTCTTCGCAAATGAGCGTTAGAGTAAATGCCTGTTGAGTAAGTGCCTGAGAGATACTCGCAGTTGCAAGCTTGTTTCGTTCTTCAGTAATCTTCAGTAGTTCCTTCAAAGCTTCTAAGCTAGGTCTTTCTTCTAAGTTGATAAGGTGGTCAGGAGGATTGTGTCAGTATATGGAGTTGGAGTTGTACTAATCCTCTTGACTTCAGCAGTGAGAGCATCAAGCCTCTCAGTCTATGCCTTAGTGTATTGAAAGCACTTTATCTGAATATCCTTAGCAAGGAGTCTGTTTTTGTCTCCCTGTCGTTTCGGGGCCTTGTTAATACTTTTCTCAGATAGGTCTTTTATGGGCTTGGTCTGATAACGAGAACTATTGTGTCTCTGCTCAGTTGTAGTGATTGGTTGTTAATTTGAGGAAGTAATTGCTGCTGTGACAGCACCAGATGGAGGCGGTGTGGGTGAGTCGTCATGATCACTGGGAGAATTACCCTCAACAGATTTTCCCTGATCTGTATCCTTGGGTGTTGAATCCTTATCAGCATTTGTATCATTATCATCATCATCATCATTATGTTAACTTGGAGTGGGCGATTCAATCCCTTCTTTCATGCTTAGCGCGAGAAGCACATGAGATCTCAAATCTTCCATTAATGTTATGTCAGAGGGTTCGCCATACCCAATCTCTAACCTCAACTGCAACTCCTCTGCTGTCAGCTTGTGTACAATTCGTAGTTCGATGGTCCCATAGAGAGTATCCTAGTCCAAAACCTGAGACACATCTCGGGGTGATATGAGATCTCTGGAATTAGCTCAAAATTTTCTTCTTCAGCTCGGTTCTTAGTTGATTGTACTGTGGCGGGTAGATCATCTGAGACTTCAGTCACTAGAAGCTCTTGTATTCTGACCAGTTGCTCAGACTAAGCCTCTTCAAAACTGACCCTCTTAACTTTATCTTTGAGAGCGGCCTCCTCCTTTCCAGACTCTGAATCTTGTATAACTATCTGCTCAATGATAGTTATAGGGATACCAGTCTTTTTAGCGAGCTTCCTCTTCTTTGAGGGTCCAAGTCGTGGTGCCTGAGAGATAGGCGTTGAGCGGTTGACTGCTATTCCACGTCCCATAGATTTTTTACTCGTTGCTTTATTCCAAAACTTGACTAACTTCAGATCGAAGTATTTGAAGTTATCATAAGTGACTTTGCCTGGGCAAGAGTCTGTGATCGTAATGGAGACTCTACTTCCATATAATAATTTCCCAACTGATGTGAGTCTTAAGACTCCATCTGTATCTTCAACAAACAACTGAGCCTGAGTGCCTAGCTTATTGGTAAAGAAATTTACCCAGTTAACACAAACTATGTCAAATATTACCATCGTCATTTGTAACTTATGCTTGGAGAGTTGTTCAAATGATCTTGTTGAACTAGTCAGGATATGAGAGATAATGCCCATCGTCATTTACAACAACTAATTCTTTGGGAAAGCAACTTTAACATTCACGTCGTCACATCCACAAAACCTTTGAAGATAGGCATTAATTTCGGTTTCCTTGTATCCGATGGGTGAAATATCCTCGTTGGGTAGATTAAAACTCTGAATAAGATGGTTCTACAGGTTGGTGAGGGCAACTCTCAGTTCCCATTGATGAGGCTTGACCTCTATGTGATATGTAATAGATGATATATCCATCTCATTATCATTGTAACACCAAATCTTGTAAAATAATTCGGCCACTTGTTTGGGAAGGCAGACATGGGATTGCCGTGTGAAGAAGATCTCTAAACTAGATGCAGTCATAGCATCATAAATAGGCTCCATGAACTCCAAATCGGTTCAAACCATCACAAGTGTTGGGTTTGTACACTGATAGCAGTCTATGTATTTGCTTGTATACAATGTTTCCTGTTACCACTATTATTATTCTCCAATCTGATTATAATAATTGCGCAATTTAGTCATTTATCTCACATGAGTTATATCATACAGTGTGTTGTAGATCACAGAAGACTGTAGTGATTGGTTGAACTAGTGAGATATAAATAGTCATCACAGACGAGGCAACTTTAGGACAAGTTACCGGTTTAGGCTGCAACATAAATAAGAAGTGACTTGTCTTGGTCACTTGTCTATGTTGATACATTTTATGTATTGATGGATCGCAGTGAGACATGTTCTTCTATCTGACCCGTGTGAAGAACCAAGGTCTCGAAGACTCAGCTGATCTTAAGCTTAATGAGATTTCAGCTGAGTGCACGTGACTAGCTATCACTTTGACTTACTATGGGTGAGGGTCACCGGGACCGTATATCTCTGTATCTTGGGTGAGTGTTGTTGCGTGTAGCTCAGGCTGGTTATCTGCATCATGCATCCGTATCCCATTATAGGGTTGATGATATCCCCTTGAGGAACTCGAAAGGTTTATCATGCTAAACCCTACAGGTTGATTAAGTTCAAGTATGATAATAAGGTCGAGTGGTACTACTCAAGGATAAGATATTAATTGTATTAAGTAGTCAGTAAACTTAATCAATTAATGGATATTTGATATCTTAAATACGGGGATTAACTGAAGTTAAAAATACAAGCCCTAACTAAACTTTTGGGATAAAGGGGTAAGTCAACATAGATTCTTTAGTGGAATGAATCTAAGTTTGTGAATTAATAATACTCTGGGCTGAGTATGGAAAATTAATTCACTTGAGGCCCGACTTTATTTCTTGTATTAGGTCCCTGGTCTGGCCCAAGCATATGCTCACTCGTATGCGACATTCTGTCAGACTCACTAGGCCACTTAATTACCTGGAATTGTTTAGCCCTTTATTGGACCAAAACAATTGGTAATGGTATAGTGGCCCCTTTCACTATGGGATGGGCTTGGGGGTCAAAGGCCCATTAGGGTTTTGACCAAGCCCTTATAAATAGTGGGCAAGGGGCCACTTCTTCATAACTTGCCTTTAGTTGTGTGTGCCGGAAAAGAGTGAGTCCGAGTGTTTTTAGTCGTGAGCTTTCTTGCACCTCCGTCCATCCGGGGTTGGAAGCTTGGGCACGGGAACAGTCCAGAAGACCTTTTCTGGACCAAGTCGAAAAGATCGTATTCTAGGACGATCGCTAAGGTATGAGATTCTTTCCCTACAACTGGTATCAGAGCTAGGTTTCTAGTTCTGCATTTTTTTTATTGTATGGATGATTTATTTTCTTGTTCGTCATCGGGTTCGTATTTATGGGACGGTCTATGTGCCACTTGTTTTGATCTCGGATATGTAATCTTGTGATATAAATCTACGAGTAGACTATAGCCAATGTGAATATTATGTATCTGTTTTGATTATGTAATTGGTTTTGCGGATTGGTTCGTTGTTGGCGATGAGAACATAAAGTTTTGAACGGTCAAAACCCTAGTTTTCTCGGATTTGACCGGTTGAATTGAGCACCACCGGAGCTATCCATCGAAATCGGACAGCAGCTGGGGGAGGCAATGGCAAGCCGCAGCATGTGGCAGCGCGCACGATGGCAGGCAGCGGCCCCGCGGTGGCGTGCATCGGTGCGCAGCCCAAATCCGACAAGATCTGGCGCGGAATTCACAGCTGCCAAGCTGTGCGCTTTCTTCGGCGGGTTCCAGGCGTCTCCACGGTGGTATCAACGGTGTGCTAGGCGGGGAGCATCACCGCCGATGAGCTCCAGATTTGGGCGCGACAGGCAGCGGTCGATCTGCTTCAGCAACGCGCAGTCGCGGCGGTAGCGTGCTCGGCGGTGGGTTGTGGTGTCGCGGCGATCGCGAGGGCTGCGGCAGCGGCCCGCGCCAGGCGGTGGTTCGCCGGCGACGGCCCCTTGCTGCCCGCTGCGTCCTCTCTCTCGCTCCAGCTCGCTGCTGACTTCAACAGGCGGGGAGCTGACGTCAGCCCTAGCCTGCTGACGTGGCAGCCCTTGCTTGGGTGATAAATTTCGTCCGTTTTGTCCCATTTCTTCATCTCCGGGCTCCATTTTTTCGAAGACATGTATTTGTTCGGGCCATGTAATAGATTGATTTTATTTTTCTATGTGTTTGGACCTGACAACGACATTTATTTACCCACTTTATTTATGTCGCGGATGTTTAATTTCATATTTTAGCATGATTAATTGTTTTATTAATTGAGCTTAGAGATCATGAAATTAGGGCTTTAACTCGTAATATAAAGCATGAGTTAATTTTCTCCGAGCTTGTTTTATTAAATGTGATTAGAATATTTATGCTTTAGGGATTACGTGTTTTTGCGAGCCCGTTTCGACAAACCTTTTGAACCAAAGACTAAGCAAATATAATTTTGATAATTTTAAGGTTAATTAAATTATCGAAATAAGACCTCCACAAATTGGACCTTAGACAAAGTAATGGGGATCGTGGGTAAACGTCCACCCACGTGGCTTGCCTACCTTCTTTATTCATAAGTTGTCAGATAGGTTTTCTATGAAAATATTCCAATAATATTGAGTAGTGGGAGTTAGGCCGTAAACGTCCACCACGTGGCTTGCGTGCTTGATTTTTCATAAGTGCTTTGGAAGATAGAATTAGAATAAGATGGCTATAGAAGTCGAATTGAAAGCGGTATGTTCTTCGTGAGGTACTGATTTCGAGAATTTGATTGTCTATTGTCAAATTGAGTGGTCAATGGTTAGATGTCACCGTGGGTACAATTCACTTCTCCGAAGTCCGTTTCCTCGTGTTTAATAGTGACATGGTCTAGTAATATCGGACTATTAATTGTATTTGTTATAAGGATATAAATTTGACATGGAATAGAATTAAAGTGATAGGTGAATAGCATTGTCAGGGGTTGCACGGGTAAACGCCCACCCACGTGGCTTGCACGTGTGATCTTTAGGCTTTTCGAGGTTTCAAATTAATATTGTTTTATCAACGGTTACAATATTGTTTTGTTACGAAATTCTTGTGCGATTGTTTTCTTACATGCGTTGTATTCATTTATTTTTCAGATATGTCTCTTAATCCCATCATTCACACTCTTACCAAGAATCCCTTAACTTGGAATAATAAATATGTTGAGTGGAAAAGAAATTTGGAATATGTTCTCATCGCTGAGGAACATATGTTTGTCCTAACCTGCCGATCTCACTAATCAGTCAAGTGATGCTGAGCGGGATGCAATGAAGGCATGGAAACGGTCAAATAACATGGCTAAGGCCATGATTATGTTGCTCATGTCGCCTGCATTGCAGTTGTAGCATCGGTCTTTCGCCAATGCACGCGATATTTGGGCAAATCTCGAGGAAGTGTATGGCGAGACTGATAGAACTGCTAGGTTCAACATCATGCGGGACATCCTGAGATGTTGCGTGGATGAGGGAAGTTCTGTGCATGATCACATCATGCACATGATTAATCTCATGGACAGACTTGACTTGCTCGGAGGAGGTATCGAGGTTGAGGTCAAGTGCGATATCATCCTAAATACTTTGCCCAAGTCTTTTGAGAACTTTCGCCTCAGCGCTGTGATGTCGAAGAGGGATTATACTCTTAATGAGTTACTCAATGACTTGGTCGCAGCGAAGGGAGTCATGGGCAAAGGTGCACAGGTTTTGAACACTTCCAGCTCTAGGGGCCCAAAGTTTCTTTCGAAAGATGGAAACAAGAAAAAGGGCAACAAGGGTGGAGTGTCCAAGTCAAACAGTGGGAGCAAACATGTAGATCCTTCTGGAGGCGTGACTAAGCCTAAGGAGAAGGGAAAATGCTTCAAGTGCGGCAAGGATAGGCATTAGAAGGCTGATTGCCCTATGCTCAAGGCAAAGAAAAAGGGAACTCGAATCGCTCTAGTAACTGAGATTGCGTTGGTTTCCTCTTCTACCCATGAATGGGTAGTGGATTCGAGGGCAACTGATCATGTCTGTTACTCCCTGCAGGGGTTTCTGCGGACAAGGGATCTGAGTGATGGCGAGGTGGTGGTCTCCATAGGCGATGGATCGAGAGTTCCTGCACTCGCCATTGGAGATTTATCTTTGCGTTTTCTAGATAAAGTACTAGTATTAAGAAACGTTTTGTATGTGCTAGACTTTAGGCGGAATATTATTTCTGTCAGTAAATTGTTTAAGCAGGATGGGTATAAATCTATTTTGATGATAGTGTTTCTATCATGCGAAATGATGATTTCATCTGCGGTGGCACATTAAACGGGGATCTTTATACTATATCTAGCGAACCTTTACCTTGTTCTTATGTTGCAACTACATCATCACCCCTTAAGAAGAGGAAACAATCTTCTAGGGAGAATCAAACATATCTTTGGCATCACAGACTAGGTCACATTAGTCTGAATAGGATCCAAAGGTTGGTGAAAGATAGATCATTGGAGTCTCTCCAAGTTGAACCATTTCCAACCTGCGAATCCTACTTGGAGGGGAATATGGTGACCAGGCCTTTTAAGGAAAAGGGCAATAGAGCCAAAGATGTGTTGGGATTAATTCATTCTGACTTGTGTGGACCTATGTCCACACAAGTCTGAATGTTTGAGAAATTCAAGGAATATAAGGCGGAAGTAGAGAAGAAGTTAGATGCCAGTATCAAGTTACTGCGATCAGATCGTGGTGGCGAGTACCTCAACCACGAGTTTAAGAGTTACTTGAAAGAATGTGGGATTACATCCTAACTGACAGCACCAGGTACACCTCAGCAGAATGGTGTGTCAGAAAGAAGGAACCAAACCTTATTGGTTATGGTTCGATCGATGATGAGTTATGCAACTCTGCCTGTTTCATTCTGGGATATCCCTTGGACACAACAGCATATTTGCTGAATCTAGTGCCATCCAAGTTGGTGTCTTAGACCCCTTTCGAGTTGTGGTTTGGGTGTAAGCCCAGTTTCAACCACATAAGGATTTGGGGTAGTCCAGCATATATGCTGAACAAGCAACCCGACAAGTTGGATGCTAGATCTGAGGCTATGCTCTTTGTAGGGTATCCTAAGGGAACGAAAGGTGGTTACTTTTATAGTCCTAAGGATCAGAAGGTCGTTATTAGCACCAACACCAGATTCCTTGAAGAGGATTATGTAAATAATCACAAGTCCAAAGTCGATGTTATCCTTGAAGAAATTCAAGGTGATAAAGTTTCACTCAACGAGCCAAGTGTGCAAGAAATGTTACAACAAGTAACTGCACAATCTGTTGACACAGAGCCAGTAACCACTAGGCGTAGTGGGAGGGTTATTATACAACCTGACCGATACATGTTCGTGGGAGAGACTTCGAATCTTCTCCCAGCAGACGAACAAGATGTAGTCGACCCCTGGACCTACGCCAAAGCAGTGGGAGATTAAGATGCAGAATCATGGCAAATCGCTATGGACTCATAGTATGAGTCCATAAGTGCTATGGATGTATACGAGAGCACTGAGCTACTGGCTAGATGCAAGGCCATTTGTAGTAAGTGGGTATACAAGAAAAAGTGAGGTCCTGATGGAGAGGTCACGGCTTTTAAAGCCAGGCTGGTTGCGAAAGGATTCACTCAGAAAGATGATATCGATTATGAGGAAACCTTTTCGCTTGTAGCGATGCTCAAGTCCATGAGAACACTCCTAGCCATAGCTGCTCACATGAACTGGTACAGCGGGTCAGCTCGGATGAAACTCAGCCGGAGGAAGTTGAGGAACCGGCTGGTTCTGAGGTCTCTTCCGAACAGTTGTCGATGGTGCAGATGACTCTTCTCGTACCACAGGAGAAGTCGCCACACAGATTCCTGAGATCTCTTCTCATCAGGATCTTGTCGACATAGCGATAAGGGCACGGACTCAGATATTGCTGAGGTTCCTGAACTAGGACATACTTGCAGAGCTAATCCAGCAGCACTCTGCATTGTCCCTCCTAGCAGAGGAACAGAGTCTGCAGTCAGCCATAGGGTTTGGGGAACCCGCTGACATAGCGTCATTCGAGGACCTGCGCTCAGCAATGCTCTACCTTCTAGAGATGAGGTCCTCACAGCAGACTGCCAGGAGCCCATCGTCGCCTTCCCATCATGATGATGATGATGAGGACCAGGCACCACCCAAGGACGCAGAACATGGAGATTCTGTTGAGGGAAAGTATCCCAACAAGAAGGGCGAGTCACCACCTCCACCTCCTGAATCAGGTGCCGCCCCAGTTGCTTCGACCAGCCGAAAGCAACAGCTCGCAGCCTCAGAGCAGAGGCTCGGAACCTCGTCCTACCAGATTAGGCCAATAGGTTCCGTTTCCTCCAAGTCTGTTAACCGCGCTATCAGAAGCAAGGAGACAAAAATCATCTCATGGCTAAGGACGTCCACCTGAAGTAGGCGCAGTACACCAAAGCGCAGACGGAGAAAGTTGACAGACTGGCGAGCGCAGTCAAGAAGGTCTCTGACACGCCAACTCCTAATATTCAGGAGATCGTCGAGACTGCGCTGGCAGCTCAGAAGGCGGACTTGGCTGCTCAGTGTCAGCAACTGCTCGAAGCCCAACAGAAGAAGTTTGCTGAGCAGCTGACTGAGAGCTTAGCCACAGTCCAAACCACCATGGATGAGCGCAACAGGATGGCCACCTCCAATGTGCAGAAGGCTCTAGAAAATCAGGTGGCCGCCCTGAAGCTCATCCAGGCAGAGATGACTGTCTCCCACGACACATCGCTTCTAAAACAGAGGCAAGAAGCAGCAGCCCACATTCGCCAAATCCGCAAGGATCAAGAAGCTGACTGGGAACATTACTGCGATGTCGTCGGAGACTTCAACACCATCACCACTTCCATCAAGACTGCTATCTTCGAGCTTCAAAAGGACGTAGCAGCAATCAAGAACCTTCTGACCTCGGTTGCTGATGATGCCAAAAAGGGGAAAGAAAGGGATGGAAGAGCTCAGGTGGGTGGGCAGTCAGTAGTGAGGGAAATCCTCAAGGGGGAAGGTTCAACAGCTCAGGCTGGAACCTGCTCAATTCCCCCTCCCACAGTCTAAATCCTTCAAGTCCAAACAACTCAGCTGCCCGAGCCTGTCGGAGGATCAGGTGAAGGATCCTCGGCTCAGGCGCAGCACATCGAGGAGGTCGCACGTTTTGTCGACCAGGAGGACGAACCCCTGCCACCTCAAAGGCCCAGGAAAGAGAAAGCTACAGAGTCTACTCCACCTCCTTCCCCGACACCCAAGTTCAAAACCTGAGCGGAGTAGGAGGAGTTCGAAAGAGGGTAGATCAGCAACTCCAGGACAAGCTGGATTATGAGCTAAGGCTGGAGGAAGAGGCTCAGAAGCTTAAGAAGAAAACGAGACAGACAGTTGCCAGAATGTCCAAGAGTCATGCCAAGAAGATCTTGGATGAACAGAAGAAGAAGGCTCAGCACTCTACTGATGAGCCTGCTGACTCGGACACTGACAACTTGCCCCTTGCTCAGAGGATGAAGAAGATTTCTACTCTTACACCTGAGCAGGAGGCAGAGGATAAAGCTACCTGGGAGGCCACGCAACAAGGGCTTAATCTCCGGAGAGGAGATAGAAGAGTTGCGGCCCTTAGGGAGAAGAAGAGGTTGGACGACCTGGCGAAAATCATCGAGCTTACTGACAAAATCGCTAGGGAGGCAATCCTCGACAAGAGCAAATAGGTGCCAAGGACTTCCAAGTTCTTCCGACGAGGTGCACAGAAAGCTTATCTGAAGAAGACTCCGCACCGCCGTGTTGACAAGTGGATTTCCTGGAACCTGAATAAGGAGTGGGAGGAGCTGAAGATTGATTTCATCAAGGCATACTACGTGTGGCAGTGTTATCCTGCTGAAGTGTCGGCTGCTGATCTCTTCGACGAATTCATCTATCAGTACGACGCAAACTTCAGAGCACAAATCAAGTTACTTCTTTTCAAGGAGACGCTGCCACTCGTTGCCCCTGCCTACAGACAGCTGACTCCTCCCATGACCTCTCGAGGAGTTATATGCACTAAGGAGATTGAGGATGAGGTCGGAGCTGCTGCTCATCACAACGACTTAGATCCTTTGTAGCCAGACGATCTCGACGACATCCAGACCCTCAGAGCCAGAATCTACAGATCTTACGGGTTGGATCCTCCTGCTGCTAAGTCTGCCGAGTTCAAATACAAGATCAAGAAGTTCGGGCGATAGCAGTAAATGATATTCTCCTTGTATATAAGCTAGGACTGATTGTAATTTCTCTTCATATATATTATATCAGTTCCTCGCTTGGCCAGATAACTACTCATTGTCTTATGGCTGTGTTTATTTATCTTTATCACAACTGATCACTGAAGTGATCTGACACACACACACGTAACCTATTTCTCTGAT
Source organism: Lavandula angustifolia (assembly GCA_028984105.1). NCBI lineage: Eukaryota > Viridiplantae > Streptophyta > Magnoliopsida > Lamiales > Lamiaceae > Lavandula > Lavandula angustifolia. The sequence continues at coordinate 13,557,239 of CM054818.1, read as the reverse complement.
ATGCCTATCTGTTATCTGCTGATTACCCTGTTTTAATTGCTCAGTTTTTACTGAAGTCTCTTTGGGTTAGTAGTTTAGAACTTAGTATTTTTAGTGGTTTTGGCATCATCAATTAGGGGGAAATTGTTGGGTTATGAGTCAGTGGTTGATTTTAATCAACACTTAGAGGGTACTTAGCATTTATTTTATCAGTAGTTCTTGTAATAGGACTTATCTATTTTTCGGTAATGGGGGAAATCGTAGTGATTTAATGCTATGGAATTGAAGATCTCAAAACCCGTCTTGTACCCTTAGTGTAGTGTCGCTATGACTAGATGATGTAATAGGCTAGACTGATCATATTTTCATTATCTGTTTTGTCTAAGTCCTGTAAGGGGTATTTGTTGGTCTGAACTTCAGTAGGAAGTTACATTCCAGAACCCCGCGTTATCAGTTGTAAGAGCTCGTGTTCTCAGGTCATCAATTAACTTCGCTCAGTAGGAAATTCTCATTAGCTGACTCACATCAGTAGAAGAACACATGACAGAGCTCAGTGCCTTCAGAGTCATCAGCTGACTTCGCTCAGTAGAAGATTCCTTTATCAGCAGACTCAGACGAAGAAGACATAGATCGTATCAGATCTACAGTATCCGACAGGAAACGATCCGAGTTTCAACATCATTCGAAAGTCAGCAGAAGATCATACGAGGATGAGTGAGAGTCAACTCAGATGAAGACTGATGTCTGACAAGTCTCACCTACCACAAACCTCGACCAATGAGAAGCGGTCTAAGCCTTACTTGCTCTGACCAACTAAAGCTGCTCTCATGCACAATGACCAACTACTCTGCGACAACATTTCGAACATATGGCCGTTTTCCTTGGACGTTTGTGACACGTGGCATTGTCCCCTCCAACGGAGAAATGTCTGGGTCACAACTATAAATAAAGAAGCCTTTCTGAGCTCCACGCACGGGATATCAAAGGGATTATATGCTCAAGCATTCAAAACACTCTAGCACTTTCACGAAGATCCAGAGAAGAACTTGCTTATTAGAATATTTCTAGTTCTTCTCTCTAGAGTTTCTTTCTTTAGATCCCTCTTCTCTGTCTAAGCTCCATTGTTATATCCATAGCTTAGAACCTTCGAAGGAGTTCACATTTCGTGACTGTTCTTATTGTAAGAACTCCTTCATAGTTGGAGAACATTCCCTCCCCTTCAAACCTCGGTTTGTATTGTAAAGTCGCTAAGGACTATAACTTAGAAGGGTTTGTCCAGTGCATAGATACCTTGCTGAGGCTTGCTCAGATTAATCAACAAGACCTCCTGTTCAGCAGGACCGTGGACGTAGGATCTTGTGTATCCGAACCACGTTAAAAATCGCTTGTGTTATTTATCTATTTTATTGCATTGTTTTCAAACGACCTTATAAACTCATACTTTATATAAAATGTATTTAAAAGTGCACTAGCCAAAATTATTTGGTTTGCGAAAAACACGTTTTCAAAATGAGACGAAGTCTATCGGGCCCTACACACTTATCCGCACTAACTCTCCGACTGAGGATTTAATACTGACAGAAGTCAGTAGGAGAAACTCAGTATTTGAGTCACTTTTACCCACGATCAGAAGGTTACTATTTAGCACTGTTCATCAGTTGCAACCTACAACTCAGTTGTCCTTCGCGTTTGAGAAAAAGAAACTTGTACTCAGGTGTATTCACCCCCCTCCCCCACTACACCTGACACTCGTCTTCGGACCAACACTATGTTAGGTCGGTAGATAACCTAGCGGATCCGCTTACTAAGAGTTTGCCTCGAGATCAAATGTATAAACTGCTAGAGGAAATGGGAGTCAAATCCACAACTTAAGACAATTATAGTGGTAACCCAACCTTGTAGAGTGGAGATCCCATAAACTTGGTTCAATAGGAAAACAAAGCTATAAGAGTCTATTTGTGTAAACAACACTCGATAAAATTATTCCCTGGAAAGAGCAATAGAGTGTTGCTGACCTGTTATGTGGTGAGGTTAAGTCACAGACTTTTTAAGATTCTTGGAAACCTCAAGGAGGTAGAGTACGGCAGGATACTCGTGTAAGAATCACCTATGTAAGTGATAAGTGAGGGCCGAATCTATTCGATACTTATGAATCCAAAGAGGTTGTCCATGGCCAGAAATGGACACAAACGTGATAGCGGACGAGGTTATTGTCTGGGTATACACAATGGAGGAATAGTTCAAAACCTTGTGTTCTCTAGTCCGCCGTTATACTCGATAGCACTAACTAAGGATGGTTCAAGGTCACAAGCCACCTACCCTGATGCTTTATTGTCTCTTGAGGACTGAGCTTAGTGTCTGCATGCATCTGTGTTCTTAAAACCGGCCCGGTCATTGACCCTACCCTGTGTTTTTACCGGTTGAACCGATCGAACCGGTTCAACCGGTGGGTTGAGCCGGTGTGACGTCATAAATATATGATTATTAAATTATATAAATACATAGGTATTTTAATAATACTAATAAATATTAAAAATGACTTACAAATATATAAAATAAATATAAGCATATTTACGACTCCAACCAATGTGGGATGAGTGTAAGTAGTTAGATGAAAAAAAAAGTTGATGAAAAAGAAGAAGAAACCATCCCACATCGAATAGAGAAGAAAACCAAACAGAAAATTAACCTATAAATCCCTCCCTCCTTGTTTTAACAACTTGTCAACAGTTGGTAATAATAATTAGTCTACCAACATTAACATAAATGCAGTTTAAATTTATTAAGCATTTCTCATTTATGAAAATAGGGTTTTGCTTTCGGTTATCATACTAATTGAAACCGAACATAGATCGGTTATCGGCCAACAGAAAAACCGATCGGTTTTGAATTTCTGAAATCGAACCGATTTGCAACCCTATTTTTTTCAATTTTATTTTTTTTACATTCAAACCGAGTGACCGGCTCACATGTAGTGTAGTTGGTATTCCCACTTCTGCGCAAGTGGTTGATCTTGTGTAAGGTCTTGGGTTCGATTCCTGTTCGGGACGATTTCTAATAAAAATTTCCTTAAAAAAAAAAATTCAAACCGAGTTGACCTGGTTCCCGGGTATCGGTTCAACCGGTCGAACCAGTTGGGTCGCACCGGGTCGATAGCCAAAACGAGCCAGTACGTAACCCGGCCCGAATTTTTGACCGGGTCCGGGTCAAACCGGTTGAACCGACCGGGCCGAGCCGGGTTTCAAAACATAGGCATGCATGCATTTGGGCTATTTTCACTCATGTGGGGGACTGTTGGAAAATCAGCATTAAAAAAGTAGAATTTAAGCTGCCGAACAACACACTTTGACCGCAATTTCGAGCCACGTTTGCTATTTTTTATGGAATAAAATATAGAGCATCGAACTACGTTTCGAGTAGATGATCCTAGTGTATTTCGTTTCTTAATTCTAATTTTCGGTGAATGAGAAATAGTTGTTCGAACATTAGTGCGCGATGTAGTATTTATTGAAGTGGGAGTTGAAGAGTGGACTTCATTTAATTAAATTGTTCTCTTGAACTTGTTATATTAATGGAAGTGGTATAATCTTATTTTGTCACTCTAGAAATATATCATTTTATATGAAATATAAGTTAATATATGAATATATATATATATATATATATATATATATATGTGTGTGTGTGTGTGTGTGTTATAAGTGTGAATGAATTTGAAATGATTCAAATTCTTGTAACTCCTTCTTCATTGCTCCACTAACTCCTAATCAATTTTATCATGATGACAATTAATCATAGATGGAGGTTACATGTGGCAGTAAATGGCAAATAAAGTCCCATGCATTTCAAATGTGGGATAGCCCCTACAAATAGGAGGTTGTAGAGATCATTCCATACACAACATATCATCACATCTTCATCTTACATTAGCTATAGTTGTCAAACTCAAGTCCTCGCCTTCCGTCTAGTTCGTCGGTGTCCATTCGTTTTGCGGTGCTGCTACGCCGGACTTGAAGTCGTTTTATCTTTGGGGAGATTACGTCGTAACCGTGAGCACTACCGGTGCGCATTTCTCTTGCGGATAGAGATTCTATCTTGACTCGACTTTGCATTTGGTTATAATTTTGTTTCTTGTTCAAGTTGTAATTTTTCCATTTCCATTTCACGGGTTTTTGTATTCGGCAGATTCGTATATTTTGTAACATGTTTAGTGGGTGTTTGCAACTGCTTATCATAAACACTTTTTTATTTGTTTTTGCTTAAAGTTGAAAATAATTGCTTTTAAGCAAAAGCATGTAGTTTTTGGTATCAATAATAAAAAGCAGATATATTTGGTAGTTTCAGAAATTATTGTGCTTTAAGCACCCAAAAAGCATCTCAAAAGATGCTTAAAAAAAAACTGCTTAATTAAGCAGTTTAGTTGCTTAATTTTAGAGAAGCTGCTGCAGTAAACAGATTTACCAAACACAAAAAAAACTGCTTATGCTGCCAATAAACAGATAAGTGCTTAAAATAAGCATTTGCAAACACCCCCTTAGCCTTATTTTTCTATTGAAGAGACTTTGATTATGCATCTTGTTGTTGGTAGAATGAATTATGACTTTGATAAGGCTCAACAAGATGCATAAATCTATTCATATTAGATTCATACTATTTATTATGTTGGTAGAATGAATTTCAAAATATAGTAGGAATTAATATTCATAATTCATTAATTTATATTAGAATATGAGTATTTATTATACTTTGATAAATTCGTCATCCTTCATCATCAACATTTCAAAATCCCTTCGCCCAGTCTTGGAGATATGAGATTAAAATCGTTGTATCAAAAGTTATGGGATTAAAATCACGAGTAAATAAAAATTAAGGGACAAAAATCTTGGTGTTAAAAGTTATGTTACTAAAATCGTAAGTAATTAAAAGATACGGGAACCAAGAATGACACATTAAAAGTTACGGGACAAAAACATAAAAAATAAAAGATACAGGTCCAAAATTGCAAGTACTTAAAAGTTACGAAACTAAAACCGCAAGTAATTAAAATATACGGGACCAAAAACGCCGCTTAAAAAGATATGAAACCAAAATCGCAAGTAGAAGATACAGGACAAAAATGCAGCTTTAAAAGATACGGGACCAAAATCGCAAGTAAAGGAAAAATACAGGACCAAAATGCTGGCACGGAATAGCAACGACGCACAGGTGATGGAAAGCGGTGGCGTTTGCTGGCGTGAGCAGAGCTGATGGAGTAGAGTTAGGACTTTGATGAGCGTATAGGATTTTAGGCGAGCGAGTTGGGCAGCACTAGAGTTTGGGGCTAGGGTTCAATCAGATTTTTAGATATTTTTTTTTTTTTGGCTAATTATACCCACTTTATAATATATATAAAAAAGAATCTAATAATTTGAATATAAAAAATACTGTGATATTTAATTGGATTTAATTCATTTACAACCCTAATTATAGTTGTACTTGTAAATTGCTAAAAAGGTGAGATAATTGAGACCAAAATGAGGGAATTAATGAGATTGGTTCTGGAATGCCTACAGCGTACGCAGGTTTTTTTCTCTTATACGGTAAAGACGACGGATTTTGGGTGCAGGAGTAGGATCTAACTCAAAAAGCAAACCAAACAGCTATGTGAGAGATATACATTAAAAGAAAATCTTGAAAAATAAATAGATTATGCTTATTATCTAATTTGGGAGTATTAATTTATGCATTGAAGTGAGGAACGACGAATGCTTATAAATAATTCCTAGGCATTCGATATTAATGCAATTTACTATACTTACCTAGAAATGCAGAAAAAAAAATGTAACGTTTACTGAAAAAAAATATGTAAATGTTATTATAATAAACATGTAATATTTAATTATGTTTTACCAAATCTGTCACCACTTTCTTTCTCATTTTATATTTTTAACCATTTTTTTCTGGGAGCAAAGCAACCTTTCAAATTTGCAGTAGATACTATCATGGTCACATGAAAATATGTAGTGACTACTAATTAGGCCACGAGAATGAGGCACGTGTTCTTTTCTTTAATGGGAAATAATAAGAATCCTTAATGTTTATACTCATGGTATAATTCAGTTGTATGAGAATTAAAGTAAAGTAAATTTTGTCATGTTGAGATCATATAATGATTGAGAAGCTTAGTTTGTAATCGAAAATTATGAATATAAAATCCACCAATATCATTATATTTAAGATTTCCTTAAACGCATAGTAAATACGGGTTCAAAGAGAGAAATGGTAAACCGACATACGTTCTAAAAGTATTAGAAATTAGTTAGTAAATGGTAACTTGTTAATAAAACACCCCCTACGTGAGTTTTTATAAGCGATTTGCATTTAAATAATAACTTAAATTTACCATAATAAATTTTTAAAATCATGACTATTAATATTAGTAGCATCATTCTTTTATTATATAATCTGAAAGATTTTAATACATTATGACTGCGATTTCTTCCAATGTGAGAAGAATAATTGCAGTTTCCTAAAGATATTTACTATATTAATTTATTTTATTTATATATGTATATAATATAACATGGGTCGTCGAAGGAATGCTTGTAGCGCTGCCGCCCAGCACGATTTCACCTGCCATTTGGATTGGTAAAGATACGCATGCTCTCTCTCCTCTTTCTCACTCCCGTAAAAGCGTATCTGGGCTCGTTGATTCCCGGCGTGTCAACTTTCCTAATTTTTGTCTTGCAACCGCGCTGAATAAAATAGTGTTGTTGAGTCTTCACTTTTTTTTAGTCTTCACTTTCTTCATATTACGGAAGTCAACGCCATGTCTCTTCATCTCTCCACTCTTGCGTCCTTTGGCCCTAAGGAATCACAATTTCCAGTCTCCCGCTTTCCTCAAGCTTCAGGTAACCAGTCACTTTATCATTTATTTATATGCGTCTCGTCTTTGCTTCTTCTCTTCAGTTTGTTGGATGATTCCTTCTTTTTCGTTTCGATTACAATTTACACCGACCATAACTCTTTGTTGATCTAGTGCGTGTGCTTTAGCTTTAGCCTTAGCCGGCATTTATATGTTATTATATGCCTATGCTAATTCAGAGTCACGCATGCCAATTTGTTCTCTTATGGAGGTTTTGTGTGTGTATTTTGGCATTTACCTGTTTCGACGCAAATATAGGATTTACTATGTACAGCAATGAGAATGTTAGCAAAATTTGAGTTTCTAGATCATATTTTCTCATCACTTGGAGGCTTGGTGTTTGCAATTCTATCTCTTTCTTCTGTTGACATATTCTAGAATAAATCAGTGCAAATATGTTTACTTTGTTGTCAGCAGCTTCTTTGGATATCGGGCTTAAAAGAGCTACATCAGCTGAAATTGCCTTACTGTCAACTGTAAGTCTTTCCTTAATGAGTTTTTAGCTGTAAACAGTATCTGATTAGCAGACCATCCAAAGCTAGAGTTGTTTAATACTTTCACAACTTTACAGCACTTTGAGGAGACAAAAGGAAGGATAGCAAAGCTTTTTCATAAGGATGAACTTTCTGTTTCGACTTATGACACAGCATGGGTTGCTATGGTCCCTTCTCCAACTTCCTCAGAGGAACCTTGCTTCCCAGCTTGTCTAAACTGGTTGCTGGAAAACCAGTGCCATGATGGTTCATGGGCTCGTCCCCACCATCACCCTATGCTAAAGAAAGATGTCCTTTCTTCTACATTGGCTTGCATTCTCGCACTTAAAAAATGGGGAGTTGGTGAAGAACAAATTAGCAGAGGTGTGTTCCCTTGACATTTCTCTAAACTTTATAAAGGTTCAACCGATTGATAAACAACAACTCTTTTTGCAGGTTTACATTATATAGAGTTGAACTTTTCTGCTGCTAATGAGAAGTGTCAGATTACGCCCATGGGATTTGACATTGTATTTCCAGCCATGCTTGATTATGCAAGTGACTTATCTCTGAATCTGCGTTTAGAGCCAACTATGTTGAATGGTTTGATCAATAAGAGGGATTTGGAGCTGAAAAGGTGTTAATTGCCCTGTTATAAACTTTTAATTCATTTGAAAATTATGTTACTCTTTGATGTTCAAGATGAAATATAAGAGATAGGTTTTGTCTAGGTTAAGTCATCTTGTGATCCTAATTGACATTGTAGGGAAAAGAACATAAAATTTTTGGACTTTTTATCTAACTTAATATCACTTCTAATGGCTAAAATCAAATGGAAGTATGCAATATAGACTCTGCTTAGAACATTCTTACCAGTCATTCTTTTTGTTTTTTCATTCTATTGTATAGATGCTACCAAAGTAAATCAACAGAGAGGGAAGTTTACCGGGCATATATAGCTGAAGGAATGGGAAAGTCGCATGACTGGGATGCGGTCATGAAGTATCAAAGGAAGAATGGATCTCTTTTCAACTCTCCCTCCACCACAGCAGCTGCTTTTATTGCCCTTCATAATTCTGACTGCCTCAATTACCTAAATTTAGCCTTAAAGAAATTCGGGGGCGCAGGTATTTTTACTGGATACTCTGTATGTTAAGAATAAATTCATGAAACCTAACAATTTTTATCTTTAATTTTTCAGTTTCTGCAGTTTATCCTCTAGATATATATTCTCAATTATGTTTAGTCGATAATCTTGAAAGGTTGGGTATCAGCCGGTATTTTCTTTCAGAAATTCAACACGTGTTGGATGAAACATACAGGTAATCTGTGGCATGTACATATGTTTATCAGTTCTACGTATGTTTATCTAGCAAATAGTATGAGAGAGTTATTTTGTATTTGACAAAGATGCTAATTTATAATATTCATTTCTCTAAATGTTGGTCCATAAAAGGTGTTGGCTGCAAGGCAATGAAGAGATATTCATGGACGACTCAACTTGTGCTTTGGCATTCCGAACATTGCGAATGAATGGATACAATGTGACTTCAGGCCGGTTTAGAAGCCAAAACATCATTTTTTTCCTTTTCTTCTTTCATTTGTTGAGAATATAGTACTTAATTTGGGGAACTCATAATAGCTTTGCATGCTGTGCAGATCCAATCACAAAAACTCTACAAGAGTGCTTTTCATGTTCCTACGGTGGAAATATGACAGACATTAACACAACTCTTGAATTATATAGGGCATCTGAACTCAAACTATATCCAGATGAAAGAGATCTGGAAATACAAAATTTAAGGCTTAAAAATTTCCTTGAGCAGGAACTATCTAGTGGTTTTATTCACTCATATCAACTTGGTAGAAATATGAAAGCAGAGGTAGATCTTCTATTTGAATTCACACAGCTGAACTTTATTCAGCATGGAATCTTGAGTTAGTTACTGTAGAATCTTCTCATTTCTCAGGTGAACCACACTCTTGAATATCCCTTTTATGCAATTTTGGACAGGATTGCAAATCGAAAAAGTATAGAGCATTACAACCTTGATAATACAAGAATCCTGAAAACTTCATATTGGTAGTACCTGGTGAAAAGTCCCTCTCTCTCTCACACACTCTGTCCACATTTGAACTTATGCTTTGTTTTGTAATGTTTAAATTGCAGTTTGCCTACTTTTGGCAACAAGGATTTCCTATCTCTGTCAGTAGAAGACTTCAATCAATGTCAAGCCATACACCGTGAAGAACTCAGAGAACTTGAAAAGTATGCATCACTAGACAGCATACCAAGGATACTACTGACTTACCTGCCACTATCTAGATCACATTATACTTTGCCTTATATCTTCAGATGTCAAATTTTTAAGATTACTAATTTTGTTCAAAGATTAAATGTTTCCAAAATTGAGTCTAAAAGCAGCATTGGACATTTAATGCTCAAAGAAATTCTACAGACTAGGCAAAGGTTATAGGTTAAGTTGTAGGTTTCCGTATTAACTTGATGAAGGCTAAATATCCTTCTTAGTGGTTTGCTGGAGAAAGGTACCTTACAATTTTATGATGGGAATGTTAGAAAAAGTCCATACTTGATCGTAGTCAGGATACCGTATCTGCTTTCTTTTAAATTGACCTGTAATGCTTGTGTTTCCTTAGATGGGTGGTAGAGAACAGATTGGATGAGCTAAAGTTTGCTAGGAGTAAGGCTGCATACTGTTACTTTTCTGCAGCAGCAACCATTTTTTCTCCAGAACTATCAGATGCACGGATGTCATGGGCCAAAGGTGGTATTCTAACCACAGTAGTAGATGACTTTTTTGATGTTGGAGGTTCTGTTGAGGAATTGAAGAACTTAATTCAATTGGTTGAATTGTAAGTACCCCTCCCTATTAGGATTTGCATAATATTATGATGATCTGGAAGTAACTGTTCGTCATCATTCCGGTCACAGATGGGACGTTGATGTTAGCAAAGAATGCTGTTCCTGTAACGTGCAGATAATATTTTCAGCACTTAAGAACACAATATGTGAGATTGGAGATAAAGGATCCAAGCTACAAGGATGTAGCATTACACACCATATAATTTCCATTGTGAGTTCCCTTACCTTTCACCGACATCTTATACATATGCATAAAAATGTTGGCAGAGGGTCTAAGTTGGGCATGCTATACTGTTACACGTAGTAAGATTTCCATTACTTGCTTCACTCTCAGATGGGGCACATAGAACTGCTTCCATCATACTGATCTAGATTATTTTGGCCCTCTTTATTGTATTTCCTAGTTTACCTTTTTTGTTCTAGTTTTGATATTTTCTGCTTGCATCTTCAGTGGTTAGATTTGATGTATTCTATGATGAAAGAAACTGAATGGAGTAGAGACAAGTTTGTCCCGACAATTGATGAATATATGAGCAATGCATATGTATCATTTGCTCTTGGGCCAATTGTCCTGCCTGCTGTTTATCTTGTCGGGCCGAAGCTCTCGGAAGAGATGGTTAACCATTCCGAGTACCATAACCTATTCAAAATGATGAGTACTTGTGGACGTCTTCTAAATGATATCCGTGGCTATGAGGTATTAACCTTCACATGATTCTTTATTATGCAGACGTCCAAATTTCAAAGTTGATTATTCTATTGTCTGCAGAGAGAACTGGAAGATGGAAAACTAAATGCATTGTCATTGTTCATGATGAATAATGGTGGTGAGATGGGTAAGGAAGCTGCTATTTCTGAGATGAAAAGTTGGATTAGCTGCCAGAGGACAGAGTTGCTTAGATTAGTTCTGGAGGAGAAGAGTTGCCTCCCAAAGGCCTGCAAGGAATTATTTTGGCACATGTGTTCAGTGGTGCATCTGTTCTACAGTAAAGATGATGGATTTACTTCCCAGGATTTATTTGGAGTTGTAAATGCAATTGTTCATCAACCTATTGTTCTGAAGCAATGAGGATAAAGAGACTTTGTGCTTTGTGATTGAATTTAAAAATAAGTTTGCTAATAAGCATTATCACAATAGTTTCTTTGAAAGTTCGATTACTGACAAGCAAACAAAATAAGATCTGCAAGTAGTGATATGGAAAACAAAAGTTTCTTCAACAAAGAAAATAACAAGCAGTGATGACATGGGGCTTCAGAAGGATTTCTTTTCGTAGGAGACCAGTCCATGGACACCCCCTTCAACTTGGGCTGCCCCAGTTCTAACCTGGACAAGTAGAATGATGAATAGTGTAAGTTCCAAGCCAACTCATCCTAAGCAAATTTTGAAACACAGATTTAGAATTCTCGACTAACCTCTAGTCTAAGCTCGCTTGATCGCAAAAGGTCATGTGCGGACTGAAGGGAAGACGCACCAAGATCCTGCAATCCCTGCTTCACAGCTTGCATTGTGTAGGGGATGAACTTCAAGACCGAACCCTTATCAGCCACTGCACCAACCACACCCTGAGCAATTTTTAGCTTAGCTTTATCGCCCAAATACCGGGCATCACTCCCTTTTGTCATTGCTTCAAGCGATCCCATGCCACGATACTTTTTCACACGCCGATCGCCCTAAGTCAAACAAACTATAATGATGTAGGGACTAATGAAAATGGATGGCTGATAAAACATTAATTGGTTACGACTATTATACCTGATATACATAAGTACCAGGAGCTTCATTGCTTCCAGCTAAAAAGCTTCCCATCATCACAGTTGAGGCCCCTAGGGTCAGAGCTTTCACAATGTGGCCAGAATTTGATATTCCACCATCAGCAATAACAGGAACACCACTCTCTGACGCAATTGATGCAACCTTATAAACAGCTGTTGCCTACACAAGTTGAAATAATAACTAACAACAGAAACACAGAGGAGGTATCACATATGAATCAAGTATGAATGAATGAATTACCTGTCCGCGTCCAACCGCACATACTTCTTGGGTGGTGCAAATAGAACCCGATCCCATTCCAACCCTCAGTCCATCCACCCCTGCCTGAATCAAGTTCTGAGCTTGATACGCCGTCACTACATTCCCACCAATCAAATCCAATCCCGGATACGTCTTCTTGATATGCTTGACCATCTCTATTTGATAGATGGAATTACCTTGAGAACTATCCAGCACCACCACATTCACTCCTGCCTTCACTAACTGCTCCAATCGCTCCTTATCCGACTCCCGAGTTCCAATTGCAGCACCCACCAAGAAATTCCCATCTGCATCCAGCGACGGTAATCCCAACTTCGGAAACCCCTCAATCCTTTCCACGTCTTCGCTAGAAACCAAGTTCACGATTTCTTCGACCCCGTCGCCGTTATCCCTGGCCAGAGGGACAAACTCGCTCTTATCCTTGCTCAAATAACCGGCAACATCTTCTAAGCTGTAACTAGCCGGAAGCGTAATCGATGACTTGGTCATGTAATCAGAAACCCTAGCTTCCTTATCGTCCAGTTTCTGCCAATCAGATTTCTTCACCAAACCCAAAAGCTTTGAGCTTTCGCTGCCCGACTCGGTCACGAAGATGCAGGGAGCGGAACAGAACTCTTCCGCCGACAAAATTGAATCCGAGACGGATTTACATACTATATCATAAGAAAATGGTATTCTGTGCGATTTAGCTCGGCGAAGCAGGGATGCCTGATTAGAAGTGGAGGTGTTGTAGTGTAAAATACCAATACCGCCGAGCGAAGCCATGGCCACGGCCATGGAAGATTCAGTGACGGTGTCCATCGGAGACGAGACACATGGTATCGCTAGAGCCACGCGTCGGCTGAGCTTGGTGGAGAGAGAAACGGCGTCGGTAGGAAAGTCGATGTAGTGCGGAAGGAAGATAACATCGTCATACGTGTAGGAGTATCCCTGGTTGAACAATTTTGTGGCCGGAAACCCATCGTCGATTAGATCCATTGCCCTAGGCGAAGTGCAGGTTTCGTAGGTGTGGCGGGCGGCGATAGTATTTGGATTTCTGGTTTGGTTGGCGGCGTTGGGAGACTGGACTAGGTGTGTTATATTTGTTGATGATATAGTAGCGCACTTACCTTTAAATTATTAATAACTAGTGATGTGCGCAGCAAAATCATTTTTAATGGGCTATTGATTCCATTGATTTTATTATCTTGCAAAGTCTGACAAAATTAATTGGTGAGACTTTATTAGTTTTTTTTTTTTTTTTTTTGGTAAACCCGGTCCTTGTACTATTGTGTTATTGATTTTATTATCTTGCAAAGTCACAAAATTAATTGGTGAGATTTTATTAGTTTTTTTGTTTTTTTTATTTTATTCGTGGAACCCGCAGTCGTCGCTACTTTCGATGCGTACTGGGTAAACCCCGCTCCTTGTGCAGTAGGGTGACAGACAAATCACATAGTGGTGTTGGTGGGAATTGAATCCATGACCTATCGATCCCGGACCACCCACATTCACCGCTACGCCATCTCATGAGGACTATTAGTGTTTTTTATATATATATATAGTTGGTAGACATGCCCATTTTTGAAATAAAATGGACATAAATCAAAATTAGTACAAATTGAAATCGTCTAAATCATTTTGGTCTCTTTTTAAAATCATGAAACTACCATTTCAAACTAACGGTTCTAGATTAAAAGAAACCGACTATTTTACCTATTGAAAAGGTCACTAATCACCTCTCTAAGAAATTGGATAATGAATTTTAAATTAACAAAATCTTAAAGAGCTAGGTCTTCTAATTTCCAGTTATATTTAACATTGGGAGCCATTAAATATGTTTTATATTTAATTTTTTATATTAGAGAATATATATTTTTATTTATAATTAATTCTTGGTTTGTTTCGAATTAAAACGGTATTTCTTTTCAATTTTTACAATGAATTGAAATTACTTTATTACATAAAAAATTAAATATTATAAAAAAATCATGAAATCGGTAAACCGAACTGGAACCGACGGTTTTAAACTGAAATCGTAAATCGCCTATGAACGGTCTGATTTCGATTTTAATTTTCGATAAATTATAACGGACGATTTCAAATCTTAACCGTAACCGAAATCAGAAATGGCATGTTGGTCCTGAGACGTGGTTCAGGTGTAGAGGGGGAGGTGAATACACATGAATACAAATTTCTTTCTCAAACGCGAAGTCAGCTCTAGCTGAGTTTGCTACTGAACTGAGTCAGATAGCCAAATATGCTTCAGATCGCGTGGGCAGAAAATCTTCTACTGAGTTCAGCTCTACTGACTTGAGTCAGTCGAACAGTCGTTCAGTATTAGAGTGTGTGCGGAAGTGTAGGCCCTATCAAACATCTCGGTTAGAAAACATCGGTTTTTATGCTAAGTGTATGAATTACAGTTTTGTATGCAGTATGAGCAGTTAAGGAAAACAGTAAATCAACACAACAATTTTTAAAGTGGTTCGGACACACTGGTCCTACGTCCACTGTCCTGACCAAAGCATGATACTTGTTATATTTATACTGAGCAAGTCACAGTTAGTCTATTCGCTGGACAGACGTAAACTTTGAAGCTTATACTGAGCAAGTTCTCAGTGATCTGTGCACGAGACAGATTCTCTAGTTATAGTCGTAGTGACTTTTACAGGGGTTCAAACTTGAAGAGTTTGAGTCTTCTCCAACTAAGAGGAAGTTCTTACAAATAAGAACAATTTCACAAGGATGTGAACTTCCTCGAGGTTTCTAAGCTAAAGATATTACAATGAGCTTGCTTAAATAAGAGAAGGGGAACAAATAAAAACTCTAAGTGATGAACTAAAAGGGTTCTTCAATGGATGCTAGTTCTTCACTGGATTCTGCGTTGAGATTGCTAAGAGTTTGTGCGTAGATAGCTTGGGTTCCCGGTGTCGACTCTGCATGGCGACTTCTCTTATTTATAGTCGTCGATGGTGAATAGATCTGTTGGAGGGAGGTCTAGCCACATGTCGATACGACAAGGAAAACTGTTCCTTTAATTTGAACGTTGTTGAGTAGGTGCACTGTAGAGATTCTCCTCTTTTTCAGTCTGAGAGCAGCTTTTGTCAGAGCAGTTGGTCGTTGTCGGCTCCTTATTGATCGAGGTAGATGGGTAGTTGAGACTTGTCAAACATCAAGGTTGACTTCCTCTGAATCCTCGGACCTTCAACTGAAGTGTCTTTCCTACTGACGTTCTTCTGAGCATTCAGTGTATGGGCACGAATTCCTGAGCAGATTCAGCTGGTGGTTGATGTCCAACTGACTTCTTCGATCCTGAGTTCTTCAGCTGAGTGAGGTCTTCTACTGAATCCTGCAGCTACTGAACTCTATCCTACTGAGTTCTAACAACTGAACTCGACTAGGCTATTACAGATGTGAAGGTACAATATTCAGCTCGAGTTTTGTGATCTATCAAATCTATCAGATCTATAGATTCATCTACTGAATCCTTATCCCAACAGTTTCCCCCTATTTGATGATGCTAAAACCTATTACATCTTCTATCATAGAAAACATGCTAAGGTTAAGACCAATAGCTATTGAATAAAATATCTATTACAAAGGAATGCTCCATTCAACACATCACAGCAGACTAAGATAAAGGAAATGAGAAATCAGAGTAATCACAAGTAAAGGAATGTCAGAGGAAATTTATGATAATAAGTCATGTATCAGAGCCAAGATAAGAATTAAGACAGTTAAGAATTGCTGAATGTGACCGGGTATGACTTCAATTAGCATAGTTATAGCATGTTGATTCTACTGACATGTATCAAAGTTTATCAGAACATAACAAACAAGTTCAGCATATTCACACAGAAACAGGGCTGATACAAATAATCAAAGTTCATAATAGATCATATAGTAGCTAATCATCAAATGTAAGTTCAGCATTTACCAATTATCTTCCTAAGATGCATGTTCCCCCTAAGAAATAATTTCCTCTATATCATAAAAGAGTTCTTCCCCCTAATTATAAGCAAAGTATCAGAGAAGAGTAAGACAACATAGTTAATCAGTAGGAAATATTTCTAAGGCAGATAAGCACATAAGTCACACAGGTCAGATAAGATAAGAATCTGATCACTTAAGTGATCAGTTGTGCTGAAAGATAAAAATAGAGCCGTAAAGACAATGAGTGATTGTCAGGGCCAAAAAGTGATATGTCATGTATGAAGAAGAATTACAGTACAATGACTACTATCACTAAGAAACTAGACTAGGAAAGAAAGATCAGTTGGGCTTCTTCTTGAATTGCTGCATCCTCTCCCGGAAGTCAGCCGACTTCTTCTCAGGAAGCTCAAGGCTATAGCTCTTGTATACTCTGTTCCTCAAGGCCTTGATTTCCACCAAGTCTTCTTCTATATTCTCGCTCAGACCTCTGCTGTATATAGCATTCTCAATCTCTTCTTCTATCTCCTTTTTGCATAGATTATCAGCATGCGTCATAGGAGGAGGTAGAGTCCGAAAAGAAGGTGCCTTCAGCGTTTGACCCGTCTGGTCAAGCAGAGTCTGGATTTAAGCTAGGAGTGCTGGATTCGTGGTAGTTATGAGATCCTTGAAGTATGAGTCAACATAAAAGGAATCTTCATTCCCGATTCTCCATACATAGAACCGCTTGATGAACTCTACTTACATCTGCTCCCATTGCTTATTGAGCTTGAGTGGCACCCAGTCATCAGTCCTCTTATACACAATACGCTTCACCTGACTGAGGGGCTCTCTGCTCCTGAAGAAGCGGGAGGAGCAAGGGATACTCATGTCCTTGACTGGCACCCTCTCCTTGGCTTCTTTCTCTATTCTTAGCCTAAGGGCTTCAAGGTCAGCTATGCGGATTCTCTCCCTCACCTCTCTTAGCTGCCTTGCCTCGGTTGTCCTGTCCAAGGCCCTCTCGCACGCATCCCATATTTCTTTCATTTCTTGTTCCTGATCTTTGGAAGGGACCGTGGAGGGAACGTGAGGTTGTTCCTCTGAGTCAGCAGGCGACTGAGTTTTGGACTTGGAACCTGAAGCTCCGCCTTGCTGATCAGTCTTAGACTTTTGGGTCTGCTGAGCTCTAGCTACTGTTGATCTATCCGCTGCTGATCTAGATTGCTTAGAGGTTTTCGTTCTTGTTCGTGCAGATGCAGGAGAACGGATCTGAACCACTTTCTTCTTGGCAGCTGGCTTGTGTTTGGCTTCTTCCTCAGCCAGTTCTCTCGCGAGCTGTTCATCATAGGCAATTTGCTCCTATCGAGACTTGAACTTAAGCTTTTTCTAAGCCTTGGGTGGGCTAGGGTCAGCAGGCGCTTTGCCCTTACCCTTATCATCTTTCTCAGGTGCTGGAGGTGGCGAGCCCTCAGTTGGCAAATTTTCAAAGTAAGATGCCACCTCAGCTACCGCTGACTCATAAAAGGTAGCGTATCGATTCGTTGATTGGGGGAGAGATCTATAGTATCAAAGGTTTTCTCGAAAGCTAATCATGATAGTCGCTCCTTCAGTTGCTGGCACTATAGCCTTATCAGCTGCTGAGCTCGGTTCGCACTGCTGATCCTCAGCTTTAAGGATAGATCTCAACTGTGTTGATCTAGATCCTTCCCCTTTTTTGGCATCATCAAGGAGGGTTGCTAGGGCCGTGACCTTCTTAGTCAGTTCAGCTACGGAGTCTTTGACCGAAGTCATTCCAGTAGCTATATATGTCGCTGCATCTGTGTACGACTCCCACCTCTTTTCATGCTCTTGATCAATAGCCTTCAGTAGAGCATTATTAGACTTGTCGAACTTGGTGGGGTAGTCTTGTACCGCAGCCGATGCATTTCTCTCAATCGTTTGGCAGGAGGTATGCTGCTGAGTCAGTGCCTTTGATACACTGTCAGCTGTAAAATCATACCTTTCCTCCATAGCTTTCTGGACACGACCTGTTACAGTCGCCACTTCCTCTGAGAAGGATTTGGTCTGCGACTGTAGAAGAGTTTCGAACTGAGCAGTCAGGTCGGTCTTCTGAGCTGCAAGTGCCTTTGCGAGGATCTCATCAACATTGATAGAACTTTGCGTGTTGATCCTCTGCACTTCAGCTGTGAGGTTGGTCAGCGACTTGGTCTGGGCCTCAGTAAACCTACTCCACTTCTGGTTCACATCATCGGCAAGATTCTGATTCTTGTGAGCTTGTCGCTTGATCACCTTGTTGATGGACTCCGTTGAGATGTCTTTGATCTCAGCAGACTGATATCGACGTGTCACTGTCTGCTTGTGCTGAGTTGAAGACGGAGTCGGAATGATCGGGCCAGATGAAGGATGAAGACGGTAGTTGTGGCTGATCATTCTTGGAAGTTTGGCCTTCAGCAGATCCTCCCAAGTCTGCATCCTTAGGCGTGTCATCACGAGGAGGAGAAGGAAGGGGAGAAGGAGGAGGCTGAGTGGATGAGGGCTCAGCTCCTTTAGTCCTGTCATGTAGCAGTATCAACATGACTGCTCTAAGGTCCTCCAATGAGGCAATATCCAAAGGCTCTTCGTAGCCTATCTCCTCTCTTAGTTTTTGTTCTTCCTCTAGCAGAGTGGATAGAGACCTGACCCGAATGGTCTCCTCTAGCAGATCCCACTCCAAAAAGCGGATGCGCATCTGAATCCGAGTGCGGATCGCTATATCCACTAGATCAGGGTACGACCTGATCTCCGGTATCTCAGCAGCTACCTCGTCTGTTGCCTTCAGACAGGCATTGAGTACTGAGAGCGGAACTGAGGAAACTTCAGCGGTTTGAGTTTCAACTGGAATGTCCGGCTGAGTTTCCTCGATGAAGACTGTCTGAACCTTGTCTCTGATGGTCACGTCATGCTTGCCTGACCCAGAGTCCTCTATTGAAATAGGAGAGGAAGGTTGTATATCTGAAGTAGCCTTCTTCAGAGTCTTCGGCCTCTTAGCCTGAATGGGAACGGGAGCCTGAATTATCTCCAAAGGACGCTTAGCAGAAGGTCCCTTCCCGATAGATTTTTCCGCTGATGTTGCAGTTGTGAACTTCATCAGCTTAATGTCGAAGTAAAAGGCGTTGACGAAGGAGATTGTCCTGGGGAGGTCGTCTTCGATCAAGACTGACACCTTGGGCCCATATAATAATTTCCCTTTAGGGATCAAATGCATCCCTTCTTCTGCGTCTACGAACTTCTGCGACTGAACTTTGAACTCAGCCCGGAAAAATGCGTTCCAATTGACTTTCGCAGCGTCAACGATCGCCATCATGATTTGGACACGGATTTTGGAGAGTTGGTTGTACGAGCCTGCTGAACTCGTGAGAATGTGGTTGACCACGTACGCCAACCCTCTGTACTCAGGCAGCAGCTGATTCTTCGGGAATATTGCCTTGAATACACAGTCTGATTGACCACTGAATCGGCAAATATACTGATCGATCTCCGATTCCTTGTATCTTGCGACAGATGATCCTTCGTCGACCAGACCGAAGCTGTCATGAAGACTTTTGGAAACGTCTATCTGAGAAGCCCTGTCCTCCCACTGATTGGCAAGGACCTCTCGCTTCACAATGACAATAGAGATGTCATTTGAATCATCGTCGTTGCGGAAGTTGAGGAAGAACTCCGCAACTTGGCGAGGGAGGAGATGACGCGGAGCACGGGATAGGATCGGAAGAAGACCCGACCTCTCAAAGGCGTCAAACACAGGCCTCATGCACTCCACCCCGCACGTTCTGACAGACAGAACAGGTTCAAACCAGACTCGCTTCTCGGAAAGGATGTCCTCCATGTCGACAGGGATCGCAACATCTGAGATTGGTACAAAAGGTGCCATTTGTGTAACTGAAATCTGCAAAAAGAAATATTATCATTCGAATACAGATAGTTAGTTACAGATTCAGTAATAAGAATTGCTTACCGAAGAAAAAGTGCAGAAATGCAGTGGATGTCTAGATGCAAATATTTAGAGCAAATGCAAAGCATGGTTTCTTCGTTAATGGCGGATAAAGTAAGGTAGTTTTAAAGATGAGTGTGAATATATACTCAGATTTGAATCTAAGGCGGTTTTAGGCACACGACTGAGATTAATCAAGTTTAAAACAGTGAACGGCTCAGATTGAATGTTATAATAGGTTATGATTATTGTGCCGCCTATAATCTTGCCTACTTAGACCTAGTTCTACTGAGTTCTAACAACTGAACTCGACTATGCTATTACAGATGCGAAGGTACAATATTCAGCTAGGGTTTTGAGATCTATCAAATCTATTAGATCTATAGATTCATCTACTGAATAACTCAATTAAATTTTCGGCCCCATTTGTGAAAACAACTCAAATAAGTGCTTAGACTTAAGTGCTTATGGTATAAGCGCTTATTAAATAAGCACTTAAATTTAATAAGTTATTTGCGTTTGGATGTATATATTGAGAACAACTTATACAAAATTAAAGCATTTCGATATATTTTTACATAAGCACTTATAAAATACTAACAATTAAAACAAAAAATTAATTTTATTGTAATTATTAATTAATGATACACACATATTCTATATGATACCGACACACCTAACTTATTCAAAAGTCAAAGAACATACACCACACAATATCACTTTCTTAAAAGAAATAAGACACTACTAATGGAACGGATGGAGTATTAGACTATTTGAAAAGAAAAGAATAAAAGGGGGGCCGCATAAATTCGGGACGGGATGGCAAGGGCTGCACCTATGCCAAAAGAATATTAATGTCTGATTTATATCGAATTGTGAAGGCTTTTATAAATACTACAGAAAATAACATATGCTTGAAGCGAGAAGAAAAATAATTTATTTACGGCATGTTAGCATTCCAAATAATTAAGCTACATAGAATCTTTTCAGTTTCAGGTCAGTTGTAATATAGAGCATTTCAAGATCTATTACCAAACAATTGATAAAGTTGAATTTATGAAGGCATCAATAATTTGAAACTTGTGTACGTATTGTAATTTGAGACGCACGAGAATTAATACGATCTCCGTAGGTCCACTTGATTTTGTTCAAACCATTTCGAAAAAGTAATGTGAATAGTTGGATACAATAGTTGTTGTTGATGATGAAATAGAGAGAGAGGAGAGAGAGAAAGTAGGATGTGATTCATGCCCATTTGGCGAGAAAAGACATACAGCCAGCACCTAGGAGAAGTGAAATGTGTGCACCCAACTGCAGTCTAACGTTGCTCTGCATCCTGGGGTTCATGAAATCTGCTGCTAACAGATCCACCAGCGCCATGTAAATCAGTATCCCCGCTGAAGCAGAAGTCAAAATCCCTTCAACAATTAGAGCTCTGGGGCTATTCTCTTTGTACACACTCGAGATCCCAATACCAACACCTATCCCGATTGGCGTCGTCAGCGAGAAGAACAGCATCATCAACGTCGTCGTTAGAGACGTGAATTCCGCCTGCAGAAGGAAATCAAACTAAAAGTTTAATTTAAGATATAATTCAATCAAGGACAAAAGGGGTGGGGCCCAGAGAATTATATTCTTGCTAGCATTGCAACATTATGACAACATTTTGATGATTCCGAAACTATACGGTACTATATTTACCTGAGAGATGCAGCCGCCGAGCCCCATCCCTTCAAAGAACTGATGAAACGACAGCGCCGCCAGCAACGGCTTTATCGTGTTCACACTCTCCGCCGCCCCCAGTGACACTCCGATTATCACCGAGTGCACCACTATTCCCACCTCCAAAACCTAATAAATTACCAATCATCCAATTACTTATTTGCGAGAGAGAGAGAGAGAGAGAGAGAGAGAGAGAGGAGAGAGTTATTATATATAGTACTTGTGATATTATGCGCTGCCGGACGAGATCGGATACGGTCATGTCATGCGACGGAAGTGCGGCGGCGGCGCCGGCGCCATGAGCATGGCCATGAGTGGCGTGAGTGTGCATGTGTACATGGCCGGCGTGCTCGTCGCCGGCAGCCTCCTCGTCGACGTTGGCGAGCTTCGACGTGTTGAAATGCATGTTCTTGTAGAAGCTATTGGCCACCGTGTCCACCATCATCGTCCCGATCGCCGCCATCATCGCCACGAAACCCGCGAACGGAAACTTCCTCCACGGAGTCTCCTTAAGGCAAGGAGAGGTCAGACCGCTGAAAGCCTCCGGAAGGATGTGGACAAATCCTGTGGCGAGTATGACTCCGGCGGCGAACGCCTTGATCATGAAGAAGACGTCGTTCTCCGGCCGCAGAACCTCGAATCTCCGGCCGAGAATCGGGAGGCTGACGCCGATGCTACCGGCGACTAAAATTGTACCAATCGCAACCAACTTGAACTTGAGCGCCTCGCTGCTGTCGCTCCGCGGGGGTCCGTCGCCGTCTTCCCCGCCGCTGCAGTCCCCGGAGACTGACGGAAGGGCTAGAAGGAGAAGAAGATAAAGGGACGATAGGAATATAATGAGTTTAATGAAAGTCATGGGCGGAGGAAGGGATTTTGCGAGTTTGTGAGGAGGAAAGACGTTTCTTTTGTAGTAGGCGAGTTGTTGAAAAAGGATGGCTCTGTGGTAATGTCTGGTTGTGCAGAATATTTTGGTGCCCAATTAACAAGAGTATATATAATATGGATGGTCAATAAATTTAACAAATTAATTAAACTGCTATTCGAGGTGCACAAAGTAAATTCCGATCGTGGCTACTATTCCTTAGTATTTCTCAAACAGTAGACAATGAACTTTAACTGCTCTTTCAGCAGTAACCATCACTACTAACATCTACAAATTGCTTTATTTACCAACTTTACTTATTACACTTGGCATGAGAAATTGAGTTTAATTGGTGAAGAAAGAAAGTTGAGAGATTCTAAAGATAGTGATGGTTTCTATTTGGTACAGGCAAGCTATGTATTGGATTTAGTGGGTGAGAGAATGGAGACAAAATGTTGTCATCCGAATCCCTACCAATGCCTTTTCAACCTAGATTACATCGATCCTAACTATGTAATTACTTCAGGATGTCGTTATTATGTCTCTTCATTTCGATTGTGTGTAAACAAAGGTTTACTGACTTTTTTTCCGTTTTAAAACTCGATTGTGGGTTTGCTTTCGAGTCCCACCGCACAATTTAAAGCTTATGTTGTTCTCTTCTCTTCTCATCAGATGTCAATAATTGACTCTTATTATTATATATTTGTCCACTCTGGATATTCAATCAAAAGTTATTTTATTTTTCTGACTATACGCTAATTAAATTCCTTTTTAATAACTTGCAAAACTAAACAGAGCTAATTACTTTACAGACTCGGACTTTTACTACCATGAATGCAAAAGAATAATAGACAAGTACGGTAAGGGAATAATTGGATGACCATTACCATCAGTGTGTCTAGGGAGTTGAGGCTTTGAATCAAAACCTTTCAGAAAAATTAAAGTGCTAGTTCCATTATACTAAGATTTTTTCTTATGATTTTTATATAAAACAAAAGACGTATTTATACTTGTTCCTTGAATTTAAAGGTGAGAGTCTAATTGTATTTTTCAATTTTCTGTGTCAAATTTGTATGTTTCATTCCCCTTTCTGAGGAACGACCTCTTCCTCACCAGAGTGTAGGTCCGGACTCAGCTCCAAAACAAAGAAATTGAACAAGTAATCCATTCTCTTATATTTTGCCGTCGTATTACTACTATATCTGCCTTCAATATAGTATGCCTTATTAGGTTAGTAGGATTTATATGATATTTAAAAAAAAAGAACTTACTATAATTATAATATAATATATTCAATACAAGAGATTTGATGTTTTCAATTATATTTATATGTACAGAATACAAACTTCACTCAACGCTTATTTTTAATTATATTTATATGCTATGTTGCACGGACACTCCGAAAAATGCTGCCGTACTGTGTCGGACACGGACACGTTCGGACACGCGCGCCGACACGTGTCGGACACGGGAAAAAAGAGTCCATAATAAAAAAAAATTTAAAAAAATCGGACACTTCCCGGACACGGCAATTTATGTGTCCGACACGCACGGGGCACTTTTTTTTTTTATTTGGACACGTTTGTTTGACCACTTCTTCACAACGATTCTCAAATCATCGAAACCTTCAATCTTTCACTTTAAATAAACTAAATTAAAATTTTCAATCAATGGAGTAAACTCTGGTTTGCTACAACCTAATATTTTTTATTTAGATTATTATGACTTATGAGTTATGACTTTAAGACTAATGTTTATTGTTGTTATCTACTTATCTTAGTATTTCACATTTTAATCTTTCACTTTAAACAAACTAAATTAAAATTTTCAATCAATGGAGTAAACTCTGGTTTGCTACAACCCTAATATTTTTTATTTAGATTATTATGACTTATGAGTTATGACTTTAAGACTAATGTTTATTTTTGTTATCTACTTATCTTAGTATTTCACATTTTTATGCCATGATTATGACTTATGAGTTATGACTTATGTGCTTTGAGTTGTTCATTTGATAATATTAATAATTTAATATTATTTATATCAGCGCCCGTGTCGTGTCCTAAATTTTTCAAAAAATATCATATCCCGTGTCCCGTGTCCGTGCAACCTAGTTTATATGCCTTTAGTTCCATTATACACATAGTTTTCTATCTACCGTACAATTTTTCAACTGGACCATCCATTTCCAGTTGAGCCTAAAATTTCAGTTAAAAAATCATTTGTGTTCAACTATACTACACTATACTCCTTCCATCCCGTTATTGCTGTTCCCTTTGGTTTCTGCACGGAAATTAAGAAACTTTGTTTAATTGTATATTTTGTAAGTTTTAATTGTATTAAGAAAAATTAACACATTTTTCGAGGAGTGGTTGGTGGAAGAAATGAGAATTTATCCAAATTTTTACAGAGAATAGTTGATGCAATCGATTTTTTTTTTTTTTTTTTCATATTGTATTTTAAGAAATAATCTTAATTTTTCAAAAAGTTAAAAATAATAAATTTCCGAGTACGGAGTGAAACGAAAATCGTGTGAGAGATAGATTTTTGGATAGAGAATATGATAATGTGGGATGAGTACTAAGGGGGTGTTTGCAATAGCTTAAACTTTTTTTTAAGTGCTTAGATTAAGGAGAAGTTGGTAAAAGTGGTTTATTAGAGAATTTGAGGTGTGTTTGCAAAAACTGATTAAAAGAAGAAAAAGTTGAAAAAACAGTGTTTGCAAAATTTATACTGTAGTAGCTTATTTTGAGATTTATAAGTAAGATGTCAAATCATAACTTATCCGAAATTACAAATATGCCATTAAGTTGGAGAAGTTGGTTAAAACCAACTTAACCAACTTCAACTTATTCAACTTAAATGTAGAGAATTTTGAAGAATTTAAGTTGTTGAAAACACTCAAAATCAACTTTTCCTTAAATTAAGTCATAAGTTGAAAAATTTAAGCGGTTGCAAACACCCCCTAAGTAGGAAGGATCCACTTCATTTTTTGTTTAAGAGTAGTTTTTATTTTAGGAAAGATGACAGTAATAGCGGGACAATCCGATTATGAAAGTAGGACAATAATAGCGGAACAAAGGGAGTATTTGGCCCGTTATTTTAGACAAATTTAATATTATTTGTCATTTATAAAATAATTTGATTTTAATCCATTTCGCGAATTTGTTAATTCCAGTTCAATTTCAGTCCGTTTTGCAACTAGTGGTGTTCGTGGGTCTCTTCGGCCGAAAAATCGAACAGATCGACTATGGGAAATGCAAATAAAAAACCGAACCAATTTATGCGGTTTAATTTTCGATTTTAACCGAAAATGTTTTGGCCAATTAATCGGACCGACTAACCGAAGAATGCAACAATTTTTATTTTTATTTTTTGTACTTTTTTTTTTCCGCCAAGATTATGTAATTATGACAATTTCCATCTTAATTTTTATTATCGTTCAATTTTTGTCATTCTAGATTTCTAACTTTATGAGTTTTAAAAATCTTTTGGGTTAAAATTCTGTAATTTTGTCAATTTCCTACGCAAGTGTACTATGTGGTTTAGTTTAATATTGAAGGCAGAGAATTTTGTCAATTTTGCCGGAGTATTTTTAGATTTTCACTCTTTTGTTATTAGATTTGATATTAAATTTATTATCTTTTAATTATTATTTAAAAAAATATGAGGTTTTGGTTCGATACGGTTAATCGAACAAAATATTCGAACCCAACAAATTTAATTGACTGAAAATCGAACCAAACTCATTTGATTCGTTTTTGATTGAAATCGTTCGATTAGGCCAATTTTACCAAACTCTAAATGGGCCAAAATAAATCGATAAGAACATAAACCCTAAAATTGACAACACTTAAACTAAGTAAAATTTATTCAAATTTAACAAATTAGCGAACAAATTAAAATCGAACTATTATACAAAATAACATATTAAAATTGAACTATGTAAAAATAATTATTATAAATTTATAATGGATCAAATATTCTTTTTTCTACAGATCCACTCGCAAATTCACAATTAAACCGCCAGAAATTTTCTGCTCAATCGAAGACAAACATTGTCACTAGGACTGTTATCGAACCGGGTCGAGCCGAGCTTTGTACAGGCTCGGCTCGATTAGCCCATTTTTGCTCAGGCTCGAGCTCGGGCTCGAGTTCGATACGAGCTTTATATTCGGGTTCGAGCTCGGCTCGATAAAAAATCATGGTATTCGAGCTCGATTCGAAAGCTCGATTTCGGTATCGAGCTCGATTCGAAAGCTCGATAAAATTAAGAAAATAATATTTTTTTTAATTTTTTAATTCAGGATCGAAAGCTCGAATTCGGTACCGAAAGCTCGATTCAGTACCCAAAATCTAAAGTAATTTAATCGAGCCGGGCTCGCGAGCTTTTGAACCGAATATTGTAATATTCGAATTCGGCTCGATTAATTATCGAATATCAATATGAGGCTCGAGCTCAAGCTCGAGCTCGATATTATCGAATTCGAGCCGAGCCTTATCGAGCTCGAGCCCGAGCTATTCAATAAAAGCTCGATTCGATAACAACCCTAATTGTCACTCGCAACAAAAACCCTCGCATATCTTTCCTTTCCATTCTCGCCCTTTCGATCACTCTACGCGCTCCTCTTGACGCCGAGCTTTGCCCTCGCTGCCACCAAAATCCTTACTCCCTCTACAAAGATCTGCCACCCACCTCCGCCCCCGCCAAAATCCTTACTCCCTCTACAGAGATTTTTTTGTGGTAATTTTCTCTCTCCTATGGAGGGCGAGAGAAGCTGTTCCCATACCACCCCAAACAAAACTACCAACAAATTCGAGGATCTCCCAGAAGAACTTATCCTAGATATCCTCTTGAGGCTGCCCGTCAAATCCCTCTTGAAATTAAGGTGCGTTTCTAAATCGTGGCTTTCCTTGATTTCTAGCCCCGAGTTCGTCAAAGCCCATCTCGAACTCTCCAGCAGGAATGCAGATTTCACTAATCGTGGAATTCTGTTTAGTTTCCATGAATATTATTTTAACCCCAAGCAGTGTTCGATTAGTTCGTTGATGTCCGAAAGTCTCATAGTTGCTTCCGATGTTGATTTTCCTCATAGAAGCATGTGTTTGGAAATTTGGGTCGTGGGTTCATGTAATGGGATAGTTTGCATCGCTAGTGATGAAAAGGACATATTTTTGTGGAACCCATCAACGAGAAAATCCAAGGCACTGCCCTCTGTAGAAGTTGAAGTGAGTCCCGACTTGAACCATACGTGGGGTTTTGGTTATAGTGAATCTGAAGACGATTACAAGGTTGTCGGTATGTATGAGCATGATAATGGATCTGAGTCTATTGTGATGATGTATAGCTTGAGGAACGATTCTTGGAAGAGGATTGAGGATTTTAAGTTTGGTACTCGGTTGGGCGATGCGGGGAGGTTTGCTAGTGGGAAGCTTCATTTTGCAACCATTTGGTCAATCGAGGAAATCTCTAAAGTCAATATTGTGTCTGTTGATCTAAAGACTGAGGCTTATGGCATTGTACAACAACCAAATTATGGGGATGATTGTTTTGAATCCTATTTCCGGACGCTTGGAGGTTGCCTCAGCGTTATCCGCAATTGTCAAAGAACAGGGGTGGACGTGTGGGTTTTGAAAGATTATGGTGTTAAGGAGTCGTGGACGAGAATGGTTTCCATCCCTTACCCTAATGATGCTGATTTGTCTTTTTACTACTTGAAACCGTTGTTGGTCATGCCAAATGGTGAGATTTTGTTGTTCTTAATGGAGTCTCTTGTAATTTACAATCCAAAAGACAGTTCTTTTAAGTATCCGCGGATAAGTAATTTGCATGAATTTCTCCAAGCTGAAATTTATGTTGAAAGTTTAGTTCCACTTTAAGCATCCTCAGATGTGGAGACTAATGAAGTTGTGGTGCAGAGAAAAATGTATTCTTCCATCCAGAAGCAAATAAATGGTTTTCTTGATAGTCTTTTGGCTGAAAAACCGTAATGATTATAAGATTTTGGTATACATGTATGGTTTAGCTTTTGTTAATTAGTCTTCTTGCAGCTTTTGCTCAGATCATAACCTCGTACAACTATACTTCTGCTCTAGTTTTGGTGGTCATATTATCTTATGATGCAGTTGTAGTTGGGCAATGTTATCAAAGTATACTAGAATACTAGTCAGCTGTTACCTCATTTGAATCTTTCAGTTCTTTGGGAATGTCTTGTTTTTGTATTTCGGTATAATTGGTGAACTTTGCATTCAACCTTGCAAACCCTGCTTTGTCATCATACTTGACTAGGTGTTCATATGCCATTTGAAAATAGATTTCAATTAGAAAAGAACAGGCTTTGAAAATAGAAGCCCATAATAACCCGACCCGGATCCATGAAATGGCATATCCATCCTTTTGGTTTTTTTGGAACTGGGATGTTGTATCGGTTACCCTATTTCCCTCTTGTAATAGACAGATCTGCTACCTTTCATAATTATTATCAACATCAAAAGCCAGCTTTTGATCCTTGAGTAAGTATATATATGCCTGCCATCTTTTTCATTTAATTATTCTTCTATAGAAGGAAACTGTGATAGCTGTAGCCCTGAAATTTTGTGTATATTATATTGCAGATTATCATGGCTGGAATCCTTTTGAAAGTAGTAGATATTGTGTTCTTATTGAGGACTTGATTGTTGTAGATTTTTGCTGTCCATAGTAATTAATACTTGTATGCAATAACATATAGAACAGGCGGAATGTAGTTTAAACACATTGCTTTTCATGTTCCAACAATTGCCTTCACTCCTTCCTCGCATTGAAATAGGAAAACTTTTTACAATCTCAATGCCCCTCAACCTCTCCTCTGTATTGCAAATAAAGAATTACGGGGGCAAAGTTATCTTTTATTAAGAATTACTACAACTACATTTTACTTGGTTTTCAGTCTATCAAAACTATGTTGCCCTTTCACTGATATTTCCTACTGTAAAAAAAAGTTGAATTATAATTAAAAAACTAATCAAGCCTTACACAATTTTATAAAATAAACTTCAAAACCAAATTCTAGTTTTAATTATGGGGAAAAATTAAAAATAGGCAAATCCAAAACCTTAAATGCAAAAATAGGCAACTTATGCCAAATATGCAAAAATAGGCATTATCTCTTTTTTCCCCCTTGTATTCATATTGTTTTTTGTAATTGTTGAAAATTTGTTAATAGTTTTGCTCAATTTTTATTAATTGAGTAGTTAATTAAGAAGATATAATTTTTCTATTGTTTATCTAATATTTCGAATATATATATATATATATATATGCAAAATCTAAATTAATTAAATTCTTGAATTTCACTTGAGACCTACATTTTTATGATTTTAATTAATTATTATATTTAATTAAGAATATTTAATAAGCATAATTATAAATTATTTCATTTTAAGATACATAAAGATAAATATATTTTTTATATATATAACACTAGCTATAGATATTCTAAATATCAAATTATTAGAATTAATAGATATAGGGGCAAAAAAGAGATAATGCCTATTTTTACATATTTGTCATAAGTTGCCTATTTTTGCATTTAAACAAGTAACTTTGCTTATTTTTGCCCATTTCACCTTTAATTATTATAATCAATTTTTAATTTTATAAATAGTCCGGTTTACTGGGAAATACCGTTCCACCTGCAATTTATTTACAATTTTTCAGGGAGAAAGAATATTAATTGTCACAATTTCGGATTAATATATATATATATATATATATATATATATATATATATATATATATACATATTCAAGCATTATATGAAATAGATAATGTACAACGCTCAAAAAGAGCTATGAGAGTCCAAAAGGGATTAAATGATACCCCATCGTCTCATAGATCTTATTTCAATTTTTTTTTTGTTTTATAAAAAGTAGAAATCTTGTGTCTAAAAATCATGAATCCACAATTCTACATACAATCAAAAACTATCCTTAAATCCTACGGAAAGTTAATTCCATGCCATAAAGTGACAACATCTATGGAAAAGAGGAAGTATATTAAATTAAAGGTATAATAAAAAAAAATTATCAAAGCGCCTGCGTAAAAAAAACCTAATCGATCACTAACGAAATCTTGAAGTCGATAAACGGAAAATTTTTATGTTAAAAATAAAGAATGACAAATCAAAATTAAGAAAAGAAAAATTGAAAAGGAATTTAAAGATGAATGTAGGTGCATCTGAATGCAGCGACTCCAGTAGAGAAGAGGCTGCCAGAATCTCAGCACCATTTATATCGGCAACGTACAGCGCTGTAAACACCATTAATTCTTTGGTGCATCAGTGACTCTAATTTGTTGCCTATTCCCATATTCAAAACATAAAATAAAATAGAGATAGAACTCAGATCAGATCCACAGATTGGACACACATCAAATGTTGGAAAATATTTCAGATCAAATTGTACGGGCAAATAACGAAACATTACCGTCTTACTCACTTTTACTTTCATTCGTTGATAAGAAGAAAGAAATCGTGAGCCTATGTCTAGATGAATTTGATGGAGGCATCTGTGCATATATAATGTTCAGAAAACCCTAAGCTGACTGCCCTCCATTATTCAATTTACAGAGATACCCTTGGTTAATTCAGAGGCCAGGGATGGAGCCCCGCCACCTCTTTTATTTTTATACTCCCTACGTTCCGCTATTTGTGGCTCAATTGATTTCGGCACGGGAATTAAGAGAGTAGATGATAAAGTATGAGAGAGAGTAGATGATAAAGTATGAGAGAGAAGATGAGTAAGATAGTGAGAGAGTATGAGAAAAAGGATGATAAAGTAGGAGAGAGAATGTAATAAAGTAGGAGAGAGAAGATGATAAAGTAGAAGATACGATAATATTTTTTTACCAAATTAAGAAAGTGGCCACAAATAACGGGACACCCCTTTCGGGAAAGTGAGCCACAAATAACGGGACGGGGGGAGTATATACTAGTATGACCAATAAACAATGCAGAAAATTTCATGCTATTTCAGTTTTATTGAATAAGTTGATTTACCAAATTAAAATGATTGTTATTTTAATTTTTTATTCAATATGATACTGCTTAGAATTAGAAGTGATAATATAAGTTTCTACCCAAATCCTCTAATAAAAATCAAAAGTAGACTACCCTATAAGTTTGTTCAAATTATTTACTTTTGTATATTTTTTACTCAAATTATTTGTTTCAATTATTTGTGCAGTATTAGAGAGAAAAAAATCAATCTGCAAAGAATTGACTTTCAATGCCTAAGGTGAGCCTATGGGTGCTTAAGGCGTGCCACAAAAAAAGACAAATCCTTCACATGTTTGAAAACAAGCTGAATCTTTAAATTATTGCAGTGCCGAAGGTCTTAGGCACTCCTAAGACACTCCTTCGACACTAAAAGATTTAAAGAAAAATAAAAATTTAAAAATGTTTCTTAGGCACTCGTTTCAAATAGAGCCCTTCTGCTAAGGTCTCCTTAGGCTCCCTTAGGCACTTGAATATTTTTCCGAAACTCTTAGAGAAGCCACGCCCGAAGGCCATAAGAGCATAAGGGAGATTCCCGATTTTATTTTGCAAGTTATTTAAGAAACAAATAAAAATATTCCAGTGCTTGGCCTCCCTTAAACTCTCTTAGGCCCTGGAATATATTTTCAAAACTCTTGGAGAAGCCATGGCCGAAGGCCGTAAGAGCCTAAGGAAGATTCCCGATTTTATTTTGTAAGTTATTTAAGAAACAAATAAAAATATTCCAGTAAGGCAGTAACTAAGGGTGCCTAAGGAGGAATATTTTCTCAAAACTCTTCGAGAAGCCACGCCGAAAGCTGTAAGAGCCTAATGGAAATTCCCGATTTTATTTTATAACTTATTTAAGAAAACAAATAAAAATATTACAGTGCTTAAGGGAGCCTAAGGCACTGGAATGTTTTTTCAAAACTCTTGGAGAAGCCACGACCGAAGGCCGTAAGAGCCTAAGGGAGATTCCCGATTTTATTTTGTAAGTTACTTAAGAAACAAATAAATTCTAAAGCCTAAGGCCTCCTTAGGCTCCCTTAGGCACTGGAATGTTTTTTCAAAATTCATGGAGAAGCACGACCGAAAGCCGTAAGAGCCTAAGGGAGATTCCCGGTTTTACTTTGTAAGTTCATTTATAAATATTTCAGTGCCTAAAGGGGCCTAAGGAGCGTTGAACTCCCTTAGGCACTGGGATACTCCGTCCCTATTTTATATGCCCATTTGCTTTTTCACTTAGATTAAGAAAAAAATTAATGATATAAAAGTTAGATAAATGTTGGTATTGGAATTCGATTAAATTACTAAAAAGTTAATGATATAATTGTGTTTGCTATTATAAAAGTTGGATACAATAGTCTTTTTTCTATGTTATCATATTAATTAGATCTATTAAAGTTGGTGAAAGATTTAATTAGATAAAATTGCTAATAGGCATATAGATTTGGGACGGACGAAAAAGGAAAGTAGACATATATATTTGGGACGGAGGGAGTATTATAATTTGACAAATAAAGAAGCCACGACCGAAAGCTTAAGGGAGCCTAAGGCTTGTTCCTTTTTTATTCAATTTTTTTCCTTAAAAAATAATAAAAAAAATTCAGTGCCTAAGGAGTGCTGAAGGCCAGATTAAACAAAGTAAAACTGAAATATAAAACTCATTCAACATACATAGAATGAAAAACTACACCGATTACATAAAGTTACACTACTACATAAAACGACTTCAATTAGGATTTGATGTTCCAGCGGCCAACGGACATCTCCGCTTTGTATCAACTTCTTCGCCACAAATGCTGCATTTCTTTCGTACTCAATGTCTAAGAGCAGATGTGCCGGCTTCTGCGCCAGATGGACGGCGGCTGGTCCTGGGGCGTCCAGCTTGCCGCGTAATTGTTAGTGGTAGAACAACAATATCTTCAACCTCAAATAGGACACCCCACTCGTTCCGGGGAGGTAATCGATTTACTACATCGGCATATATCTTCCTCCATGTGGCCGCGATGTAAAAGTAATGAATATGATTGTACAAATTTTCATGGCGACTATAACGAACGGCAACAACGTGACAGGTCCATCTGCCACCCACCCCATTCACACACTTCGTTGTGGATATGAACCCTCCACTGTCGATGTCAGTCGTCTGCCTTGTATGTGTCAGTAGTCACCTGCATAACACTACACTTCTGAGCTACATCGAATTCTTTGTGCATCCTTAAGTCTGAAGCCACTGTCAACCGATTGTTTGTCGCATTTGCCCTCCGTCGGCGTTCATTGAACCACGCCTCGAGCATGTGGTAGATTGCCTGCAGCATTGCGATAACTGGAAGACATCTAGCTTGTAGCAGTCGAGAATTGATAGACTCGGTACGTTCAATGTCAACAGACTGTACCGTCGACGTTACTATATAATCTGGATCACTTTTAGAGTCAATTGCCATAATAGTATTCTACAGAAAAGTATATCCCAAAATAGTCTTCTCGAAAAAATAATTCTCATTATGCCATATAGGTATCTACATGGAAATTATTTTTATTTATTTAGAAACATTATACTTTCCTTTCTATATTTCATGAATTAAAAAAGATACCAAAACCAATTATCAATTATCTACGAGAATCACAGATTTCTATTTAATAATAATTTTAGAAAATAATTTTTTTTTAAAAAAACATTCCAAGAATATTACATATATTTTTAAAAAGTTGTACAATTATACTTATGTTTAGCGTGTGAGGATTTGCATTAAATTCTAAAAATATAATTTAACATATAAAAAATTTGTCCTCTGAAAATTAGTAGTAATAGTGGTCCAGTTTACACGTCATAAAAAAATTAAAAATGATATATTAAATGAGATAAAATTAAAAATAATTGAAATAATTTCATATGAGTTGTGATGAAGATTTAGTAGAACAATATCTTATAGATTTGAAGATCCCCAAACCCCTAGCTGAATGATGAACCTTCGTTTATGTAATAGCTTAGTTTGAGTTCAGCATGTTAGAAACTCAGTAAGCTAGAGTTCAGTAGCTGCGAAGTTCAGCAGAAAACCTTGCACTCAGCTGATGGACTCAAGATCGAAGAAGTTAGTTGGTCAGCCGACCACCAACTGAATCTGCACAGGAATTTATGCCCATGCACCGAATGCTTAGAAGAACGTCAGTAGGAAGTCACTTTAGTTGAAGGTCCGAGGATTCAGAGGGAGTCAACCTTGATGTTGACAAACCTCACCTACCATTCTACCTCGACCAATAAGGAGCCTGACATCGCTTTACCTGTTCTGACAAAAGCTGCTCCGAGACTGAAAAAGAGGCGTATATCTACAGTGCACCTACTCATCAACGTTCAAATTTAAGGAGCCATTTTCCTTATCGTTTCGACATGTGGCTAGACCCCTCTCCAACGGATCTATTCACAAATCGAACGCTATATATAGAGGAGAGTCTTCATGCAGAAAGACACCAGGAACCATAAGCTTTCAACGTTCAAACGATCTCTAGCAAATTTACTGCATATCCAGCGAAGAACTTGGACTTAGATTAGAATATTTTTAGTTCTTCTCTCTAGAGAATTCTTATTCCCCTTCTCTTATCTAAGCGAACTACATTGTAATATTCATAGCTTAGAAACTCCGAGGGAGTTCACATTTTGTGAAAACGTTCTTATTGTAAGAATTTCCTCATAGTTGGGGAAGCTTCAAACTCTTTAAGTTTGAAAACCATGTAAAAAAGTCACTACTACTATAAGTAGAGAATCTGTCCTGAGAACAGATCATTGAGACTTGCTCAGTATAAGCATCAAGTTTGTATATGTCTTAAGTACAGATCACTGAGACTTGCTCAGTATAAATAATACAAGTATCCTGCTTTGGTCAGGACAGTGGACGTAGGACCTAGTGTGTCCGAATCACTTTAAAAATTTGTTGTGTTGATTTACTATTGCGTTTCTTAACTGATCATATTGCATAAAACTGTATTTCATAAAACTCAGCATAAAACCGGTTTTCCAACTGAGACATTTCGTAGGGCCTACACTTCCGCACACACTCTGATATTGAATAACTGTTTGACTGACATAAGTCAGTAGAGCTGAACTCAGTAGAAGAAATCATTGCCTATGTGATCTGAAAGCATATATGGCTCTGACTCAGTTCAGTAGCACACTCAGCTAGAGCTGGCTTTCGTGTTTGAGAAAAAGAATTTGTATTCAGTTGTATTCACCCCCCAACCCCTCTACACCTGAAGCACGTCTCAGGACCAAAAATATGGTTATTGATAACAATCGTTCATTTCATACTTGATAAAATAAAATTAAATGAAAATTTATGGCAAATGAAATAAAATAAGAAATAAATAAAATAATTTCAAATGAAAATTATTCATAACAATCGTTCAATTTATATTTGATAATATAAGAATAAAAGAAAACATTATGGCAAATGAAATAAAATAAAAAAAAATAATATTATTTTCAAATGGCTGCTTATGTGGCAAGAAAAAGATTAGTTTGTGAATTATTTTTTGAGAAGACTAATTTGGAAAATACTTTTTTTAGTAAGACTAGTTTGGCAATTGACTCCCACTTGTACGACCTGACTTCCATCAGTTTGTGATAAATAGATGGTTTAGCCTGGCGGATGGTGTTTATGGACCAATGAAAATCGGTTGGCCAATATGAATACGCAGCTTCATAGAAAACCCGGATTGCCTAATCACCGTGTCTGGTGAGCTTATTTGATAGATGGTAATAGCAAAGCCTTGTTGTGCGTTGGGAAAAACATCTCTAACCGCATTCGTTATACTTTTATGTTGGTCCGACAGAATGACTAAGCTCTCGTCCGGTGTAAATGCTTCTTTAAGACGTAGCATAAACCAGGTCCACGACACATCATTCTCAATCGGACCGAAACCAAAAAACAGAGGGAATATTTGCTCGTTCGCATCAAATGTTGCAGCATCGAATAATATTCTCTTATTCCTCCCCTTCAAGTGTGTCCCGCCGACCACAATAACCTTCCGTAGATTGGATAGCCATGACACACGCTATACACTAAGCACAAAAAATAAGTGTCGGAAATGTCCATCCTCACCAACATACAGATCGGTATACGTGCCAGGATTCGTCATTTCAAGCAGATGCAAATATTGAGGCAGCTTGCTGAATGACTCTGCATGTCCGCCGTAAATTATGGAAATGACATCATTGTGTGCTCTTAGGGCCACACTGTAGGTCGCTTGAATTCCGAACTTATCCAACAAATCCGCCTGAATATCTGTCGGTTTCATTAACTTGCTCTGACGACGTATTTTACGTGCAATATAAGTGGCTACAACTTTCAAACGAAAATTTCTTGATCCGAGGCATGACAAATCATCTATACAAGTGTGATTTGGTTGAATTCTTGTCACTTCCTAATAAAGCTCGCTTCTACAATGTGCCAACACAAAAAATGGGCAATCTTCACTTTGTCTGCAAATATACTCCAAATGGGTAGGGTACGAACGTTGAACTTTGAAATCAACCCCATTTTTCATATAGAATAATGTCACGACTGCGTAAAGTTACTCTTTCGAGCAAAACATCAATCATTGTCGCAAATTTCCGTCGACAACATGATCCAGGTTCTGCGCCACTTGTGAATCAGATATATCAAAGGGGAACAATTAGAAATAACTAGTTGCTTGCTACTTCCATGTTACTGTATATAATCTCATCATTGGTGGTGGGACGGTTGACAAGCAAAATCATGTAACGAACAATTAATCAAGGCATTGGGAATATCTTCATCCTCATCATCATCGGATGATGAGTCCAGATGCGCCTCACAATCTTCATCAGTGTCGACATGAACTTCCTTTTGAGGAGCACTTCCGGATGGATAGCTTCTGCTGCAGTGCTCTCTAAATCAATTAGAGCCTCTGAAATTCAAAATATCTTTAGGTAAAATATTTAGGCTCGGGACAACAAATTGAGGATTTTGCACTTTAGGATAAATAAGAAATACAATCGGATCTACGTCGATAGCGCACAGATGCATTAGATCAATATCCTGGCCAATGATAGCCTTCATTATCCTCCCGATTTTTCGTGAAGCAGCAGTATAGTAGATGAAGTAGTTGGATGGAAGAGAAGAAGCAACGAGCATATTGTCAATGCTCTGCCGGAGATACACAAGAGAATATTATTCGAAGGAATGTAAACTATTAATTCATGTCCGCCGACATAATTTAATTGATGATCAAATTCACCGTTCAATTTAACAATAACTGGTCGAAAATCTGTCATTTTTTAGAAATAGGATTACAAAATTGAGAAGGGAGGGTAAAAACAATATGAAATTTTTGCTGATATGTTGGGTTTCATCGATTTTTATAAGTAGTCAACAATCTATTTTGCATGAAATATTAGTTTAGACACTCCATCGGCACTCTTAGGGACGCCTTAGGCACTCGAGAAAATTCATGTGATAGCCTGCACAAGGCTATTAACTAGTAAATAGGCTTCAGAAAGAGATGTCTTCTCAACCAAAGACACTACCTAGGCACCCTGTAGCACTACTTGTTATTGAGGACAATCAAAGACACTTGAAAGCAGAGTAGTCATCATGTAACTTTTCAAATCAATCATTTTTGCTGAAAAAGTTGAATAGGGATGTTCACCATAGGCACTCCCTTAGAACTCTCATGCACTCCTTAGGCACTCTTTTTTGTTTTTGTTCATCTACATGTAGTCAATAATTAAATGCTGAAAAAACTGAATAGAGAATGTTCACCTTAAGCACTCGTTATTATTTTTTTTTTAAATTAACCAGTGCCTAAGGGGGCCGTAGGAGTGCCTAAGCCTCCCTTAGGCACTGAAGCTGAATTTAGAGGCACGAGAAAAGCCAATGCCGAGGGGCTTCATGGCCTAAGGGATCTGAATTGAATTTATTGTTTTGCTTTTTTAAAATATAAATCCAATGCCTAAGGGATTAAGGCATCCTTAGGCACTGAGAACTTTAAAAATAATTCATTTATTACACACAAATCAATCATTTGTGAACAAAAACCAAGAAACGTACCTGAAATTACATCAACAATCAAAAAAGTAAGTCAAAAGCAAGGGTGTTTTAGTAATTTTGGTAAGTTTGTGAACATAAGATAAATAGTTGGACAATTTTGTGTTTTTTTAGGGATTTGGCTATTATAGCAAATGCCTTGAATTAGAATGTATTATAATGTATGGACCGCTTCACTTCATCCAAGTCTATTTTCAATTGTCGAATAATTTATAATGGACAAATATTCTAGTCGTCCTATTATTCAAATGTCCACTATACTCGAAATGGATATCTCATTATTCATGTCGACTACTCAAAATAAAAATAAATTACACTACTTTTCAACCTACTAAAACAAACCACTTTTTAACTTTCTGGAACCACCATTTTTTACTTTACACTCAATATCATGATATTCGTGCTCATTTCAAAGTGGATATGAATAATGGACGGAAGGAGTATTATTGATTGAAAATGATATTTACTGAGTGGCTACTACTACTAGAGTTGTCCACAACCAAATTGGGTGGAACAATCTATCCGACCCAAACCGGTCTTAAGACCAAGAATATTATAGAATTTGTAGTCAAGGAGGTTGACATTTTCATGTTTCAACACAACAAAAATATAAATACATTTTGAGGAGAGAGAAAAGAAAGCGTCCTAGGGCGGAAGTGAAATGAAAACCAGCTGGGTGGTTGGGATATGCTTGACCAATTAAGGGTGTTGCCACATGTCGCCACCTTATTGGTCCTCTATATTTTATTTTTTTGATTAAAAGATGATAATATCTAATAATATAAGTTATCAAAAAACTACAAAAATTCATGATTTTTCATTCTTTATAAATAGAGACCGATATTGTTATGCTTATTCGCGTCTTGATATTCTCTCATTTTCTCTCATTTATGATCTTTACACAAATATTTATCTCTCTTTCAATTATCATGGATTCATGTGATAACAACTTCTACAATTCCCAAAATTTTCCTTACTCTCAAGATTATTATCTTAGGTACGAAAATCTCCAAAATCCCATCGAATTCGCATCACCGTTTTGATTTTAAACTCGCAATTTAGACAAAATCCCAACCAAAACACCCTCCAACCTCTTCTGAAAATCCACATGAAAAATCATTCAATACTTCAAACAATCCTAAAAGTTGGAAAGTACTAGAGTGTCTTCTTATTCTCATATTAGTGGATATGCAATTGTTGGCACCAACCAAAGTAATTTCATGTTATGAAAAAGGTGAAAAAAGTTGTATGAACAAACTCGAGCTAAAAACCCGCTAATATTCGAATGGAGGTGATGAGAGGATGTTTCAAAAACATTAATGCAAACATTATGAAGCGAATTGGTGCATATACAAAAGTGTAAGCTCTGAGAGGGAGTCAAATGAGGATATTGAAAAAGGAAGCACAGACGATTTATGGAAAAAAATTTACCCACCACGAGGTATTTGAAAAATATATGAGGGGTAATTCAAAATCAGAGTTGAATTTAGAAATAAGAGGTCGTACTTCCAAAAATCCTATCAATGATAAAAATGTTGATGAAAGTCATGGTAGCTCCAAAAGAACAAAGACTAATTAAGACGATACTCCAAAAACTCTTATGAGTGGTGCTTTGGTAATACGTCGTCTTATAGGGAGAGAGAAAGCTAAAGATGCTGCTAAAAAGAAAGGAAAAGGAGTTGCATCACAATCTTCTATAGTCCCGGATAATTTCACTACTGAATTTCGTGCTATTGGGATCACACGTGCAAAGGAGCTTGATCACCGTGACTTGGACCATGAGGCACGTCAAAAGCAGATGGACTGGAAGGGGATGGTGGTGACACTAAACACATTGTTGGTAAAAGGAGAACTAACTCAAGCATAAGAGTTACTGAAGAACCATCTAATGGCCGAATTATTTCAATATTAATATCAAACTGATGAGTAGTATTTAAGTGTTGTTTTTTTGTGTGTTATTTTAAGTGTGTTGTATTCTAGTGTGTTATCAGTATTTCAGCATTGTTTATAATATATTTTCAATTGAATTGAATTGAAGACTTCAAGTTCTACTATCCATCAATTAAATGAACGTAGTAATACAGTAGTATTCAATGGTTTCCAATTTTCTTGTCATCAAATAGTGCATCAATACTTTTTCAACGCCTTCATTTTCAGCAGAGTTATTGAGATCAATAAAATGTACTGGATTGCATGTGATCATGACAGTCATGTTTGTTGTCTTGAAGATATTGCACTAATAATGTTGTATTTGGTCAATATCTTCACCCACGAGAATTCCCACTATGTTCACATGTGAGCATGTCAGAAAGCAATAAATGTCATCGACACGTTCACATGCTAAGCAAAACTCTCTTTTACAATAAATATACAAAAATAACATCTCTCTCCACAATATTTGCAAATCTCCTACCCACAAAATAGATCTTTTATAACCAAGTTCTCCCAAGCTCCCCCCAAAAAAAAATATCGTCAAGTTCTAGTTTTAATATTTCTTATTACCTCGAAGATGATGGTTAGTGGGAAAATCATGAAGCATTTTACGAACAACATGTTGAAGAAGATCACATTATAGACAACATTGTCGAACAAGTGTCATTGAAGCAGAGTCTATATTATTTCAACCTACAGATCATGATGTTAGGCAAATGAGGCGGTTTACAGAATGTGGACGTGAGAAGGGCCATGAAAGTGTGTTCGAGCAATAGTTTTTCAGAATATCCAATTTATCTTAAAGAAACTTTTCGAACAAGGTATTGCATGAGGAAGCCGTTGTTCTTACGTATAATGAATCAATTGTTTTCCACCGACGAGTTTTTTCAACAGAAGAAGGATGTGGTTGGTCGTCTCGGTATGTCTTGTTGGAATTTTGTATACTAGAAGTAATCTTTTTGCTTGTATAAAATGTGTTTTCCTTCCACTATTTTAATTCTCTTATCTGATTAATTATATTCACGCATGTTGATCCTTTAACTTGTATAAGAGTTAGCTTGTGTAGTGTGTTGTAGATCACAGAAGACTATACAATTGGTTGAACTAACAAGATAAAAATAGTTATCACAACTGAGACAACTTAAGAACAAGTTGTCGGTTTAAGCTGCAGTTTAGATAAGAAGTGACTTGTCTTGGCTGCTTGTCTATATTGCTACACTGAAGGTGGTGTATTGATAGATCATAGTGAGCAGTATAGACAGTGATCCGTCAATACACCAATAAAGTCAGTCAGGAGAACACATCTCACGGTGATCCATCAATACACCACCTTCAGTGTACCTGATGAACATATTAAATTCTCGTAAGTGCACGAATCGGGGTAATACCTAATCTAGCAACTCCCGAGGTCAATCTCATAAGGACTCGGCTGGGTTCTAATTATCCTAATTATTTCACTATCTACTTGGTCCTAAACTAGGTTTGGTTTATTCTAAACTATGGAAGTAAAATAGCAAGAAAGTAAAAGAGTAAGTAAAAGCAAAACAAAGTGGATTAATGGGTGTGGTTTCAGGATTTTATGAAGAGTGCCGATGTTTAACAATCACTATGTCTAAGATGATCAATTCATTCCCATTCTCTAGCTAGCATTTATGAATTTATTTTATTGATTCATCCACTAAGGATCTAGGAATTTCGTATGATGGCGGAATATCTCTAACTTATAATCCTAAGGGTCAATCAAGTGATCATATCAAGAACCTAAGGATCGTATCATGCTCAAGGATTTAAAGAACCATCTAAACTATCCCAAACCAAGGGTGACAATCTAGACTCTTAATTGCAGGTCTAAATAAATAATCGTGTATGATCCGCCATATTACATATTACCTATATTACCTATATTCTCCACAATTATCTAAGATGATGGACAGTCACATTAAAGAATCATAGAGAAATCAAAAGCAGGCTCAACAATTAAGAAACAAAATAATTCATTCATTGAAAAACTAGGGTTTGAATCAATTCATTAAAAACATAGGTCCTGTTAAACCCCCACACAAGGGGATTTAGTCACTCATATTCGTAGGAAAACAATCACAAGATATGCAAAAAGAATCCATAGAATTCAAGTATCAAAAACCTAAACAAAACTGAGAAGGAATAATACAACCTAGAATCTAGCGGATTGATCCTCGCACTTGGTTCTTGGGTTTTGGTCTTTAATCTTCGTCTTGAATCTTCAACGGAGGGATGCCTTGGGTGTTTCTCTTCTTTGGAGGGTGGAAGAGGTCGAAAATATGGTGTGTCGTTCGAAGGAAAGAAGTCTGTAAGGGTATATATATGTTTCAGGCCGAGAAAAAAGATTCTGAGCCTAAACAGACGCGGACCGCGGTCCAGCACAAAAGGCGGACCACGGTCCGACTCCCACGAAAAATCCTGTT
This sequence comes from Lavandula angustifolia, assembly GCA_028984105.1. NCBI lineage: Eukaryota > Viridiplantae > Streptophyta > Magnoliopsida > Lamiales > Lamiaceae > Lavandula > Lavandula angustifolia. Next base: position 13,514,065 of record CM054818.1, on the reverse strand, counting down.
TTTGAGTCAGAACAGTCGGGACCGCGGTCCAGCACAAAACGCGGACCGCGGTCCGGCTGCTTCGGCTAGGAAACTCCCGACTGTAATTTTCTGCATTGACCAATTTTGGGAAAAACACAATATCTCCTTCGATAATCGTTAGATTGTAACGAAACTTTGCCAAAATGTTCCTAACACATAGAAGTACTATGTGGATTGTGGAGATAGGATTCTAACATCGTTAGATCCGTCTGACACGCAATTTCCCAACTGCCTTGTTGCAAGAGCTCCGAAATACGGTTTCTTCAACATCCGGCTTCAAATCCTCTTCATTCTTCATCCAAATGACTCCATCTTTGCTAAAACTACATCAATGGTCATGGTTTCCTTGATTTAGGTGCAAAATACAAAAAAATGCTCAAAACGCTCGAGAAATCTACAAAACCAAAAACCATTGAAAATATACAATTCCAAACAAAACAAAAGCTAAAAATGGATTGAAAATGATGTAAATAAGTTTAAAAAGAACACGATGAGATGGTATAAAAACCACTCGTCAAATCCCCCCAAACATAAGCTTTTGCTTGTCCTCAATCAAAGAAACAAGATAAAAGTAAACTATGACCAAATATCAGAAAGATGAGCATAGCAATTCGAGCCTAATTCATTTTTTAGAAGAACACATCATTATCATGTGAAAATCATTCAATCTTGATGCCACCTTCAAAACACAATAGAACATAGAAGTGGGGTAGTACCTCTCTAGAAATTTGTATCACTCAAACACTCAAGTGTATAAGGGTAATATTATCACTCCAACTCAACCCTAGGAGAGTGTCTTCATAAGCTTGTAGATTCTCTAATTCTACTTATAATGAACACAATACATGGCAAAGATCACGAAGGTCTTTCTTTTGTTGTAATGGTGCTAATGCATATAATAAAAAGGGTAGGGAATATATAGGAAAAATGACTCATAATGTACGAACAATCAAGAGATCTAGTAGAGCAACCAAATGATGATATATCAAAATAAACCTCTAAAACCAACCATTTCTGAATCACCCATAATCAAACAAATCAAGTCACCCCAAGTTTTCACTTTTTTTTTTCAAAATATACTCCCTTTTTCAACTTCCTCATTTTTCCTTTTCACCTTTTTTTTTCTTCTCTTTTTTTTTTATTATATCCCAATTATAAAATATGTCATCAATAAACTCTTTTCAATCAAAGTTATGAGTACATGCACAAGTGTCCCATATTCTATCCAATTATTTACCTGTCAACTCTCTATCAATAATTAGATAAAGATTTTAATATAACACAACGTCATCAAGTTCGGTACCAGGCTGGATAGAATAAAAATCAATTCACACCAGTCTCATTTGTTAGCAAAGATTTGTCCCTTAATCACCAAACCCTCACCAAACCTCCATTTCCTCCCCACAACACTAATAACTATACTACATCCTCGGTTAAGGCTAGATAGACTAGGCAATTTAAGTGGAGGTACATGAATAAAAATGATACATTAAGCTCAAAGGGGCTTACTAGGGTGATGTTCAAGGTAGGAATCATATTTAGCTCTGGCTAAAGAACGCGATAATGTCCAAGATCATATTAAAGCCATATATGAAAAGTGCTCAATAAACTTCAAACAGACTCAAAGCAAGTTCTAAATGTTGTCCCTAAAGCGAGTATCACACATGAAATAAATTGAGACCGACACAGAATTTCGTCAGTTCACAATAGGCTCAAATTCTCACCAAAGGCTTTTGGACTACCATACTTTTATATCCTACATGTCCAAAAATTTTATCATGCTCAAATTCAATTCAACAAGGCTTCAGTAAAGAAAAATTTTGAAGGCAAGAAATGCATAATCATCAAATAGCATAAGTCATAGTAGTTCAAATATCTAGTACATGGAGAATTATCAGAATCATGAAACCTGAAAGAGCATTTAGAAAACAATAATTCTCACGCCCGGTTAGCCTTCCTAACATTTTATCAATAAAAGATAGAGGAAATGGATCATGTTTGATAGAAAACTTCATCTCCCGGTAATCTATATATATCCTCCATTTGGTGGTCAACCAAGTATCTACTAACATATGTTCGCTAATTCTCACTGCATCCTGCATCAAGAGGTTGAGTCTCCTTTTGGAACGTCTTAACAAATTTGATATCATCTTCCGAAATCCTTGTCGAAGAGGTCTTCCATATTATGTCCTCCTCCTCACATACTCCCTCTTCAGTGTCTTGTGTGAATGCTGCTTTTGTTTTATCCTTTGTGAATCCCTGCAAATGAAATTCATGCTCTAAAGGGTGATTGTAGTCAATATCATTAAATTCATCATGAGAATGGACAGATAAAATAAGCGAAGAAAATTGGTTATCTTGTCTAACGTCCTTATGACGATTCAATAATGAAACAAGAGGTCTATATGGATTGATTATTTCTTCAAGCCCATTTTCATTCCCCTTTTCAACTTTCGCCATAGTTACCAAATTTTCTTCCTCTTGCTTGGGATCTCTATCCACCTCGTCTGCATGCTTTTCATTATCCTTTCTGCACAAAGTGGAAAATCATCAAAGATATAATTTGAATTTTCAGTCACATTACCACTTGTTAAGGATGGGATGACTTTTGTAGGCTCCATATGTATAGGAAGCTTCCATTGCTGACTCGCTATCTCACGTATATCCTTGACTATATTCCCAACACGAGTCTCAATGTTCTTTGCAGATGACTCCATATTTCTCACTGATGAGGTAACTGATTCTGTCGACCTTTTGCAAGCTTGTAGGAAGTCCTGCAAAGTTTCCTCGAGACTTGTTTTTCTAGCTTGATCAATCACTTCAGTCCTCATGAGTACCCTCAAAAGGCTCCTCCATGTGTCCATTATAGAAAGAAAAAGGACACGACTCAGTTTGATGCAGGTAGCTTCCACATGCTATGCATGCATCTTCCGTTATAGAAAGAAGACATGTCTTGCAGTTATTAGCAGTTCGAATGAAATCTTGTAGAGTATCTTGGAGGTTTGACATCCGATCACAGTTCCAGTTGTTCCATACGGGCCCTCCCATTTCAATTGTGTGTTATAAAATTCATAAAAACCTGTGAAGGTCACAAGAGGTAGGCTCGAAACACACAAAAATAAATGAAAGGGAGTGAGTAACAAAAATAAAAAAAATAAACAAAAAATAAAATATAAACAAATGTACAGCTAGTAAAAAGAATAATCGAAACGACTGAGTTCCCAGGCAACGACGCCAAAAACTTGATGAACATATTATAATTCTCGCAAGTGCACGAATCGATGTAATACCTAATCTAGAAACTCCCGAGGTCGATCTCACAAGGACTCAGGTGGGTTCTAATTATCCTAATTATTTCACTATCTACTTGGTCCTAAACTAGGTTTGGTTTCTAAACTATGGAAGTAAAATAGCAAGAAAGTAAAAGAGCAGTTAAAAGCAAAACAAAGTGGATTAATGGGTGTTGTTTCAAGATTTGATGAAGAGTGCAGAGGTTTAACAATCACTATGTCTAAGATGATCAATTCATTCTCATTCTCTAGCTAGCATTTATGAATTTATTTTGTTGCTTCATCCACTAAAGCTCTAGGGGTTCCATATGATAGCGGGAGATCTCTAACTTATAATCCTATGGGCCAATCAAGTGATCATATCATGAACCTAAGGATCGTATCATGCTCAAGGATTTAAAGAATCATCTAAACTATCCCAAACCAATGGTGACATTCTAGACACTTAATTGCAGGTCTCAATAAATAATCGGGTATGATCCGCCGTATTACCTATTACCTATATTCTCTACAATTATCTAAGATAATGGCCAGTCACATTAAAGAATCATAGAGAAATCAAAAGCAGACTCAACAATTAAGAAACAAAACAATTCATTCATTGAAAAACTAGGGTTTGAATCAATTCATCAAAAACATACGTCATGATAAACACTCACTAAAGGGGATTTAGCCACTCATATTCGTAGGAAAACAATCACAAGATATGCAAAAAGAATCCATAGAATTCAAGTATCAAAAACCTAAACAAAACTGAGAAGGAATAATACAACCTAGAATCTAGCGGATTGATCCTCGCACTTGGTTCTTGGGTTTTGGTCTTTAATCTTCGTCTTGAATCTTCAACGGAGGGATGCCTTGGGTGTTTCTCTTCTTTGGAGGGTGGAAGAGGTCGAAAATATGGTGTGTCGTTCGAAGGAAAGAAGTCTATAAGGGTATATATATGTTTCAGGCCGAGAAAAAAGATTGTGAGCCTAAACAGACGCGGACCGCGGTCCAGCACAAAAGGCGGACCACGGTCCGACTCCTACAAAAAATCCTGTTTTTGAGTCAGAACAGTCGGGACCGCGGTCCAGCACAAAACGCGGACCGCGGTCCGACTGCTTCGGCCAGGAAACTCCCGACTGTAATTTTCTACACAGACCAATTTTGGGAAAAACACGATATCTCCTTCGATAACCGTTGGATCTTCACGAAACGTTTCCACAATGTTGCTAACACATAGAAGTACGATGTGGATGGTGGAGATCGGATTATAAGGTCATTAGATCCGTCGGACACGCGATTTCCCAACTGCCTTGTTACAAGAGCTCCGAAATACGGTTTCTTCAACATCCGGCTTCAAATCCTCTTCATTCTTCATCCAAATGACTCCATCATTGCCAAAACTACATCAATGGTCATGGTTTCTTTCATTTAGGTGCCAAATTTAACAAAAAATGCTCAAAACGCGCGAGAAACCTACAAAACCTAAAACCATTGAAAGTATACAATTCCAAGCAAAACAAAAGCTAAAATTGGATTGAAAATGATGTAAATAAGCTTAAAATGAACACGATGAGATGGTATAAAAACCACTCATCAGTACCAGTATAGACAAGCGTCAAGACAAGTCATGTCTTATCTAAACTACAGCTTAAATCAACAACTTATCCTAAAGTTGTCTCAGCTATGATAACTATTTATATCTTGTTAGTTCAACCAACTATAGTCTTCAGTGATCTACAACACACTACACAATCTAACTTTATACAAGATAAAGGATTACATGTGCAATTATATATATCAGATAGGAGAATAAAACCGTGGAAATGATAAAACACATTGTATACAAGCACAAAATTTGTTTCAAGTATACAAAATCCCAACAATTCTCACACTTATACTAAAGTAAACTTTTAGTATACAATGTGTTAGTTCTAGTACTAACTAGTACAAACACACACACTCAGCTATCTATCATATCTATCACTACATCTTCTCCTACTTACACAAAAGTTTCTGCAGTCCTAAGTGGGGCATCTCTACCACTCCTAATCCACGAACATGCTTCTAGTAAGCCAGAATTGGTAAACTCTTCGTGAAAGGATCAACTAGGTTATCTTCAGTTCTAATTTTCTCAATCACCATGTCTCCTCGATTTACAAATTCTAATATAATGTGATACTTCATGTCTCTGTATTTAGACGCCTTGTGGGATTAGGCTCCTTATAATTTTCCACTACACCTGTATTATCACAATAAATTAGGAATAATATCAAGATCCAAGAGGGAATTCTTAAGCCAAACCGCCTCTTTTAAGGCTTCTGAAGCAGCCACATGCACTTCTGCTTTGCACTCTGCCATGAAATGGCTCCACCTCCCGAGGTAAACGTGTAACTGTTGGGATTTTGTATACTTGAAGCAAGTTTTATGCTTGTATACAATGTGTTTTTGTCCTTGCCACTATTTTATTTTCCTATCTGTTATATATATATATATATATATATATATATATATATATATATATATATATATATAGGGTGTGGATCTAGGGAGATCCAACACTCAAAAGAGATATGAGAACCGATCCTAAGCGTCGATCGGTCCTAATCTAATGGCCAATATCAACCCCTTCTTTCTTAAAAAAAAAAGGAGGAAAGGGTAATATAGGAATTATGGAAGATGAAAATTTGAAATCATATCTCTACCCTCCTCCACGCCTCTATTCTTTCTCACTCACTCTCTCCATTTCCTTGACGCCTCCTCCAAGCGCTCGATTCTCTCTCTCTCACTCTCTCTCTCTCTAAAATCAAAACATCACCTAAACTCGAAAACCTACCCAAACATGTATCGATTTCGCAGAGAGTTTTGTAGAGAGTTTTGCAGAGAGAAGTTTTGCAGAGACAAGCATAATCTTCGTAAATAGTAGTTTCATGTTTTGGTTGAAAATCGACTAGAAATCCCCTCAATAGACGAAATTTCAGGTATGTTTCATGTTTTCGTTTGTTAATTTAGTTTACCCATGGATGATTTTGTATTTTAGAGGAGACATTGTTGTTGTGAACGAAACCGAAACCGAAACCCACGATTAGCGAAACCGAAACCCAAGATCTATATTGTTGGAGGGCTAATGTGCTCGTTTTTCCAGATATATTAAGGGTCGGTTTGATCGTTTATTTTGTAGATCTGCGTTTGATGGGTTTCTTTCTCTTTCAATTTGTAAGATATTTGATTCTTTTGTTTTGGGTTTCTGTTTTCTTGTTAATTTTGAGGAGGGATTATTGCAGCATTTCTTGAAATTTGTGCATTTTCAGAAGAAAATGGAAGGTGATCTGAAGAATCATGGAATTCCTCATGCATCTGTAGATAATGAATGCAGGATGGAGATGGGTTTTGGTAAATTTGGGTATATATCTCTACTTTTTACTTCATTTTGGCCCTAGCTAATTTATTTGTTGACTTTTCGAGTGTTGGGTTTAGAACTATGATTAAGAGAGTTTGGTTCATTTTATATATTTATTGCTGCTCAGTTTATGTTTTTGAGGATTGAAGCCTCTTCAGTAGGAAGTAGATGTTAATCAGCGAGATTTTATTTGATTATTGTGCATCAGCATTAAAGTATATCTATATTAGCATAAATATAGGAAATCGTTAGCATAAATTAAAATTTCTTTGGTACATATAATATATGTTGTTTCGGCATAAATATTTAGGGTGGTGAGCATAAACCGACGTAATGGTTAGCATAAAATACGATATTCATATGCATAAAATGAAAATATTCTGAAAAGTTTTGTGTGTTACTGGTATGCATAAATTTTGATACTGATATGCAAGAAATATGATAGTTATATGCATAAATTAAGTGAAAAACTGCATGCATACTAAGTGAATATTCTAAAAAAGCAGGAACATCGCGAGGTAAAGGGAAGAGGAAGAGAACATAAATAATATAACTGTGTGCATAATGCATGAAAGTTTTAATATTGGTATGCATACCCTTTTTTTTCGTTTGCCTTTTTTTTGTAAGCGTAAGCATAAAACATTTTATATATTAGCATAAAAATATGAAATAGTAAGCATAATTTTTTTTTTCCATGGGTACATATTATTTTGGATTTTTGTGCATAATTAATATTGGTGGTGTGCATAACTTGCTCGAAAGGTTAGCATAAAAAGATTGAGTCAAATGTATAAAATGTGTGCATAACTTGATCGAAAGGTTAGCATGAAATTATATACTTGTGTGCATAATTTCTGAGAAAGGTAAGCATAAATCAATTTGTAACGGTAAAATTTGATAAATATGAATTATTTCTTGCAGGAGTGTATTTGATGAGACATATGGAGACGTTCAAGAATGACATAATCAACTGGGACACGAGATTTTTGAGGAAAGGTGTGAAGCAAATTAGGCTTAAATTTTTTTGCCCTTAATATAAGAGTGAGAATTATAATACCCACAAACAGCCGAAATGGTGTGAAAGAAATGTTGGTCATGCCGATGAGAATGAACTTGATTCTAAAGAATGTGTGAAAGAAATGCTTGATAGTTAGAAGTTTGGTTGTGAGTCTCTTTTGTTGGAACAACTTGGGATGTAAGACTTAGAAGTTATGGTGGTACTTATGTTTTTTATTGATATAGTAGTTGAACTAATGTAGGCGAACACTTGTTTTGGTATATTTAAGTTGTAACGCCCCAATTTTCAAAACTTAACTAGGGATGCTACTTCATACTTAACATGCATATTTCAACTCTTCCAAAACATTTTCATTCAATAGAATCATTGAAAAACTCAATTTATTTTCATACTCAGCGGAAGCCTTAAAATAAAAGCAAGTGCAACAATTAATTTTAGAAAATTATATGCACAGTTCATGATAAAACTAGTTTAATGCAATAAAAAGTTTCATAAATCTTTCCTCGTGTGACCATCACCACCAACACCTCTACGCACCGGCCGAGCCATTTCCTGAAAAATGTTAAAATGATAGGGAATGAGTACGACTACTCAGTGGGAAAATGCATTTATCCAAACTATAGATTATATCAAACATAAACATGAGTAACTAGATCATGTAACGTGAACTTGTAATTTGGCCACACAGACCACATGAACTTGTAATTTGGCCACACAAACCACATAAACTTGTAATTTGGCCACACAGACCACATGAATGTGTAATTTGGCCACACAGACCACATGAACTTGTAATTTGGCCACACGGACCACATGAACTTGTAATTTGGCCACACAGACCACATGAATGTGTATTGGCCACATAGACCACTTTCTTACATGCCTGTCGTCAAAACATGAAATATCAAATATAATATATAATAAAGATAAACGTAACATTCCCCACCTTAATCTTGACTTGATGAAAATAATGAATATCAATTGTTTAAGTCATGCGCGCCAATCCTAACATGAAATAATTCAAATCTTAATGTCGTGATTTGCATGAAACAATATCATATCTATATACTAAGTTTTTATGTTCTACTTTAACTCGTGCAGAATACATATTTTAAAAGAGTTCCACAGAACATGAATTCACTCCATAAATTCTAATTTTCTATATATGTATTCCTTAATGAGTCTCAAACATACCAGATTTGGTTTCATATCAAAATAATAAGTCCTCTAAGAGTTATAACTAAAACATTATCTACTGCGTCAACAAATGCGGTTTATGACCTACTGACCTTTAACAATAAGATTCGGGAACTAAACATATCTTAAAAATTCTAATATTTAGCACACATCTAGGAGACATACGTAGAAATATCATATCAAAATTTCAATCTGTATAGATAAGTAACGACTTCATAAAATACAGAATAGTTTCTACCAAAATCAGAATACGAAAATGCTTACTCCGACTGACTACCCGGACATTTGTATTAAACTGCTTTCATACACATAAGTTAAAAATACTAATAAATATTTCTACATATCCCTACGTGTTTAGAGTATTTATGAAAAAGAATCAAGTCAAAAACATTTTTGTGGAGTGAGATATAAACGTTTTCCTAAGCCCTATCCCTGATGCATGGTTTCACGGTAGTGTAAAAGTATAAATCCATTAAAAATATAAATACTTGTTTAAAAACTTCCAAAATTTACAGTAATATTAAAGACATTCTAAAGTTAGTCTCTATAATTTTTATGGAATTTTGAAAGTATCTTAAGATCGTGTATCTGGCCTTGGAACTCACGGCAGAAAAGGTAGAATTGCAGGACAGATTTCTGTTCTCATGAAACTTAAACATTTTAACAACCAAAGAATTGACATAATAGAATCGGACACATCAAAACATAAATTAACAAATAAATAGTAAAAGTATTCTAAAAATTCTTTATTTTTAATATGAATGACCTAACATATATTATATCCTATTAAAATTCATAATGGTCGAAAGTAACATAAAGAAAACATGAAAAATAATTTTCCTATCAAGCTTATGAACATGCTGTCAGAAACTGGCAGGTTACGAAGAACAATTTTAAACAAATACTTAGAATGCTTGAAAAATTATACAAAACTAAATGCGTATACTATACATACCTTGGACGACGGCCCTAAATTTTCACGACGATATGATGACGGGAAGATGTGTAAATAATTCTTGAAACAGTTCGCACGTGTGCTGACAGAATTTCGGAAATCTAATGTGAAACTAAATTATGGACGACTAAGGTGTATTTATAGGCCTAGAAATCATTATCCAAACATCCCTAATCCTATAAGGTATCAAATAAATTTTATCCATAATTATTTTCGTCCATATATATTTTATATAGAATTTATTGTATTACTTGCCATATAACAGATTCAATCCTAGATAAATTAGGATAAGGATAAATACAACTAGATTTCTTTCCTAAAACATGTATATCTCAAATATAATATCTATTTTATTCATAAAATCTAATTTCAAATTGTCTCCTAATAACTTAATATAATAATAAATATTATATCCTTTTTTGAATCCTAGTTGGTTTAGGAAATCCAAACTATATAAATATTATTCTTACCTCATAATTCTAACATTATTTTTATCTCATCAATAAAAAATATAAACATAATATAATATAAATAAACACATTCAAAGTTCAAAATAAATTTACATAACAAAAATGATTTAACGAAAAATAACATAAATGCTTTAATTCTCATTTTAATTTCTAAAGCGCGACTTACAAAACTAAAACACTTGATAACATGCATGAATAGATATGCAATGCATTTTATATTAAAAATTTCGGGGCGTTACATTTAAGTATTAGAAGTTATGCATATATAACGTGTTTTTCATGCAAATCAAAATTGGGCACTATGCAGATATATAAACACACATGTATATAAAAAAGGGATATGCAAAAAAATTACATACCATAAGCATATAAATACACTACGGTATGCATGAAATATCAAACCTTGAACATGACTACGAAAAAATTTAAATGGAGGGCTAGGGAAAAAGAAAAGAGAAGTTTACAAATTTGCCCTTAATGAGCCTTTTTTTTCCTTTTTTGATTTAATTTTAAATACTTTTGGGGATAAAATGAGAGCCTTAGATTTGCGAAATGGAGGGACGAGATCGGTTCTCGTATCTCTTTTAAGATTTGGATCTCATAATATCCATTCACTATATATATATATATATATATATTTGCACATGTAATCCTTTATCTTGTATAAAAATTAGATTTGTGTATTGTGTCGAGTATCACAGAAGACTACACAAATTGGTTGAACTGACAAGATATAAACAGTCATCACAGCTGAGTAACTTCAGGATAAGTTGTCACTTTAAGCTGCAGTTTAGATAAAAAGTGGCTTGTCTTGGCTGCTTATCTTTAGTGGTACACTTAAGGTGGTGTATTGATGGGTCATAGTGAGATGTGTTCTCCTAACTGACCTTAGTGGGAACCAAGATCTCGGTGACTTAGCTGGTCTTAAGCTTGGTAAGACTTTAGTTGAGCACATTTGGTTGTCTATCACTTTGACCTACTATGGTGAACGTCATCGTGACCGAATCTACGTATCTTGGGTGTTAGTAGTTATTTGTGGCTCAGGCTGGTTGTCTGTATCTTGCAATCGTATCCTAGTAAAATGTCAGGCGTGGTTGGAGATGATGGAGGACGGCCAGAACAGCAGCGCCAGGCGCGGCAGTCGTGCCGCACACAAACAGTTGTTCCTACTACTGCAGGCGCCAGCGCGCGGCATGGGGATGGCGCATGGTTGTGGCTCGGGCGGCAGGAGACCACAGCGGCAGCGGTGTAGATAATCGCGGTGGTGGCGGCGCGATTTGTTGGCTGGAAGACAGTCTGACATCAGCCCTAGTTGTTGAATCAGTGCTGATGTGGTTGCCACTTGTCTGACGCGTGGCAGCCGTTCTGCTGACATGGCAACGATGTAACAGCTCCAGATTCAATCCAAATTCGAAGATTTATTTTGATCGGACAATGTAATATATAGGATTTATCTGTGTTTTTGCCCGATAATGACGTTTTATTTTCTATTTGCTCATTTATTTATTATTATGCTTTAGCATCGATTATGTGATTAATTGCGCTTAGAAAAGCATGTAAATAGGATTTAACTCATTTTAAAGCATGTTTATTTTTTGCGAACACGTTTTATTATGTGCCTTTAGAAATTGCTTGCTATAGAAATTATGTGATGATGTATGGTTCATAACATACCGTTTGAATAAAAAGACTAAGCAATCTTAAATTAAGCGTTTAATTAGATTCCATTAATTTGGATATTAAACACTTAATCGGACCTCCATTAACACGAAAGTAGTAAGATTATGTGAGTAAACGTCCACCTGCGTGGCTTGCTTGCAACTTTGAGCTATCAGTTTTGTGAGATGAGTTTTCCAAAATATTTAATTATTATTGAGTAGTGGGAGCGAAGCCGTAAACGTCCACATGCGTGGCTTGCGTGCCTAGTAAACACGAGTACTCTAGAAGATAATAATTAAATAGGATGGCTAATTAGATCAAATTGAATGCGGCATGGTTCGCGTAAGTATGTCAATTTCGAGAATTTGATTCTATTTTGGTCAAATTAATGATCAATGCTTAGATGTCACCGCAGGTACAATTCACTTCCCTCGAAGTCCTTTCCCCCGTTTTAATAGTAACATGGTCCAGAATATCCAACTATTAATTCAATTTGTCTTAAGAACCTAGGTGTGGATTGAAATTAAAGAGCTAGGTAAATAGCTTGGTTTAGGGTTACGCTAGTAAACGTCCGCCTGCGTGGCTTACGAGTGGAATTCCTAGAGCTTTTCGAGCTTTTTAATATCACTATTTTTACAGAAGGTTACAATGATTATTAATTACGAATTATGTGCAAATTTAAATTTCTTACATGCTTTAAATTTTAAATATTTTTTTGATATGTCTGTTCAAGCTGTCATTAACGGTCTTACGAGTCGATCCTTAAAGGGTCCAAATAACTATAAAGAGTGGAAGAGAAATCTTACACTATTGTTCCAAACTGAGAAAATTATGCATGTTCTCAGTACCCCTGAGCTTGAACTCCCTGAAGAAGGGGCGACTGAGGAGCAGATAAGGGAATCTTAGAAGCGGGTAGAGGATAATGACAAGACTCATTTTGTCATTTTATCTACTATGATTGATTATCTTGCTTCACAGTATGAAAACACGCCCCATGCGGGAGTGATATGGGATTCCATGGCTGAAAAGTTCAGTGAGAGAGATATATCTCAGAGATTTCATCTCTTGAGGCAGGTTACGACCTGCACTATGGCTGAAGGTGCATCCATGCAGGATCATATTTCCATATGACCGAGCTGCTAGATTGGCTTGCAAATATTGGTGGTATCTTGGAGCTTGAGATCAAGATAGATATCATTCTGCATTCACTACCTAAGTCATACGAGAATTTTCGCCTAAATGTAGTGATGTCAAAGAAGAACTACACTCTAAATGAACTTTCGAGTGAGTTATTCACTGCAGAAGGAATCATGGGTCAGACTAAAGGTAAGGTAACCCAAGTCTTGAACACTACTAGCAGCTCAAGGAATCCTCCGAAAGGTGGATTCCAAAAAAAGGTCAAGAAGGCTACGAACGTAAAAAAGGGAAGTGGGAGCACGAAGTTTGCACCTACCAGAGGGGTTCAAAAACCTAAGGGAAAGTGTTTCAAATGTGGTAAGGTGGGACATTGGAAGACTGAATGTCCCAACTTCAAGGCAAAACAGAAAGGTACACACATCGCCTTAGTGACTGAAACTGTTCTTGTTTCCGCATCTACCCATGAATGGGTAGTCTGTGGGCAACTGATCATGTTTGTTACACCTTGCAAGGTTTCTTGCAGAAAAGGGAATTGAGTGATGGTGATGTGGTAGTCTCGATGGGCAATGGATCGAGAGTTCCTGCAATTGCCTTTGGAGATTTACATCTTTTTTTTTATAGTTCTGTTTTAGTACTTAAAAATGTTTAATATGTGCCTGAGTTATATGGGCGAAACATTATTTCTGTTTTCAAAACTCTGCATTGTGGATGGTTATAGATCTGTTTTTGATGATCAAATTTTGATTTCGAAAGGTAAAGATCTTATCTGCAATGGGCCTTTAAATGGATCTCTATATACTATTACGTCTAATCAATGTAAATCTGTTAATGTTACTTCCTCATCATCAAACAATAAGAAGAGAAAATAATTTTCTATGGTAAATCAAACTTATCTATGGCATCTACGACTAGGTCACATCAATCTGAATAGGATCCAAAGGTTGGTGAAATATGGATCATTGGAGTCTCTCGACGTTGAACCATTTCCAACTTGTGAATCCTGCTTGGAGGGAAAGATGGTGACTATGCCTTTTAAGGAAAAAGGTTATAGAGCCACAGAAGCACTAAGTTTGATTCATTCTGACTTGTGTGGACCCATGTCTACACAAGCTCATGGAGGGTATGAGTACTTCGTCGCATTTACCGACGATTACTCGAGGTATGGATATATTTACCTTCTTCGCCACAAGTCGGATTACTTCGAAACCTTTAAGGATGTCAAAGCTGAGTGGAGAAGAAGTTAGGAATCAAAACACTGCGATCTGATAGTGGTAGGGAATACCTATCCAACGAGTTCAAGGACTACTTGACAGAATGTGGGATTACATCCCAGCTGACAGTACCGGGCACACTTCAGCAGAATGGTGTGTTAGAAAGAAGAAATCGAAAACACTCTTAGAGATGGTTCAGTCGATGATAAGTTACGCAATATTACCGATTTCCTTTTGGGGATATGCCCTTCAAACTGCAGCATATTTACTGAACCGTGTGCCATCCAAGTCAGTTAACATGACTCCAGTCAAGTTGTGGAGCGGGCACAAGCCCAGTATACACCACATAAAGATTTGGGGGTGTCCTGCTTATGTGTTGAATAAACAGGCCGACAAGTTAGAGCCACGTTCAGAGGTTATGCTGTTTATAGGGTAGATAGAGCTCTATGAGCACCTGAACAATCTGTTAACACAACTCCTAACACTCTTCGACGTAGTGGGATGAAGTGGAGCGGGCACAAGCCCAGTATACACCACATAAAGATTTGGGGGTGTCCTGCTTATGTGTTGAATAAACAGGCCGACAAGTTAGAGCCACGTTCAGAGGTTATGCTATTTATAAGGTAGATAGAGCTCTATGAGCACCTGCACAATCTGTTAACACAGCTCCTAACACTCTTCGACGTAGTGGGATGATGATATTTATACCTGATCGGTATATGTTCACCGGGGAGATGTTTGATCATCTCCCGACAGATGATCAAGATACCGTGGATCCCTGGACTTACAACGAAGTAGTGGGAGATGTAGATGCAGATTCATGGCGAATCGTCATGGACTCAAAATTTAAGTCCATAACTGATATGGATGTATACGAGATCACTGAAATACTTGAGAGTTGCAAGGCTATTGGTAGTAAGTGTGTATACAAGAGAAAGAGAGGACCGAATGGAGAAATCATTGCATTTAAGGCCAGGCTAGTGGCGAAGGGATTTACCGAGAAAGAAGGTATCGATTATGAAGAGACCTTCCGCCCGTAGTAATGATCAAGTACATTCGGATTCTCCTTGCCGTAGCAGCTCACATGAACCTAGAGATCTGAGAAATGGATGTCAAGACCGCATTCCTAAACGGTCACCTTGAAAAAGGTAGAGACATTTACATGAAACAGCCAGATGGTTATGTGAAAAAGGGCGAAGAGCATCTAGGTTGGAAGCTTAAGAAGTCCATTTATGGACTTAAACAAGCTTCCCGGTTATGGCACAAGCGTTTTGATGAGGTGGTCAAATCATATGGTCTTGTATTATGTCCTAAAAAGGTGTGCGTGTACCGTATTTGTGTTAACGGATCAGTGGTGTTTCTTGCACTTTACGTAGACGACATCCTTCTCATTGTCAACAATGTTGAAATGTTATCAGACGTAAAGACGTGGTTATCCGAGCAGTTTCAAATGAAGGACTTAGGTGAAGCTGCTTACATCCTTAGGATCAAGGTTATCCGAGATCGCCAGAAAAGGATGTTAAGCTTATCACAAGCGTCCTAAATTGACACTGTTATTCCTTGTTTTAGCATGCAAAATGCCAAGGAGGTTCAGTACCTTTCAGACATGGCATTTTTCTATCAAAGAATCAGTGCCCTAAAAAGCCTGAAGAGATAGAAAGTATGAGGCTAGTACCATATGCTTCCACTGTCGGTAGTCTCATGTATGCAATGCTTTGTACGAGACCAGATATCTCATATGTTGTAGGGAGGGTCTCAAGATATCAGTCTAATCCAGTCAGACTGTCTAGTTTCTTTGGGTTATACAGACTCGAACTTCCAGGCTGACAAAGACGAGAAGAAGTCTACCTCGGGTTATTTGTTTACCTTGGGAGGTGGAGCCATTTCATGGAAGAGTGCAAAACAGAAATGCATTGCAGACTCAACCATGGAAGCAGAGTATGTGGCTGCTTCGTAAGCTTCGAAAGAGGCAGTTTGGGTCAAGAGAAGCATGTTCATGGCTTAGGAGTGGTAGAGATGCCCCCCACTTAGGACTGCAGAAACTTTTGTATAAGTGGGAGAAGAGTGATAGATATGATAGATAGATGAGTACTAGTTTGTACCTAGAATTGACACAGTGTATACTAAAAGTTTGCTTTAGTATAAGTGGGAGAATTGTTGGGATTTTGTGTACTGGAAGCAAATTTTATGCTTGTATAGAATGTGTTTTTGTCCTTACCACTATTTTATTCTCCTATCTAATATATATATATATATTTGCACATGTAATCATTTATCTTGTATAAAAGTTAGATTTGTGTAGTGTGTCAGGTATAACAGAAGACTACACAAATTGGTTGAACTAACAAGATATAAACAATTATCACTGAGACAACTTCAGGATAAGTTGTCGCTTTAAGCTGTAGTTTAGATAAGAAGCGGCTTGTCTTGGATGCTTGTCTTTACTGGTACACTTAAGGTGGTGTATTGATGAATCACAGTGAGATGTGTTCTTCTAACTTACCTTAGTGGAGAACCAAGATCTCAGTGACTTAGCTGGTCATAAGCATGGTAAGACTTCAGCTGAGCACATTTGGTTATCTATCAATTTGACCTACTATGGTGAACGTCATCGCGACCGGATCTACATATCTTGGGGGTTAGTAGTTATTTGTGGCTCAGGCTGGTTGTCCATATCTTGCAACCGTATCCTAGTAAAATGGGTTGATAATATCCCCTGAGGAACTCATGAGGATTAGCACACTAAACTCGGCCGGTTGATTAAGTTCAGGAGTGTTAATGAGGTCGAGTGGTACTACTCAGGAACATAATAAGATGTTAATTAATTTAAACTGTCAGTGAGCTTAATTAATTAACGGATATTTCTATCTTAAATACGGGGATCGACTTATCGGGCTATTTTCAGGTTTGGGGCGGCCTGCGAGCCACTATTTTGACCCCGTTGTAATATTTTTCTCGTGAGAAAATCCACGAGTAGATGATAGGATCTATTTTTTATGTGTTTGTACTGTTTTTGTACTGTAATTTTGGTCCGTGAGGCATGAAAATCGAGACGGAGAAGAAAGCCCTAATTTCGCCGAAAACCCTAATTTTCTAGGTTTCAGCTGCACTTTGCGGCGGCGATTCCTGGCGCATCTGGAGTCCGATCGACAATCGGCTTGAACCGTTGAATTCCTCGTCTCACAAGCTTTGTGTTGATAGGTCGCAAGGGGTCAGCCAATCTCGGATGCGGCCGGAATCAACATCTGAAGTTGGCTACCTTAATTCACATTTTTCCAGCGTAAAATTCGAAATTGAGGGAAATTGATGGATGATTTCAGCCGTAACCCGTTCATGGTGGCCGAAAATCGTACAAGGATCAGTTCCCCTAAATCAATTGAGTGAATTGCGGATCGAAAAGAGGCAATTTTGCAGCGGCGGAGTCGGCGGCGACGGGTTGCGTGACTTGCTGAAATCCCGTCGCGGTGGCAGAAATTACCGGCCTTATTGCACAGCCCAAACGTTTGGGAGACATCGGGTGTGGCTGGAGACAATGGAGGACGGTCGGAACGACCGCGTCGGTTCTGCGGCGATCGCGCGTCTTCGCGGCGAGTCTCGCCTCGCGCGAGCACGGCGGTTCTGCTGCTTTGCAGGCGGCGCGCGGCATTGGGATGGCGCACGGTTGAGGGTCGAGCGACGAGGAGACCACGATCGCACCCTACTTTATTTCTTGTAATAGATCCCTGATATGACCCAATTAGTTGCCTAATTATTTATTGTCTCTCATAAATCATTATTAATAGATTAATGCATTTTATGTTATTTAATAATGTTATTTATCTGGAATTAATTGGTTGGGCCAATTAATTGATAAATATTAGTATCCCAATAGATTAATTAATCATATTGTGGGCTAATTTTGTAGAAGCTCATTAGGAATATAATTAAATTAATGGACTATAAATATTAATATAATATTAGCTCTTGAAACTTATATATATTAGTATTCTGTTCATAATCAGAACACACACATACACATATATTCGAGCGTATACAACTTTGAGAGAGAGACAGAAATCTTATTTTTTTCAGTTTTCTGACCACCTAGAGGGAGAAAAAGGTTGGGACACAGATCAGAAGATCTAATCAGGAGAAACACTCAAAGCGACTACAACATACGTGGAGGAAGGTATACTTCTTCCTCTCCTATTATTCTTTCAATAACCCAAGGTAGACTTTTTCTCATCTCTATCAGCCTGAAAATTTGAGTCTGTATAACCTAAAGGCACTAGACTGTCTAACTGGTAACAAGCCTATAATCTCTAGTCTGTTTAAGGTATTTGAGAATATGTTTTACCGCAGTCTAGTGCTCATGTCCAGGGTTAGACTGATATCTTGAGACCATGCCTACAACATATGAGATATTTGGTCTCGTACAAAGCATTGCATACATGAGGTTACCGACAATGGAAGCATATGGTATTAGCCTCATACTTTCTATTTCTTCATGCATTTTAGGGCACCGATTCTTGGATTGAAAACTACATGTCTGAAAGGTAATTGTCCTCTCTTTAACATTTGCATGCTAAAACGACCTATCACAATATCAATGTAGGATGCATGGGATAAACTTAGCATCATTTTCCGACGATCTCGGATAACCTTGATCCCAAGGATGTAAACAGTTTCACCCAAATCCTTCATTTGAAACTGCTCGGATAACCATTTCTTTGCGTCTGACAACACTTCAACATTGTTTCCAATGAGAAGGATGTAGTCTACGTAAAGTGCAGGAAACACCATTGATTCATCAACACAGATACAGTATACGCACACCTCGTTAGGGCATGAGGCAAAACCATAGGATTTGACTACCTCGTCGAAACGCTGGTGCCATAACCATAAGCTTACTTAAGTCCATAAACAAACTTCTTAAGCTTCCAAGCTAGATGCTTTTCGCCCTCTTTCACATAACCTTCTGGATGTTTCATGTAGATGACTCTACCTTCTTCAAGGTGACTATTTAAGAATGCAGTCTTGACATCCATCTACCAGATCTCTAGGTCCATGTGAGCTGCTATGGCAAGGAGAGCTTGAATGGACTTGATCATTCCTACAGTCCAGAAGGTTTCTTCATAATCGATGCCCTCTTTCTGAGTGAACCATTTAACCACTAGGCTGGCCTTAAATGCCACGATCTCTCCATTCGGTTCTCTCTTTCACTTGTATATCCACTTATTATGTATGGCCTTGCAGCCCTCAGATAGTTCTGTGACCTCGTATACATCCATGTTAGTTGTAGACTTAAATTCTGAGTCCATGGCGACTCACCATGAATCTGCATCTATATTTATCATTGCTTCAGTGTAGGTTACGGTATCTTGTTCATCAGCCGGGAGATGATCAGACGTCTCTCTATTGAACATATATCGATCAGGCATAAATATCACCCTCCCAGTACGCCGAAGAGTGTCCGACGCTGTGTTAACAAATTGTGCAGTTGCTCATGGAGCTCTATCTCGCACAACTGGCTCTCTGAGTCGATCTCGTTCACCTTGTAATTCTTCAAGGATGATCTCGAGTCAAGACTTATGGTTACTAATATAATCCTCTTCTAAGAACCGAGCGTTGGTGCTAACAACAATCTTCTGTTCCTTAGGATCATAAAAGTATCCACCATTATTTTGGATACCCTATGAACAACATCACTTCTGAATGTGCTTCCAACTTATCGGCCTACTTATTTAGCACATAAGCAGGACAACCCCAAATCCTCAAGTGGTGCAAACTGGACTTGTCCCCGTTCCACAATTCGAAAGGGGTCTTTTGAACCGACTTGGAAGGCACACGGCTCAGCAAGTATGTTGTTGACTCAAGGGTATATTCCTAAAAGGAAACCGACAACATTGCATAACTCATCATTGATTGAACCATCTCTAAGAGAGTTCGATTCCTTCTCTCTGACACACCATTCTGATGAGGCGTGCCCAGTGCTGTCAGCTGAGATGTAATCCACATTCTTTCAAGTAATCTTTGAACTCGTTCGAGAGGTATTCACCACCACGATCAGATCGTAGTGCTTTGATTTCTTTACCTTGCTTCTTCTCCACTTCTGTCTTGAATTCCTTAAAGGTTTCGAAGCAATCCGACTTGTGGCAAAGAAGGTAAACATATCCATACCTCGAGTAATCGTCAGTAAATATGACGAAGTACTCATCCCCTCCACGAGCTTGTGTAGACATGGGTCCACACAAGTCAGAATTAATCAAATTTAGTGCTTCTGTAGCTTTATAACCCTTTGCCTTAAAAGGTCTAGTCACCATCATTCCCTCCAAGCAGGATTCGCAAGTTGGAAATAGTTCAACTTGGAGAGACTCAAATGGTCCATTTTTCACCAACCTTTGAATCTTATTTGAATTGATGTGACAAAGTCGTAGATGTCATAGATAAGTTTGATTTGTCTTAGAAGATTATTTCCTCTTGTTGGAATTCGATGATGAGGAAGCAACAATAATATAATTACGCGGTTTACAAGTAATAGTATATAAATATCCGTTTAATAGGCCACCACAGATAAAACCATCATTTTTCAGATAGAAACATCACTATCAAAACTTGATTTATAACCATCCATGGTGTAGAATTTTGAAACATAAATTATTTTCGCCTAAACTCAGGCACATATAAAACATCTTTTAAGTACTAAAACAGAACTTTCAAAAGATAGATGTAAATCTCCAATTGCAATTCCAGGAACTCTAGATCCATTGCCCATTGAGACTACCACCTCGCCATCACTCAATTTCCTTTTCTGCGAGAAACCTTGCAAGTTGTAACAAACATGATCAGTTGCCCCCGTATCCACTACGCATTCGCTGGTGGAAGAGGCAACCAGAACAGTTTCAGTTACAAGAATGACTCGCATCCCTTTCTGTTTTGCCTTGACATCTAGATAACAATTCTTCTAGTGTCCACTCTTACCAGTCTTGAAGTAGGGTCTAAAATCAATTAATTATCTATGCTCAGCCCAGAAGAAAGTCAAATTAGGATCCTACTTCCTAATAGCTAGGCAGAATCGCAGTGAGGGCCCTTTCCCCTATTACTCACTCAATAAGAATTTTCGTTCCAAGGTTTCAGAACTCAGAGGCATTCTTATCATTTGGTAGATCCAAGTCCATGGCCTAATTCAGGAACCGGAAAAAAGAAGTGGTTTTTCGCACTCTGAAGTCTCTTAAATGTGCAACTAATCGCCAAAGTTTATGGGCAGTAGCTTTAACAACAGAGTAGGGTGGCCTGGAGCCAACAAGGGTGGTCTGCCAATCATACGAACCCTCAACCGAGACCCAGTTCTGCATACTACTCCAGTTGGCTATTTCAAATCATTATTCATAAGAATTTGGTTGGGGTTGGTACTACATTCGACTGAGAAATTGAGAATCAACCTCAGATTCGACAAAGTTTCAAGACCCCGGCTAAGGCGGGAAATGAGCCCCACCCAAACCTCAACCATCCTTGATATCGGAAGCTCCATTGAATATTTGTGCTCAAAGACTTTTTTAGTGCACCTGTCGGACCCCGATAATAAACAAGGAATCCATAAAAACTTAGGATGGATCCTCGCGTCAGCTCTGCAAATGCGCCATAGCATAATAGTTCTGATGCCGCCACTCACTTGCCATCCACACTCAAACCTGTCAACAAGCAGATAAGAACATTAGGTTCAAACACATATTCATTACACTAGAGAATCCGTGTTGACTTACCCCTTTATCCCAATTTGAGCATGAGCTTGTATTTTAGATTTCATCGATCCTCGTATTTAAGATAGAAATATCCGTTAATTAATTAAACTCACTAACAACTTATAATTAATTAACATCTTATTATATTCCTGAGTAGTACCACTCGACTTTATTAACACACCTAAACTTAATCAACCCACCGGGTTTAGAGTGATAATCCTTACAAGTTCCTCATGGGATATTATCAATTCATTCCACAACGATACGGTTGCAAGATACAGACAATCAGCCTGAGCTACAAATGACTACTAGCACCCAAGATACGTAGATCCGATCGCGATAACGTTCACCATAGTAGGTCAAAGTGATAGATAGTTAAATTCACTCAGTTGAAGTCTTACAAAGCTTAGGACCAGCTAAATCACCGAGATCTTGGTTCTCCACTAATGTCAACTAGGAGAACACATCTCTTTGTGATCCGTCAATACACCACATTCAGTGTACCAGTGTAGACAAGCAGCCAAGACAAACCACTTCTTATCTAAACTGCAGCTTAAACCTACAACTTATCCTAAAGTTATCTCAGTTGTGATAACTATTTATATATTATTAGTTCAACCAATTGAGTAGTCTTCTGTGATCTACAACACACTACACAGTCTAACTTTTATACAAGATAAATGATTGCATGTACAAATATATATATATATATATCGAGCACCGAAGGTCCGTCACGTCGTAAATAGTATCAAAAATAATATGAGATCTTATCTTACTAATGGTATAAATTATCTGCTCTACATCAAGAGGCTGCTTAAAAAGATGTTGAGCGAGCATTTGACGTTCTACAAGCTCGTTTTGCTTTTATCAAACATCCATGTGTTATTTGAGATCATGATATTATGAGGAAAAATAATGAGAGCTTGCATCATCATGAATAATATGATCCTGGGAGATGAAAGAAGCACTTATCTAAACTATCAAGATTCTACAAAATTTATACAAGATGAAGTTAGTCGGAGTGATCATCCAACTAGAGATGGATTCGAAAATAATAATATATTTTACATACTCTACTGATAGGATTGCAAGTCTAACTAGTTATATGACAACTAAGTCACAACTTAGGAATAGAGAAGCATACAAAGATCTTCGTGACGACTTTATCGAGCATTCGAGCATATCTGGCAAAAATCCAGCGATGATAACTGAATTTTCTTTACTTTTTTGTTTGTAATTTCAGTTTTTCATTGTTTCAATTTCGACTTTCTATCATTGTCCTATATTTTGTTTTATTTTAGTTTGTACTATTTTTCAGTTTTATAATTTTTTCTACAATTTAAGTTAATCTTTAATGTTTAAACTTAAAATAATTAATATTAATATCTAATAATATAAATATATAATAATTAGAATATACTTCTTTCGTCCCATTATTCATGTCTACTATGCCCTAAATGAATGTCCCATTATTTATGTCCACTACGCATCTTTTCAACCTTCTCGACCAACCACTTTTTAACGTTATATCATTTTTCAACCTTCTGGACCTACCACTTTTTAACTTTACATCACTTTTCAACCTTCTGGACCCACTTGTGACTATTTCAAAGTGGACATGAATAATTGGACAAATGGAGTATAATATTATGGTTGGTGGGGCTGGTTAGGGATAAATAGTAAAAAATAGAAATAGTTGGGTTGGAAGAAAAATTAAGTACATGAAGGAGAATAAATTAATTAAATATTAGAATGATTAGATTAGTTTGATATTTAAGGTGGTTAGGGATATTCATAGTCTAAGAAATTATGTCCTAATATTGAGTTTGTTAAATTCTTAAAATTAATTTTTCGGCGATCTAAAATTTTCAACTAATTTGGGCGGTTTGCACTGAAACCCAATTTTATTTAAAACATAAAAAAAACACAAACATAGTTTTGAATGATGCTACTTTATATGAAATAGTTAAGAGAATACGCTCAATTGACAACTTAGTATGACAAAAGACTAATGCGTCATTTGGAAAAATTATTTAATTAATGACTTATGACAAGAGGGCTTATATAAGAACTTATTGCATAGGTTCTTAAATTTAATAAGTTGTTTTTGTTTGGAAATAATATTTGTAATGGCTTATACAATATAAAAAATATATAATATAAAATAATGTATGAATCAGGATATCATGAGTGGATCTTTGTACTATAAGCTTCCTATAAGTTACTCATAAGTTTTAAATATTAACTCATAGAAATAAGTCAAAAATAACTTTTCAAGGGGAATAAGTTATTTCGTTAAACTTTTCCAAACGTACATAAAATGACTTATTATTTAAAATAGGTTAAAATAATTTATTTTTAAGCTCATCCAAACGGGACCTAAACTAAATTACTAAGACTAAGAGCACTCTAATTGTTTTGCTATTTTAGAGTTACTGTATCCTTATTTTATGAAAATAACAAGATTTCATCTCCAATAATTATGTGCTATTTTACATCAGAAAATGAATATTTCAAAATATTTCGTTTTATCTATTCAATTTTAATAATTTTTTTAAACTTACATTAAAATAAATTAAAAATATGATTATATTCTATAATTAAAAATATATGAGAACTTAACACAATATTAATACAGAAAGATGTAAATAAGGTTTAATTAAGTTACATATATTTCAATATATGTTATTCATGAGAATGAACTTAAAAATCGACACATACATGCAATAAAAATTATTATTTTAAATTTGATTAGTTTAAGTATTCTTCGTTAATAAAAAAATTTTGTCATTAATTTTCGGTCATTTATCAGTTAAAAAGTTAAAAGATGTATTTTAAATTTGAAAATAAATATTTATATCCACATAGATGTTTATGTGGTAAAGGGGAGATTAATTTGGGATATAACTTTATAAAGAAGATAAGTTTTGGGAAATAAATTTTAAAAAATTAATTTGGGAAACAAGTTCTTTAGAAGTCTATTTTGGAAATTGACTGAATTCTCATAGCTCGAATATGTAGTAATATTTGATTTTAGTTATCTGTATAACACCATTGAATAGTGATTTTTGTCATAAAATAGGGCGAAACCCCATTTTACAACACCTTTGGAGATGCTGTAACAAAATGAAGCAGCCACATTTTTTAGTTTTGACCAAAAATCAAATCGATTAGTTTTGTGCTAGTTTCAGTTCTCTTCTTTGGAAAAACCGAAGTTAGTTAACTGAGCCGTTGAACAGCCTCAATGGTCTAAAAGCTATAACAGTTATTGCTTATGCCAAAGAAACAACATGAAAATGGAAATGAAACAATCGGATAACCATCATTTCAATGTTTACTAATACAGCGTGGAAACAAGGATTAGTTGAAGCTTATTGGTCATCTGCAGACTGAATCTTACGTGTCAGCTGTGGCCAGTGATGAAATCTATCAGTAGAATCACCATGAACCATGCCAAGCTTACACCCTGCTCTTGTGTTCCGGTCTGTGTGTGAACTCAAAGTCTATGTGAACAAATGCTCTCTCCACCTCTGGGAGCTGCTCCAGCTTCTCTTGTAACGTTTCGCCGATATTATGCGCTTGGCTCAGCATCATATCTTCCGGCAACACAATGTCAACCTCCACAAAGTAATGAGAACCAAAAGTGTATGCCCTCACTGTGTCAATGTGCTGAATTTCCTCATGATGATTCCATATCAGATATGTCAATTTTGTAAGGTACTCTGGAGGTGCTGTTCTTCCGATTAGCGACCAAACATTTTCAAACACAGTCTTAGCCCAAGTGTTGATTGTGTATATTGCTATCTGCAACGTAGATTGAAATAGTGTTGGTTTAAATATAAAAAGAAAGCCTACTGAACATGGAAACTGAAAGCGAGAGTCTACTCACGATCATGGCCCCAGTAGGATCAATCCACCAGTAGTAAATGACTGCCAAAACAGCTGTGGCTAATCCAACTGAGTTGGTGATGACATCAAAGAAATGATCTTGAGCATAGGCTCGAACAATTTCATTCTTAAATCGGCGGCAGTAAATCATAAGCAGGAACTTCACTGCGGTTACAGATACCATGATCCCTATCATCCACATCTCTTGCTGATGGTCCATCTTAGGGCCACTCTGTTCCACAAGGATGAAAAATAATTAGTGCAAAACAATTTAGCTGCAAGAGCTAAACATTTTGCCAATGTAAGTGCATGATGAAATACCTTTGATATCAGTTGCCGAACAGACTCCAGTATTATTTGTAATCCCAGTGTTGCCATCACGGAAGCAAAAACAATGATGCCCTGTCAGAGATACTTTCGGTTAGAGGAGCATTTTATTGCAAAACAACTACCTTGTCAACTAATATCCACTATTGCCGCTAAAGGAAAACCGATTCAAGGTAAATGCATTGCCCTATAATCACTAAGTCTGAATGTTTTTGTTGAGGGGAATTCTTAGAGCATAAGCTAGACCCTTAGTGAGGGTTCATTCATACCATAAATAAACCCAAAGACTTAAAAAAAAAAAAAAAAACTCCCAAAAGGATGAGAAATTCATCCATATAGCAAGTCCATAATATTGAAGCAGATGGAAAATCTTACCACTGGCTGCATCCTTTTCTTTCCAATAGGGTAATGATACTGGTTAGGGTTTTTCATAGCGTATGAGGTAAACCACAGGATCAACCCTGATAATAAGTCTAGGAAAGAATCCATAGTTGATGCAATGACAGCTAAAGACCTGCTCGCATATGAAGCATAAACTTTTGCCATGAAAAGGAACAAATTAGCAATGTTGGATGTGTGAATAGCTAGCCTCTCATTCTTTGCAAGTTGTTTCAGTTCATCCTGGAGAGATATTTGAGTAGAATAAGATATAAAAACAAGTGTGATTTACACAACCATGCTGATCTTAAAGCAGAGTGCAGAGATAAAACACTCGCGCAACTCACCCCCAAAAGAAGACAACATACAAAAAAAAAAAAAAAAAAAAGGCGAAAATTGCAGTATCCTCCAAGCAGGCTGATACAGGGAACTACAGCAACAAAAAACTAAAGTGTCTTGCAGATGTATTGAAGTTTCATTGAAACGAGTACATTTCTAAATCAATAGTTTTCATGTGTTACTACTTCTTGAGTAAAAGAGTCACGGAAGAAAATTAAGGTGATAAAATTGAACGCATTGGAATTTGAATTTTCTAAGTATCATGTGTGGATCAGGAGTATGGTAGTATAGAATAACTAAACTCTATTCATTTTGGAAAAATAAGGGGAATGTACAAACACAAACCAAAAGGCAACCTCTGTAAGAGCATCTGGTAAACCACCAGCTTCATGGATGGTCTCCATCTCATTGAATCCTTCCAGTAGGCTCTCCTGCTTTTTGTAGTACTCAGCAACTTTTCGTTGTTTTTCTGACAGAAGAAATGCATAACTACGTTAAACAGGAGATGAATTATACTTTAAAGATACTAGAAGATTAAGACAAGGTGGCTGATTAAATCCATAATTAGGCACTTATAAATATGACCGCAAAATCAATGTAGAAATGAGAAGTAGGCTTACAGAATTGGACATAACCTTTAATTGGAAAGTAGTACTCAGTTATTTAGAAAATAAAAGTCCATATTACTGAAAACAATAAAGTAATTACTGAAAACAGTAACACTAATAAATTTAGTTTGGTGATATTTATGATGCTTTTGTTACAGCGGTTAGATTGGTACTGACAATCTATTCTTTGTGTTCTTGGAAGTCAATCCGTAAGGGCTAATAAGTGGCAGTATGGAGGGAAATCTGTGTGAAGTTTGCACTGAGGACACTGAAATACAAAGGTGAAGGTGGTTCGTGGTGGCTGCTGTGAAATAACAACATATGCCTATTTGGTTGCAAAACTAGTTGGAAGCCTTTCTTTAAGTCGAGGTAGGATGTTAAACTATAAATTCTGAAAGGGCAGGTGTTTTGTCCAAAATGTCAATGTTTAGGTACTTTAAAGAGAATATGAATTTAAGCTCATTGTAAAGGTATTCTTTGAGGTGTTTTACCCATAAATAGTGATTTATAGATACATCTCCTTGGTGTACCAGTAAATTGAAAATGCATATGCACCCTTTCACAAAGAAAAGACTGATCCGAAATAATAAAGAAAAATCTGGAAATAACTTTGATTAACTAAGATTATATTGCCGATCATCTAAAGAATGAAGTCGAATAATGGTATCATATTCCGTAATATTCTCTTGCGTCATTTCACCACTACTACATTTTACTAAAACTCTTGGCTCCGACAAGGTTAGAGTTCCACCAGGAAATAATTCTACACAATAAACTAGCCGCTGGTACAGTATGCATCACCAATTATAAATCAAGTATGTGAAAACACATTGGAAAAGAATAAAACAAAACAGGAAAACAACACAAAAGCATATGCATTATAATTAAAAACACACAGGAACGGAAATGGAGATTTTCTGTATCACGTGTGCCTCAGGAAAGGAGTGTATATAAATTTGGAGAATTAGGAGTGAATCTATCCACAAAAATAGGCATTCTGCAAAAGTAGGAATATACCGTAAACATCGAGAAAAAGAAATGGACATACTCTTGTTCCGGATGAGTCGGCGGAGGCTGAAAGTCTGATTATGGTGATCGGAGTCGCGCTCCGGCATCCGGAATTCGTCCAAGTTGAGCCTCCACGACGGCTGTCGGGCGTCGTCGATCCTAGCCGACCCCAACAACTCTCTACGGCTTTCGCCCAAAACGGCGCCGTTGCCGCCGTCCATTTTTCTCTGTTCTCAACCGTAATGCGTTAATGTATTTGGGTTTGAGCGTAGAAAGAAACTACCCCGATTCAAAACTTTTTCCCCAGAAATACGCATGGGAAGTTGGACACAGTACTGGGGGGTAAGAGTAACCATATACAGCGAAGCGATGTACACGCGGCGCGGGATTACTGGCTCTCACTTTTTTTAAGTATGAATTCATGATGTATACGGAACTGAGTGATGGTTGTGGCCTTTGATGAGTCGATGCTTTTTCCTTTAACCAATTTTTTGTGATTATTTTTTCAGTTACCACCTTTTCAAGTTTGAGAATTAATTTCGAAACGTAAGAATTAATTGATATTTTTGGTATCAGGTTATTTGACTAAATTTAGGCGATCATTATTGTATTTTATAATATTTAATTAATAAAAACTTTACCCAATTAGCAATCCCTTTCTTTTCGGTGCTGGGTCATGAGGCTTTACTATTTCAGCAGTAAAGTATCTTTTGGGCATTCTATGGAATATATTCTTTTCACGAAATAAACTACTCCACATCATTTTAATTTTAGTCCTTTTTTTACTCTCACAATGAAATTCGTAGTCTGCAGAGCTTCCAAAATTAATATCGACTGGTGAATCTACCAATTCACAAATATGTTTTGCAATTCAATAAAACAGCAAACAAAACAAATTCGAATCAATTGCATTATTTTTTTAGGATGGTATTTACTTGCGCCCTATATTCACTTTTTCTCCATAAATTATTATTTGAATCACACATTAAGTTAAATGGAATTCTAATATCACCATCTAAAACTATTGCACTAAAATTTGAAAATGATCACGTCTCCCACTCTCCATCTTTCTTTAAACTACAATATATATTACCTTTTGTCTACTCCAATTAGAATTTTATTCCACTCTATCACCCTAGCGAACAAAATTGCGCCTACAAATTGCATCGTTAAATGAGAAAGGCGTGCAAATTGCTAATTGCAAACCTAATCCATTAAGATTGTATTTTAAATGGTCGTGTCACGCATCTCATAATCTAATTATTATATTTATTCTTTCCCACTACAAATAAAAACACAAATCTACAAAACGTAGAATAATGTAGTAGAGTTAAGGAGGATTTTTCTTGTTCTCTCGATGACTTTCAGAAACAGAAGTTTAAAAATTGATATTTAATATATCATAGTTGGAATATTTTCTAAAATTCTAACTATGTAAGGTGAATATTGTTGGATGACGACCATGGATTTTAATTATAGTATTAATAGTATTAAAAATACCAAGTGGAGCGCCGTATAGTCGAGAAGCGAAAGCCTCCGATATAATTGTGTTACTATGTAGTACAAGGTACATATGATATTTCTTTTAGTTTAAAAATATATTCATCTATGCATTTTAAATAGTGGTTGACATGGACGGAGCTAGAAGTTTTGCTTAGGGGGGGGCAATTAATCGTAACAGGTCTATCATGAGCAGTGAAGAAGTTTTTATTATAAGAAAAAATTTAGAGAAAAAAAACTGGAGGAAAAAGTTAGATTAAGGAAAGGAAAAAATCCTGACTGGGAAAATGAGAAGAAGAAAAGAAAAAAAAACAGAAGAGGGAGAACCGGATAATACATAGAAGAATTAAAAAAAAATAGAATATGATGTTGGAACGAACATTCGAACGCGCTACCTCTAAGAAAAATGTCTAAACATTCCACCACTCCACCTAATGGCCAAAACTAAGACACTGCTATTGACTTCGGTTTTGAACGTACAGGGGGGCCCAGTAACCCCCCTGCCCCACCCCTCCCTCCGTCCCTGGTGGTTGACATTGGCTTTTAATGATTCTCGTAAATATTTTGGATTTTCATACTATCTGTAATTTATGACTGTAACTTGCAATTAATATCAATTCTTAAATGAAAATGGTGCCTAAATTTTCAATTATTTTAATTTTTAGTCTCATTCTTTACAAACTACGATTTTGGTGTCTAAACTTCAAGATTGGTCCCCATTTTGAAAATTTCTAAAAACTCTGCTAATAGAGTTTGGATAGAATGGTAAATTTTTGCATACAAAATCTTATATTATTATAATTATTCATAATATTATAATTCAGTTAAAGAAAATAAAATTCAAAAGCCAATAAACCTCTTTCTCTTATACCCGTCAAACATCTAATATTATTAATATTAACGTTATAGATATAGAGATGGATGATATGAGAATTATATATTTGCATTCTACTCAATGATGTCTTTTTTTTTAAATTAAATTATTATTTTTATTCATAAAATAACTTTTATCCTAAAAATAATTAAGCATGGCTAATGTTATAAACAGTATTCGGCCCTTATTATGATTTAGATTTAGAGAAGTTTAGAATGACACAATTTAATGTCTGACTGAAAGAGGACAAAGAGGTGTGTTGGCTTTTCAATTCTTATTTTCTTAAACAAAATTATATCATTAATAACAAATACTCCATCCGTTCCAAATATATATGTCTACTTTCTTTTTTCATCTGTTCCAAATTTATATGTCTATTAACAATTTTATGTGTTTACTAAATCTTTCACTAACTTTATACGTCTAATTAATATGATAATATAGAAAAAGATTACTTTATCCAACTTTTCTAATAACAAATACAATTATGTCATTAACTTTTTAGTAATTTACTCATATTTCAATATTAAGATTTATTTAACTTTCATATCATTAAATATTTTCTTAATATGTGTGAAAAAACAAATTGACATATATATTCGGAACGGAGGAAGTATATTATAAGAATGTATGTACAAATTTATCATTCTACCCAAACTCTTTTAACAGAGTTTGTTGAAATTGAAAGTAAATTTATGAGGCACCAAAACAGAGAGGAATCTTAAAATTTAAACACCAAAATCACAATTTCTAAAGAATAGGCACCAAAAATTAAAATAAATGAAAGTTTGGGATCATTTTCAATTTTTACTCATTCTTAAAAGGGATCGAGAATATTTGGTATTCTTGTAAAATTAGAATGACGCGTGGACCACAAGTGTACAACAAAGAGGTATCATTTAATTTGGGGACCCCTCCAAAAGAATGTCATGTTACCAAATTTGGCTTTTCTCTATTTGTACCACAGTCTTATAAATACTTCCTTCGTTTCATTAAACATGTCTTGTTTGTTTTCGATACAGAGATTAAGAAAGTGGGTGGAGTGTGTTAAAGTGGTGGATCCATTATTTTTAGTGATTGTGGTCCACATTTTATTTACTCTTTTAGAAACAAGACATGTTTAATGGAACGGAGAGAGTATAATATAAATAACACTTCAAACTTCACTGCACATTTTGAGTTTAATACAATTGTAATTTGCAAGTTGAATTTATTCATTGAACATCTCAAATAATGAGTTTTCCTCGTCACATTCGATTCAATGAGTTTTCCTCTATAGACAAATACATATTCTTGTTAAGCATTTCCCTTTCCCATTCGATTCAATGAGTGAAAGAAATAAAGGCAAAAGAAACAGTCATAGAGATAGCAAAAAGTTTGATATCATATGAGAGAGTGAGAGAGAAAGAAAGAGAGGGGAGGGGAGGGACCAAGAGACACAATATTCTTCAAATTTTTAATTTAAGCAGACACTGGCATATATCTTCCAATTAGACTGTCACTTCTGCACCCCGCAAAATAAAACCGAATCCCCGTTATTAAATCCCTCCACATTTTTAACCTAATAAATGTTCCCATCTGTCCCCGTGCCGAATTATGTCTTGTCTTGTTAGAATCAATTATTTTGTAATCAACATGTAATTGCACCAACATCTCTATAACATGAATTTACCGCACAATTTGTATATTCTAATTGTAGATTTTAAATCTGGAGAAGTTTAAGTATTTTTGGATAAGAGGACTATTGCTCCTACACGAATTTATAGTGAAAGGTCGCTTCAATTTGTAGCATATCTTAGTACTTGGACATAATCGCGAAGAAGTACGAAATAAATAAGTCGATTGTACCGCAAAGTATTAGAAAAATAAAGAAAAGAAAAAAGTAGAAATTTATTGTGGATTAGGTGCAGCTTGTTATATGTGTACCACAATGGAATACCTTAGTCCCCATTATTGTAGGATAAGAACGTTATCTCATAAAATATGTCGCAAAATGTCATTAGTTACTGCATGAAGCATGGGATTTTAGGTAATTGGGTTGTTATTTCATTAAAGATTGTTGATAATGTTTAAATTCCTTGTTTATTTGAAATAACATTTAATGAGATCATTTACATTCGGCTCCCACTACTTTTGGGTACAAATATTAAGAAAGTTAGTGAAAATAAATAAAGTGTGGTTTAAATATATAAATTGGTAGGGTCTGTTGATTTAAATTGATTTTGGTGTCACTTTCATTTTCTTTTTTGAAATGACATAAATAATGAAATGAACCAAAATGGCATTCGAGAGTTCAATATTAGGACGGAGGGAGTAAATTTATATTTTTCATGTAATCTAATACTATTCTTATAAAGAAAGAAGCTTTTGACACTGTTACCATATCTATACCAGATACAGAATCCCTATTCTGGGCCAACACATCGTATACCCACTTTTTCGCTTAGCTCCAAAACCACCAGCCTCCCTTAGGATTTCACATGCACTTTTAGCAGAACTCGCGCGCTTTTTTGCTTTACGTCTAATCCCCTCTTCGACTGATCTGCCCTACCTGGCACCAAATTTATGCTTATTATACTAGCCGTCCCACACCCGCCATTTATTTGGGTGGGTTATTTCTCCCGTTGGCATGTATATACGACGATTTTGCGATCAGATATTTACGATAATTTTTGTGGTCAGAATCTCGGGGCGGTGCTTTGGTGTAGTTTTATGTCATCGTAAAATGTTTGTGTTGGTATGGATTCATTCTATCTTGCATTTCTTTGTATGTGTATTGTTCCTTATTTTTTGCGTTCCTTGGTTGTTTAGGAGCGGTGGCTATCTTTAGTTTTAGTGTCATTATGGTTCGATTTTTGACATTTTGTTTCTGTATTTTCGTTGTAGGTGTTCTTTGACCGCGAGATTTGCCAGTATAAGAGGTATGCAGGTTCTTTCTTTCGGCATCCTGTATTTTTGTGCGATTCTTGTGGGAAACTAATTTTGTCTTTGTTGCGTTTCTCTGTAGGCTTTTCGGAATTGTGGTCTTGCAGGTTACTGTATTGGGGCTTCGTTCGTCTCTTTCTCAAAAATCTTCGTTTTTTTTCTACTTATCAGATTATTAGCATCTATTTTTGGATCTGCTGTGTTTGATGATCTTGTTTTATTTGCTCTTTTTTTGGGGTCCCCGTATAAGCTTTGTTTTATTTGCTTTTTTTTGGTTTCATTGTTTTATCTGTTTTGTTGTGTTTATTGTGTTGCTCTGTGCCTTTGTAGGTATATCGACTTGTGAGCTTTGGGTGTTTGTGGTCCTATAATAATTGTGTTGGTCCCGAGATAAACGTTCAGGTGTAGAGGGGGGGGGGGGGTGAATACACCTGAAAACATTCTCAACTTAAAACGCGAACAGTCCCTTTCAGGGAGATGCCGTACTGAACAGGTTCAGTAGACCAGATAAGATGTTCTGAATCGCGTGGCGAGTAGCGACTTCACGAGGCTCGCTAGGCGACTTAGGTCGAATTCGATGCCGTTCAGTAAAAGTTCAGTAGAGTGCGGAAATGTGTAGGCCCAATTCAGTTGAGTTAGAAAACGTTTTTAGGAAATCTGTTTCATTATATTAGTGCAATCTTTTAACCTTTGCTAAAACACAGTTGAATGATTTGAAAGACAGTTTCAGTATGAACAGTAATCAATGCAACAGTAAAGAAAACACACAAAACACAAGCGATTTTAAAGCGGTTCGGATCCAACAATCCTACGTCCACTGTCCCGAAAAGATCAGGAGGCTATTTTATTATACTGAGTTAGTCTCAGTCAGTTTGTGCACTGGACAAACACTGGTCTTGAGATTTATACTGAGCAAGTCTCAGTTTACAAGGTATTAAACTAAAGTGTTTGACAAACTCTCCAACTATGAAGGAGTTCTTTACAATAAAGAACAGTTCATGGATGAACTCCTTCTTTCTAAGCTATAGATATGGTTTGCTGAGCTTAGGTTAGAGGAAAGGGAACGAGAAAGTGGCTTCTAGAGCGACGAACGGTTAAGCATAAACTCTGGGTTCGTATTCAGTCGCTTGGATACTAGAGGCTTATAGTCTGATTCAGTTTGGTTCCCTTTGAGCAAGTATGTCGCCTTTCGCTTGCAATAACTCTTTGAAGATCTTGCGGAAAGCTTTAAGTCGATTCTGAGTTGCTCGTAAATGCTCGTGTGTTCTTGATTTTCTAGGTGAGCTTCGATTTGAATTCTTCCCTCTATTTATAGATGAGAGGCAAGGAAAGATCCGTTGGAGACGATGATCCATGTGTCTCTCTCTTTTGGGTAGCTAACGGCTCTTTCAAAGTATGGTGACAGAGTCCTTTCCCTCCATTTCCGGAAAGATGTGACTCGCAGCTTTAATCAGGACGTAGACAACTGGCTGCTTGTCATTAGTCGAGGCTGAAGAAAGTAGGTGAGACAAACAGACTTCAAGGTAGATCTTAAGCTGACTTCTCTATACCTCGTATGACTCTGTTGATTTGACTTATAAGATCTCTAACAGTTAGGAGACGCGTCCGACCGTTGCTTGAGTCCGATCTATGTTCGGTAGCATACTCTGCCGAGTTCGAGTATGCGAAGATTAACTCTGAGTTCAGTGAACTACTCCTGCTGAGTTCAGTTTCACTGACTCCATTCAGTATGCTGCTCCTACTGAGTTCAGCACTACTGAGTCTTCTTCTCATGGTACTGAGGCTGATAGTCTACTGATGAACTAGCGATGCGAGCGAACGCTCGAACCATGTAGGAAGGATGTCTAATGAGTCTGAAACTCTTAGAGACAGAACAAAACAAATATAACTCAATGGTTCATCAATCAAACTAAGGTTTTGCTTAACCGTTTGTGCACTGGACAAATACTGGTCTTGAGATTTATACTGAGCAAGTCTCAGTTTACAAGGTATTAAACTAAAGTGTTTGACAAACTCTCCAACTATGAAGGAGTTCTTTACAATAAAGAACAGTTCAGGGATGAACTCCTTCTTTCTAAGCTATAGATATGGTCTGCTGAGCTTAGGTTAGAGGAAAGAGAACGAGAAAGTGGCTTCTAGAGCAACGAACGGTTAAGCATAAACTCTGGGTATGTATTCAGTCGCTTGGATACTAGAAGCTTATAGTATGATTCAGTTTGTTTCCCTTTGAGCAACTATGTTGCCTTTCGCTTGGAATAACTCTTTGAAGATCTTGCGGAAAGCTTTAAGTCGATTCTGAGTTGCTCGTAAAGGCTCGTGTGTTCTTGATTTTCTAGGTGAGCTTCGATTTGAATTCTTCCCTCTATTTATAGATGAGAGGCATGGAACGATCCGTTGGAGACGATGATCCATGTGTCTCTCTCTTTTGGGTAGCTAACGGCTCTTTCAAAGTATGGTGACAGAGTCATTTCCCTCCATTTTTGGAAAGATGTTGACTTGCAGCTTTAATCAGGAAGTAGACAACTGGCTGCTTGTCATTAGTCAAGGCTGAAGAAAGTAGGTGAGACAAACAGACTTCAAGGTAGATCTTAAGCTGACTTCTCTATACCTCGTATGATTCTGTTGATTTGACTTATAAGATCTCTAACAGTTAGGAGACTGTCTGACCGTTGCTGAGTCTGATCTATGTTCAGTAGCATACTCTGCTGAGTTCAGTTGTACTGAAGATTAACTCTGAGTTCAGTGAACTACTCCTGCTGAGTTCAGTTTCACCGACTCCATTCGATATGTTGCTCCTCTTCGAGTCCAAAGCCTACTTGAGTCTTCTTCTCATGGTACTGAGGCTGATAGTCTACTGACGAACTAGCAGACAGAACTGAATGCCTGAACCATGTAGGAAGGATGTCTAATGAGTCTGAAACTCTTAGAGACAGAACAAAACAAATACAACTCAATGGTTCATCAATCAAACTAAGGTTTTGGGATCATTCAAATCTACTGAGTGCTAGGCTACTGAATCATCTTCCAACAATTATCCCCTATTTGATGATGCCAAAACCTAACACTATAAACTGTCAGAAACAAAATCCTTACAAATATTACAAGTAGAATTAGTGGAGTTGTTCTTCAAGTTCTATACTACTGAGGGAGTACAAGGAAGAAAAATCAGAACCTATACAGAAATTTAACAACAATTTTCCCATAAACCTCTCAATCAATCAAGAATGAATCTATCAATCTAAGTGTGTGAGTCAGTAATCACTTAGGTGATTCTGAGTGTTAAGCATAAATAAACAAGGCCATGAAGATAATAAGATATTGTCGGGCCGAACAACAATGATATTTTATATATGAGAATATTCAGTACAGTACATCATCTGCTATTCTAGAAAAACATAAAAAGATACAAAGAAGCTCCAATCTATCTTCTGAATTGCTGGATCCGCTCTTTGAAATCTCTGGACTTCTCCTCAGGCAACGACAATCCATACATTCTGAACGTGTCTCTCCTCAGCTTCTGTATCTTCAGCATATCAGCAGGATCTGACTCATCAAGATCAAAGGCTATGACTGCACTGCTGACCTCTCCTTCTATGACTCCAACATGCAGTGATCCATCGAGCTTCTGTGGAGGGGGCAGAGGTCTAGGGGCTGGAACTCTGACATCAATCTTCTCAGCTAGGGCTTTCTGGACTCTGGCATATATTTCAGGGTCGCTCACCAGAAGCCACTCAGCAAAGGCTGTAGCTTTGTGCATGTCAGGCCAGTACCTCCAGATGTAATACATCTTGATAAATTCAGCTTTGAGCATTTCCCACCTCTGAGTCCGCTCCCATGGCATCCATGTGTCAATTCTCGGCTATCTGTAAATCTTGAGATCAATAGGCTTCCTGCTCCTTCTGTATTTGTACGGAATTTCAGCTTTTTCAAGAACCCTCTCTCTTGCCTCTTTCTCAGTTCTGAGCCTTAGAGCTTCTAGATCTGCAAGTCTGAGCCTCTATCTGGCTTCACTGATCTGTCTGGCTTCAGCACCTCTGTCTAGATATCTGTCCATCAAGTCCCATATTTCTTTCATCTCTTGTTCTTGGGCTTTAGAGGGGACATATGACGAAACATGCTCTTCTTCTTCATCTGACTCAGCAGGTGTTTGAGATTTTGATTTGGTTCCACCCTGCTGACCAGTCTGCTGCTACTGCTGTTGTTCCTTCTCTTTTTCTTTATCAGCCTCATCGCCGATTTTCAGCTTTCTAGGAGGTGGCCTCGTTCCAGGCTTCCTTCCCCCTTGAACCTTAGTTTTTTCCTTAGCAGGAGCTTTCTTGGGCTTATTAGCAGCCTCTGCCTCAGCTATCTCCCTGGCGGGCTTCTCATCAGCTTCTATCTGAGTTCTCTCCTCTAGGGTTATAACCCTCTTAGCTCCTTTCTTCGGTGGGGTTGGGAGTTTCAGAACTTTCTTCCCCTTACCTGCCACCGGAGGAGGCAGAGGAGTTTCCTCCTCATCAGAATCCTCCTCAGCAAAATCAGCAACCTCCTTAATGAGTTCAGGAAGGGTTTGGGTTGCTGAGTCCTTAGGTCTGAGCCGCTTGGGCCGGTCTCAGCAAGCTCTACATCTCCTGCTGCTGAGACACCCTGGGCCTGACCTTGGGGTTCAGTGGGAGCAGATTGACGAGTCTAGGTTGCTCCCCTTACTAATCTGGTTCCCCTCGGTGCCTTTGGTATACTGTCCATTTCCCCCTTTTTGGCATCATCAACTGAGCCAAGGGTATGGACCTGCACCTTCTTATTCAGACATGTGTATGCAGAGGCTAACTTATCCAAGGCTGTCTGCAGTTTTTCGAGGCGTTCGTGGAGTTCATTCCTCTCTTCACTAAGTTCATCGCCATATTTTTATGGGAAGACTCCACGAAGGTCTGAATTGCTTGCAACTTATTATCCATCTTCTCTTCTAGAGCCTTCTGAATATTCTGAAGTCTGAGTTCTGAGGCCTGACTCATGGAAGAGATGGATTCAGCGTGGGCTGATTGGGCTGCTTTTTAGTCTTCAAGAAGTTTCTTCTGAGCAGCTTCTATCAGTTTCTGTTGCTTCTCAAACTCGGCTCGCTGAGTGGATAATGCATCTGTTAGTATAGAAGAGAAATCTGGAGCTGGGCTCCTTCATCTCCTCACTCTGAACCTGAGTCGACTGTTTCCACGTCTTGTGGATAGCCCTGGCAATTTGTCGGTTCTGAGCGCCTTCACTTCTGAGTGCCTTGGCCACAGTCTTTGAGCGTCGGGTCTTGGGGCTGGGCGCTACCTCAAATGCAGACCCCAGCAGAAGCTGTACTGGGTCCGCGGCCTGAGAGGTACCAGCCGCCGACTGGCCTGGAGGGAGGATGCTGAGTGGGATTTCAGCAGTAGATGGTGGGGCACCCTCCTCCAGTTGAGATCACTCAACAGGCTTCTCAAGGCCTAAATCATGGGGCGGATCCTGATCATTAGGATCGGACCCATCTGAGGGAGCGACTATTGTAGATGGAATTCTGTCATTCAGCAAGGCCAACATCGCCGCCTTCAAATCCTCTAAGGAGCAGAGGTCCGCAGGTTCTGAGTAGCCTATCTTCTCGCGGATCAGAAGCTCCTCTTCAGGAAGCTGTTCACAGGTGTGGTGTTGGATCAGTCTGTTCAGAGTAGACCACGCTTGTAACCTTATCAGTGTGTGAAGCCTGACCTGCTTGGCTAAAACAACCAAGTTAGAGTGACCTGATATTTCTGGAATGGCCTCTGAGACTTCTCGGGAGGCTCTGGATTGAAGAGCTAAGGCCTCCATCCCGATTGTCTCGGTTTTAGACGCTGTCTCCGAATCTTCGACTTCTATCGGAGTCATCTATTTCTCAGCAGACGGGATGCTGCTGAGAGGTGGAATATCGAGCGGGGTCTAAGTTGTAGGAGTAGCAGGTTCAGCACCAGACCCCTTCTCCACTGAGACAATCTTCTCAGAAGATTCTGCCTCATCTCTCAGTTGGAGGGAGGTACAACGATTGCCTTAGAGACTGTCTTCTACTTCTTCGACGCTGTCTTCTGAGCAGTCTTAGGTGGTGACCTTTTCTTGGTCGGAGTAGAAGATTTCTTAGTCCCTTTCTTGGGCTCAGCAGGCCCTGAACCAATTTGTTGAAGGGCTGCTGCCCTGCTCTGAAACCTGACCTTCTTAGGGTTGAAGTACCCTTTGTCAACGTAGACATGGTGGTCAGCACCACAAAAATCTTCTATCATAACTGTCAGCTTCATCACGTAAAGAAGCTTACCCTTGACAGTTAGACAGTTTGAGGCCTTATCAAACTTTGCGGCCTGGGTCATGAATTCTTTGAGGAAGAATTCTGTCCAGTTGACTTGGGCTCTGTCATAGATAGCCATCATCATTTGTATTTTAGGTCTAGACACCTGATCGAATGACCCTACCTGTCTAGTCAAGATTTGAGTGACTATGTATGTCAGCGCTCTGTACTTGGGCAACATTGCGTTCTTCGGGAAGGCAGCCCTAAATGACGTAGGCTCGCCGCAAAAGATCTCTAGGTATTCGTCCATAAGATCATCCTTATACCCAGTGATGTTGATGCCTGTGCTGGGCAGCAGAAAGCTCCGCTGAAGAGCTTCTCTGATGTACATTTGTTTGATCTCCGAGTCAGCACGGGCGGGGTCTATGACATGATGAATGATGAACCGACCCCTAATATCGCCGTCTACGGATTCAGAATTCAGGTAGAGTTCTGACACCTATCTCGGAAGGAAGAAGGCTGGCTTCCTAGACAGAAACGCTTCCAATCCAAAAGCCCTCAACGCCTTAAAGATCTCCTCCATGTAATCCAACTCGCAGGCGTCGAATTCCATGATTGGTTCACACCAAACACGGTCTTTTTCAAGGATCTCCACCATATTGGCTGGAACAGTTACTGTGATGTACGATGCTGCCATGATTTTGATCTGCAAAATAAGATATCAGTATCGAATAAAAAATATTACCAAGAAATATACGTGATACTGAATATGCATGAGATTTACCGAAGTGATTTCTGAGAAGTTATAAGAGTTGTTTGCAAAGAGTAGATACTTTACTCAGAAAATTATAGGGTTCGAAAGTTGCATAGTAAAATGGCGGTTTTTCTATCATTGAACATGTTTTATATGATCAAGAAGATGAACAGTTTTACATCCATGGTTCAATTTAAACTGCTTTATGAGATGGAGGGCTAAGATTTAATGTTATAAAATAGGTAATGATCAAAATAGCCGCCTAAATCAAATTACAGTTGTATATAGCCAAAGAAGTAACTTGATTAGACATGCATTTAATGCGCCGCAGAGTTCAGCATACTTAGCATAGAATGTCGTGTATTTAATGTAAACCGTTATATTAAATGACATTTTCTAAGGCATTGAATACGAAGCTAAATCTGAATCATTAATGCATAAAATATTTCATTGGCTACTGAGTAGAGATACGCAAACCCGTCGGTCGAATATCGTAGTCGGCTGATACCTCGTGTAGATGGTTTCTGAATCTCCATGTACTGAATAAGTTCAGTACTGAGAGTGAACATTCCCCCTTGCTGAATGCTCCTCTCCTGAATCCACTTAATGATTGGAGTCAGTAGGGTCCAGCAGACCTAGCTCTACTGAAAGTTCTCTGAATCTTGCTTCAGCTAGAGGCTTGGTCAGAATATCTGCCCTTTGATGGTCAGTATGGATCTTCTCCATCCTGATATCCTTCTTTTCGACATGATCACGAATGAAGTGGTGTCTGATGTCCACGTGTTTGCATCTAGTATGGAGTACAGGGTTCTGAGTGATTGCAATCTCACTGGAGCTGTCGCAGAAGATCGACACTTCATTCTGAATGACGTCATACTCGCGTAGTTGTTGTCTCATCCAAAGGATTTGGGCGCAGCAACTTCCGGCAGCCATGTATTCAGCTTCAGTAGTTGACGTCGCTACGGAATGCTGTTCTTTTAAAACCATGAGATCAGCTTACTGCCAAGGAACTGACAAGTTCCAGAAGTTGACTTTCGGTCAATCCTACATCCTTCATAGTCAGCATCAGAATAACCAGTTAGTTCATTATTATCATCTGCTGAATACCATAAACCCATGTCAGGTGTTCCTCTGAGATAGCGGAGAATCTTCTTTGCTGAGTCCATATGGCTCTGCTTAGGATTCGCCTACAATCGAGCGCAGACACCTACAGCATAAGTTATGTCAGGTCGAGTAGCAGTTAGATATAATAGTGAACCAATAATAGCACGAAATTCAGTATGGTCTACTGATACTCCCTCTTTATCAAGATTGATTTTCATATTCGTGTTCATCAGGATCTTGATTGGTTTCTCGGATGTGCAACCGAATTTCTTGATGAGATCTCGAGTTTATTTGCCTTGATTGATGAGTGTTCCTTTCTCAGATTGTTTGACTTGAAAACCAAGGAAATAATTCATCTCTCCCATCATCTACATCTCGAACTTATCCTTCATCATTTTCTCAAACTACTGACACATGATGACGTTCTTTGAGCCGAATATAATGTCATCTACGTAGATCTGCACAAGTAAGATGTCATCGTCCAGTCGAATGCTGAATAATGTGTGGTCTACTGTGCCCTTCTGAAAATCTTTCTGAAGAAGAAACTCAGATAGGGTATCGTACCAAGCCCTAGGTGCTTGTTTTAACCCATACAGAGCATTTCTCAGTCTATAAACCTGATGTCCCTGCTGAAATCCGGGAGGCTGTTCTACATAGACTTCTTCTTTCAGTACGCCGTTCAGACGCAGACTGCACATCCATTTGATAAACTCTGAAGCGTTGATGTGTTGTGTAGGCTAGGAATAGTCTGATTGCCTCCAATCTTGCAACTTGAGCGAAAGTTTCGTCGAAATCTATCCCTTCGGCTTGACAGTAGCCTTTTGCCACGAGTCTTGCTTTGTTCCTTACTATGACGTTGTTTTCA
This sequence comes from Lavandula angustifolia, assembly GCA_028984105.1. Lineage (NCBI taxonomy): Eukaryota > Viridiplantae > Streptophyta > Magnoliopsida > Lamiales > Lamiaceae > Lavandula > Lavandula angustifolia. The sequence continues at coordinate 13,471,184 of CM054818.1, read as the reverse complement.
TCTCGCTTATTCTTGAAGACCATTTAGTTCTGATCACGTGTTGATGTCGGGGTCTGTAAAAAAGCTCCCATACTTCGTTTCTCGCGAACTGGTTCAGCTCCTCCTGTATAGCTATGAACCAATCAGCATCCTTAAGTGCGTCCTCAACTGACTGAGGTTCTTCAGTAGACAGGAAGCAGGAATATAATGTGCTTTCTCCCTGACAAAACCTGGATCTTGTCTTTACACTAGCTGAAGGATCTCCAATAATTAAGTCAGAAGTGTGAGCGTCCAGCCACGATCTACGATGTTTCAACTCTTCATCTGAAATTTGTCCAACACAGATAGTAGGTGAATTAGGCATTTCTGTTGTACTATTCTGAGATTGAAGTAATTCAGTTACGAGGGTTGGGTCTACTGAGTCACCAGGTTCAGGGGCATTTAGCTCAGGAACTTCATTTGTTCCCCCTGAATTATTATCCTCAGTAGAGGTCTCAGTTACCACTTGGGCTTCTTCATCGACCTGAGTTACCTATGATTGACTCTGTTCAGTAGAGTCAATCTGTTCAGCTACTTCTGCTGCTGGCTGAGATTCAGTAGTCTTATCTTCAATTTCCTCTTCTGAATCATCATCCCAGCACAGTTGGGTCTTTTCAACTTTATCTTTTAGGCTCAGATCATGTAGCTGCTTACTGATGTCCTCAGATTCTGATTTTGAGTTTCTGCTCCTGTCTTCAGTAGCAAACTCATTAAAAACAACATGAGGGCTTTCCTCCACGCAAAGGGTCCAGTAGTTAAAAACTCTGAAGGCTTTGCTGACCCGGGAGTATCCTAAGAAGACTCCCTGGTCTGACTTGGTATCAAAAGTCTTTAACTGGTCCTTTCCATTATTGTGGATAAAGCTCGAACACCCAAAAATATGGAAATAAGATAAGAAAGGCTTCATGTCGTTCCATAATTCATATGGTGTCTTCTTATGCTGCTTAGTCAATAGAGATCTATTCTGAGTGTAACATGCAGTGTCAGTTGCTTCTGCCCAGAATTTGGATGGGAGTCCTGAGTCTGCGAGCAAGGTTCTTGCTGCTTCTTTGAGTGTTCTGTTCTTCCTTTCAGCAACCCCATTTTTTGAGGCGTGCGCGCGGCAGACGTCTCATGCTCTATGCCTTCAGCATTGCAGAACTCTCCCACCATCGAATTGAGGAACTCAGTTCCTCTGTCTGAACGTATCTTTATAATTTTGGTGTTCTTCTCGACACTGAGCTTTTTCAGAAGCGTAGGCAACTCTGTTTTGACGTCAGACTTGTTGGTAGTAAATATGACCCATGTGTAGCGCGAGTAGTCATCAATGACCACTAAAGCATACTTCTTGCCTCTGATCGTTACTGGAGAGACTGGATCGAATAAATCCATATGTAGCAGTTGAAGGATTCCATCAGTGGAAGACGATGGAACAGGCGAATTTTGCTTCTTTTTTTGCTTCCCCTTCAGACATGCTTCACACTGAGTGTCTTTGCTGAATACTTCATTCGGTAGTCCTCTTGCGAGAGCGTTTCTAGCTAGCTTGTTGAGCGTCTTGAAGTTGAGATGGTTGAGTCTTCTGTGCCAGAGCTACCCTGTTCTGTTATCGTTCTTCGCTAGCAAACAAGCTTCAGGTTTAGCTGAGTTCCAGTCAGCTACATAGATATTTTTTTTGCGCGAAATAGATAACATTGTTTTCCCTGTAGATTTATCAATGACATCACAGAAACCAGCGTCAAAAATCACTCTATTCGAGTTATCACAAAATTGACTAACAGAGAGAAGATTATGTTGAAGTCCTTCAACATATGATACTCTTAGAATTTTGGCGGTTCCAATGTTGAGTGTTCCATAGCCTCTGGTATAGCCTTTTGCATTGTCTCCAAACTCGATTTTGGGTCCTTCTTCAGTAGTATAATTCTTCAGTAGGTCCTTCTGGTATGTCATATGTCTTAAGCATTCGTTGTCCACATACCAAGGGTCCTTGTGCACCTGCAAAACAGAATTATAGTCAGGTACCCTTTATTTTTTATTTTGGGTCCTTAGATGTTAGTTTTGGAAACCCAAATCTGTCTCACGGCCCTTGTGGTCTCAGACAGTTTCTTTCCACTCTGATCAACAAATTTGACCACTAGACTGGTCGATGCTGACTTCTGAGGCTTTACTGGTTCAGGAGTCTTGATCTTCTGAATTGGTGGACTGCTGACCTTAGCCTTCTGAACGGCTTTCTTCTTTTTCCTCTGACTTTTAGGTCCTCTTCTGACTATAATGAGCTAGATGTGTCAGTTGTGGAGGTCCATACTGATCAGCCCACTTAACTCTGTTGGTTCCCCCTTGACTGAGCTGGGGTGATTTTGAGCTGATCTTCTTGTCAGAATGCTGATAGTTAGGATGAGGTGCCTTCATCTTTTGTTTGTTCTTTGTTAGGGGGTTCAGGATCTCAGCATTGATAGTCTCCCCTTGAACAAACCTATCAGACAACCGGTTCTCTGAGCGTACGGGGGCAAATGAGGAGGCTCCATGACTGAATCCAAGTCCCTCCTTGCAGTGCTTAGGCTTGTTGTTGACTAGCATTGCCTCAAGCTTCTTTTCAGCGCCCATGTACCGCTCTATCATCAGATTCCTCCAGACTTCATCACTCTTCTTAAGGATTTCATGCTCGGTCTGAAGTCCTGATAACTCTTGCTTCAATAGACTCAGTTCAGTATCCTTCTGAGTCAAGTCATTGGTCAGTACTGAGATCTGATCTTCTTGATCCTAAGACTTGGTCATCAGAGAGTTAATCTCCTCTCTGAGTCTCAACACAAGTCCTTCTGACTCAGTAGCAACCTGACTCTCCTGAGAAAATCTCTCGATTTTCCACTTTCGAGGTATCCAACTCCCGAAGAGTCTTGCTTGAGCCGGAGCTCATCCGAATCTGCTCATCTAGTAATTCCTCATACGCGATCGAGATATCCATATTCTCTTACACTTTGAAATAGTGTCGTGCGTGCGGTGTGAAGAGGAGTTAAGTGGAGCATGAGAGTTTACCTCATCCTCTTCTCCTGCCATAAGATACTTTTCAGCATCTTCTTCAAGCGCTATGGCCATGAATGCCGCTTCATCATCTGAAGAATCCATGAAGGAGTCGACTTCATCTGAGTCGTCTGAGAGTTCACCGGCAATATATGCTTGATGCTTCTTGATGAACTTCTTCCTTCGAGCTTTACGTGCTGCTCTCTCAGCAGTACTGAGCTCAGGAAAGTCATATTGGTAGTGTCCTGGCTTCTTGCAGTTGTAGCAGGTGGTGACTCTATCTTCTTTGCTCTCACTGTCTTTCGACTGAGCTGAGTCCTCCTGTTTCCTGCAATCAAAAGTATGCGATTCAGGAGTGCGCTTGGGTGTATATTCAGACTTACCCTTTGAGTCTCTGACGACTCTAGAGAGTTTTTTGCGCCTCTCCTTCTCCTTCTGATACTTCACGGCAAGCAGTGTGTATTTCTTAGCTAGGTTTCCTTCTTGTAGATCACTGAGTGAAGGTTCTGCCTTGCTAGACGCGGGAGCCGCTGTGCTGACTGATGCTTTAAAAGCATGGTCAATTTGACTGTCAGCCTCAGCTCGCTGCTTCCTTTGGGGTAGGCCGAACTCGAACTCCTCAGCTTTTAATTCTGAAAAAATATGATCAGGAGAAACAATATCAAGGTCAGAATGTCTCAGCAAAGTAGCAAATGGAGTCCAATGTTCGTCCGGCAGTGCTCTCAATATCATGAGATTCATTTCTCGGTTGGAGAATATCTTCCCAAGCCCGTTGATTATGTTCATCAGATCCGTAAATCTAACGTTAATATCTTCAATCGTGTCGCCAGGCATGAGAGACAATCTCTCCAGCATCTGAAGTTCCAACGCCAATTTGTTTGTTTTGATCTTCTGAGTCCCCCGACTCAGTAGCGCTAGAGCATCCCAGAGTTCCTTTGCGGACTTGCAGTCCTGAACTCTTCCGAGATAGGAATCACTCAGGGTGGTCAGTATGGCTTTTCTGGTAACTTGGTCTAAGTTGTGAAGCTTCTTCTCTTCAGGAGTGAAAAGGCTTCTGTCTTTAGGGATCTTCTTCCTGGTTACCATGCCACCTCCTTGTGCTGAATCTTAGGTTTCGACACTATCAATCATAGGAACGATAGGTCTGTCTTCCAGTACTTCTATCATGCTGTCGTGGAGGGAAGTCAGATGAGCTTCTATTCTGACTCGCCATACCCCATAGTTCTCTACTGAGAACATGGGTACCATCCTGATTCCTGACATATCAGACATTGAAAATTATGATATGAATGAAGAATGATATGCAGTGAAAACGTTTTCTGGATCCGTTCAAGTAGACCAGTTTCAGAAAACAAGAGTTTTAGAGAACTCCCGCTCTGATACAATTGTTGGTCCCGAGATAAACGTTCAGGTGTAGGGGGGGTGAATACACCTGAAAACTTTCTCAACTTAAAAGGCGAACAGTCCCTTTCAGGGAGATGTCGTACTGAACATGTTAAGTAGACCAGATAAGCTGTTCTGAATCGTGTGGCAGAGTAACTGACTTCACTGAGGCATGCTAGCTGACTTAGGTCAGAATTCAGTATCGTTCAGTAGAAGTTTAGTAGAGTGCGGAAATGTGTAGGCCCAATTCATTTGAGTTAGAAAATGTTTTTAGGAAATCTGTTTCAGTATATTAGTGCAATATTTTAAGCTTTGCTGAAACACAGTTGAATAATTTGAAAGATAATTTCAGTATGAACAGTAATCAATGCAACAGTAAAGAAAACACACAGAACACAAGCGATTTTAAAGTGGTTCGGATCCAATAATCCTACGTCCACTGTCCCGAAAAGATCAGGATGCTATTTTATTATACTGAGTTAGTCTCAATCAGTTTGTGCACTGGACAAACACTGGTCTTGAGATTTATACTGAGCAAGTCTCAGTTTACAAGGTATTAAACTGAAGTGTTTGGCAAACTCTCCAACTATGAAGGAGTTCTTTACAATAAAGAACAATTCAGGGATGAACTCCTTCTTTCTAAGCTATAAATATGGTCTGCTGAGCTTAGGTTAGAGGGAAAGGAACGAGAAAGTGGCTTCTAGAGCGACGAACGGTTAAGCATAAACTCTGGGTTCGTATTCATTCGCTTGGATACTAAAGGCTTATAGTCTGATTCAGCTTGGTTCCCTTTAAGCAAGTATGTCGCCTTTCGCTTGGAATAACTCTTTGAAGATCTTGCAGAAAGCTTTAAGTCGATTCTGAGTTGCTCGTAAATGCTCGTGTGTTCTTTATTTTCTCGGTGAGCTTCGATTTGAATTCTTCCCTCTATTTATAGATGAGAGGCATGGAAAGATCCGTTGGAGACGATGATCCATGTGTCTCTCTCTTTTGGGTAGCTAACGGCTCTTTCAAAGTATGGTGACAGAGTCTTTTCCTTCCATTTCCGGAAAGATGTTGACTTGCAGCTTTAATCAGGAAGTAGACAGTTGACTGCTTGTCATTGGTCGAGGCTGAAGAAAGTAGGTGAGACAAACAGACTTCGAGGTAGATCTGAAGCTAACTTCTCTATACCTCGTATTAGGGGTGGGCTCGGGACGGGTACCCGCGCTGCGGGTACCCGTTTGCGGATACCCGCGCCTGCGGGTAATTGATTTTAATACCCATTCCCGTTCCCGCATAGAGCGGGTACCCGCATGCGGGTACCCGCGCGGATACAGTACGGGTACGGGTTTACCCGCAAATATTACCACCTATTTATAATATATTTAAATTCATAAATAAAAATTAAAAAATACCAATAAATGGAATTTTAAAAACATAAATTAAAATTAAAAAATACCAATATATTTAAACCACTAAATAGGACTATAGGAGTAGATAATCTGTTTTATAAACTATGTTCACCATAAATTATAATTATAAAACCGATCATATGATTATCAACTATGAAACCATAGATTCTTATAATTAAAATTACCGTGGAAAACTGTTTAGTCACACTCTAGTGCTAGCACAAAACATGCAAACGGGTACCCGCGCCGTCCCGTGCCCACCTCTACGCAAGAGGACCTCATGTAAAAAAAATTGTATATTAATGCGGGTACCCGTTCGGGAACGGGTATCTAAGAATAAAATTCGTTCCCGTTCCCGACCCGCTTGATTTTTTGTGGGTACCCGTACCCGTTTTTCCCGACCCGAACGGGAAATACCCGAACGGGACGGGTACGGGCGCGGGAACCCGAATTGTTTGCCCACCCCTACCTCGTATGACTCTGTTGATTTGACTTATAAGATCTCTAACAATCGGAGATCGTTCGGCCGTTCTTTGAGTCGATCTATGTTCAGTAGCATACTCCTACTGAGTTCAGCTCTACTGAAGATCAACTCTGAGTTCAGTGAATTACTTCTGCTGAGTTCAGTTTCACTGACTCCATTCGATGCCTGTTGCTCTCCTTTGAGTCCAAAGACTATTGAGTCTTCTTCTCATGGTACTGAGGCTGATAATCTACTGACGAACTAGCAGATAGAACTGAACGCCTGAACCATGTAGGAAGAATGTCTACTGAGTCTGAAACACTCAGAGACAGAACAAAACAAATACAACTCAATGGTTCATCAATCAAAATAGGGTTTCGGGATCATTCAAATCTATTGAGCACTAGGCTACTGAATCATCTCCCAACAATTTGGTCGTTGTCTTCTTCATCGGTATATTTGTTTGTTCTTGTATTCGGTATTTCGTGCTTTTCTTATCCCATCTAATTCAATTGCCAGATTATTAGTATCTATTTTCGGATCTGTTGTGTTTCTTTGTAGGCTTTTCGGACTGATGATCTTGCGGTTTGCGACTTTGGCTCCCAGTATTAGCTTTGTTTTATTTGCTCTTTTTGGTTTCGTTGTTTTATTTGTTTTGTTGTGTTTATTTTGTTGCTCTGTGCCTTTGTAGGTATATCAACTTGTGAGCTTTGGGTGTTTGTGGTCCTGTAATATTTGGTCGTTGTTTTCTTCATTGGTATGCTTGTTTTTTCTTGTATTCGGTCTTTTGTGCTTTTGTTATCCAATCTAATTTAATTGCCTGGATTAATTTGTTCGTCTTGCGGTTTTATTTGGGAAGCTAATCAGATACATACACGATGTCGTTCTCTTCGCTCATTGTAGAATAGCCTTCGAAGTCCTGCAAAAAAAAGTCATCTGCTCCTTTTCCTGAAAGCAAGTGATTTCTCACAAACCAGTGCGAATTAACAAGTTGTAGCCAATCTCTACATACCCACTTTAAGCGGTGTAATGCTTTTGCGGGTGGCCGCTGCAGGATCAACCATGTTGTTTCTAACCCTTTCGGCCAATACCGCTGCATTTCGTTGGGAACTATATGGTTAAAATCGATTTTTGTTTGCTCCCGAACGGTAGCACCGAGGACTTGAAGCAGGATATTATCGTAAAAAGGCGTGCCTTTAACTATAATGATATTAGTTCTATTTATTCAATTAAATATACTTAACTTAATGCCGACAGCTTCAGTATTATTTTAATCTAATGTAATTAATTAGTAGTGGTCTACATTTTCAGATTCATTTGTATATTATTATTAATATAATATTATTTATTATAAAAACAAATTATGAGCATATTAATATTATGTATTAATTTGATAAACAATCAAATTATAATAATCATATAAAAATACTAATGAACGTTGCAGTGTGTATTGATTACCCGTGCAGTGCACGGTTAAAAACTATTATGCGAAAACTTGATTTACTCAATATATATCGGATATAAGAAAACGTTGCTATTGGAATTTGCTGTCGGCCCACCCGTTTTATCAATCACCTCAAAGTTATCTTTTACGTCATATCTTATTTGCTTCATTCTTTGAATTGTTTAAACATATTTTAGGAAATTCATCATGATTATATAGTAGATAGATTCCCGACCAACTATCAAATGAGTGTGTTTTCTTTTACATGAAAAGTATTTGGAAAAATTATTGGTATATTGGAACTAGCCCATATATCTCTTTAAAAGGTTTCAGTTCAAAATTTCTATTATCATTTAGCAATTATTTATTTATTTTAAAATAAATATTTGAAAACTCAAAAAATAAGGAATTCTGAAAATAGCAGGGGTACTTCCTCCGCCATGGGATTTAATAATAACACCAACACAGTTTTCATTATGCTATTGAGCCCGAGTCTAAAACATTTTGTTTGCTGGGCGGTTAGACATAAATTTTACTAATAATATTTTATGTTCAAATAATATGCTATAAACTGAAAAATAGGGGTGGATCCGGTTAGACATAAATTTTACTAAGGAGGTGAATTGGCAATTTGGAGAATCAAAATTTACTGAAAAATAAAAAAGTCAGTTCGATTAATCTCTCCTTTTATGAGATTTACTAATTTTATTTTCCTCAAGAATTAAGAAGATGGATGTGAAGTCAGCATACCTGAACGGCGTACTGAAAGAAGAAGTCTGTATAGAACAGTCTCCCGACTTTTAGCAGGGACATCTGAACGTATAGACTCATAATCTAGTGATAGACACTCATTTCTTCTAGTGCATGTATAGACTTTAATCTAGTGATAGACGCTCATTTCTTCTAGTACATGTACTCTTGTGATGGATTTCCATGATGTGGCATCTTCCTAATTCTTGTGATTAGGAGAGATGGGCAGGCAAGTCATACTCTGAACAAATCTATGGACGATCTGCAACTCCTACTCCTACTCTTCTCCTCCGCCACAACTTGCCCCGCTCCTATCATCAAAATAGATTTACTATTCATTTAATATGTTTGTAAACAATACATGCATAGTCGTAGTTGAACTTACAAGTTGCTGGCAACAGCAAAAGAAGAATAAAATAGCAATAGCAATAGCTCTAGTATTGGAACGCCCAGTTTTCGCCATATTGCTATGTTCCTCTCTCTCCCTCTCCAACAAGTATAGTAAGTTTACAGCTGTGAAGGTAGAGGGAGTATTTAATTAGTTGGGCAGGGTACAGAAGTTGATACTTGTTCATGCCTAGCGACACGTTATGGAATTGTGGGCTAACATGTACAATCCCCACTTTACACGCGATTTTGAATCTCTAAAAACCAACTGCACATCATGCCAATTTTTAAATGTTGGAAAGCAATAAAGATTGGAAACGAGTGCACATTTATTTGCCCATTCTAACTAAGTAAACATAACAAAGCTTATGGTTGGAATATCAATTCGGATGTTGCATCCTTTAAACATAAAAATACAATACTGCATAACTAGTATATTATTTCAAAGCCATTCACGCGGCTTTGAGCAATTATATAATAAGCCAATTCGAATTCAAAGCAGCAGCAACGCCTAAGCTTCACAGCATATAACCCCCCTTTATAAACTCATTTTGTAGGCAAAAAACAAACTCTCCAGCTGCTGATTTTTACTTAGTTGCTGACACCAAGGCCATATGCTCAATCAGATCCAATACTCGGTTACTGCAAACAAAAATATGCATATCATGAAAATAAATCAAAGGACATCACATACTAACTCTTCTCTGCGTGTCAACATACCTGTAACCCCACTCGTTATCATACCAGGACACGAGCTTCATGAACGATTTGCTAAGACCTATTCCAGCCTTGGCATCAAATATGCTCGACCTATAACAAGACAAGGAAAAAAAAAAAGAGGATTCATTACCATTACATTGTGCGTCAAGCAACAGGATAATAATTTATTAAAATATGAAACACACCTAACATAACTGGCCCAGAACATACGGCACAAACTAATCAAATATTGACATACACATACTGCATATCATAATGGTTATTGATAGACCATAAACCGTTAAGCTTATGCGTTGTTTGTTCCCTTACAAGGTGAAGTCATGCATCTAGAAAATTGGAGAAAAGTGGGGAAAATAATACCTCGAGTCACCAACAAAGTCATTGGAGACAACATCTTCATCAGTGTACCCTAGAATGCCTTTCAGGGGACCCTCTGAAGCATATCTGAAAATTCGACATGCATTCCATAAATACTATTCACACACAATGAAGAGAGTTACATAAAAAAAATCTGAAAGCAGAGATGAGTTTCTCATACTTTAAGGCTGCTTTAACATCTTCATAAGAAGCACTTTTGTCAAGCCGACAAGTTAAATCTACAACAGAGACATTAGGCGTTGGAACACGGAAAGCCATTCCGGTGAGCTTGCCATTAAGCTCCGGAAGAACTTTTCCAACAGCCTGAAATTTAATTGTAGATTAGTGCCGAATGGGAGAGGTGCTAAATGAAATGCACTGAAACTGACAACTGTCTAATACCTTTGCAGCACCAGTAGAGCTAGGGATAATGTTCTGCGCTGCTCCACGACCACCTCTCCAGTCCTTCATGGAAGGGCCATCAACAGTCTTCTGTGTGGCTGGACATTAACAAAGTGCACAAAGATGATCAAGGGCTACAGGTAAGAAGAATTACAAGCACAAATGAAATTCGAAGAACTGGGGGAATACAACTGCTGGCATAACACATACCTGTAGTTGCATGGACAGTTGTCATCAGACCCTCTAGAATACCAAACTCTTCGTGCACAACCTGCAATATTTGCAGATTGTCAAATAATAATGATAGAACATGAATGATTGCATGTCATATGCTTGGAAAGAAACTGCTCTGGAAAAGTAAATGAACTATAACAAAGTTGGCAATCTTAACTTTCATCCCAAGGAGAACGAAACGAACAATACAAAAGAATTTGGATTTATATATACCTTGGCTAGAGGAGCAAGACAATTGGTGGTACAGCTAGCATTGGAAACAACATCCATGTTTGGTTTGTAAGTATTTTCATTTACGCCAACTACAAACATAGGAGCATCAGCTGATGGAGCTGAGATCACAACCTTCTTAGCACCACCCTACACACCGACAACTGATGAGAAGTGTATTACACAAAATGGCACATTGTTTGAACATCAACACTGTTACTAACCTTCTTGTGTGCTGATGCCTTATCAATAGTAGTAAAGACGCCAGAAGACTCTACAACATACTCGGCCCCATAATCACCCCAAGGAATGTTTGCTGGGTCCCTTTAGTGAGATATTTGGAAGTTAGGAACTCACAGTCCTGGTTCAAGTCCAGTTACTACTTGTGATATATCGTAAATACCTTTTGCTGGTAACTTTGATCTGCTTCCCATTGATTTCCAAAGTGGATTCATCAATGACTCTGATGGTTCCCTTGAAAGGACCGTGAGTTGAGTCATACTTGAACATGTATGCCTGAAAGGATTACAGAAACTTATTTGCAATCATGCTCCAGAAGTCATATTCTAGAAGATCAGTACAAAGTTATTTGAAGGTATGGGAACTCCTGTACTTATTACACATTAAACATTTTAATATCCTCAATAAATTGGGCCAATGTCCAAAATTTTGCTGCAAGTAACTAACTAACTATTTATATCTTCCAGTGTGTACTTAAGAAATTTATTTTATTTTAGCCCCAGCAGAACATTTTCCTTATTAACCGCTACCTTTTCTATAAGCACAGTAATAAACAATCATTTGAGAATTGATCTTACATTTGAATACAGAACCAAAATTTTAATGATATGCTTTCCTTAAATCGTCTTTTCTAATGCAAGCAACTCTTTTCATGCTTATAGGAACCAACTGACAACTGTCATTGGAAAAACTACCTATGCTTGCTCTACTTAAGTCAACGACACTTCAAAGTTCAAACCACAATATTGGTTCATGTGTGCTTACTGAAATGTTGAAATGTAAATCACGCTGAAGCTAGGCATGTCTCTATTGGTGTCATTAAAAATGAGCAAAGCAACACGAGGTTTAGCTACTCTACTATAACCAACCCACGTAAAGAATGCAAACGAACACACCGACCATGTAATTCACATCAATGAAAGGATCATTAACAGCTACAACATCGATATCATCCCTGAAAGTTGCTATGCGCAAAACTATTCTCCCGATACGTCCAAAACCTGCACCATAACGAACATTTTCAGTTACATACTCATAGTTAAACAGATATAATTCTGATAAAAGCCATTGGTGAGATTTCAGCAATAAATTGACATAGTAAGAGTAATTCTTCTTGCAGACAGCTAAAGGAAATGACAAAATGACAAAACTTGAAAGTACCACTAACAAACGATGCTGTAAATATGAAGAGCAAATGAAGCAGAATATATCATGGCTAGCTAAGCATACCATTGATGCCAATCTTTGTCTTCCCACTGCTTCGTGATTCTGAATCAGTAAAATATGCGAAGCAGCTCAGCAGACATATAAAACAAACATGACCAGGAATCTAGTAAAAATCATCAAAGTGTTTGTCTTACTGAAGATGGTAGGAGGTACTTCTGTTGCTGTTGCTTTAATAGGCCGAACAGAGCGGGTGGTAAACATCCTACTTGTTTCAAGTTTAGTATCATTTGAAGTTAGAACTGAAATGATAATGATAATACTAATAACAATTATACAACAACGTTCTAAATAATGATTATATTCACTGAACTGTTGTGAGGATGACTCGACAGGTAAGTTATTCCCGAAGAAGCTTGACTGTAACTTGGCAGCATTAGCATTAAGGCCAAACGATGCCTGAGATAGATCATCTGATTAGGCATAGAAGATTGCAATGGAAGTTTCCATTATGCATCAAATACAAATTGCGCAAACTGACAGTACTAATTTGCAGCTAAAAACCCAAATGCATCTTATAAAGCTAGAAGCAATACCATGCATGAGGAAATCCGACATCAAATTCATGTTTAATAGTGTAAGGCATTTCTAATTTTTGTGCTGCGCAGAGATTAAAGTAAAATTTGATGGAATGAAACAATTGACAAGAGAGAACTAAAAATGGCTCAATGCTCATACACTTATTCAACAAAGTATATCTTCACAGTTTGATTTCCATTTTTCTCAACCAGTGCAACAAACTGGAAAACTCCTACTTTCTCAATACAAAAAAGGCCAGACGCAAACTGCGAGTCCGGACAGAATATCCGGTCAAAACATATGTACGGAGTTCGGAAGCTTAAAACCCCCCAAACTAAAACTAAAACCAAATTGAAATGTCAAAACAAGTTTGTCAGTAAAAACATAAAATAAATCAAAAAAAACTAACGACAATCAAAATGCAAAAATGCATCCTAAGATTAAAAAACTAGAGGCAAATGCAAATAAATTGATCTTTCTAGTCTGGATCCTAGCATACACAATAAAGAAAAAATATAATAATAATAATAGAAAGCACCATACCTTGAATCGGTCGGAGGAGCGGAAAGAGTCGGCGTCGAGAAGCGGTGACGGCGCAGATCTAAGGAACGAAGAAGAGAAAGCCATTTCGCCAACTACTCCGTAAACCTAACGCTAGAAAAGAATCGAATATAATTAATTTATACTCAAGTTCTAGAATATATAGAGAGTCAGAAAGGTAGGGGAACAGCAGAACCCTAGAGAAATGAGAGAACGCCTTGTCTTGTCTTTTGAGGAAAAGAGATGGCCAACTTTGGAAGACTATATAAATGCGTAAAGAAATTGGAGGAGGCGGAGTTTATTAAGCAGGTGTGGTTGTGCAACTGCAAATATAATACCAACGAAATTCAACACCACCAACTATAGTGTACAGTGCCGTCTCTGCTTCTCACGTTGGTAAAAGGTTTCCCTTCGAGGCATTTGCAACAGTAGCCATACAGTAGATATATACATACATATATAGCCCATCACAAAAAAAAAACACAAATATAGCCATTTTGTCCTTATACTGGCGCAGGGAGATGGAGGCCGATGGAGGGCCGATGGAGTCCATAGGCCCTCCATAAAAATAAAATAAAAAAAAAAAAAAATGAAAGGGCATCGGCCCTCATCTCGTATTAAAAAAAGTGTGAGAGCCGATGGCCGATGGCCCTTACGTGAAGGCATCGTGGACATAGTAAATTTTTTTTTTCATTATTTTTTCTTATCGGCCCTCATGTGTATTCAATTAAAAAAAAAAAAAAATTATCGAGAAGGAGGGCCGATGGCCCTCAAAGAACAAAGAAAAAAATAATCACTAAGGGCCTAAGTGAAAAAAAAAAAAAAAAAAGGAAATGAAGGAGGGCCGAAGGCCCTCAAGAAGAAAAGGAAAAAAACCAAAAAAAATGAATGAAGGAGGGGAGGGCCTCGGCCTTAGTGAAAAAAAAAAATAAAAAAAATATGAAGGGCCGATGGACCCATTTACCTCCATCGCCCTTCATCTACTGGCTGATAAAAGCAAAAATGGCTACTTTTTGTGTTTTGTTTAACTTTTAGGCTATATTTATGTATTTTTTTTTCATTTTGGCTAACAGTGGGCATTACCACTTTCCCTTTTGCGCGGGCCATCTGCTGCTCTTGGTTGCCACGTCAGGTATAGTTTATGGGCCCACTAGATCTTTTCCAATTTTCTTTTTGCTTCGCTTTTTTCTTCTTCTCCCTATCCCCAAATTACAAGACAAAATTTCCTATCGTGCTTCCTATTTAATGGAATTTTTCTATCCTGGATCGGGCTACAAAGCGCTGTGCCTGGATAGAAGTTGTGTTTTTATTAATTTTTTTTTTTTTTTACAAACACGCTGATGTGTATGGTTTTTAACCACCGAGCTACTGACTTAAGTTGTAGGCCTGGCCTAGTGATAGAAAAATTCTATTTAATGACTACTCTCTTCTTCTAAAAATAGTAATTTATTTATACATAACTAATCATTTTTTTATTAGAGCTACTCATTTGCGCTGGGATCATCTATTCCACTTTTGGTGGACCACTTGGTGGCCCACCAATCATTCGGCGCCACGCGTGCACTGGTGGGCCACCTTTTTAACACTCAAATATTAATTTATTGGCTTGGGGGCCACCAATGCACGCGTGGCACCGCGTAATTGGTGGGTCATCAAGTGGTTCATCGAAAATGGGCCAGAAAATCCGGACTGACTCATTTGTACATAATTTTTAATTCTCTTTAATAACTGTGTCAAAAAGAAAGAAAACTCATCAATGGGATGGAGGGAAGGATTTAGGCTCCATTTGGAAGAGCTTAAAAATGACTTATTTCAACTTATTCTAAATAATAAGTCATTTGGTGTGAGTTTGAGAGAGTTTATCAAAATAATTTATTTTACTCTAAAAGTTATTTTGACTTATTTTTTTAAATTAATATTTATAACTTATAGATAACTTATAAGGAGTTTATACATAGATTCACCAGCAAATCCTGACAACTATAGTTTTTTACACTAGAGTTTTTTTTATATATATACCGTATAAGTTATTATTAATGTGTGCATCCAAACACAAACAACTTACTATTAAATTTTAGAATTTTTTACCATAATTCCTTATACAATAAATCATTTTGTCATGAAGACTTATTTAAATTATTTTCTCAAATGAAGCCTTAGTGATATGGACAAGGCCTACGCATTTTTTGTCTAGGTAAAATCTATTTAAATCTAAATTGTGAATCATTGAATGAATCGATAACCTCGGAAAGTTTTGCAAAATACTTAGTATTTGGACTATTTTTGCGTTATTCAAGAATCATAAACGCGGCTATTGAATCGTTGTGTTATATGGTTGATGATCTTTTTGAGAGTAGGGGAAAAGAAGCAGTAAGTCCTTCACCCCAAAATATGACATTTGTATAATTTATATCTATAGTTGAAATTTTTACTCTATTTATATAAGGATTAGTTTAATTATTTGGAATAGGAGAATTTATCCTATTTCCCCTAACATGAAATATTTCGGTGTAGATATAAATGCTCATAAAAATTCAGCATAAAATGAAATTAAGCAAATTAAACATGTTGGTCAGGACTCAGAAGTTCATTAGGAGTATAATATATTGTAATTACTTGAAATATATATAGCATATGGTTTAATGTACTTTATAAAGATATTTGAGTATTACATGCTAGAAATGCTATATAATTTTGCAAAGCCTACTTAATTTTTCGGTAGCAAATTATTTGGTGGAACTAATTGATAAAATTAACTTAATTTTAAAAAATGTAAGACAATTTATGAGGGAAAACTCAGCACTACTATTTTAAAAATCTTCCCTATTATGAATATTTTACAATTTTATGCACGTGTCATTTTTTAATAAAATAATTGTTGTGTGGACTATGGATATATATTTTAATAATCCGAAAAGGAAACTCGTGGGAAACTGGTATCTACCCGATATATTTTGGTGTTAGGTGGACTGACCAACCTCGAGCCCGCACGTGGTCTAGCAACCAATCGATTCTTATAATATTAAATTAACTAATTATAATTACAATAACAAAAGGATAAAGACGTAAAATTCCACTAACGATCTCATACAATTGAAATTTGAAAGGACAAGTGTGTCTAGGGCTATGCACACTTCGCTCAAATTGGTCGAACCGGGCCAAACCGAATTAATTCGATCGACATCAAACCGAATGGACAGTTCGGTTTTTCATTTGATCTTTTCTGTAGTTTTGATTTTTTAAATCGTTTTACCCAAACTGCATCAAAACGAAAAATTAATAATATTAACTATTTTTGTGGGTGATGAGTAAGATTCGGGGGTCTGGTCTAATCATAAAGAGTGAATTGTTATTTTGGTGTCTAAACTTTCAACTTTTTTTAGTTTTGGTGTCTTTACTTTAAAATTTTCAAATTTGGTTCCCAAAGTTAAGAAATGATTGTTATTTTGGTGTCTTTTATTAATTTAATAATAAATAATACCAATAATGATTTTGAGAATTAAATATTTTTTTTGATGATTTATTAGTAAATACAATTAGTAAATAAATACTCTTAAGAATTAAAAACTAAATATAATTAAAAATTTTGTTAATATAGTTTTTTTTACCTAGAAAAAAATATTTATGTATATGGTTCAATTTTATATAAAGACGTAATTCTTAGACCTCATTTTAGTATTGTAATATTTGTATAATATAAGAAAATATTATTTACCAAAATTAAACATAAATTAAAATAAGCTATTAAGTTATTTTAATAGTTGAAAATAAAAACATAACTTATTCAATCATTAAATAAATTAACATAAATTATTAAACTATTATAGCCTATTATTTTAATAGTTTAAAATCATTATAATTTATTAAAATTATATTATATTATAAAAAAATATTTTCTAAAAAAATATATAATCTTACAATTTTACCTTTCTTTAAATCTCCATTAATATTATTTAATCATTAAAATAATAAAAGACACCAAAATTGCAAGTATTTATTAAGTTTAGGAACCAAATTTACAATTGTTAAAGTAAAGGCACCAAAACTAAAAAAAGTTGAAAGTATAGGCACCAAAATGACTATTCACTCAATCATAAATGGGCTCAAAGATATTATCTCAATTCCTAAGCATGGTGCAACTGTGTGAATGGGCTAATATGGGACGGAGGGGTACATAAAATTGTTAGTTCATTTAACCTTTCTTGAGACGTAGTAGAATGCAAATATGATTTTATCAATTTTAGTTTTGAAAAACTTCTTTCTGTTGACGCTACAGTAACATGCATAGTCAAGAATATTCTATATGCAATAAAACATTAGGAAACAATCTAAAGCTCTAACAAACTCAAGAACTTCATTAATTGACTTTATTTATGAAGGTAAACACATTCGTAGCACTTGCAATTCAGAAAATAAATCTTCAGCATAAATGTCAAATTTATCATTATGTTTGTCACGCCCCAATTCCCGAAGGAAAACAATTGGGCCGGGGCGCGACTGGGGAGGGGTGAAAGAAGCGGGAAAGAAAGGGGAAGAAATTGAAACATGTGAAATTCAGTAGTACTTGTATTTATATAATTAAGATCCAACTACCTCGGTAGAAACAAGAGAGGTAGAGCATAACGTACATATCGATACAGCGGAAACGTCTCAAAATAGACAGAAATTTGTACAATAACACAAACAAACCAACTCAGGCACCGTCACCTCCACACGCCATCTTCAGCCCGCAAAATCATTTTTGAAAACATTTGGGCTGAGTACTAATGTACTCGATGGGTAATGCAATGATAATAAACCTACCGAAAATCCTTTTTAAAACCATGAAATGTTCATGCACTACTTGTATCACATAGACGGTTTTTAAAATCGAAAGCAGTCTATGTATACCAAAACTTTCACTTGGCCAAACCTTTCTTCCTCAGCTATTGGTGCATTCTATACTTCTCGTTAAACTCAGGGAAACATATTCAGCTGAGAGTAACCTTGTTCCCTTCATTAGGCTTGGGAAAAACAGATTCTCCCAAGGCTAACTTCGTGATATTTGGTGTACACTAACCCTGGCTACGTCTAGCTCAGGATCCGATCGTATTCAATACTTATGGGCAGAGCCCATTTTCATTCAAGTAGAAGCACAATTCCAATAGTGAGCGAAGCAATTTTCATGAACATTCATAAACTTTAACTTGCATAAATATCAGAGCTTAATAACTCAAGCATAGATTTCGTAAGTAAAACATAACCTACCTTGTTTTACTCTGCTTAATTTCTTCGGTCCTCTTTTCAGTTTTTCAGCTGAACCTTCTTCTCAATTCTTCCAAAGTCTACCTTATTTCGAGTCTGTTTGAATTTTCGTATGAAAATGCTGGAGGAAATGAGCAGGAGCATCTACTATTTATAAGGCAATTAAGCTGCTGAGTCACAAAGCTAGGTAAGCTGCTGAATCACAAGCTAAGTATATGTATAGCTTTGCATGGTCACTCTATACTACTGATATGAAGCCCACGTAAATAGAGTAACTCAATTCCATTTTTACTTCCTTTGTATTTATTATCTAGCATGAGGTGGAATGAATAAATATCAACCTCTATTTCTTTTCCAATTCTCATGTGAAACTACACACCGGATAAAAAAATCCTTTCTTTATAATTATTTCAACAACTAATTAAATTGTGCTAAGGAACTGGATTATCGAAACTTGGGATATCACATCCCTTCCTCCTTAAAAAAATTTCGTCCCGAAATTTACATTTCTTTGTAAGATAATTCAGGATATTGGGACATGATTCTTTCTTCTAGTTCCCATGTAGCTTCTTCTTGCCCGTGATGGTTCCATTCCACTTTTACCAATGGAATTTGCTTGTTCCTCAAAACTTGGATCTTACGGTCAAGAATTTGAACTGGTCTTTCTTCATAGCTCAGATCTGGTTCTAGAATTACCTCTTCATATTTTATCACGTGCTTAGGATCATATACGTACTTCCTTAGTTGAGACACATGGAAAACATCATACACATTCCCCACATTCGGTGGTAGGGCTAACTGGTATGCCACAGGGCTTTTCCGCTTTAGGATTTCAAAAGGTCCTATGTATCTAGGACGTAACTTGCCCTTTTTACCAAATCGTATAATTCCTTTAGAAGGAGATACTTTGAGGAAAACATGATCGCCTTCATTAAATTGTAACTCCGTTCGTCTCGTATCGGCATAAGATTTACGCCTTATCTTGGGCTTCTTTGATTCTTTGCTTAATTTGATCAACTTTATCAACCATTTGTTGAATTAGTTCGGCCCCAAAAGCTTTCTTTCACCAACTTCATCCCAATAAAGTGGGGATCTCGCACTTCTTGCCGTATAATGCCTCGTATGGTGCCATTCCAATCGTTGCTTGATAACTATTGTTATAAGCAATTCTATAAGAGGTAATAAGTCTTCCCAGTGTCCACCTCTATCTATAATTACGGCACGTAACATATCTTCTAAGATTTGTATCGTTCTTTCCGATTGCCCGTCGGTTTGGGGATGGAAAGTTGTGCTGAATTTCAGCTGGGTGCCCAAAGCTTCTTGAAAGCTAGTCCAGAATTTTGAAGTGAATCTAGGTTCACGATCAGATATAATTGACACTGGTATTCCATGCAATCGCACTATTTCTTTTATATAAAGTTTCGCAAATTTCTCCAACCCAAATGTCATTTGGACCGGTAAGAAGTGTGCAGATTTGGTTAAACGATCTACTATAACCCAAATAGCAGTATTTCCACGCACAGACTTTGGTAAACTGACTACGAAATCCATATTAATGTGTTCCCATTTCCACTCAGGGATTGATAGTGGTTGTAATAGTCCATACGGTCTTTGATGCATAGCCTTCACTTGTTGACATGCAAGACATCGTTCTACAAAGGATGCTTTATGTCTTTCTTCATTCCGTTCCACCGTAAGTTTTGTTTCGTGTCTCTATACATTTTTGTACTTCCAGGGTGAGCAGTATATGGAGTGTCATGAGCTTCTTTCATGATGATATCTTTTAATTCTTCGTTTTGAGGCACACATAGTCTTCCATTGAATAGGAGAGCATTATCCTTAACCTCAGTATATGCTTGGTGTTTATCTGACTTTGCTGCTATGCGCATCTTTTTCAAAAATTCATCCTCCCTCTGTGCATTAACAATTCTTGTCCTTAAATCTGATGTAGCTACAAGTTTAGCTACATATCCGGATATTCTATCCGAAGGGAAAATTACTTCCAAGCTAAGATTATCAAAATCACGAATCAGCTTCTCCTGTTGAGTAATTAAGTACCCTAGTTTAGATTGAGTTTTTCGGCTTAAGGCATCAGCTACCACGTTTGCCTTACCCGGATGATAGTTGATGGTGCAATCATAGTCTTTTACTAATTCGAGCCATCTTCTTTGTCGCATATTCAGGTCCTTTTGCTCGAAAATGTACTTCAAACTTTTGTGGTCTGTGAATATATCACACTTAACTCCGTATAAATAGTGCCTCCAAATTTTCAACGCGTGAACGACTGCAGCAAGTTCCAAGTCGTGGGTGGGGTAGTTTAGTTCATGAGGCTTTAGCTGGCGAGATGCGTATGCTATTACCCTTTGGTTTTGCATGAGGACACATCCAAGTCCCAATTTTGATGCATCTGTGTATAACACGAATCCTTTATTCCCTTCTGGAATAGCTAGTACCGGTGTTGTGGTTAGTTTCCTTTTGAGCTCTTGAAAACTCGCCTCAGACTCTGCTGTCCATACAAATTTTGATCCTTTCTTGAGTAACTGTGTCATTGGTCTAGCTAGTTTTGAAAATCCTTCAATAAATCTCCTATAATATCATGCTAGGCCAAGAAAACTTCGGATCTCGTTAGTGTTAGTTGGGGATTTCCAACTATTCACTGCTTCTACCTTAGCAGGATCAACTTTAATTCCTTCGGCAGATACAATATGTCCAAGAAACATTACCTCCTTGAGCCAAAATTCACATTTGCTGAATTTGGCGTAAAGTTTCTCTACACGAAGTGTTTCCAAGATGGTTCTTAGATGTTCTTCATGTTTCTGTTTATTCTTTGAATAGATGAGTATATCATCTATAAATACCAAGACCAAATTGTCTAAGTATGGGTGGAAAACTCGATTCATCAAGTCCATAAAGACTGCAGGGGCATTTGTTAGTCCAAAAGGCATTACAGTGAATTCGTAATGACCATACCGTGTTCTGAAGGCGGTCTTAGGGATATCTTCTTTTTGTACCTTCAGTTGATGGTATCCTGATCGTAGATCAATTTTTGAAAACACGCTTACGCCTTTAAGTTGGTCGAACAAATCATCTATCATTGGTAAAGGGTATCTGTTCTTGATAGTTAATTTGTTTAGCTCTCTGTAGTCTATGCACATCCTCATTGTGCCATCTTTCTTTTTCACAAAAAGAATTGGTGCTCCCCAAGGGGATACACTAGGTCGGATGAAACCCATGTCCAAAAGTCCTTGTAATTGCAATTTAAGTTCTTGCAATTCTTTAGGAGCCATTCTATACGGTGCCTTAGATACTGGAGCAGCTCCAGGTTCTAAGTCTATAGTGAATTCCACTTGTGTATCCGGAGGTAAGCCTGGTAAGTCTTTTGGAAATACATCCTCTAATTCACGAACCACTGTCACCTCTTCAATTTTCTGTTGTGACTTCAGTTCTCCAGTGAAATTGACTAGGAAAGTCTTGCAATCTTTTCTCCTTAATATTTTTGCAGCTTTCAGCGCAGAAATTATTGCTACTTCTTTCCCCATTTTTACGCCATAGAAGCTCGTTTCTTCCTTTTCAATCGGCTGGAAAGTAATCTTCCTCTCGTGACAATTTATTATTGCGAAAGACGTTTCTAACCAGTCCATTCCTAATATTATATCAAAGTCCTTCATAGGGAGGATATATAGATTCGCCTTAAACTTCTCATCCCCTATGTTAAGCTCTAGGTTCGAGCACATATGTTCTGAAGTCATTATACTTTGTGCAGCAGTGCTAATTTCTAAGGCATGATTCGCTATTGCTGGTATCAATTTCAACTTTTCGCATGCCAGATTAGAAATGAAGGAATGAGATGCTCCCGTATCAAACAATGCTATGACAGGTATGTTAGAGACATTAATCATACCTGCTAAGTTTCCAGGAGCCTGTGCAGCCTGCTGCTGACTAAGGGCATAGGCCCTAGCTCTTTGAGGTGGCCTTTGACCTTGATTTTGTTGGGGATTCCTGTACTGATTCTGATTTTGTCTCGGAGGACCCCCTTGGTTGGATCTAACTGGTTCTCCTTGTCGATTCCCCGGACAGTCTTTAATATAGTGACCTCTCTGACCGCATCTAAAACAAGTATTAGTATCGGCCTTGCATACTCCAAAGTGATTCTTGCCGCAATTCTGGCAAAACGGCTTTTGTTGTTGATCCTGTTGTCTTTGCTGGAAATTCTCCTGCCCTTGTCTCCTTCCATTGTTGTTGTTATAACCTCTATTTCTGTCATCCCACCTACGCTTATTGTCAAAAGCTCGGATAGGAATTATCACAGGTACTTTCTTTTCCTCCGGCATCATTGCCTCAATATCAAGTGCTCTACTTAAGGATTCAGCATATGTCAATGGTCCTGAACTGGCCAATGACATACCTATTTCAGGTCGTAGACCTCTCCTAAACTTTTCAGACCTCTTCTCTTCTGTGTCTGTCAAGTCTGGAGCGTATCGAGAAAGTTGATTAAACAACCTATCATATTCTGTAACCGTTCTTTTTCCTTGTTGCAGATTCCAGAACTCTGATTGCTTCTTAATACGGTAACTCAGAGGTATATACTTACTGTTGAATTCCTTCATAAAATCTTCCCATTTAAATGCTTCCCATTGTGGTGGTGACAACGTTCTTCTTGTTGATTCCCACCAATAACCAGCCTCCTCTATCAATTGGTATAGCGCACATGTTACTTTATCTTTATCCGAACAACCCATATAGTCGAATATTCGTTCTAAAGACCTGATCCATTTTTCTGCTTCTATAGGATCTCTCATTCCACCAAAAGTAGGTGGATTTTGCCTTAAGAAGTCATCTCCCGCTCTAGGTCGCGGAATGTTTTCAACTTCATGTCGTATTGGAATCTCTTGACGACCTTCTCTTGCATTATGGGCTTCAGTTTCTCCCACAATTTGAACTTCAGGTTGCGACATTCTGATGATTATAATGTCATTAGAACAAGGTTTGAAAATGATCCATAAAATTTAGAGCGCAACCATAGAACACTTGTATCACTCAACGAAAATTTTATTTTCATACTTTACAATATTCAACTACAATGCTTTTATACGGGCAATATATACAACAAAAATGATGCCCGACTGCATAACAAGAAAGACAAAAAGGTCCCCGATTATCTTAATATCGGGATCTTCCTCCACCACTTCCTTCCCTTTTTCCTGATTGATGGCATCGTGCGTGCCTTTCCTCGCAATTTCCTGGGTTCTGGGAGTCTGGACTTGTTCCTCAGCGGGTAAGTCTTGCTGTGGCAACATGGATGGTCCTGCCTCGTATACTTTCTTGCCCATAGTAAATAGTAAGAGGGTGTTGTTGTCATTGGGATCATACCCTTCATATTGGAACTGGATGTTATGGCCGGAAAATTCTGTTGGTGCCGCACTACAGGATCCAGTTTCTGACATCGAGAGTTTGTCACCCATAACCCATTTGTCGAAAACTAAGGACACCAGTGCTGGAAAACTGCAGACAGGTTGGTAGGTAACCGGGTCCCTATAGACACTAATATCTAGTTGATATTGTGTCCAAGCATGCCACTCCGAGGGTAGTTGTTCAATGAGGCGATTAGAAGCCTCGAAGTCCTTCACCTCCATCTTGGCCTCCTGCCACAGTTGGAAGTATATGGTGACGAATTCACCGATGGTGAGAATTGGATCTCTTATGTAGTTCCTAAATCGTTGTACAGGGTTGGGTCGGCGTGTGGGGATACTCTTCCTAGCGGTGACTTTTCCCGCGGCCATCTGCAAAATGGTCCTTAATTACATTTCTCGATTGGCTCAATATGGTTTAAAAGAACAGTATCAAAATTAAGGAACATAGCATCTGCTGTAAAGCTGAAGGAGGAAAGATAATAAGGTTATTGGTTCAGTAGAAATCATTGGCTTAGTCGTATGTTTAGCAGAGAAGTTCAAATAGAGAAATGCAGTAGGAAGAAGTTCAGTAGAAAATTTCAGTAGAAAAAGTAGTGGGGAAATTCAGTAGCAAAATTCAGTAGGACAATTCAGTAGGAAGGTTAATAGAAAAGTTTAGTAGGAAAAATTCAGGTTTAGTAACATTTTCGGGTTCAGTAACTAGTTCAAGTTCAATAATGACACAGTCGGAGAAACCGTCGAACAGTTAGCGCTAATTCCGACTCCACCAGAGAATTGAAAAAAAATTCTTGAAATTGATATTAGGGTAAAAACTTGCGGCTGAAGTCTTACAAATACGTATAAATACAGCTAGCAAAGACCAAATGGCAAAACGTAAGTAAACTGAAAATTTGAAAAATATTGAAATGCTGATTTGGGGCCTTAGATGATCTCAAACGCTGTTTCGAGCCCATACGTCATCGCAAAATAGTGAGTTGAGTCGGGAACACGATTCCCTTTCCGAAAAGGTATTATGGAGCCAAAACGGACACCGGACGCCCATTTTGCGTTTGTGTCTGTACTGCTCCCGCATCAAGTAGCGAGTTCAGATTCAGTAGTAAGTTCAGTTTCAGTAGAGGAATTCAGTGGAGATGTTCAGTAGAGAAATTCAGTAGTAGGAAAGTTCAGTATAAAAGTTCAGTAGGAAAGTTCAGTAGAAAAATTCAATAGGAAGGTTCAGTAGTTCAGTAGGAAAGTTCAGTAGGAAAGTTCAGTAGTTCAGTAGAAAAGTTCAGTAGAAAAGTTCGGTAGGAAAGTTCAGTAGTTCAGTAGGAAAGTTCAGTAGAAAAATTCAGTAGGAGAGCTCAGTAGAAAAGTTCAGTAGAGTAGTTCATAAATACTCGGTAGCAGTTTAGTAACACGTTCAGTAGGTAAATACATAATAAATCATAGGAGTATGTAACTGAGTATTTCTACAAACTCCAGCTTCGTCTCAGCGTTATTACTCTTATAGCGCGCATCTACTGAGTTTGTGTGAAACTCGAGTTCAGTAGAGAACTTCAGTAGAGGAGTTCAGTATGGTTCAGTAGATAGACAGTTCAGTAGGGTTCAGTTCAGTAGTGTCCAGTAACGGTTCAGCAATCAGTTCAATATCGATTCAGTAGCAATTCAGTTATGGTTCAGTAGTATCCGAATCCACATTCAGGTGTACTCTACACCTAAAAGCTCGCCTCATCAGAGGTCCAACAGTCCTTTACTACATCTAAAGGACTTAAAAATTGAACTAATTCACCTTTCAAACTTTAATCATGCGGACTCACAAGTCCCGTAAAAATCACACCTTCAACAAGGTATTTCCCATATCATTCTTTTCTTGAGTCGTAAGGGCTCACATGTCCCTAACACGACCAATAATTTCACATTTCAAAATAATCATTCCCTCTTTACATACTCTTCATTTCCTCATTTATTCTCCATTTTCAACTTGAAAAATCCCTTTTTAAATTTCAATGGCAGCGGAGAGGGTGCTGAGAGTCACTGAATAACACCAAAATCTAGACTTTCTTGAATAATAATGCAAATCCTGGAAACAATCTCCGGATTCGTCTACTGAACTCAGTAGACAAGTTCAGTAGCTTGCTGAACTCAGTAGAATAGAAAGTTCAGTAGAATAGAAAGTTCAGTTGAACTCAGTAGAATAGAAAATTCAGCAGTATGTTCAGCTGAACTTAATAGCAGAAACAGACGGCAAAATATAACAGAGACCTTAAGTCAAAGGACCAAGAACTTCAGCTCTAATAGAGACCTTAAAGAATCAAGAAATTCAGCTCTGATACCACTCTGTCACGCCCCAATTCCTGAAGGAAAACAACTGGGCCGGTGCGCGACTAGGGAGGGGTGAAAGAAGCGGGAAAGAAAGGGGAAGAAATTGAAACATATGAAATTCAGTAGTACTTGTATTTATATAATTAAGATCCAACTACCTCGGTAGAAACAAGAGAGGTAGAGCATAACGTACATATCGATACAGCGGAAACGTCTCAAAATAGACAGAAATTTGTACAATAACACAAACAAACCAACTCAGCACCGTCACCTCCACACTGCCATCTTCAGCCTGCAAAATCATTTTTGAAAACATTTGGGCTGAGTACTAATGTACTCAGTGGGTAATGCAGCTGATGATAAACCTCTGAAAATCCTTTTTAAAACCATGAAATGTTCATGCACTATTGGTATCACATAGACAGTTTTTAAAATCGAAAGCAGTCTATGTATACCAAAACTTTCACTTGGCCAAACCTTTCTTCCTCAGCTATTGGTGCATTCTATACTTCTCGTTAAACTCAGGGAAACATATTCAGCTGAGAGTAACCTCGTTCCCTTCATTAGGCTTGGGAAAAACAGATTCTCCCAAGGCTAACTTCGTGACATTTGGTGTACACTAACCCCGGCTACGTCCTAGCTCGGGATCCGATCGTATTCAATACTTATGGGCGAGCCCATTTTCATTCAAGTAGATGCACAATTCCAATAGTGAGCGAAGCAATTTTCATGAATATTCATAAACTTTAACTTGCATAAATATCGGAGCTTAATAACTCAAGCATAGATTTCGTAAGTAAAATATAACCCACCTTGTTTTACTCGCTTAATTTCTTCGGTCCTCTTTTCGGTTTTTCAATTTGAACCTTCTTCTCAATTCTTCCAAAGTCTACCTTATTTCGAGTCTCGCTGAATTTTCGTATGAAAATCTTTGGAGGAAATGAGCGAGGAGCATCTACTATTTATAAGGCAATTAAGGCTGCTTGAGTCACAAAGCTAGGTAAGCTGCTGAATCACAAGCTAAGTATAGGTATAGCTTTGCATGGTCACTCTATACTACTGATATGAAGCCCACGTAAATAGAGTAACTCAATTCCATTTTTACTTCCTTTGTATTTATTATCTAGCATGAGGTGGAATGAATAAATATCAACCTCTATTTCTTTTCCAATTCTCATGTGAAACTACACACCGGATAAAAAAATCCTTTCTTTATAATTATTTCAACAACTAATTAAATTGTGCTAAGGAACTGGATTATCGAAACTTGGGATATCACAATGTTTAAGAGCCTCTTCAAGATTAACACAAAATTAGTGCAATGTATTATCATCTAATTTAGATAACATCTTATAATTAAATAAAAACGAAAAATATCTTCAAAGACTACCAATTGCTCAAATCTAGTCTTTAAATATAAAATAGCAATATTCACTATAATAATAACATAATTAATCCTAAAAGACTCCTCAGCAGTAATGAAGTATCTTCATGACAACTTACATCAAATTATTTTTTTCCTATGAACCTTACATTTTTTAGGGAAAATTGGATCAATTTTTATTTTAGATGCAAGCTCCTTAGCTAATGTCAATGAAGGGTTGAAAACCTTCATTCCTATACTTTTCAAAATAAGAAATCAAATATTTCAAGATAGTTATTGCAACATCAACTTTCATATCCTTAGATTGTAATTTTTTTCTAATCAAATTTACATTGTTCAAAATATTATGCATATAGTCATTCCTAACAAAAGTTTAAGATTCTCAAGTTCATTAGTTGCCAAAGACTGGGCCTCACTCCTAGTTTTAGCATCATCACTAACTCTTGATAATTCAAATAGAGCACATCTTATTTCAATAGGTTGAGTTATTATAGCATGAACACTATTAACATGACTTCCCATCTTGTTGTTGATAATGGTTTTAAAGTTAAATTAGGAACATGATCTTGCAAAAAATTTCATCTTTTTTATAAAACCAACAAATAAAGTATGCAAGAGTCACACAACTTCAAAAAAAGAGACGACTTTAATACAAGAACTAGTCATATCACATATTGTTAAATTACGAGGGGCATGTGATAGAATAGTGCGATCAGCACAATTCGGATAAAATAGAGATAAGTCTGATAAGGATAAGTCTGACGTGGTGATTGACAAAAGAACATCATTTTAGAAGTGGACAAAAGAGCAATAAAGCATGACGGAAAACAATGTACTGGACAGCAACCCTCGTCTCGGCTCCGCCCATTTGCATGTGCAACTCAACCTGAAAATATTTTTTAAAGAATTCTTGGGCTGAGTACTAGTGTACTCAGTGGACTGGCATTTGATGAAATCAGTTTATAATTGGCAGTTATCTAAAGCATAACGTATATCTTATGAGGTTTTAAAACGAAAGAACTCCTAAGTATACAAAACATTCCCTTTAACATTCGTGCGCACTAGCAACGTTCTTATATTTACTCTTGTGATCCCGGAACGAATCCACGTCAGAGCCTTTTCATTCGAGTCTCGAGTCATTACTCAAAGTACTCTCACATATGTAGGATATCGGGCATTTCCCAAATAATCTTTTCCATAGGTTAGTGCACAATGGAGATCAAACTACTGTACATCTAACGGGGGTGTATACAATTCTCACATATGTAGGATATCGGGCATTCTTAAACATGGTTACTTATATTTATGTGTTTCTCTACTCCAGTACTTAGACATCTATCTAAGGGGGAAATTGCTTTTAGACGTTTTAGAGGGAAATTGTTAAGACTTTGGTCTTATGATATAAGAGAAATTGACTTCATGATGTATAGGAATTGTGTTGATTAGATAGTCAGTCTTGTTGTTAGAGATAGTTTGTAAAAGGTTTTTGCATCATCAAATAGATTATAGGGGGGAATTGTTGGGATGAGATTAAGTATGATAAAATTTGAAGATCCCAAAATCCCTAGCTAAATGATGAACCTTCGATAATGTAATGACTTAGTTGAGTTCAGCTTGTTAGAAACTCAGTAGGCTAGAGTTCAGTAGTTGATGCATTCATTAGAAGATCTGCCACTCAACCGAAGGAACTCAGTATCGAAGAAGTCAGTTGGGTAAGCTATAACCAACTGAATTTGCTAAGGAATTCGAGCCACGAGCTGAAATCTCAGAAGCATGGGAATAGAAGTAGTAGACAATCCAGTAAAAGGTCTGAGGATTCAGAGGAAGTCAACTCATCGTACACTTGGAGTTTGAACAAGCCTCACCTACTCTCATAACCTCGACCAATGAGGAGTTGCCAGCACCCTACCTGCTCTGCCATAAAGCTGCTCCTAGACTGAAAATGAGGAAATCTCTACAGCGATATTCAAAATCGATATGACTGTTTTCCTTATCTTATTCGACACGTGTCTAGACTCCCTCCAACGGATCTATTCATGAATCGAAGACTATAAATAGAGAAGAGTCTTCATGCATAAAAAAAAGGAACCAAGCATTCAAACGAACATACTCTAGTGAACTCAAAGCCAAACATAGCGAAGAACTTGCTTATTTGAAAGATCATCTTAGTTCTTCTCTCTAGAGATCCTTTAGTTCCCCTTCTCTAACCTAAGCGTGCTTATTGTAATATCATTAGCTTAGAAACCTCGAAGGAGTTCATCATTGTGAACTGTTCTTATTGTAAGAACTCCTTCATAGTTGGAGAAACTCAAACCTTCACGGTTGAGATTGTAAAGTCACTACGATTATAAGTAGATATATGTTTAGCGTACAGATTAACTAAGACTTGCTCAGTATAAGCAAACAAGAACATATCTGTCCAGTGAACAGATCGACTGAGACTTGCTCAGTATAAGCTAATCAAGAACTCCTGCTTTATTCAGGACAGTGGACGTAGGATCCATCATATCCGAACCACTTTAAAATTTACTTGTGTTGATTTACTGTTGCATTGATAACTGTTCACATTGCATAAAACTGACTTTAAATCAAACAACATAAAACGGGTTTTCAACTGAGACGAACATATTTTGGGCCTACACTTCCGCACACAATTTCTGATACTGAACTATTGTTCATTGACATAACTCAATAGAATGTACTCAGTAGAAGAACTTTCTGTCCACGCGATCTAGAAAGCTTAACTGACGACTGACTTGTTCAGTAGCAATGTTCAGTCCTAGTGACTTTCGCGTTCTAAGTAAGAATTTACTTTCAGGTGTATTCACCCCCTCTACACCTGAGGCTCGTCTCTGGACCAACAATAATCTATTAATAATTAATACATTTTGCACTAAAATAGTTGATACAATTAATATAATAATATTTTCGAGATATATGGCAAAAAAAAAAAAACACACACACACACACAATATTATTTCTAGAATATGACAATTATTTTAAATATACTTGACGAGAGCGCAAAGAGGCGGGACAAGCCACGTATCACGTCAGACAGCTTCCCCTCAACGGCGCAAAAGGAGAGTTCAACAGTCGTTAGATCACAGCCAACTAACTCATTTTCCAATTCTGTGTCGTTGCAATACCTTAAATTTACCCGATTTCTTCGCTCAAAGTGTTTGGTTTTTCTTATAATAGAAGTGTAATCGATTCCATCCAGCCAGGGACTGCAGTCCAGCTCCTCGTGGTTTCCGGTCATCTCCATTGTCATTTGCCGGTATGAGATTTTTTCTTATCGGATCAAGTTTGTGATCTTTACATTTTGGTTTTGTTGTTCGAATTTCTTCACGTTAGAGATTGTTTGTTCCAAGTATTGTTCTGTGCAAAATGAAAGAAAACATTTTTTTTTTCTGGGAGGAACATCATATATTATGTTGGCATTGTTTAATTTAGTGGTTTTACTATATGTTTATATTCTTACTTGGGAGATTGGAAGACATCGACGTAAGTCATGTTGGCGGGGCATTGCTTCAGTACTTAGGTAGCAAACATGTTAAGTGATTATATAAACAATTGGGTTGTTGAATTTTATTTGGTTACAATGTGATTTACTCTTTTTTTTTTATAAAATTGAATAATCACGTACCTCTTGCTCTGTCCTAACACTGTGCTGGCCTCTTACGCTGAACATCATTTGGCATAGATTTAAAGATGGAATATACCAGCTTTAAATACTGGAATGACTGCGTGGAACCAGAGGACTTGGAGGCAATGTGGGCAGAAGCTGATGTGAGAGCAGAGTGGATTAGTGTTGGAGAGGCTAAGGGATCCAAAGTCCATCTCTCACGTGATCCCGATGGTCAGCCTTATCTTACACAGACCGAATTGAGGGTAAGATGGCATTAGATCCAACTCATATGTTCCACATTTATTTTCCTAATAAATTCACGTATCATGAAAAGCCTGAAGTATTACGTTAGGCCTGTCCTTTATTGTTTTTTTGTAACCACAAAGAAAGGCCAGATTGTCTAGAGCAGGTTGAGGTGTATGATTACGAAATATCCATCAATTTTAATCACCTAATGTGTTAGTTCTCAAACTGAAGCTTAAAAATAGATAATCTAGATTATGTTCTACCTCTGGAGCACAAAGGCATCCCAAAGTATGCTTTCATGTTGGAATTCTAGATGCTACTTCTAATAAATGTTTTTTTAACAGGCTGTGGCAAGAATCGTAGTCGGGAGGCATTTTGGCTCTCAAGTAGATCCGGTATGATGATTGCTACTTCATCAACCATGTTATTGATTATCTTGAGTGATGAAGTTTTAATGTCTAACTCAAGATGCTGATTCTTGTGATCTTCATTTTCCTGCCTTTGTATATTTTCTTTCGTTATTTATTTATATCTGTTATAATTTCCAGAAGGTCAGTTCAATAGAAGAGACTCGTAACTGTTCTTCAGTTTCTGGTCTAATAATAATTTTTAACGTTCGACAGGACATGCTGTGTGCCATTGCTGAGATTGAGAGTGGCAGACAGATCCTTGCCGAAAGCTACAAGAAGAAATCTCACCAAAAACAGCTGAGTGGCTGATCAGGTAACAGTTACCTCAGTTTGCCCACGCAAAAACTAGTTCAAAAGAGTAAAAGTTGGACTTTCCTGCAGGGAGTTGGGTTACAGGACCTATGATATGGCTGAGGATTCCAAACCAATGTATAAGCCTTTTCTCAATGTTTACCTTGCAGCTGCCTACCTTAAATGGCTGTCAAACTTGGACAAAAAGTAAGTGGGTAGAATGTGGAATTTTGCCTGAGTTTATTCCTTGCAATTTCTCATCCTTTCCTATGAAGCTTTCCTGCTAGAATTTTAGCTTTCATGGTCTTTTCTATGATATATTAAACAAAAAATTGTTTTGACAGAGAAAGGAGTGAAGAGTTTATTGTTAGGGCTTATAGTGGTGGCACGAAAAAAGCAACTCGCAAATCAACTTTGCCATACTGGAAAAAGTATCTCTCTGTTAAGGAAAGCCTTCCATCCAGGTAATTACTCCACTGTTTAATTTACTTCCATTTAGGAACATAATGCTCTGACATTGTAAGTCGTCTTAGACTCGGTTATTCCTTGATGTTCTTTACACAGGTATAGGAGCTCGAGGAAAATTATTTGTCATGAAAATATTAAGCAGCTTTAGATATCCAATTTAAGTAATCCGTCATCTGTTATGATAATATTTAAGAGTTAGAAGACTTCAATCATTCTTTTATTAACTGCTCTATTTATGCATATTGGGAGCATTTTCATGATTAAAAGAACACATTCTCTTATGCAGAAAAATCTCTGGAGTTGGTTTTGCATTTGTTGCTCCTTCACACCCTGCTGCTGCAGCTTCACAAAGCAAAGGTAGTGCTTACAATAAATTTTATTTGAATTGTTCTTCGGGCTAGTTACAACTTATTTATAGAAGGTTAATCTCTATATTGAGAAACAAATAACCCTTGAAGTTAGTATTTGCTTTACAAATATCTTGACGAGAGCAATTTCAGATGTGGACAAATGTCTCCTTAAAACTAGAATCATGGTTTAGTAATTGATGAAATATCTAAATGATATAGCCTGTTCGCTTGCATTCTATTTGTATGGGAGCAGGTCCAACCGATGCAACTTGGGAAGCAATGTGGAATAATCCTCATGTAAACAAAGAATGGACCAAATCCAGTGAGAGAAGGGGGAATGTGCGATTCTCTCATGATGTAGAAAAGCGTCCTTATCTTTCTCGGGTAGAAGTAATGGTAAGAAACTTGTAATCTTCATGGATTACTCATGATTAATGAATAGTTTGTGTGGTTTCTTTCCCAGACAGTGATGATAGGATTCTGCTGTAGAGCCGTCAACTAAAACTATTCTATTTCCATTTCTTGCAGGCGGTTGCAGAAATCGTTTTGGCTGAACACTTGGGCAGAAAAGAAGAACATAATCGTTTTGGCAATTACTGAATGACTCATGTTTTAAAATTTGTGTTTGGACAGGCTGTTTTATCCGCTCTCTGTGAGATGGTTAGCATGCGGTTTGTCGATGGAGTCGGACAACACACAGGGACAGGGCTAATGGGAATCGACTATCCCACAGCACGTTGGCTTTACAAGTACGTCTACTCTACATTTCAAAACACATTCACTTTTCAGCCCATTCTCAACCAACATAGAAACAGTAGCCATATTTTTATCTAATAGGGACTTGGGCTACAAAGGTTACACCGTCGAGTCCATGTACTTTGGTGCTGCCTATTTGACATGGCTATCAGAATATGAAGGAAGGTACAAACTGCATCTCCATTATTCATTCTTTCTTGAAAATTAGGATTTCTCATCTAATGAAGAATTTAAACATGGATTCTTGCAGGGAAAGAACTCTTGAATTTGTTGTTCAGGCCTATCTCTCTGGATCTCATAATGTGAGCATACTAGAGACTTAAATAAAATTTCTACCCTAGTCCAGGTCTTGTAGACCTTGTGGTGCGGAGCAATGCCACATCACATTTCAAAATTTTTAAGTGTTTCTTGTTTTGAAAAACAAGTGAGGTGACATTGGTTTACACCACAAGATTTACAACTTAAGTTGTAGACCCGGTCTAGGATAGAATTTTTCAGACTTAAATGGTCTTCTCAAAAAATTGAAATGTGCAGACATCTTCCACCGTCCAATAATAGTAAAACATAAATCCAACCGCCCATGGACTTTCAATCTCAACGTAACTATCACCCCATATCTTTGAATGCACTTTAATTGTATTCTTGGAATTCAATTCATTCGGCTGAACAATAAATATTATATTTACCAATTTGCACAGAAAATTAATGTACGTATTACAGAATATATATACCTCGTAAATCACGCCGAACAAAAACAGAAAAAAAAAAAATGAAAACTCAAACCCAAAAATAAAATTAAAAACCAAACAAGTCCTAAAGTTAAATAGTCGAGTTGTGTTTTCCGAGATCATTAATTCAACCATACTGATTTAGAAAAAATAGAATTGTGAAATATATGGAGCACATAAATGTAAAATGTAAATGTAAATGTATATGAATATAAATAAAATAATTTTAAAAACCTCATGGTCTGATAAGATTGTTCAATAAATAAAAAAAGAACAAATAAATATTAAAATAATCAGATAAATTTGAACAATTTTATAGTATTACATACATTCAGACATACTCGTATTTTGGAAGGGAAGCTGCTTCATTCGATAGTTAACGTGTCACTCAAACCGGTTTCCTAATCCAAGCGTATTATTCTCTCTATCGATAGAAACCCTCCGGATATACCCACCTGACCTGATTCTGTACTTTAAATTCTCATCGACTCTGGAAATGGAGTAGCAATCATGGTAGATTTCGTCTAACACCTTCAGTTCTCATACTGCATTGGCCGCTCCGGGTACACCTTACTCATTTCTTATGCTAATTCTCTTCACTCTGTTTTACCGTTTATACCTTTTGCAAATTAGGGTTCTTGTTAATTTTTATGTACAATATGTATATATGTGTTGTATGTTTTTCTATGTATATGAACACTTTACTGTGAGGCAATAATTTAGTGAGTCTACATGAATTTGGACCTTTGGGTAGGGTTGATGGTGCCTTGGTGGTTTGGATTACTCTGAGTATTATTGGATAAATACCCCTTTTCTTAATTTCTTTTTTACTTTCATTAACAGTTAAGCTGCCGCTTTTCTACTGATATAGGATATCTGATGTAAATATTCTGTACTAGGAATTAAGTTTACTTACACTTCAGCTTCCTTTTCAATTTTAGAATAAAAAAGGATCAGCAGTAAGCACTGCGCATCCCATAATTTCTAATTTAAATTGGCCTAAGAGAGTACAAGCTTTCTTCTAACATAACTGTGAGTCGTGTAACAAGGAATCCATTTCTTCTTACATATGTGATGCATGATTTGACATTTATGTGCCATGGTTCACTTTTTTGCAGTTTGATCGATCCAAGGTTCCCATTGAGGTTAACCATGATCTTACATCAGCTTGAGTAAGAGAAGTTCCTAGACTTCTACATGCTTATGTATTTTGTGAATGCCACTGAACTTGCTTTCAAGCAGAGTATATCAACAACTGTGTGGATTGTGGTGCTTCTGTGTGGCTATTGCAAGTTATTTACAGAGTTGTGGTGTCGGAAATTTTCTCCATTGAATCTTTATGTGAAAGAGGAGAAATATAATATGGAGCCACTGAAAAATCATAATATTATGCAATACACATCAGAATATGGAAATGAAGTTCAAGGATCAGTAGTTAATATGGCAGGTGTTCCAGCTCATCCAAATTCTAATCTCAAGTCTCCAGAGAGTAACATTTCAGAAACTAAACCAGTACATAATTACTCTATACAGACTGGGGAGGAATTTGCCCTCGAGTTTATGCGTGACCGTGTGAATCCAAAGGTTCCATTTATCCCAAGTATGTATGGGGATCCTAGTTATACGCCTGGTTACTTGGAATTGAAAGGCATTTTAGGCATTAGTCATACTGGATCTGAAAGTGGTTCAGATGTTCCCATGGTTGCCGCCATGAGAAAAGCTTCCACAGATATTGAGCGGAGGAATATGTCTTTATTTGGAAACAGAGGTAACCATGGTTCTTTGCAAACAATGCCACATGCCTCTTCAGATTACAATAGCCAGTCCACGATAATGCACGCCTCCTCTGGGGCATCTGATAGCTCGTCACTGAAGCTTAAGGTTCTATGCAGTTTTGCTGGTAAAATACTACCACGCCCCAGTGATGGAAAACTCAGATATGTTGGTGGTGAAACTCGCATAATCCGGATAAGCAAGGACATTACATGGAGAGAGTTATGGTTGAAAGCTACTGCAATTTATGATGAAACTCGTACCATAAAATATCAGCTTCCTGGGGAGGATCTTGATGCTTTAGTCTCTGTATCAAATGATGAGGATTTGTTGAATATGATGGAGGAATGCAATGTACTTATTGGTAGAGAAGAATCAAGAAAGCTTCGGATGTTTCTTTTCTCTCTTGAAGATTTGGAAGATGCTCATTTCAGTCTAGCCAACACCGATGGTGATTCAGAGATGAAATACGTTGTTGCTGTCAATAGCATAGATTTTGGATCACGAAAATCTTCTACTTTTCATGGGTTAGCAAGCTCATCCGGAAACAGTTTAAATAAGTTGGACACTCTTAATGCCGAAAGAAATACATCTGTAACTTCTAATGGATTTGTTGGGATTGATACCTTAGATCCGACTCATATGACTGGCTTTCTTGTCCCATCAACATTTAGTGAATCTTCTAAACCTATGCTACCAAATTTCTCCAATGTTTATGAAACTGTACACTTCTATCACGGTCAGATCATGCAGGCAGACAAACATCATCCTCTACAATTTGGCAACAATCTTCATCCTACCTACCATGCCCCACCAGAAAATGTTGTGCCACAATTTGAGGATATTTCTCAACAAAATGGACATCAAGGGAAGTCTCCAGGCTCCTCAGATGCACAAGGTGCACAAATACAAGAAAATGAGGCAAAACTGAAAGTTGATGGTTCATTTCAACTGGAAAGTAAAAGAGGTGGTAACAGAGAAGTTATTTTTCCAGTTGAGGAGTCAACAATTTTGATACCTAAACTTGACAACTCATCTACAATGATGGAAGGGAGTGCCCAGAAACATCAACTGGAAAGTAAAAGAGGTGGTAACAGAGAAGTTATTTTTCCAGTTGAGGAGTCAACAATTTTGATACCTAAACTTGACAACTCATCTACAAAGATGGAAGGGAGTGCCCAGGAATATGTGTGCCCCTCTAAACCTCTTGATGATGTTAATTCATCCCAACTTTCGAAACCCAGTGGTGATGAGTGTTGTGCATCTGGTAGTGTTCCTGCTCCTGAATTTGTCAACTCAGAATCTGATCCCACTGATCCGAGCTACCATGAGTCTTCTATTCCTCCTCAAAGGGTCTTTTATTCTGAGCGTGTTCCTCGTGAGCAGGCAGAGTTGCTTAACAGAATATCAAAATCAGATGATTCTCGTAGTTCACAGTTTCTAATTAATCAGTCACACTCTGAGAGTGCCCAGAAAGATTTAGTTTCAGGATCTTCTGAAAACTTGCAGGCTGGAAGTATTCCTACTGAACAGTCAAATTCTACTTATCCTGTTGAGACTCAAACCTTTAATAATGGGCATCAAAGAACGCAAATAGTGGATAAACTTGATCCTAAGGATTCCTTGCACGAAAGTCAAGTTCTGACAAACATGGAAGCTGGTATGAAGCCTCTAACTGAGAGCCAAGAGGGTTCAACAAATCGTTCTGAAGATCCTAAAGATCATCGGGTTGACAGGGTAGGTTGTCATTGTATTGCTAATGATGTTCATGAGCATTCTACACCTCCTACAATGGTGGAAACTCAAGACGATTCCAAGGCTGCTTCTCCGAGGACTGTGCAAGGAAACATACTTATTGATATAAATGATCGCTTTCCTCGTAATCTTCTATCTGATATATTTTCAAAAGCTATTCTCTCTGATAGCTCACCTGATATCGGCCCCGTATCAAAAGATGGAGCTGGTATGAGTATAAATATAGAAAATCATGAACCTAAGCACTGGTCCTTCTTTCAAAGGCTGGCAGGAGATGAGTTTACAAGAAGAGATGTTTCTCTTATCGATCAAGACCATGTTGTATTTTCCTCTGGGCTTACAAAAGTTGAAGAGGAGGCTCCTTTGGCATATGACTTTGTGCCACTTAGCAGAGATGGAGTTCCACCTAGTCACCTAGGTTATCAAGAGAATTATGGGGGAGATGATGAGAGCAACATACCAGCTAGAGCTGAACCTGTCTCTATGCCTCTTCATTCCAATTACGAGGCATCACAATCAAAAGTCAATGATGACACCCAGTATAGTGATTTGATGGATAATATGAGAATTCCAAATTCAGAATATGAGGTATTCTCTCTCATGTTGAGTATAGTCAATTAATTATGTTCTAGTGAAAGACTACTTTTAACTCAACGTTTTTAACTTAATTAATACTTCAGGAAGGAATTGGAAATGTTGGCTTATCTCCTCTAGATCCATCCTTGGTGGATTTTGATTACAACTCATTGCAGGTTAGTCTTAATTTCCCCTTTATTGACATTCTTAAAACTGTGGCATGACATTATAACAACTTAATTTTTGAATTGGTTACATCAGACCTTGAAAATCTGCTAATTTACAGTTTCGGTAATGAACTTGGGATTTGTTGGAATCATTAATGCGTTGAAGTTCACAACTGTTCGACTAAGCATGTAATCACCAATTATGAATCTCTAACCCACTGGCGGATGACTTGCAGATTATACAAAATGCTGATCTTGAAGAATTGAGGGAACTTGGTTCTGGCACATTTGGAACTGTATATCATGGAAAGTGGAGAGGCTCAGATGTAGCAATCAAGCGCATAAAGAAAAGCTGCTTCACTGGCCGACAATCAGAGCAAGAGAGATTGGTACATGATTCTTTGTTCCCATGACAAAGTCTTTATATTATTTCTTGTCAATGTAATCTTGAAGGTTTTGCACATCTTAGGTGATGAAAATTGATTTTGTGCATGTTTGAAATTCAACAATTATGTCTTGGAACTGTTATTTAAAAGTTTTTATTATCATGGATGCATTTTGGGCCTTTCGAGAATGGTTATTAAATTATTCTCACTTTCAGACCAACGAGTTTTGGAGGGAAGCTGATATTCTCTCGAAGCTTCACCACCCAAATGTGGTGGCATTTTATGGTGTTGTACAAGATGGACCAGGCGGTACATTGGCTACTGTAACAGAATACATGGTTGATGGATCTTTGCGACATGTTTTACTTCGTAAAGATAGGTATTGTTTTCAGCCGAGTTGTGGTTGACTTAAATTATGGGCTGTCAGGAGTGTTAGTGCATATCCTTTTTCCCTATTTTGGTGTTAACTAAAAATATACACCGACAACAAGTAATAACCTGGGTGCATTTCTTTCTTTCACTTGATTTGTTTTATATTTT
Source organism: Lavandula angustifolia (assembly GCA_028984105.1). Lineage (NCBI taxonomy): Eukaryota > Viridiplantae > Streptophyta > Magnoliopsida > Lamiales > Lamiaceae > Lavandula > Lavandula angustifolia. The sequence continues at coordinate 13,431,488 of CM054818.1, read as the reverse complement.
AATTTTCTACAGACACCTTGATCGTCGGAAGCGGCTCATAATAGCTATGGATGCAGCTTTTGGAGTGGAATATTTGCATTCAAAGAATATAGTGCACTTTGATCTAAAATGTGACAATTTACTTGTTAACTTGAAAGATCCTTCAAGACCTATATGCAAGGTCGGTCACTCGGTCTACATGGGAACTTAATCTTCTTTTCAACTAGATTATTTGACATGATTTCTAATTTTAATTATTCATCTAGTAATTATTTTCTTAAGAGTCGTATATTTGGAATCTTTGCTAGCATTCTTCATCTCCAGTGTTATAATGTTGCCAACTGATCTGATATTGCTATGCAATTTGTCAGGTAGGTGATTTTGGTCTGTCAAAAATAAAGCGAAATACTTTGGTATCTGGTGGAGTTAGGGGTACTCTGCCTTGGATGGCTCCGGAGCTATTGAATGGTAGTAGCAATAAAGTTTCTGAGAAGGTAAGACCAATGATAAACAAGTTTACCTCCAAAAAACTGAATTGATAGTGAATCTGAAAATTTATATATGCTGGCTAGAGATTCTAGATCCTTTAAGATAGATTCTCATTCAAATTGATAGGAATTTTTCTTTTAAGAAAATGTACGATAACTTCATAAGTGTGATTCGTATAATTGCTAAAATTGGTTGTTTGGCTTGCAGGTTGATGTCTTTTCATTTGGTATTGTCTTGTGGGAGATGCTCACTGGAGAGGAGCCTTACGCTAACATGCATTACGGTGCAATCATAGGTTTGTAACACACATGCAATACTAAAGACTTTCAACTTTTCATATTAAACTTGCATTCCCATTTGCAGGAGGCATTGTGAACAACACATTGAGGCCGACCATTCCAAGCTTCTGCGATTCAGAATGGAGACGATTGATGGAAGAGTGTTGGGCACCAAATCCAGTGGGGAGGCCGTCATTTACAGAAATAGCTAGCCGGTTGCGCGTAATGTCGAGTGCAGCACAGCCACGGAGGGCAAGTTGATGGGGGCTTGTTTCGATTTTGGTATTTACTAATGAAATCTCACTTAGCTGATTCAATTGTACACGCTAGGGACAACTGAACCATGAGATTGTCTGAAATGGGGGTGAACGTCCATTGTACAAATTTGCCTGTTTCTTTCTTTTCCATTAATTTAATTGGGTTTCTTTTACTAGTTTCTTATCTGACTTTTAACTTGCACGATCTTACTTCTTACAATTGGAATATAATTGTTTGATGATTTCTTTTTCAAGCAGTGCTGCTAATTTTGTTTTTGTAAACAATATACTACAAATTTAAGCACCATAATCAAATTAAATGGAGCAATAATAATCTAAAATCTCAAAACTCGCCAGCATCCGTGCTTAAAATCAAGAATAAAGGCTATAAAGCTATATGATATTGGTCAAAACATTTCTATCCTGGAATACATACAAAAAGTTAAACACAAAGAGAGGCAAATGGTTCAGTCTTGAGATGCTTCCAATGGCTTCTTCACTCTCTTCCGTTTCTTCCCGTTCCTTGGTATGTCTTTCTCTGCCAGTGATTTCAATTTCTGAGCTTTTCGTGCATTGGCTTTCTCTTCGAAGCCACCCTCCATCATTTTCATCATTGTCACACGCCTAGCTTTGTACACCTGATAGTACAGTGACCAACATATAAGTTGCAAGTGATCAGCATCATCAACAAAACAACTCTGCCTCTGTGGATACTGAAAGAGGTGCAACAGGAAACAATAAAAAACCAAGAACTAACCTTTGTGATATCTTCGAGTACTTCCTTCTCTTTACACTCAAATTCGTCCAATTGTTTCCCAATAACAGCTTCTATTTTATGCACAAGTTCCACATCATTCTGCATAATAATATTGTAACTGGTTAGCATGCACATAATGGCCGAGGAAAATGCATTCAAGCATCAAACAAAGATAACTACTTTATTTAGGCAAGAAAACAAACTACGAAAAATCCAAAGCCTTTATCTAAGTGTCTTTGTAGGTTTATCACCACAGAACCAGTTTCACCATGCTAGTAGTTCCTTGCCAGAAATAGTTCACAGTTGACAGGAAAAGAGTATTGTGTCAGGCAAAAATTAAGGATCAACACCATACAAAGTTATCTACCTAGAAAGTTCAACACATCATCAAAAGTAGAACGTGCGACAATTTTCTTTACTACTCTACAAGTGCGCTATTTACGAGTAGCAAAGGCCTGGGGAATACAATTAAATGGTGGGTTAGTTCAATAATTTATAACAAAACATAGGTAATATCTCAAGGCCTTGCTTACTTTCATTGGTAAAACTGGATATAAAATATTAATTAACACTTTCATCCAACATGAACTTTGCAATAGGAAAATCTTGGTATTTCAAAATTCCTAGGGCAAGGTATTACTTTAGAACCACTATTTGGTTAAATTGTATCCTTATCTTGGAGGTAAGGTAGAAAACATAACTTAAGAATTGCTACTTGAGATATAATACTACCAAATTATCTTCAAAATTTGCACATGACTTGTTATATTAGTTTTTTTTTTGAAATTACTTAATGACTCAATAAAATTATAAAAACTTATTAGAAGTAATTTTATAACAAAAAAGAATGAAAAGCTCTGTCCCGTCATTATCATCCTAGTACTTTTCGGCACGGATATTAAGAAAATGGTTTTTGTAATGGACATTCTTTACCAATTTGCCTTTTTTCTGAACCGAGACACTGTTAATGGGATGACCCAAAGAGAAAAACAATAGGTTAATAAGGGAGTAATTTTTTAGTGTTAGGCTAATAGTTTCAATCATTTATCCCTTAAACCAGTAAGTTCTCAATATCAAGTCCAAATTGATAGATAATATCTTTCAAACCTAAACGAAGCAGTATGATGGAACACCATTGCCCCCCTCCCCCGACAAGCACACTCCAGTGGTAGTTCATAGTTGAACTTCCAAACACTAGAATTCTAGGAAGCGTTTCAGGAAATATACACAACAAACTTATATTTTACCTGGGTGATGAAGCTAAGAGCAAGGCCTCCTCTTCCTACTCTTGCAGTACGACCAACTCGGTGAATATAGTCCTCTGGATACCTATAATGAACATACAGAAACTTCAGTTCTATTCCCGAGTATGACAGAAGAAGAATACACATATTTAAGAGTCTTGAAGAAGTCACTACCTTGGGATGTCATAGTTTATGACCAAATCTACTGTTGGTATATCTAAACCACGATTAGCAACATCAGTTGCTATTAACACAGGTACCTGACCTGATTTGAATTTATGTAATGCAGAAAGCCTCAAAGACTGGGATTTAAAAGAATGTAATGCTGCCACTTCCAGTTCAAGTTGTTCCAGCAACAAACTCAGATGTTCGCAACTCCTGCTCACCCCAAAACATCATATCAAGATCAAAGGGGTCCACGAAAAAATTGTGTTACCATACCATTAATAATATGCAAAAAAAAAAAAGTTTGAAATGATGGAAATTTAAAGAAAGTTTAAGAAAGATGAACCTGCATGTGGAAACAAATATCATGGCAGATCGAATGCCCAATTCCTTCCTTTTGTTTAATATGTGGAGGAGATATACATCCTTCACATTCTTGGGGATAAAAACGTACTGTTGTTTCAGGGTATCTACTGTTTTAAAACCTTCATATGCCCCATAGAAATATGCTTTATTTGCTGAGAGCTCAAGTAAGGTTTTTAAATTGTTACTCATGGTAGCGGAAAATAGTAAAGTTTGCCGCTTCTTTGGTAAGCATTGGAAAATAACTCTTAGTTCTGCTTCAAAGTTAACACCCAAGACTCTATCTGCTTCATCCAACACTAGAAACTGCCAAACAAGATTTTCTGTCAGATTTAATTTAAGGGCATAAGCAGAATTCAACATAATATAAAATAGTACTATCTATGCCTTATTTCTTGAGGAAAAAGGTGCAACTAAAATAGCAATAGAAGCAGTTAATAAGGTGTTGACAATACTAGCAAATCGTAGTAATTCACTCACAAGCAACTCCAATAACATTCACATAATTGTTCTTCGCTTAAGTACTATCAAAGATATTGTTCAGCTAGGGCCTAGGAATGTTGTCAAGAGAACAAAAAATTAGCTAAAACTAGCAATAAAACTAATCATTGTTAAAAAGACTAATTAAAAGATCATGACCTTAGCATTAGAAAAAACAGCGGGGATGTCAGGATTCTGTTCAATAAGAACTTTAATCCTTCCTGGAGTAGCAATCACCACATGAGGCCTCTGCATCAAACTCTGAGACTGGTTAATCATATCCATCCCGCCAACAACCACGGCGCATCGCAGACCCAGACCCGACCCGAGGGCTCGAAACTGCTCCGCCAATTGGTAGGCCAGCTCCCGCGTCGGAGTGACCACGAGCGCAAACACCCCATATGGGTCTACCGCGAGATTATGGAGGATTGGCAGGGCGAAAGCGGCCGTCTTGCCACTCCCAGTCTGGGCGAGGCCCATCACGTCCTGGCCTGCGAGGATTTTAGGGATGCAATGGTATTGTACTGGAGTAGGCTGCTTCATCCCGAGTTCTTTGCAAGTGTCGACGGCCCAGTCCGCCAGACCTAGGTCGGCGAAGGTGACGTGGCTCGGCGTCGGATTGGAGTTTAGTTCCTTCTCTACATCTTTGGCAGCTGTTTCTGACGGTGTGGGTTTCTTGCTGGTGGAGATTGTAGCGGTTGATTTCTTTCTCCGGGAAAACAATTGAAAACTTCCGTCGACTTCGTCCATGATTCCTCTGCAAATTGAGCGGCGATGAGACGGGGCGGGGGCGGGGGCGGGGGATTTGTAGTAGGATGAATCTGGTTTTGTATTGCGCTCTGTTTTATGTTTAGGGCTTATTTCGACCTTTTTTCATTATTCGTATGTTGGTTGGTAGTAACTGGTAAGATGAGAAAGTTGTAAGTGTTTTTATTTGAAAAGATAAAAATACCGAAGGTTAAAAAATGTTAATAATGATATAATCATCTAGTAAACCAAAGCCAGCAAATATAATATTATCATATAAATAAGTCTACTAATTAACTTTACAATATTACAAAATACATATATGCATCCCTACTATTTATACAAGTTAGCAACACTTGATCCCCACTAATTACATAACAAAATATTATCATATAGTTCGATATCTACGTAATGTATCATGATGTAACAAAAAATTCATCATATCATATATATTATCACCCACTCTCATTCATCATGCGAATCAAAGCTTGCACCCGCATGTGGAATGGAACACCAAAAAGTTGGAGCTTATTTTGCTCATTGCTACATAAAAATTCATAGCATTACATATTATATGGATCAATAACATTCAATTCAGACAGCAAATCCCACACCTCTACTTCACTGTAGACACACAGTCTAGTATGTTGAATGATGTTGAGCTCGTTTTGGAAAATTTCATTCATTTTCTCAACAGCTGTAATTTGGCATTCAACAATCACCACTTGATGGTCAACTACATCATGCAATTTATCTGAGATACAATTACCTTTATTGAACGCATCAGCCACGAGACCAAGTCCGCCAACCATTTTCTAGTTGTCCCTCCACTAAGTCAATCAATTGTGCTTTACGCTTGCTAGATGTCCCAGTAGACTGATGTGATTATGCATAAGCCTAACTAAACGAGTCCAAATTGGGTGGTGAAAATTGCTCCTCACCCATCTCACCAACAACTGGATCAGATAGAGAAATGTCATCTTGAGCATCATTCGCAACATCATTATCCGACTGCATTTGTGGGGTTCGTTGCCTAATAGTAGAGGCTCGTTTTCCTATTGCTCAATCAACCCCAAAAAGTTCCTTCAATGTATCGTAGTGTTTGATTTGTATAGTTTTTCACTTAACAACTTGGGGTTTATCCTATCATACATAAAAAAGTAGTTAATACAATGTACATTATAATAAACACAAGTACAACTACATTTCGTAAATAACAAGTATGCTACGAATCTTTATGAAATCCTCCTACACATCGTCCTCAGCCTCAAACCTCTTAGTCATCGGGTTCCATGCAAATCCACATAGGCTATTGAACAAATCATATGACTCAACAGAGTGTTCTTTCAATGTCTTCATACAATTTTTAATGTGTTGTTTCGTCATGTTTGGTGAAACAACCTCTTGTAAAACCTTGGTGACGTTGGAATATGCTTTTGATGTCCATGATTCATCATGCCTATTCCCTTCATTAGTTTCTCAGTGAATGCATTCAATAACACTTGGTCAATCTCATTAGTCCACTTGAAGCCATTGATACTACTTTGATGTGGTCCTACAATTTGTCGTTTATCTCTCGGCATCCTTCAACCTGTACATACAATATTGCAATATATATAATGAGAATCCAACATATTGGTATTCTAACACAACAACTGAAAATCAGCATAGATCTTGAATATAGATCATAAGGAATAGTCTACATTAAGGAAAATCAACCTAGTCTGCATTAATAAAAAAAACAACTTATATATCATCTCATCATATAAAGTTTCTAAATGGAAATCAATGTAGAACCTCAATATAGTCTGTTGGATATGAGTCAGTAGATGATACTCAACTGTTCATGGTTAAAAGAAAATTGGGGGAAATCATAGTAGTACTATGGAATTGAAGATCTCAAAACCGAGCTGATATCAGTAGTTCTGTGTGTCGTTAGGATTAGCTGATGTATAGGTTAGACTTGTTGTAATCGTTTTTATATTCTTGTCTAAGTCCCGTACGGGGTAATTGTTGAACCGATCTTACGTCGAAGATACTTTTCGAACCCCATGTCATCGGTGTAATCGCTTGCGTTCTTGATCATCAGCGAATAGACCTCGGTAGAAGCCAATCCAAGGGTGATAAGTCATCAGCATAAGAACTCATGCAAGCCCAAGTACCTTCGCGATCGCCGCCGACATACTCGAAGTTACATTCCTTGTCGGCCGACTCGGTCGAAGAAGACAGAGACTTTGCGGTCTTCTCGTATCCGACGAAAGCGACCCGGCTACTTAAGTCTTTTCGAAAGTTCGCGAGAAGATCATACGAGGTTGTTTGAACGGTCAACTCGACATTCTCACCAACCACAAACCTCGACCAATGAGAAGCCGACAACGCCTTACCTCGCTCCAAACAAGAAAGTTGCTCTCATGTACGAGTAATTAACCGCCCCTGCTTGCAACAAGTTTGAATTAATGGCCGTTTTCTTTGGAAGCTTGTGACACGTGGCATCGTCGTCTCCAACGGACATATGCCATAGCTCACGACTATAAATAGAGAAGAATTCGAAGCTCCACGAGCGCGAAGCACGAAATTAAAAAGGGAAATTGCTCAAGCTCTCAAACACTCTAAGCAACTCAATCGGAATATCCAAATGAAGAATCTACACTTACTAGAATATTTTTGTGGTTCTTCTCTCTACAGAGTCTTTAGATCCCTTTCTTCTCTACCTAAGCTCATTGTCGATTTATAGCTTAGATTCGAAGGAGTTCATTTTTAGTGAACTGTTCTTATTGTAAGAACTCCTTCATTAGTTGGAGAACCTGTCTTCACCCCTTTCGAACTTAGGTTTGAATTGTAAACTCGCTAAGGACTATAACTTAGAAGGATCCGTCCTGCACACAGTTTCCTTGCTGAGACTTGCTCAGACTAATCAACAAGTTATCCTGCTCTGTTCAGGACCGTGGACGTAGGATCTTGCGTATCCGAACCACGTTAAACTGCTTGTGTTCTTTACTGTTTTATTGCATACAAACCTTTGATAATCATAAGTTTGCATAAAACGTATTTCTAAAATCGCTCGACGCAAAAGAATTTAATCTGCGAAAACACGTTTTCAAAAAGAGACAAACTCCGGGCCCCACACTTATCCGCACACTTATAGTCTCCGACTGAGTTTCGAATTACTGACAAAAGTCAGTAGGAGAGCTCAGTAGCTGACTCACTCTGTCCCGTGATCGAAGGTATTTTTGGCACTGTTCATCAGTTGCAACCAACAGCTTCAGCTGACCTTCACCGAGAAAAAGAAACGGTACTCAGGTGTATTCACCCCCCCCTCTACACCTGATATTTGTCTCCGGACCAACAATTGGTATCAGAGCGCACGGTGTTCAACTGACCACCTGTTCTGAAATACTGGTCTTCTCGAACTGATCCTTGAAAACGTTTTCTCTGCACAAGCATCTCTTCATTCATCCTTATACTCGTACACATAATGTCTGACATGTCAGGTATCAGGATGGTGCCGATGTTCTCAATAGAGAACTTCACGGTATGGCGTGTAAGAATGGAGGCACACCTTACGTCGCTGCACGACAGCATGACTGACGTACTGGAGACCGGACCCATCATTCCAATGATAGACATCGTCCAGTTCGCTGAAGTAGAAGGTGAAGGTGCTCGTATCGGTCCGAAGGTTCCCAAGGACAAATCTGCCTTCACATCTGAAGAGAAAAAGCTGCATAACCTCGACCGAGTCGCACGAAATGCTATACTGACAACACTCAGTGACTCACACCTCGGGAGGGTGCAGGACTGCAAAACGGAGAAAGAACTTTGGGACGCCCTGGCTGTACTGAGCCAAGGAACTCCTCAGATTAAAGAAAACAAGCTTGAATTAGAGCTTCAAAAGTTCGAAGCCTTTGCGATGGAGCCCAGTGAAACCATTGACGAATTGAGCGTCAGATTTACGAATCAAGTCAATGTGATAAACGGACTAGGAAATGTGTTCTCAAACAAAGAGATGAACACAAAGATCATAAGAGCGCTACCCCGACAGAAGTGGCTTCCTTTTTGCTACTTATTTACGTCGCTCCGATCTTAATGCTCTAACTCCCGATGTTATATTTTCGAATTAAAGACGGAGGAATTCGAGCATAGTCTACCTCGAAGTGTTCCAGTGCTCCGTCGACACTCAAATCGATCATGCCTTCAAGGCAACAATCAAGCAAAGCCGGAGGCAAAAAGATTTCTTCCAAGCAAGGTAGTAGCTGCTGCTGCAGATACAAAGACATCCGAAATGTCCGTGCCGACCGGCTCCGCACCGATGGCTCTCAAATACCAAAGAGAGAAGGAGAGAGTCGAAAGGCGAAGAAATATCACGAGATTCTCCCCCGGTAAGAAAGAATATTCAAAAAGGGAAGAATCTAACACTTCTACCGAATGCGGGAATACGGAGCCTCGTTGCTAGTCCACCAAAAGCTTCATTGGAAAAAGCAAAGCAGAACATCCACGTGTTACAACCGCAAGAAGGAGGGACACTATCGCACGACGCCCCGAACTCTCAGTGCTCAAAGAGCGAACGGCAAGCCGAAGAGATAAATTCGCCCAAAAGAGGCAGGCCTACATAGCCGGAGAAATATCCGACAACTCAATTGAAGAGGATACATTCATGTACTCTTCCGAAGATGAAGCCGCATTCGTAGGCTGTTGAAGTCGGAGAGAAGGTTCCCGAGGAATCGGTGAACAAGTGTCGATGGCCTGAGAAGAGGCCGAGGTAAATTCTAAACTTAATATAACCTCCTCTTCACACAACACACACGACACTTGCTCGGTCTCGGATGACCACTTTGGACATAGTACAAGCATATGACGACCGCTAGAGGAACAAATTCAGTCGAGCGAGAGTTCAAGTAGAACCATCCAGGGAACTAGAACAGGTAAAGGCCGAGAATCGAGACTTTTACGTTGATTGTCGGGTCTCTACCGAGTCGGTGGATCTAGTTGCGAGACTCAAGGAAGAGATCGAATCTCTTATGACTAAGTCTCAACTGCAAGAGACTCAGATCTCAGTCCTGACCAAGGACAATTTGGAGAAAGAGACTGAAATAGCCCAACTCAGTCAGAAACTCTCAGACGTACAGAAGAACTATGATTCTCTCAGGAGAAGTGATGAAGTGCGGAGAGGGCCGATGACCGAACAATACACCGGGAGCAAAGGAGAAACTTCGAAAGCATGCTCAGAGCACAACGGCCAACTGCTGTGAAAGAAGGCCTTGGCTATACCCACGAAGCTTCTACCTCCAAAAGCTCAGCAACACTGGCTGATAGGTTTGTCAGAGGAAAGGTGCAAGCTTTTAACATCACACCTCAGGCGAAGAACAAACAGAAAGAAATCGCACCTCAGCCGAGCAGCAACAAACAACTGACCAAAGGTTCCAGCCCTAGGACTCCGAGATCAAACTTAGGGGGAACCAAGAAGGTCAGATGGGCAGAACAGTACAAGGAGCCACTGTATGAGCACCCGGCTCAGTACGACTCGTACTACTATGAGCCCAGGGTCAGGAGAAGCGCAAAGACTCAGAAGAATAAAGCGCTTGAACCCAAAATCATTAGTAGAAAGTCAGTATCTCCAAGTCCTGTGGAGAAGAAAGCTGACAAGGTTCAGAAGAAGAAGTCTAAGACTTCTAAGGTTCCGAGACAGATTTGGGTTCCGAAATCACCCACTAACCAGTAAGGACCCAACTGAACCAAAGGGTACCTAAAGATGCTTCGTTTTGCAGGTGCATAAGGACCCACGGATAGTGGACGGCGGCCGCTCAAGACACATGACATATCGGAAGAGTCTGGCCGACCAACTATGTACAAGAAGATGGTCCCGGAGTGAGTTGGAGACAACTCTAAAGGCTACACAAGGGGATACGGAACGCCGAACATTGGGACTACTTCGGTTCCAAGAGTAACATATGTTGAAGGACTTCAACATAATCTCCTTTCTTGTCGACCAATTTCGTGATAATCTTAACAGAGTTATCTTTGACATCGGTTTCGTGATGTTGTTGATAAATCTACGGGGAAAACAAGTGTTATCGGGATCGCGGAGGAAAAACATCTATGTTGCGGTCCGGAAAACCGCGGAACCCGAGGCTTGCCTACTAGCACGTACTCAAATCGGTGACAAGTCGGGATGGCTATGGCACAAGAGACTCACCACCTGAACTTCAAGACCATGAACAAGCTAGCCAAGAACTCCAAAGTCAGAGGACTGCCCAACGAATCGTTCGTTAAAGACAAAAATTGTGAAGCATGTCTGAAGGGAAAACAAACAAAGAGTAGCAACCCACCTATTCCGTCACCTTCCACCGATGGAATCCTTCACTTGCCGCACATGGACCTATTTGGGCCGGTCTCTCCAGCCGACTATAAGAGGCAAGAAGTATGCCCTCGTCGTTATTGACGACTACTCAAGATATACTTGGGTCATCTTCATCGCCAATAAATCGATGTTCAAACCGAGTTGCCCAATCTGGCTGAAGAAGCTCAGTGTGGAAAAGGACATCAAGATTCAAAGAATTCGCTCGGACGAGAGGAACAGAGTTTCTAAACTCGGTAGTTAAGACATCTTTGCGATAAAGAGGGAATTAAACACGAGACATCAGCTTGCCCGCACCCCTCGGCAGAATGGACTTGCCGAACGAAAGAACAGAACACTCAAAGAAGCGAGCAAGAACGCTCCTCGCAGCATTCCGGACTACCCTCTAAGTTCCGGGTTGATGCTACCGACACCGCCCTGTTACACTCGTAATCGCTCACTACTCACTCGAGAACACATGAAGACACCATATGAACTATGGAAAGGGAGAATTCCTTCTATTTCTCATTTTCATATTTTTGGTACGTCCTTGCTTTATCCACAATAACGGGAAAGATCAGCGAAGGTCTTTGATAGCAAATCTGATCAAGGAGTTTTCTTAGGATACTCTCGAGTCGAGTAAAGCCTTCGTAGTCTTTAACTATCGGACTCTTTGTGTGGAGGAAAGCCCTCATGTTGTTTTTGATGAATTTGTTACTGAGAACAGGGAAGATACACAGTTAAATACTGATGATGTCAGCAGCCTACAAGATCTCGAACTTACTGATAAAGCTGAAAAGATCCAGCATTGTTGGGATGATGAGTCAGACAATGAACAAACTCAGACTTAACCAACAGTCGATGTAGCTGACCTAGTTGATTCTCCCGAACAGAATCAACAACAGGTAACATCGGTCGATGAGGAAGCCCCAAGTGGTAACCGAGACCTCTACTTAGAATATGAACTCAGGGGGAACGATTAATGTTCCTGAGCTAAATGCCCCTGAACCTGGAAACTCAGTGGATCCTAACCTTCTTACTGAAATATTGCAATCTCAGAACAGTACTACTGAAATGCCTAACACTCCTACCGATTCTCGCGAAGTTGTATCGAAGAAGAAGCCGACTCGATGATCATGGCTAGATGCTCATTCTTCGATCTTATCATTGGAGATCCATCAAAGAACGATAAAAATAAGATCTAGATTTAATCAAGGCGAAAGCTCACTATTTTCCTCGTTTCTTATCTACGTAAGAACCTCGGTCGATAGAGGACGCACTTAATGATGCCGACCGGATCATCGCCATGCAAGAAGAGCCGAACCGGCTTTGTTCGAAACGAAGTTTGGGAGCTTGTAGACAGACTCAGACATCGGCATGTCATTGGTACCAAGTGGGTCTTCAAAAACAAGCGAGATGAAAACAACGTCATTATCGAAATAAAGCACGACTAGTTGCAAAGGGATACGATCGGGCGAAAGGAATTGACTTTGATGAAACATTCGCTCCGGTCCGCTAGATTGGAAGCCATTCGTCTATTCCTAGCTTATGCAACACATCAAGGCTTCAAAGTCTATCGATGGATGTAAAGTCAGGCTTTTACGAACGGCGTACTTGAAGGAAGAAGTCTACGTGGAACAACCACCCGGCTTTCGGCAGGGACATCAGTGTACGAGACTTAGGAAAGCTCAGTATGGGTTAAAACAAGCACCCGTGGCTTGGTATGATACCCTATCGGACTTTCTACTTCGTAAAGGTTTTCGAAGGGGACGGTAGATCGCACCCTATTCAACATAAAGTCGGGAGATGACATCCTACCGGTGCAAATCTATGTGGACGACATCATTTTCGGCCGCCGTAAACGAGATCATATGTCGTAGTTCGAGAAGATGATGAAAGAGAAATTCGAGATGTCCATGATGGGAGAGATGAATTATTTCCTTGGATTTCAAGTGAAGCAATCACACCGAAGGAATCTTCATCAATCAAGCCAAATACACTCGAGACCTTCTCAAAAGATTCGGCCGCAACTCCAAGCAAGCCGGTCCAAAATCCCCATAAATACGAATTTTAAAATCGATCTGAGACAAAGAGGGAGCTTACGTTAACTCTACCGATTATAGAGCTATTATTGCTTCTTTATTATATTTAACATGCTAGCCGCCCCGACATAACTTATTTGCGTAGGTGTATGCGCAAGATTTCAAGCGGATCCCAAGCGAAGTCATCTCGACTCGGCTAAAAAGATTCTGCGCTATCCGAGAGGAACACCCGATCTTTGGGTTATGGTATCCTACCGATGATAATCTAATACCGACAGTTATTCCGATGCCGATTATGCAGGATGCGGGATAGATCGTAAGTCAACTTCCGGAACGTGTCGGTTCTAGGCGGCAAGGGCGATATCTTGTTTCTCAAAGAAACAAGCACTCAATAGCAACGTCCACTACCGAAGCCGAGTACATGGCAGTCGGAAGTTGCTTGTGCCCGGATCCTTTGGCTTCGACAACAACCGAGAGATTATGGTATCATTCGAGAATGAAGTGCCCATCTACCGTGACTCCACAAGTGCTATTGCCATAACACGAACCCGGGTACGCATACGAGATGCAAGCACGTGGATATCCGACATCACTTCATCGAGAGACCATGTCGAGAAGAAGGATATCGAGAATGGAGAAGATCCATACCGACAAACAAAGGGCGACATATACCGACCAAACCACTAGCCGAGAACAAATTCGAGAATTATCGGTTGAGCTAAGTCTACTCGGATCCTATCGAAATGCATCGGTAGAAGAAAACTACCGATAGCGACCGTGGAGACAATTGGAAATATTTGGTATCGGTAGATGGAACCAAGACGACAAGTCGGTAGACTCCATGCGGTGATTCAGATGGGAAGAATCATACTGCATACGGCAAGGGGGGAACGTGCTTATCAAGACATCAATCATCCTCCTCGCGATATAATGGTAACCAGCTGATCGAAAGTTCAGTGAAAGAGGTTTGCGTAGTATCATATACTTAATTTCTTTTCGAAGCATGTCCGCATTTATTATATCGGCCGCACACGATCGCGGTTAATGTGCATTTATTTCCCGCCATTAATTAGTTTTAGGAAAGGTCGGTAGGGAAACCTTTTCATTCGCATAAACCGAGTAATTAATGCTTGTCCGTCGCGCATTTAATGCATGTCTTCTCACTTACCTTTATTACGTAAGTCTATATTAGAGGCGGCTTTTGAAATCATTCCTTTTATAACATTCAAATCTCAGCCGCCCATAAGATTTGAAAGATTAAAATTAGATCGTAGGATCAAAACTTATAATCAGACGATATATATAAAACCTTTCATCTTCTATCCTTTCCTCACTTCTCGCCATTTTTCAACTTAAGAGCTATTTTCAAGCATTCAGTTTCTTTCTCAAAAATCATCCTAACTGTCTCGCTTTTGCATCCCTCAAAGCTCTTTAGTACTCGGTAATGTATTGAAACCTGCTGGATACTTACTAACTTACTCTATTTTCAAGTGCTAACAAGTTATTTTGCAGATTTCAATGGCGACATCTCAAGTTCCTGAGAATATAGAGGAGATAATGGCATCCAGGATTCAGTTTGAACCAACTGTGGCCTTCCGACAAGTTGATATCGCCTTCTTGGAACCCGTGTTCGATGCTCTGGAGCGTTCTGGTCTTCAGGAGCTGGTGACGAAGCACCCGAGATCTTATCTACCAAGGCAAGTGGTAGAAGTTTATTACAACTGGAGGTCTCTCGCGTCTGGAGGCGAGGAATCTTCCTTCGTCTATTTGAAGGAAGTGGATCAGAACTCTTGGGATACTGCTCAGAGAGTCTTCAACGTCATGGACATTCTGGTGCTGTCGTTTGATCTTCCAGACTACGGTATTTCTCCTATCGGTTACAAGGAGAAGGAGATAAACACATATGTTCGTAAGTTCTGCGGACGCTCTGACATATCATTCAAGTCAGCTCTGCAAAAGAATCTTCTGCTTCCCCAATACAGAGGACTAGCCTACATAGTCTCTCATATCCTGACGAGCTCAGCTAGATCATATGATCAATTATCCAAGCCAAGGATTCAGCTGATGATGGCGATAGATGATGGAGTTGAAGTGAACTGGGCTGACTACTATGTCTCGGAGATGAAGGCCCAAGCCCAGAAGTTCACTACCCTACCCACTGGAGAGAGGAAGTTAGCCAGTGTAGGGAAGTTACTCTATGGGACTACGATGTCAGTCCTCATAGAAAACTCTGTTCAAAGGCACTCGTCGTTTGCTGATTCTAAGTTCTTCGATGTAAAACTGATTAAGTTCAAGACTAAAGCAGCGACTGAGAAGTCTATCGGTAAGGGGCCACCTTAGCCGAAGAGAGCAGCATCCGCTCTGCCCCCACATACCGAAGTGCCTAAGAAGAGGCGACTGACCAAGACCAGACACACCGAGGTCTCATTTGCTCAGCCCTCTCGGTTATTGAACCCACCCCTCCTACTCAAGAAGAGCGGTTTTTAGATTCTCGATATTGGCATTGAGGGTGCGACCCTCAAAGATAAAGTCCCGGTAATTAGCTGCGAGGAGACACGGTCGGACGTCGTGGAACCGACCGAGGAGATCGCAACCGAGTGGACAGACTATTCACACCACTCGTCTCCGTGCCACATCTGAAATACACGATCATCTTCCTGAGATCGCTGGGCACTCAGACTTAGTCGACATAGCCATCAGGGCTAGGGTTCAAATGCTTCTAAGGTTTCTGAGTTGGGATATTCTAGAAGACATAATTAAAACCCACTCAGTCATCCACTTGCTCGATGAGGAGCAGAAGTTACAAGAAGTAATAGGGTACGGAGAACCAGCTGACATAGCTACTCTTGAAGATCTCAGAGCCGCAATGCTTTACCTTCTAAGCTTGTGAGAGTCAGTTCCTGGTAACACTCCTCCGCCCCCATCTCCTCCTGCTGATAAGAAAGACGATGATAAAGATGATGAAAACAATTAGAGGAAGGATCAGACACCCAAGGATACAGAGCTGGGATGCTCTGCTGAGGGTTCAAATCCCCGTGAGAAGACCAAATCACCACTTCCTGATACATCAGGTGATGCTCAAGGTGCTTCTAAGTACAATAGGGAGCAGCTCCTCACGTTTTCTGAGCAGAGGCTCGGAACCAGCTCGTACCAGATACAACCTATCGGTTCCGTGTCCTCGAAGTCCGTAAATAAAGCCATTCGACGCCAAGGAGAGAAAAACCGACTTTTGGCTAAGGACGTCCATCTGAAGTGGACAAAGTATACTAAGGCTCAGACACAGAGCTTAGACAAAATAGCTGCCGGCATCTCAAAAATTCCAAGTACCTACTCCTCAACCCAACCTTCGGGGAGATTATTGAGGCGGCCTTTAGCGGCTCGTAAAGTCGATCTAGAAGCTCGTAGTCGCGAGCTTGCTCCGAAATTAGCGAGAAGATATTTTCGAGAGCGGTGACTCAAGCTCTTGCAACCGTTAAGCTCGAAATCGACGAAAGGAATAAGATTGCCACCTCTAACCTTCAAAAATCTATTACCCAACAGCAGAGAGGCTCAAACTTATTCAGAAAGAAATGACAGAATCACAGGATCAAGCTCTGCTGAAACTCCGTCTGGAGTCAGCTGCACAGCTTAAAACATCAAAAGCTGATCAGGAAAAAAGACTGGGAATTATATTGCGATCTCGTCAAGGACTTCGAATCCACAACAACTCAGATTAAGGATTCAGTCCACACTGTGGAAAGAGACATTCAAGCCATCCGCACCCAACTATCTAAGGCAGATGATGCCAAAAAGGGGGAAGATATTATGAAAGATGAACCTGATACGGATATGGCTGATGTCTAAATAGTAGAGGGTGGTCAGGAGGAAGGACCCTCTAATGCTCAGACTCAGGGGGAAGGTATTCAGGCAGAACAACCCTCGACTGCTAATGCTCAAGATACTTCAGGGGTTCTGCTACTTGAATTTCCTCTAGAACCTACCCCCATCTCATCTTCTGCTGCCCACATAGAAGATGTTGCTCACTTCATTGAACAAGAGTCCGAAGGAGAACGGGCTCCTCCGCAGAGGCCGGGGAAGGAGATCTGCATCGCTTTATTACTCCTCCTTCCTCCCCGGGTCCGAAAATTCAAATCTAAAGCGGAACAAGAAGCCTTTGACCTCCGAGTAGCCCAACAACTACAAGACAAGCTGGATCATGAGCGACAGATGGAAGAAGCTCAACTTGCTAAAAAGCCTAAGGGCAAAGTTGTTAAGGGCAGAGGTAAGAAGAAGCAAGAGTCTGTGGTTGAAGAAAAGAAGAAGGCTCAGGAGGAGTTCGCAGAAACTCTTTCTACTACAGTAAGAAGAAGGCTCAGGAGGAGTTCGCAGAAACTCTTTCTACTACAGGTCAAGCTACTGCTCAGAGTCACTATCAGACTCATCTTACACCTGAGCAAGAAGCTGAAGATAGAGCCACGTGGGAAGCCACGCTGCAAGGCCTGAATCTCAGGAAAGGAGACTGTAGGGCAGCGGCTCTTCGAGAAAAGAAGAGAATGGCTGATATGGCTAAGATGATGAGCCTATCTCAAAAACCAACAGCTGATCCCAGAAAACAAATCCCACGAGGATCAAGGAAAAGAGCGCCTCATGTCAAAAAGGACCCTGTGCTTCATGTTGATAAATGGGTTCCTGCTCTGGTAAATGATCAATGGGAAGAGCTCAAAGAGGAATTTATCAAAGGCTACTACGTATGGAAATTCTATCCAAGTGAGACTATCGAACAAGCCTTTGACGAGTTTTTGTTCAATTATAACTCTGAGCTGAGGGAACAACTTCTGGAGATTATGAGGAGAGAGAACATTCCTTTCAGAGCTTCGGCTTTCAGGCGCATCCCACCTCCTAGAACTGCGCGCGGAATTCTGTGTACAAAGGAAATAGAGGATGAGGTCAGAACTGCAGCTTATCGCTTCGACCTAAGTGTCGACTTAGCTGAAGACGATGAGGATGTCCAGACACTGAGGAAGAGAATCTACCTATACTATGGTCTGCAACCCCCGGTCAACGGATCTGCGATTTCAAGAAGCGCACTCAAGGCTTCAGGCGTCAGTAGTGTTTCCTCTTCTCTACTCTTGTGTAATAGTGATAGGAACCTGTAATTTCTTGATCATATATACTATCGTTCCTATTGCTTGATAGACAATTACTCATTGTCTTACAGCATTTTGCTTTGTGTTTTTCACAACTGATCACTAAGTGATCTGACACACACTCACAATCAGTTTCTCTGATTTTGCATATCTCTCACATGCTGATTTTTTTTAAATCATCATATCAGTTTATTTTCCTCAGAAGGATTAAGGGGGAAAGTGTTGTCAGTAGGTTAGCATATCTCATAAGATGTTTAGAGTTTAGAAGTAGAGGTTTTGACATCATCAATTAGGGGGAAATTGTTGGATATGAGTCAGTAGATGATACTCAGCTGTTCATGGTTAAAAGAAAATTGGGGGAAATCATAGTAGTACTATGGAATTGAAGATCCCAAAACCGAGCTGATATCAGTAGTTCTGTGTGTCGTTAGGATTAGCTGATGTATAGGTTAGACTTGTTGAAATTGTTTTTATATTCTTGTCTAAGTCCTGTACGGGGTAATTGTTGAACTGATCTTCTGTCGAAGATACTCTTCAGAACCCCATGTCATCGGTGTAATCGCTTGCGTTCTTGATCATCAGCGAATAGACCTCGGTAGAAGCCAATCCAAGGTCGATAAGTCATCGGCATAAGAACTCATGCAAGCCCAAGTACCTTCGCGATCGCCGCACCGACATACTCGAGGTTACATTCCTTGTCGGCCGACTCGGTCGAAGAAGACAGAGACTTTGCGATCATCGTATCCGACGTAAAGCGACCCAGCTACTTAAGTCTTTTCGAAAGTTCGGCGAGAAGATCATACGAGGTTGTTTGAACGGTCAACTCGACATTCTCACCAACCACAAACCTCGACCAATGAGAAGCCGACAACGCCTTACCCGCTCCAAACAAGAAAGCCGCTCTCATGTACGATAATTAACCGCCTGCCTCGCAACAAGTTCGAATTAATGGCCGTTTTCTTTGGAAGCTTGTGACACGTGGCATCGTCGTCTCCAACGGACATATGCCATAGCTCACGACTATAAATAGAGAAGAATTCGAAGCTCCACGAGCGCGAAGCACGAAATTAAAAAGGGAAATTGCTCAAGCTCTCAAACACTCTAGCAACTCAATCGGAATATCCAAATAAGAATCTACACTTACTAGAATATTTTTGTGGTTCTTCTCTCTAGAGTCTTTAGATCCCTTTCTTCTCTACCTAAGCTCATTGTCGATTTATAGCTTAGATTCGAAGGAGTTCATTTTTAGTGAACTGTTCTTATTGTAAGAACTCCTTCATTAGTTGGAGAACTGTCTTCACCCCTTTCGAACTTAGGTTTGAATTGTAAAGTCGCTAAGGACTATAACTTAGAAGGATCCGTCCCGTGCATAGTTTCCTTGCCGAGACTTGCTCGACTAATCAACAAGTTATCTGCTCGTGTTCGGGACCGTGGACGTAGGATCTTGCGTATCCGAACCACGTTAAACGCTTGTGTTCTTTTCTTGTTTTATTGCATACAAACCTTTGAAAATCATAAGTTTGCATAAAACGTATTTCTAAAATCGCTCAGCCAAAAGAATTTAATCTGCGAAAACACGTTTTCAAAAAGAGACAAACTCCGGGCCCCACACTTATCCGCACACTTATAGTCTCCGACTGAGTTTCAAATTACTGACAAAAGTCAGTAGGAGAGCTCAGTAGCTGACTCACTCTGTCCCGTGATCGAAGGTATTTTTGGCACTGTTCATCAGTTGCAACCAACAGCTTCAGCTGACCTTCACCGAGAAAAAGAAACATAGTCTGCACTAAGGAAAACACTACAAATTACATGAATAAAAACATTGAAAGCATGGCAGGTAGTCCAAAAGCCCTTGGTGAGGATTTGAGCCTATTATGAACTGACAAAATTCTGTGTCGGTCTCAATTTCTTTCATGTGTGGTACTTTTAAGGAGAACATTTAGAACTTGCGTTGAGTCTGTTTGAAGTTTATTGAACACTTTTCGTGTATGACATTGATATGATCTTAAGCACTATCTCGTTCTTTAGCCATAGTCAAATATGTTTCCTACTTTGAACATCAACCTAGTAAGCCCCTTTGAGCATAATGTATCATTTTATTCATGTAACCGACTTACTTAAATTGCTTACCCAATCTAGCGTTAACTTAGAATCTGGTGTAGGGAGAAAAAGAGGTTTGGTGAGTGTTTGGTGAATAAGGGAGATATTTGTGTTAGAAAATGCGATTGGTGTATGAAGTTTTGATTCTATCCAGCGTGGTACTGAACTTGGTGACACCTTGTTATATAGAAATATTTGTCTAGTGATTGGTTGAGAATTGGTAAACAATTGGATAAAAGAAATTGTTATATTGTTTTGAAAATGACATTATGTTTGAATGATTTTCACGTGTTAATGATGTATACAATGTGTTTTTTCTTTCCACTGTTTATTCTCCTATCAGATTAATTATATTCACGCATGTTGGTTCTTTATCTTATATAAGAGTTATATTGTGTAGTGTGTTGTAGATCACAGAAGACTGCACAATTGGTTGAACTAACAAGATATAAACAATTATCACATCTGAGACAACTTAAGGACAAGTTGTTGGTTTAAGCTGCAGTTTAGATAAGAAGTGGCTTGTCTTGGATGGTGGTGTATTGATGGATCACAGTGAAATGTGTTCTTGTTGGTCCGGAGACGAAAAGTCGGTGTAGAGGGGGGGGGTGAATACACCCGAGCTCGTTTCTTTTTCTCGGTGAAGGTCAGTTGAAGCCGATGTTTGCAATCGATGAACGGTGCCAAGTAAGCCTTCGATCACTTGGGTCAAAGTGAGTCGGCTTCGAGCTCTTCTACGGATCGATGTCAGGTATTACGAAACTCGGTCGGAGACCGTAGTGCGGATAAGTGTTAGGCCCGAGTCGTCTCTTTTGAAAACGTGTTTTCGCAATGTAAAGTCTTTTGGTCGTGCGCTTTTTTAAGATACGTTTTATGCAAGCCGATGATTTAAAACAGGGTTAAATGCAATGCGATAAAACAAGAATAACACAAGCGATTTTTAACGTGGTTCGGATAACGGATCCTACGTCCACGGTCCCGAACTCGCTAGGAGAAACTTGTTGATTAATCTCGAGCAAGTCTCGGCAAGAAGGAAACCGTACGCGAGACGCATCCTTCTAAGTTATAGTCCTTAGCGACTTTTACAATCCAAATCTAAGTTTAGAAGGGAGGGAATATTCTCCAACCGAGAAGGAGTTCTTACAACAAGAACGATTCACTAAATGTGAACTCCTTCGAATCTAAGCTATGAATCCGGCAATGAGATTAGTTTAGAGAAGAAAGGGATCAAAGAGCTCTAGAGAGATGAACTACAAGAAGTGTTCTATGAAAACTAGTTCGTCTCCGGATAAGCTTGAAGGTTCTAGAGCGTTGTGAGCTTGAATGCTTTCCCTTGATTTCGCGTATATTCCTCCGTGTTTCGAAATCTTCAAATCCTTCTCTATTTATAGCCGTGAGTTGTGGCATATGTCCGTTGGAGACGACGATGCCACGTGTCACAAGCCTCCAAAGAAAACGGCCATAAATTCGAGCTAGTTGTAGCGGGCGCGTTAATGCACTGTTCATGAGAGCAGCTTTCTTTACGTAGAGTAGGTAAGCATTGTCGGCTTCTCATTGGGTCGAGGTTTGTAGTTGGTGAGAGTGTCGAGTTGACCATTCAAACAACCTCGTATGTCTTCTGCCGAACTATTCGAAAAGACTTCAGGTGCGGGGTCGCTTTACGTCGGGTGCGATAGGATCGAATACGTCTCTGTCTTCTTCGGCCGAGTCGTCCGACCGATGAAGTGAGCTTCGATAGTCGGTTGGTCAACCGCGAAGGTATTGTGCTTGCATAGGTTCTTCCGCCGATGACCATCAGCGATAATGTCTTCTACCGAGATCGGGTAAGGCGATGCGCCTGTCTCCACTGAAGTTTAGCATTCGGCTTCGACGAAGAACGCAAGCGAGTACAACGATGACATGGGGTTCTGAAAAGTATCTTCAGCAGAAGATCAGTCCAACAACTACCCTGTACATGACTTAGACAAAAATAATAAACAAAACATCAAGTCTAACCTATACATCAGCTAATCCTACCGACACACTAATCTACTGATATCAGCTCGGTTTTGGGATCTTCAATTCTATAGTACTACTATGATTTCCCCCAATTTCTTTTAACCCTAGAACAGCTGAGTATCAATCTACTGACTCATATCCAACAATTTCCCCCTAATTGATGATGCCAAAACCTCTATACTCTAACATCTATTAAAGATGCTGTCCTACCGACAACAATTTCCCCCTTAAAGCATCTCGAGGAAAAACCGATAATAGTAAATGATCTTCGCAGGTGAGAGAAAGGCAAGATCGAGAAACCGATGTGAGTGTGTGTCGATCACTTGGTTATCGATCGTGAAAACATGACACTAAAAAGCTTAAAGACAATGAGCGATTGTCTAGCAAGCGATAGGAACTCTTAAATATAGATCGTCAAAGTACGAGGTTCCTATGCTATTACAAAGAATTATCAAAAACAAAGAGGAGAAATCAGCTGCCGTCGTGCAGAAGCTCCGAGTCTTCTTCTTGAAATCCACCGAGCGATCACCGGGAGGGTCCAGCAATAAAATTTATAAATCCTTTTGCGCAAAACCCGGATTTCCTCTTGATCTTACGGTCTATGCGGATGTAACTCATGCCGATAGGGCTGCACATTCGATTTCTTCTTCGATAGACTTTGTGATGATAATGCCTTTAGCGATCATGGGAGGAGGATATCTTCGAATGCGAGGTGCTTTCACAGGAATGTTCAGTTCTTTCATGATAGGCAAGAACCGTTCTCCGAGTTCGGAAAGACTTCATTAAAACACTCTTCGAACAGTTGATCACCTAATGTCTTTCGGATAGAAGCCCCATACATACTGATTTTTAACAAACATTTCTTTGAGAGTCTCCCATTGATCATTCGGATCGGCGGGTACCCATTTGTCCACATGAGGTGCGGGAATCAGCTTCATACGAGGAGTTCCGATAGTAGTCCTCCTGTTCCTCGATCCTCCGGGTATCTCGTTTTCTCGGATCGGCGCTGTCTTATCGAGATAGGCTTTTCATTCTTGCCGGGTCGGCCATCCTTTTCTTCTCACGGAGAGCGGCCGCTCTAGTGTCTCCCCGTCTCGAGACTCGGTCCTTGCGGCGTCGCTTCCCGTGTCGCTTGATCTTCTCGCTATCCGCTCAGTGTAAGAGTAGATATGGGAATACTACGAGCAAGTAGCTTTGATTTCGGTCGGAAGAGCCTTAGCAAAATCTTCTTGGGCTTTCTTCTTTTGCTCTTCGACCGTATTAATGACCTTTCTCTTTCCTTTGCCCCCGACGGCTTTGCCTCTTAGGCTTTTTTTGCCGTTCACCGCCTCCTCTAGCCGACGCTCCCGGTCCAAACTTGTCTTGCAGCTCTTGGGCTATTCCCGAGGTCGAATGCCTCTTGCTCCGCTTTTGATTTAAACTTCTCGACCGGGGAGGAAGGAGTAGTGGATTCGGTAGCGATTTCCTTCCCCGACCTCTGCGGGCAGTTGAGACTCTTCTTCTTGATTGGTTCTTCAAGGAATTGAGCGATTTCGTCTATGTGTGCGGGTGAAGAGGAGATGGGGGTGGCTTGTAGTGGGAAATCAAGGAGAAGGACCTCGGTAGATGTACCTTTACGAGTAGATGGTCCCGCCTCCGAGCCTGTTCCCCCTGAATCTCTGGGCCGAGGGCTCTGCTGGCCGAGGAGGGTCTCGCCTCCCGAGCTCGTCCCTCAAAGATCCGGACGTCACCGTATCCGTATCAGGTTCATCTTTCACTATATCTTCCCCCTTTTTGGCATCAGCAATATTTGCCAGGGAGGTGCGGATAGCTTTTACGTCCTGCTCCAGATTGTGCACAGAATCTTTGATCTGGGTAATGTGTTATCAAAATCATTGACCAAGTTGCAGTAGTTTTCCCAGTCTTTCTCCTGATCAGCTCTAGATTTCTTCAACTGAGCGGCTGACTCCTGACGGAGTTTCAGCAGAGCTTGATCATTTGATTTTGTTATTTCGTTCTGAATGGCTTTTAAGGCCTCAGCCTGTTGCTTGATGGCTGTTTGAAGAGAACCGGTTGCTATCTTGTTTCTCTCATCTATGAAGCCTTGAACTGTTTTCATGGCTTCGAGTCACTGCTCCGAGAAAGTTTTATGCGAGCGGCAAGCAGTCGCCGACTGTCGTTATTAAATCACCTTTTGAGCACTTAGGGCCTCGCTCAACTATCTCCTTGAAATCCGGGCCGAGAAGCCTCTTTAGGAATTGAGATGTCGGCGGCCAACTTACTTAGAGCTTCGTTCGAGCCTTGGTGTACTTCTCCCATTTGAAATGAACATCTTTTGCTAGGAGTCGATTTTTCTCACCTTGGCGTTTGATAGCCCTGTTGACGTAACGTGAGGACACGGAACCGATGGGTTGTATCCGATAAGAGCTGGTTCCGAGCCTCTCGCTCGAGAGAACGAGATCAACAGCTCTCCCTACGTGCCCGGAGCGGTTGTAGCCTCACCGGATGTGACTATGGGTGGTGTTGGGCTCTTTTCTTGGGGAGTTTGTCCCTCCGCAGATTCTCCCTCGGTCCGCTTCCTTGGGTTTGCCATCCATCTCCTCATCTTGATCATCATTATCACCTTCATCGAAGGTGGAGATGGGGCGGAGTCAGTTCGATCGGAGCTCTCAAGCTCGGTAAATAGAGCATTGCGGCTCTCAAATCTTCGAAGGATGCCACATCGGTCGGCTCTCCGAATCCAATCTTGGCTTGGAGCTCTTGCTCCTCCGTCGATAGCTCATCCGGTGACTGCTCGGGATTTGGCAAAATCGATCGGTATGTCCCGGTTCGAAATCTTAAGAGCATTTGTGCTCTTGTCCTTACTGCAATCTCAATGAGATCTGCATGCTCGCCTATTTCCGGTATCTCTCGTCGAATCTCAGTGCAGCACGCCATGATCGAGTGGTATCGGTTGTTGTCCACTCGGTAGCGCGTCTCCGCAGATCGGTTCCCTATCTTCCGACTCGGTCTCTTCGAGCTGATCACTTGGACCTTGTCCTTGATCGTAGCTCCTTCTATTCCAAAGATTCGGAGTCCAAGGGTGGCTCTTCTTGAGGTGGAGGAGGAGTTGGCTCTACAACTGTCGGTGGGCCGAGCCACGTGACCTCGGCAGGTCGTGGCTTATTTAGCCTCCTCCTCTTGGGAATTTCAACGTGAGCGGGCAAGGCGGAGCTGCTCTCTTCGGCTCCGGCGGCCCTTTGCCAATTGACTTCTCCGTTCTTTGCTTTAGTTTGGAATTTTCTCGGCTTGGTGTCGAACAACTTGGAGTCCTCAAATGCCGAGTTCCTTTGAACCACGCTTTCTATCGGCACCGACATCTTCGTGCCGAATAGAAGCTTGCTGTGCATCGGCCATCCACCTCTCACCAGTAGGCAAAGTCGTGAACTTCTGTGATTGGGCTTTCAGCTGAGTAGTATAATAATCTGCCCAGTTCACTTGTACCCCATCATCGATAGCCATCATGAGTTGTATCCTCGGCTTAGAAAGCTGATCGTACGATCCAACTAAGCTCGTCAGGATGTGGGATACCACATACGCTAAACCTCTGTATCGAGGTAGCAACAGATTCCTCGGCGGTGCGGTCTTGAATACAAGGTCGGCTGCGTCCACGTGAATTTCTTCACGTAGTTATTTATCTCCCTCTCCTTATAACCAATGGGAGAAATACCAGCTGAAGGGAGGTTGAAGGCGAGGACCAAAGCCTCTGATATATTAAAAGAATGCGTAGTCTCCCTCCACTTGTTCGGGGCCACTTCCCGACTGTATCCAAAGGATGCCTCTTCTCCTCCTGAGGCTAATGATTTCCAATTGAAATAAGCCTCCACAACTTGTCTCGGCAGATGAGCACGGGGGTGCTTCGTTACAAGCGTAGCCAGCCCTGACTTCTCAAGGGCATCAAACACCGGCTCCAAATATGAAAGGTCCACTCGCCGGAAGGCCATCGTCGGTTCAAACCGAGTCCGAACGGTCATGATCTCAACCAAATTCTCGGGTGTCCAGTATTACCGCCATCGAAATCGCAAAACAAATTGTTAGCACTTGAAAATAGAGTAAGTTAGTAACTATCAGCGGATCGTAATACATTACCGTGAAATAGAGCTTGAAAGGAGATATAGCAATGCAGTTTGAATGTGGATGTAAGGAAGATAACTGAATCGCTAAGAAAAAGCTCTAAGATATGAGAATGGCGAAAAGTGAGGAGTAATCGAAGTTGAAAAGATTTTGTATTAGTTGATTTGATCTTCAGTTTGAATCCTATGGTTCAAATTTAATCTTTCAAAATCGATGGACGTCTAAGATTGAATGATATAGAGGGTATGATTACTTAGCCGCCAATACTATAGATATACGTAATAAAGGTAAGTGAGAAGACATGCATTAAATGCGCGACAGAGAGCATTAATTACACAGGCGAAGGGTCCTGCTGACCTTCCCTTAAACCTTAAACATAATAAATAGTAAGAAATAAATGCTCCTTAACAAATGAATGTAAGCGACTGATGCATTAAATGCGGCATGCTTCTGAACAATTTAAGTAACGATACTACGCAAACCTCTTCAGCTGAACTTATCAGCTGGTTACCATCATTTATCAGGAGGATGGTTGTGCTGATGACCATGTTCCCCCTTGCTTTGTACAGTGTGCATCTCCCAACTGAGTCACTGTACTAAGTTTTCTGACCTGTCGTGCTGATTCCATACTGATACCAATTGTTGCTAAGTATATCATTATCAGTAGTTGGCTTCTACTGACTTGTCTCGGTAGGGATCTAGCGGACCTAGCTCAACCGATAGTTCTCCCGAACTTTGTTCTCGGCTAGTGGCTTGGTCGGCATGTTCGCCCCTTTGCTTATCAGTATGGATTTTCTCCATTCTGATGTCCTTCTTCTCGACATGGTCTCTGATGAAGTGATGTCGAATATCCACGTGCTTGCATCTCGTATGCGGGACGGGTTCCGAGTTATAGCTATTGGACCTTTGGTGGAGTCACGGTAGATGGGCACTTCATCCCGAATTATACCATAATCTCTCAATTGTTGTCGAAGCCAAAGGATGCGGGCACAGCAACTTCCTGCAGCCCATGTACTCGGCTTCGGTAGTGGATGTAGCTGCGAGTGTTGTTTCTTTGAAAACCACGATATCGGCTTGCTGCCTAGGAGCCGACATGTTCCGGAAGTTGATTTTCGATCTATCCCGCATCCCGCATAATCGGGATCGAATATCCTGTTAGTGTTAGATTATCATCGCCAGGATACCGGAACCCAAAGATCGGTGTTCCTCTTAGATATCGCGAGAATCTTCTTCGCCGAGTCTAGATGACTTCGCTTGGGATTCGCCCCGAAATCTTGCGCATACACCTACAAAGCATAAGTTATGTCGTAGTCGGCTAGCCGTTAAATAAAGTAAAGAACCAATAATAGCTCTATAATCGGTAGAGTTAACGAAGCTCCCTCATTGTCTAGATCGATTTTAAAGTTTGTGTTCATGGGGATCTTGACCGGCTTGCTTGGAATCACGGCCGAATCTTTTGAGAAGATCTCGAGTGTATTTGGCCCGATTGATGAAAATTCCTTCACTGATTGCTTTACTTGAAATCCAAGGAAATAATTCATCTCTCCCATCATAGACATCTCGAATTTCTCCTTCATCATTTTCTCAAACTGCGACATATGACTTCGTTTCAAACGAAAAATGATGTCGTCCACGTAGATTTGCACCGGTAGAATGTCATCTTCCGACTTTATGCTGAATAGAGTGCGATCTACCGTCCCCTTCGAAAACCTTTCCGAAGTAGAAAGTCCGATAGGGTATCATACCAAGCCCCCGGGTGCTTGTTTTAACCCATACGAGCTTTCCTAAGTCCGTACACCCGATGTCCCTGCGAAAGCCGGTGGTTGTTCAACGTAGACTTCTTCCTTCGCACGCCGTTCGTAAAAGCCGACTTCACATCCATCCGATATACTTTAAAACCTTGATGTGTTGCATATGCTAGGAAAAGATGAATGGCTTCCAATCGGCGACCGGAGCGAATGTTTCATCAAAGTCAATTCCTTCACTTACGTGTAACCTTTTGCAACTAGTCGAGCTTTATTTCCGACAATGACGTTGTTTTCATCTCGCTTGTTCTTGAAGACCCACTTTGTTCCGATCACGTGCTGATGTCTAGGTCGTCCAACAAGCTCCCATACTTCATTTCGCACGAATTGGTTCAGCTCTTCTTGCATGGCTATGACCCGGTCAAGATCTTTAAGTGCATCCTCTATCGATCGAGGTTCATCCGTAGACGTGAAAACAAGAGTAAAGTGAGCTTTCGCCTTGACTTAATCTTGATCTTGTCCTTATAGTAGCTGACGGATCTCCAATGATTAGATCTGAAGAATGAGCATCGAGCCACGAGCGTCTGAGTCGGGCTTCTTCTTCTGATACTACTTCTGCACATTCAGTGGAGTAATTGGCATTTCCATTAGTACTTTTCTGTGACTGAAGCAATTCAGTAAGAAGATTAGGATCTACTGAGTTTCCAGGTTCAGGGGCATTTAGCTCAGGAACATTTAACGTTCCCCCTGAGTTTATATTCTCAGTAGAGGTCTCAGTTACCACGGGGGCTTCCTCATCGACCGTTGTTACCTGTTGTTGATTCTGTTCTGGAGAATCAACTAGGTCAGCTACATTGCTTGTTGACTGAGTCTGAATTTCATCATCGTCTGACTCATCATCCCAACAATGCTGGATCTTCTCAGCTTTATCAATCAGTCCGAGATCCTGTAGCTTGCTGCTGACATCTTCAGTGTTTGGCTCAGTATCTTTCCTGTCCTCAGTAACAAACTCATCAAAAACAACATGAGGGCTTTCCTCCACGCAAAGAGTCCGATAGTTAAAGACTCTGAATGCTTTGCTGACCCGAGAGTATCCTAAGAATACTCCTTGATCAGATTTGCTGTCAAAGACTTTCAACTGATCTTTCCCATTATTGTGGATAAAGCAAGGACAACCAAAAATATGGAAATGAGAAATAGAAGGAATTCTCCCTTTCCACAGTTCGTAAGGCGTCTTCATGTGTTGCATTGTAAGCAGTGAGCGGTTCTGAGTGTAGCAGGCTGTGTCAGTAGCATCTGCCCAAAACTTTGAGGGTAGTCCGAGTCCGCTAGGAGCGTTCTTGCTGCTTCTTTGAGTGTTCTGTTCTTTCGTTCAGCAAGTCCGTTCTGCTGAGGGGTGCGTGCAGCTGATGTCTCGTGCTGAATTCCCTCTTTATCGCAGTACTTTTTAACTACTGAGTTTAGAAACTCCGTTCCTCTGTCTGAGCGTATCCTCTGTATCTTGATGTCCTTTTCCACGGTGAGCTTTTTCGTAGATTAGGCAGCTCAGTCTGAACATCAGACTTATTGGCGATGAAGATGACCCAAGGATATCTCGAGTAGTCGTCTATGATGACTAGGGCATACTTCTTGCCTCTTATAGTCACCGGAGAGACTGCCCGAAAAGATCCATGTGGAGCGACCGAAGGATTCCATCGGTGGAAGGTGAAGGAATAGGTGGATTGCTCTTCTTTGTCTCGCTTTCCCTTCGGGCATGCTTCACAATTTCTATCTTTGATAAAAGATTCCTTGGGCAATCCTCGACTTTAGAGTTCTTTGCGAGGTTGTTCATAGTCTTGAAGTTCAAAGTGGCCGAGTCTCTTGTGCCATAGCCACTGACTTGTCACTTGATTTAGTCCGTGCAAGCAAGCAAGCCTCGGGTTCTGCGGTTTTCCGGTTTGCAACATAGATGTTCTTCTTCCGCGAGCCCGACAACACCGTTTTCCCCGTAGATTTGTCAACAACATCACGAAACCGGCGTCAAAGATAACTCGTTATGATTATCACGAAATTGACCGATAGAAAGGAGATTATGTTGAAGTCCTTCAACATATGTTACTCTTGAACCGAGGCGAGTCCCAATGTTCGGTGTTCCATATCCCCTTGTGTAGCCTTTGGAGTTGTCACCAAACTCAGCTCGGGACCATCTTCTTGTACGTAGTTGGTCGGCAAGCTCTTCCGATGTGTCATGTGTCTCGAGCGGCCGTCCACTATCCAAGGGTCCTTATGCACCTCGGTCTCTTCTCCCGCCATCTAGCGGTATTCGGCCGACTCTTCGGGACTTGTATTTGTTTCCTCAACTGCGACGAATGCGGCTTCGTCTTCGTGAGGAATACATGAA
This sequence comes from Lavandula angustifolia, assembly GCA_028984105.1. Lineage (NCBI taxonomy): Eukaryota > Viridiplantae > Streptophyta > Magnoliopsida > Lamiales > Lamiaceae > Lavandula > Lavandula angustifolia. The sequence continues at coordinate 13,400,915 of CM054818.1, read as the reverse complement.
AGTATCCTCTTCAATTGAGTTGTCTGGATATCTCTCCGGCTATGTAGGCTCGCCTTCGTTTGGCGAATTTTTCTCTTCGGCTCGCCGTTCGCTCTTTGAGCAGTCGAGAGTTCGGGACGAATCGTGCCGATAATGTCCCTCCTTTTTGCGCTTATAGCATGCGAGAGACTTTGCTTCTTCTTTCTTTTCCGACCGAGTCCTTTGAAGGACTAGCGGCTTTATGCTCTGTTTTCCCGCATTCGGTGTAGAATTAGATTCTTCCCTTTTTTGATAATGTTTCTTACCTGAGGGTGAATCTCTGTGATACTTCTTTAGCTTCCTGACTCTCTCTTTTTTTCTTTGATATTTGAGAGTCATCAGCGCGAGCCGATCGCAGAGATATTTCGGATGACTTTGTTTCACTGCACGCTTGCCTTGCTCGATGAAGTATTTTTGTTTCCGGTTTCTTGACGGTTTCCTTGAAGGCATGATCAATGTGGGTGTCACTGAGACACTGGAGCATCTCCGGGGTAAAGGCTATGCTCAAATTCCTCCGTTTTTAGTTCTGAAAAGATAACATCAGGAGTTAGAGAATTTAGATCAGAACGTCTTAGATAAGTAGCAAATGGAAGCCACTTCTGTCGAGGTAACGCTCTTAAGATCTTGGTGTTCATCTCTTTATTGGTGAACATCCTCCCCGACCCATTGATGACGTTGACTTGGTTTGTGAATCTAACACCGAGCTCGTCAATCGTCTCATTTGGCTCCATAGTAAGGGCGTCGAACTTCCGAAGCTCTAGTTCGAGCTTGTTCTCCTTAATCCGAGGGGTTCCCCGGCTCAGCATGCCGAGAGCATCCCATAGCTCTTTTCTTTGTTTTACAATCTTGCACTCGCTTAGAGGTGTGAGTCACCGAGCGTAGTCGGTATAGCGTTTCGTACCACTCGGCCTAGATTGTGCAGCTTTTTCTCTTCGGTGTGAAGGCAGATTTGTCTTTGGGAATCTTTGCACTGCTCGTGCTCCTACGCCTTCTCCAAGCAAGAATACGACGCCGTCCGATCATGGGGAGTATGGGTCCTGTTTCAAGAACATCCGCCATGCCGTCGTGGAGTGACGTAAGATGTGCCTCCATATACACGCGCCAAACCGTATAATTTTCAACTGAGAACATCGGCACCATCCGAATACCTGACATATCAAACATGTTGCAACGAGTATAGGGATGAGATGAAGAGATGCTTGTGCAGAGAAAACGTTTTCGGGATCAGTTCGAGAGGACCAGTATTACAGAACCGGCGATCAGTTGAACACTGTGTGCTCTGATACCAATTGTTGGTCCGGAGATGAAAAGTCAAGTGTAGAGGGGGGGGGTGAATACACCTGAGCTCTATTTCTTTTTCTCGGTGAAGGTCATCGAAGGCGATGTTTGCAATCGATGAACAATTGCCAAGTAAGCCTTCGATCATCGGGGTCAAAGTGAGTCGGCTTCGAGCTCTTCTACGGACCGATGTCGGTATTACGAAACTCGGTCGGAGACCGTAGTGCGGATAAGTGTTAGGCCCGAGTCGTCTCTTTTGAAAACGTGTTTTCGCAATGTAAAGTCTTTTGGCTGTGCGCTTTTTAAGATACGTTTTATGCAAGCTGATGATTTAAAACAGGGTTAAATGCAATGCGATAAAACAGTAAATAACACAAGCGATTTTTAACGTGGTTCGGATAACGGATCCTACGTCCACCGTCCCGAACTCAGCAGGGAGAAACTTGTTGATTAATCTCGAGCAAGTCTCGAGCAAGGAAACCGTACGCAGGACGCATCCTTCTAAGTTATAGTCCTTAGCGACTTTTACAATCCAAACCTAAGTTTAGAAGGGTGGGAATATTCTCCAACCGAGAAGGAGTTCTTACAACAAGAACGATTCACTAAATGTGAACTCCTACGAATCTAAGCTATGAATCGCAACGAGCTTAGTTTAGAGAAGAAAGGGATCAAAGAGCTCTAGAGAGATGAACTACAAGAAGTGTTCTATGAAAACTAGTTCGTCTCTGGATAAGCTTGAAGGTTCTAGAGCGTTGTGAGCTTGAATTCTTTCCCTTGATTTCGCGTATATTCCTCTCCGTGTTTCGAAATCTTCAAATCCTTCTCTATTTATAGCCTGTGAGTTGTGGCATATGTCCATTGGAGACGACGATGCCACGTGTCACAAGCCTCCAAAGAAAACGGCCATAAATTCGAGCTAGTTGCAGCAAGGCAGTTAATGCACTGTTCATGAGAGCAGCTTTACTGTAGAGTAGGTAAGCGTTGTCGGCTTCTCATTGGTCGAGGTTTGTAGTTGGTGAGAGTGTCAGAGTTGACCGTTCAAACAACCTCGTATGTCTTCTACTGAACTATTCAAAAAGACTTCAGGTGCAGGGTCGCTTTCGTCGGGTACAGAGGGCCGAATACGTCTCTGTCTTCTTCGGTGAGTCGTCGGCCGATGAAGTGAGCTTCGATAGTCGGTTGGTCGATCGCGAAGGTATTGTGCTTGCATAGGTTCTTCCGCCGATGACCATCGGCTGATAATGTCTTCTACCGAGATCGGGTAAGCCGATGCACCGTCTCCACTGAAGTTTAGCATTCGGCTTCGACGAAGAACGCAAGCGATTACACCGATGACATGGGGTTCCGAAAAGTATCTTCGGGGAAGATCGAGTCCAACAACTACCCCGTACGGGCTTAGACAAAAACAATAAACAAAACATCAAGTCTAACCTATACATCAGCTAATCCTATCGACACACTAATCTACTGATATCAGCTCGGTTTTGGGATCTTCAATTCCATAGTACTACTATGATTTCCCCCAATTTCTTTTAACCATAGAACAACTGAGTATCAATCTACTGACTCATATCCAACAGTTCTCCTAACTGACCTTAGTGGAGAATCAAATATCTCAGTGACTTAATTTGGTCTTAAGCTTGATAAGATTTCAGCTGAGTGCATTTGACTATCTATCACTTTGACTTACCATGGTGAATGTCATCGGGACTGGATCTACATATCATGGGTGATAGTGGTTATTTGTAGCTCAATTATCTGTATCTTGCATTTGTATCCCTATTAAATGAGTTGATAATATCCCCCTGAGGAACTCGTAAGGATTAGCACACTAAACCCGATCGGTTGATTAAGTTCATGTGTGTTAATAAGGTGGAGTGGTACTACTCAGAATATAAGAAATTGTTAATTAATTTAAGCTGTCAATGAGCTTAATTAACTAACGGATCTTTATCTCTTAAATACAGAGATCATTTAAGTCTGAAATACAAGCTCATGCTCAAGTTGGGATAAAAGGGATAAGTCAGCACGAATTCTCTAGTGAAATGAATTTGTGTTTATTAATTAATTTTGCTCTGGGCTAAGCATAAATAATTAATTAATTTGAGGCTCAACTTTATTTCTTGTATTGGATCCCTGGTCTTGCCCAAATAGATGCCCCGTATTTATTCTGCTCTCTCGGGAATTATTATTAATAGATTAATATATTTATACATTATTTAATAATGTGGGAAATATTTATCTGGATTTAATTGGCTAAGCCAATTAATTGATAACTATGTGGCCCTATTATTATTAATTATATTATGAGCAGAATATTAATTTATTAGAAGTCCATTAACAATATAATTACTTATGTGCCACAATTATAGTATAATGTTTATACATTATATTATATACTACACTCGTTCAACATTATTTTGCCACTTCATTATTCAGAAACAACCGTGAGTGAACTTGAGTAGAGCATCAAATTATTTCTTCAGATCTCTGTCCACGTGGAGGAAGGAAAGGGACGGGATACATTTCAGAAGCTCCAGACACGAGCAAAAATCAGAGGCTTTCCAAGGATGCAGGTATATCGTCCTTCTCGATCCTTCAGACATTCACCATAGTAGGTCAAAGTGATAGCTAACCAAATGCACTCAACTAAAGTCTTATCAAGCTTAAGCAGCTAAGTCACCGAGATCTTGGTTTTCCACTAGTGGTTCTCCACTAAGGTCAGTCAGTTGAACACATATTACTGTGATCCATCAATATACCACATTAGTGTACCAGTATATACAAGCAGCCAAGTAAAGCGACTTCTTATCTAAACTACAACTTAAACCTATAACTTATCATAAAGTTGTCTCAGTTGTGATAACAGTTTATATCTTGTTAGTTCAATTAATTCTGTAGTCTTCTGTGATCCACAACACACTACACAATCTAACTTTTATACAAGATAAAGGATTAAGCATGTGCAAATATATATATATCAGATAGGAGAATAAAGCAATGCTGGAAAGGAAAAACACATTGTATACAAGCATGACATTTACTTTCAATACACAAAATCTCAATAGTAATCACCTCGTAAATTGATAGATGAGAGCACAAAAGTCGTCCATAATTATATTTACACAGTTATAACAATGTGATACAATAATTAGACGTAGACGAAAAACTGCGATTAAAAAAGCGACTCTTAAAAAAATGTGTTGTAAGTTGAAGCTTTAAGCATAATTTAATATACTGAATTTCTTTTAATAGTCTATATATTTTGAAAATAGTTTAGGGACTGTAGAATAACAGAAAGGAATCTGGTGTTGCCAGCTTGTTGTGTTGTATTTGGCAACGCGACGGAAATAGTTTAGGGACTTAAAACTAGGGGTGTGCACCGGACCGGTTAAGCGGTCGAACCAAACTTAACCAAATCTTTTTAAACCAAACCAAACAGAACCAAAAATATTCGGTTTGGTATTTGGTTACGATTTTTTTATTCTCGGTTTTCAGTTTGGTTTTCGGTTTAGCCCTCGGATAACCGAATCAAACCGAACCGAGATATTTTAATTTTTTTTAATCTTAATTAATATTGTATGAATATTTATATTTTAAAAAAAATAAAGTTAACTTTGACAAGCTTGAACTACGATCTTCCGTATTTTATCTTATGCATATAATTGGATCAAATGTGAAATTCTCCTCTAATCTAATTCAGTGTCGAGCGAATTTGTATTGAGTTCTAACTTCTTCTATCAAAACGTAAGCTATAATGAACTTTATTGGCTCAATTACGGTGGTAAGTTATTTCCATTTATTATTGTTGATCTTTGATTTTTGGAATGACATAGTATAATGTATTTTACATATTAATTCTTCACTTAACCGTATTTTTTTCAATTTCTTTTTTTCATACTTGGAATTTTGGTTAAAACCGAAACCGAACCGATCCTGTTGGGAATGAGATTCAGTATGATAAAATTTGAAGATCCCAAAACCCCTAGTTGAATGATGATCTTAATATAATGTAATAGTTTAATTGAGTTCAGCATGTTAGGAACTCGGTAGGCTAGCTAGAGTTCTGTAGCTGATAGGTTCAGTAGAAGATTTGTCGTTCAGCTGGAAGAACTCAACATCAAGGAACTCAGTTGGGAATATTAGAACTCACTGAATCTGCAAGGAATTCGAGTCACGTACTGAACATCTCAGATGAATGTTAGTAGAAGTAAATTCAGAGAGTCCGAGGATTCAGAGGAAGACAACTCAACATAGTCTTGGAGTTTAAACAAACCTCACCTACTCTCATAACCTCGACCAATGAGGAGCTGCCAACACTCTATCTGCTCTGCAATAAAGCTGATTCCTAGACTAAAAAGAGAGAATCCCTACAGTAACATTCAAAATGAAGATGGTCATTTTTCTTGTCGCATTCGACACGTGTCTAGACTCCCCCTGCGGATCTATTCATGAGTCGAGGCTATAAATAGAGAAGAGTCTTTATGTAGAGAAGACAACAAGGGGAACCAAAACATTCAAGCTCATAAACGCTCTAGCGAACTTAAAGCATATTAAAGTGAAGAACTCGTATACAGAAAGATCATCTTAGTTCTTCACTCTAGAGATTCAATAGTTCCCTTTCTCTATTCTAAGCAGACTAATTGTAATATCATTAGCTTAGAGAAACCTCGAAGGAGATCAGCTTTCTGAACTGTTCTTATTGTAAGAACTCCTTCACAGTTGGAGAAAATCAAACCTTGTGTTTGAATTTTGTAAAGTCACTAAGACTATAACTAGAGTATATGTTCAGTATACATATCGACTGAGACTTGCTCAGTATAAGCAATCAAGAACTCCTGCTTTGTTCAGGACCGTGGACGTAGGATTCAATGTATCCGAACCAGTTTAAAATTTCTTGTGTTGATTTACTATTTCATTAATTAACTGTTCATATTGTATAAAATTGACTTTAAATCAATCCACATAAAACGTGTTTTCAACTGAGACGAAAATACTTTTCGGCCTACACTTCCGCACACAATATCTTTTGTTGAATTATTGTTCACTAACATAAGTCAGTAGATATGACTCAGTAGATAGATACTTTGCCCACACGATCCAGAAAGCTTACTTGGCCAACTGACTAGTTGAGTAGTAATATTCAGGAGCACTAACTTTCGCGTTTTGAGTTGAAATCTGCATTCAGGTGTATTAACTTCCCCCCCCCTCCCCCCACCTCTACATCTGAAGGCTCGTCTCTGGACCAAGAATTGGTATCAGAGCGGTGTTCTTTTGATCATCGTTTTTTGAATACTGGTCTACTCGAACAGATCCTGAAAAACGCTTTCTCTGCACTTGCATCTCTTCATAGCATCTTATACCATATTCTTCAAAATGTCTCATATTTCAGGTATAAGGGCGGTACCCATATTTTATGTAGAAAACTACGCGGTATGGTGTGTAAGGATGGAGGCGCACTTAACGTTGCTGCATGACAGATATTCTGGAAAAAGGGGCCCATTGTTCCCATGGTTGTTAGCGTCGAACTAGCAACTGTGGCACTAATAGGAGCCATAACCAATGCAAAGGTTCCAAAGGACAAGAGCCTCTTCACACCAGAAGAGAGAAAATTGTACAACCTCGACCGAGTCGCACGTAATGCAATACTGACTACGCTCAGTGATTCTTACCTCGGAAGAGTGCATGACTACAAAACTGCAAAGGAGCTCTGGGATGCCCTTGCGTCCTGAGTCAAGGAACTCCACAAATTAAAGAAAATAAACTGGAGTTGGAGCTGCAAAATCTCGAAGCATTTACAATGATTCTCGGAGAATCAATTGATGACTTTAGCGTTAGATTAACGAATCAGATCAACATCATCAATGGACTGAGGAAAACATTCAACAACAAGGAGACCAACACTAAAATTCTAAGGGCTCTTACTAGGTCCAAGTTGTATTCTTTTGCTACTTATTCGCGAAGAACTGAAAGCAGAGAAGTTTGAGTTCAATCTTCCGCATACCCCCAATGCTGACACTAAAATACCAATGGATAAGGTATATAAGGCAACAGTCAGCACACTTGAAACTAGTCCCTCAGTCACAAGTCAATCAGCTGGAAGCTCAATAACAATCCCAATTGCTGATAACTTAGCTTAGAAATATGTTCTCCTCACAGTTAAATACCAAAAGGAGAAGGACAATCTCAAGAAGATGAAGAAAGCTTCAAAAAGCTATCAAGATAAGAGAAAAAATAGTCACCCGAAAGGTGAATCTAACTCTCTACCTGAATGCAGGAACATTGAGACTGCCTCCACTAGACATAATGAGACACCAAGGAAAGAAGGTAGGAGCTCAACGTGTCACAACTGCATAAAGTCGGGGTATTATCAATATGAATGTTCAGAGCTCACGGCTGCTAAAAGAGCTAAAAGGCAAGCCAGAAGAGATAAATTCATCAGAAAGAGGCAAGCCTACATAGCCGGAGAACTATCCGATTGCACGAGTAATGAACAACTGTTCATGGAATCATCTGATGATGAAGCAACGTTCATGGCAATCGAAGCCGCAGAAGATACTGAACTGTGTCTTACGGCTAGAGAATAGGCTGGGGTAAACTAATCCTAGTATATGCTCCTCTTCACCACGCATACACGGCACAAGCTATGTTGCAGATGAACCCCTAGACTTGGTTCTACCATTTTGAATACTTATTCAATAACTATTCCTTTCATACTAAAAGAAAAGTTTGAAACAAATATAAATAAATAAATATAGTATTTTAAATCATTTTAACTGTATTTATATGATTTGCACTTGGAAAAAATACCCAAATAATACGGTCGGTGATATTCATTCATTAGCTACATAGACCAAACATTGATCATCCTTACCGCCGGCGGAATGGAGTCTCGGTTCAAGTCCGACGTACACAAAAGCAAGGTTGCTCGGCTGACTGGAGGCGGCTCCGGTATCGGATTTGAGATTTCCACCCAGTTCGGGAAGCACGGAGCCTCCGTCGCCGCAGGAATGTCCTAGACGACGCCGTTTCCGCCTTCACCTCCCTCGGCATCCCCGTATTATATCTTAACTTCTCCTTCTTTCTTTGGTCAAAATTGGGAACTAGCTGTTGCTCTCTCTAAATGCTTACATTCATCGATGATTGTTCTGATTCTGGATCTGATTACTTAGTTTTTCTTATCGCAATTGGTTGCATGCAGTTGGATTTGAAAACGAGAAGATGCAGAAAGAGTGATCGAGGCAACTGTGAGGCATTTCGGGAAGCTTGATATTCTGGTGAATGGTGCAGCCGGGAATATTCTTCGTTGCTGCTGAAGATCTCTCTCCCAATGGCTTTAAAACAGGTTACCTTTTTTATGAAATCAACTTGTGGTTTATTAGATGAGGAGTTGACTTTAATTGTACGTATGTGTCACGAAGCAGTCAAGTATCTTAAGAAAGATGGAGGAGTCATCTTAAACATCACCGCCACCCTGCATTACACGGCACGGCAGCCAAGCTTTGTGCATTTGATAATTAGGCCCTTGTATTTGCAGTCATCTTCTCATCTTGATTCTTGTGGTTGATGGGGCACAGATTATGCCGATTGGAGATACAGTTGGCATGAGTAAAACCACCAGGGATATTGCCATGGCTGCTGTCTACATGGCCTCTGATGCTGGTTGGTTATCTCTCATCCTCTATCGCGTATTGTCTTCCATCCTGTAGTAATATTACAAGGAAATAAACCCATCTCACCTCTGCCAATAAATTTGGTCTTTTTGTAACTCATTGGTGTTATGTTTTCAGTTTACGTTGGTAGTGAATTACATCTCCCATTTGGTGCAATGTATTGACCCCTTTCTGGATTTGATCAAAAAATTATGTCCAGCTAACTGACTTTGCCTAAATGCATCAAACTGTAGACTACACACATCTTGTAATTTGTGTTGTAATAAAATCAACTATCTACTCTGTATCCTGTGTCAATATCTTGCAGCCGTTGGTACTCTCCAATTATATAAGTTTTTCATCAATAAAGCAACTGAGAATAGTTCCTGCAGAGTTCAACATCTGTGCAGAGGAGCAGGATATATATCTAGGGGTTGATACCTAAGACGATCATTATGCGGTAATGGTCCATCCTGTTCAGTAAAGACAGAAATTTAGAAAACGCAAGAGACAGCCATAACTAGAGGCAAACATTTTCTGGTAAAAAGGCGCACCTCTTCCAAGTTAATCTGGTACGGTTTCACAAAATCCTCAAACATTACGGGCGACAATCCTCTCATTCTTTCTTCCACTTCCTGCGAGAGAAACAGCGAGAATCAGAACCAACAGTCAAGGAGGAGAATTAAGCAACTCAAGTAGTTTATGAGAAGTTATTTTGTGAGCTTAAGTAACTTTGAGAAAATAAGCATATCTTACCAATCCAGTTATCCTTGAACGTTCCAACAGTTCTTGTGCTATGGCATCTAATATATGTCGGTTGTCCTTGAGTCCCTTCATAGCAAGTTCCTCAGTCTCATCGATGTACTGTGTACAAAGGAATCAGTCATATCTCTACTGTATGTATGTATGTAAAACATATAAGACGATAAACATAATATCTAACGAGAAGCTTCCTTCTTATTTAATTTCCTACAATAGTCTCTACTATCTCCTGTATTTATGATTAGCTGGTTTCAGTACAACTTGTTCCTGGACTCTTCTCTGTGGTTGTACTGATTTGTGCCAACTTGGTAACATGCTTGTTTGATTTTATATAAACTATTAGCGAGTTCCCTATTATTAATCAGAATGGTGGATGACATTTACATGGCACAATCAAAGCTGAAAGACATGTACAAGATATGACTTTCAGAGAAGCACACCTTCCTCGTACTTTGTTCAAATAAGGCCATGCAGTTATGAGGTTAAAGATTGGGCAAGTAATTAAGTTTCCAACGTATGCCAATCAAATGACAACATTGAGAGTGTTAGCCTGTAATTTGCAACTAAACCAAAGATAAGTCTACTTATGTAGGCAGTAGTCATATTAGCATGGCAGATTATCATGTATCCAGGCTCAATGAAGTTACCCTTGCCAACTCCCTTGAGAGAAGCTCTGAAACTTCAAGTGTCATTTTTGCAGGAATCACATGAGGGTCATCCCACTAACATGAAGAAAGTAGAAGAATATTAAAAAGCAGTTGAAGTGAAACAGGTACACCATCTACTACTTTATATTTCAGAATACTGAAGTAAATGATACCCTGTAGCGAATTATTTCACCGTCCGGGTTATCTGGCCGGTCAGCAAGCCCAATTCTTTTTGTCAAGGCAGTGAGCCCTAGCCTGGGATTTCTTGGGCTAATTACCATTTCTCGAGCAATCTGAGAGAGATGAAGTAACAATATAGCAAATTGTATGCAATAATGAACATTCTGTTTCTCCTGTTCAACTTCTATTTACATGGAGTGGGTAAAAACCTGATGATAAGATTTAGAATCTGTTCAATGTTACCTTTGTAATTTTCTCGAGATCATCTCGTCCTCCATCAGTAATGTCATCACCAAATACAACGCGCTCGGCACATCGCCCACCATGAGCAACCACCATTTGCATTTGCAAGTACCCAAATGTTGTATAACCTTTATCTACCATGTCTTCCCGAGGATAAAAGACAGACACAGCAGTCTCCTGCTCAAGCAGGCAATAGATGAAATCCATTAGATATGTAACCATATATCTGCAGTTCCGTATCCTACACCATACCTTTCCACCAGGAAGAAGCTGAGAAAATGCATGCCAATCAAATCGAGGGAACAAGTGAGCCAACAATATGTGACCAGCTTCGTGCACCGCCAAAAGTCTTCTCTTTTCTAGAGATACCTATAAAAGCAACGGACAATATCACAGATATGATAGGAAATATATGAACTAGCTCACTTTGTTACTAAAAAAACCATACACTTTGTTCACTTTTCTGCTGCTCTTCCTCTGTGAGAAGTACACCCATTCCCTCAAGCAGCTGCTTGTCCAAGACATCAACAATATCCTGCTGGTAGATCTTTAAATGCCCTTTCCTGACCTGTTTTTACATATAAATTATCATTAAATAGAAGACTTATTCTGGAAGAGCATGTAAACTATCGTGTTTATTTATTTGCAAGAGATTCCTATACAAGTAGTCCTGGTTACTAAGCAGTCATTTTTTGCAACTAGCATTTTGAATGTAAAGAGAACTCAAAAACTGTATTTAGTAGCCGAAAAAATAGGATGCACTACAAATTCAATTGCTAGCATATAAACTTATGAAGACTTCATAAATTAAATAATATATAGAGCTACAACTAAAACATTGGCAAATGCAAAAACTATAAGGAATAAACTTACAGCCATTATTCCTGCCTCATTGACTAGATTCCGTATATCTGCACCAGAGTACCCAACAGTTCGAAAGACAACCTGCAGAGATGAAAAAAATAACATGCATTAATATAAGCACAAGAGTGTACTTGATACTCAGTTCCTTAACCAATATGAGTGGGTTTGATGAGGCTTTAGAAGCCCCCCCCAGCAGAAAAAAAGGTAAACAAAAAAAGAAGAATCGTAAAAACAGAGTGAACACATTAAGCGTACCATCTTTTCAAAATCAACATCTTTGGCAAGTTAAGGAAACAGAAAAGGAAGAACTGTAATTAAAGAGTGAATACATTAAGTGGGACCAACCTTTTCAAAATCAACATCTTCAGCAAGTTCCTTCCCAGCACTATGAACACCAAAGATTTGCACTCGCTGCTTTGCATCAGGTAGCCCAATATATACACGGCGGTCGATACGTCCGGGGCGAACAAATTCTAAGTCCAGTTCATCTGGTCTATTAGTAGCACATATGAAAATAACAGCATTCCTCAGTGAGAATCTGTCGACACCAGTATTCTCTTTCCTGCAAACAACAAAGTTTACTTATTTTTTGTACTTAAATAGTCGTAAAAGAGTCCCAATTAGAATACTTCAAAGGTGAAAAACATAAAATAACTAATAAGCCAAAGAATGAGTAATCATTCAGTTTAGAATCATAATAGGAAAATCGGTATGTATATTTGATAAGAAACAAATATGATTTTCGTGCCTTACTTGTTGGGCATCATTAAATAATATATAAAGCAAGTTTAGATTGAAAGCAGACGCTATTCTGCTAACTCTTTCATTACTAACAGAAAACGGAGCTTGAGATTGATTTACTAGAACACCAGACTACCATGAACTATATGCTCTCATTATCAAATGCATATTTTCTCGATCACTTACTCTCCATCAAGCTGAGCAACTAGAGCTTCAAATGTTGCTCTTCTTCGTGGATCCTTCCGAGCATGTCTTCCAGCAATAGCATCTATCTCATCCACAAATACAAAAGAAGGAGCCTAGAAAAAGGACAGTATGTTGTTGAAATATTATTCCAACTAGCATGTGTGCTCTCATAAACTATTCTGTATATGTATGCTAGACCAGACCATTAAACTTTCCTGGTAGCGCAGGTTGTCTAAGATTGTATACAGATACTAAGATTCAGGATGAGAACACATATTTGTAAGAGCAATTCAAGTGAAGCTATGTTCAGTGTATATATCAGCATTACAATCAAACAGAAGTTTACTATACTGTAGTATATTTGTTATGCTGCAATTCCTGATTTAGTTGGTGATTCTCAGCTCCTTGAGACATTCAATAGAACGTGTGCAAAAGTAAATGAGAATTTTTTTTACAACAAATATACATTTACCGTACTAATATATCTAATATTTTCTGGTTACAAATTATTTTTCTCCATAATTATCAGAATAAATTGAGAATATTAAATTCACCTATTGTTCCTTTGCATTTATTGAAAACTCAACCCTTTAAATTTAAATGTGTCCCATAGCAATGACAGTGAACCTAGCAACAAAATCTTGATGAGTAGGCAATCAATCATACTTATCTTGACAAGCAACTATTTTTCCAACTAATATCTCACAGGAGCAATACAGTGAGGTGGAACTTACATTTCTTCTTGCGATTGAGAACAATTCATTAATTCTTGCAGCACCACTCTTCTCACTATCTGTGAATTCTGCACCAGAAGCAAAAACAAAAGGCAACCCACTTTCCTTAGATAGTGTCCTTGCAAAGAGTGTTTTTCCCGTTCCTGGGGGACCAGACAGAAGCACACCCTGCATAACAGCATAAAGTCAAGTACACCTCCAGTGTCAAAATCATGGTTCGGATCTACAGTCTCGTCATTATTTAAGATAGGTTTAACTTACTCGCACAAACTTCACATCCTTTTCATAAAACTGCATGGGATTTCCCATATATATCATCAATTCATCCAGAAGATCCCAGACATCACCTCCTAATACTACACTTTTGTACATAGATTTTGCTTCACCAACTGGCTGAGTAAAATGAACAATTTATCATAAATTACTTGAAAAATGGACAAACATGAGATTCACCAAATGGTAAGGAAATAGAATCCTCACCAGAATGAAGTTATCAGCATATGCCATATCAAAAAACTGATTATATCTCTTATAAAGCAAACGATTTGTTGTAATATGAAGAAGCATCAGAGATTCCCTGATGAACCATAAAATTAGTAGTCCAGGCAATAAAGCAAACAGAACTTTCAGAAAGTAATGGATCTGCCGCTTCTGGAGAAGATCTACTTCAACTCCAGAACATGATATTGCCTCAAATAGAAAAGGATCTAGCGGGATATCAACCTAGGCAGTAATGAATAAGTAAGAGCCCAAAAAAAGTAGAATAACCACTTCCAGAACATAAAGATGACACTGGACTCACAATATATTCTAAAGGGAACCCTTCTTTCATGGTCACATACAATCGTTTTAAATCCTCTGTAAAGACAACTGCATCAACCTGAGAAAACGAGAAATAGAAATAAAGAAAATTGCACTAAGAATAATACAGCATTTGGTAAGACATTTGAATCTTAGAACAGTGCCTTCTGAAATTAAATAATCTGGACAATGGAAGCTCCTGAAACTAGTTTATTGCATTTGACCTAACCATAACAAGTAAAGTTTGTTTCCAATGATAAAAACCTGGCTACAAGATTGTGTGCCCTAAATCTCTGCAAGGTCTCACCAAATTACTGGAATATATATGTGCTTCTTGGCAGCACTACGCAAGGGCTTTCATTTCAAGATTTCCAAAGCAACAAAACCTATACACAAAGACGGAGCTCGGGATCTTATAGCCTATTATTATAAGTCAGAATGAGGGCAGTACATTTTCGAATTGGTAGACAACATGCATCTACAAGAAAGGTCTTGGATCGGTCAGATTAAAATGTCCAACATAGAAGAAAGCTAATGGTATCATTTGTACCTCAGAGGAATCGAGTTTTTGCAGGAAATAAGTGTAGGAAAGCTTTGGACGGTACCGCCACCATCTTTTGGAGATCCACAGTGCCTTTGTTCCTTGTGCGTTTCGGGCCTTTTCAACTACATCCTTGCGGAGACTGATCTCAACCTCTTTCATGTCAAACTCCACTACATGCTTGGAGCTTAGAGAATCGAGTTGCTCGGCTAATTTTTCCTTCTGAAGAACTTGTTTCCATGCTGCAAGTCTATCACGCCATGTTCCTCTAATATCTTGATTCCCAACTGCCAGAAACTCCAATAAGAAAGACCAGCGACAACAAAAGGACGCAAAAAGAAAAATAAAGCACTTATTATAATAATAATAATAAAAGCTCACAACTCGTTCTCCTACAAACAACAATACACTAAACAATGTTTGTGGCTCTATTTCTTTGTGCCTTAAAATAGCAAGCAGAAGTTTTTCAGCTGGTTGAATTATGAATTCATATCCCAAAACCTGGAGTAGAGACCATAAATAAAATTCTGTTGCATGAAACTAAAAAAGTCATTAGACACGAACCTGATAGACCTAAATCTTCCTGAAGAACCTTTTTCTCCTCCGTGTTCAATTTTGGGTCCTGTTGTATTATTTCTTTTACACTCTCTTGGGCTTTGTGTGCATCATCCTCCCATGCATTCTCCCCAATAAAAGAAGTATCATGAACAAGTGCTCCATCAGGTCCTTCAACAAACCTTTTGAGTTTCATACCTTTGGGAGTAGCTTTCCTCCACAAACCTTGCTTGAATCTATAAGATAAGATTGAGAAAAGGCAAGCATTGGGCAAGATGAAATCAGTACACCAACTTCATATGAGCCTAGTAAGGAATTTTGAAATTCTAAGCAGCTAACCAAAGAAACAATTGTGAGTTTTCTTGTTAATTGTTATGACTAAAAAGCATCTTACTGGGCAATCAGTTTGGCAATAACATTATATAATAAAAATAAACAGATTTCATTTTGGCTTGTACCCTCAAATTTAGCCACCACAATTAAAAAAAAAAATGCACTCCAACAATGAGAATTTTCTTAATTGGATATGTAAAGGACCCACCGCCTATGTCAACATCCTAGAAATAGTAGCACACTGCTTATTTTAACCTAGCCTCAAAACCTTGGACATCTATAACATTCCACTGTAACATTCCACCATACAATTAACAACAAAATATTGAATTGACTGGAGGCAAAAAATAATCACCATTATAGTTGCACCAGTTGAGCTACTAATGAAATCTTAAAAATGGAAAGAGGATGACATCACTTCATTAGTAGTTTTTCCACAATTTTGAAAAGTTGTTCCAAGAAACAGACTGAATGCAGTATAACACGAATGTCATCAGTTCGTATATGTAATGCCAATCACCAATCTCTCCGTAACAAACATAAACCAAATATGTAACATCGGTTAAATGATCCTACGCTTGATGAAGAGTTCACTAAGTTTCCTGCCGATGGAGAAAACCGCAGAGAGAATAATACAAGAACAACTGAAAATTTAGAGGAGAGGAACACTTTACTTTTTCACATTAATCGGTGTAGGCTCGGGAATTAATGCATCCATATACGCCTCAGCCAACTCCCTCTTCTCACGCTCAATAACAGGAGCTCGGACTGCCTTAAATGTACTTCGACAGGAAACGACCACTACAAATATGTACAAAACTAAAGCACCCACTCTTCTTGAATCCCAATTCTTTATATCCTGAAATTAGGAAATCATACGAAAATTGGAACGTATACACAAAGCCAATAAGGATTGGAATAGAAATGCAAAATCATCTTTATAGCCGTAGCACTAAAAATCAGACCTTCCAACTTTCCCATTTATTCCAACTGATAAATTGAGGCAGTAGCTCGGAGTTTACGCGCTCAAACTTTTCCTGCGCCTTCTTTGCCGAGTCCTTAGCTCTTCCCGAAAACTCATCAAGTCGTACATTCAAACTAAACCCATTCTCTTTGCTTGCTGACTCCCCCAAATTCTCAAAAAACCGTTGAGAACCACGGCGAATGGACTGTGTTAGGCGAAGCCAAGAGAACCCCTCTGGTCCACTTGAAGAAGAGGAAGAGGCTGAAATCACAGACCTCTTCCGCCGAAAAATTTTGGGCCTGCAATTGCCATAAGAGGCGGAAAATGGGTTAAATTGAAGAGGGGTCGGTCTCCATTGAACTGTAGCTATTTCCATAATCAAAGAGAACAACTCTACAACTTAAAACAGCCGGGATATAGATGACAGAGAAAAACAATATTCTTGTTTTTCCACTTCTGCTTCGCAGCAGTTTTCAGCTCCACCGGGCTGTTTATTACACCATTGGCAATGTTGGTGTTGCAGAAGCGTGGGTTTTACAAGGTTTTTATGATTTTCTGCATTTTATCTGAAATTCGAAAGAGCCGGTTTTTCTTATTAAACCTCTAAGATTATTTTATTAAAAATAAGCCCTTGGTGTGAACATTCCTTCACTCTGAGTTTTAAAGAAATTACTGTGCACTATTTTTTTTTATTCATGGAACCCGTAGTCATTACTGCTACCCAGATAAATCACATAGCGGTCTTGGTGGGAATTGAACCCAGAACCTATTGATCTCGGGTCACCCACTTTAACCTTTTTTTATTCATGAAACCCGTAGCCGTTACCGCTACCCAGACAAATCACATAGCGGTCTTGATAGGAATTGAACCCAGAACCTATTGATCTCAGACCACCCACCTTAACCGCTACATCATCCCATGGGGACACTGTGCACTATTTTGAAACAACATTTCGTCAAGTGAGAATTTTGCATCTTCTCATTAATGAAGAAAATATGGTTGAATAATATCCCTAAAGTCCGAAGAGTATAAAAAATACTCTAACATGTCTTTTTTTTGTGTGTTTAGATAAGTAGATTCCATAAAGAAAAAATAAAAATTTGTGTTGTAATTATTTTTTATTTTAAGAAACAAAACAAGTCAATGGGACAACCCAAAAAAATTATGTCATAAACTGAATTTACAACTTAAATTGTAGTCGGTGTATAATTTTCCACCTCAACTTTTAAGTTTTTTATCTTATTTTGCTAGTGAAATAATAGACAACTATGTATTTCAGAAACGGAGTTATTTCTTCATATTGCATGACATCAAAAATGAATTTGGTTCCTTAAACAACAACAATAAAGATAGTAATGATAAAAATCAACTTAGTTAAAGATTCCAAAATGTACAACTCTAATCAAACTCCAGTTTTAATATAATCAAAACTATATTATACAAGAGTCGACTTCAAAGAGTAAGCCAGCCATTGATGCTTAATTTACTCATTTAAATGTATGTCAATCAGTAACGAAACTACATTGCAACAACTAACTCAAACTACAAACCTCAAGAGGACTTTAGCCGAATCTGTGTAAAGGATGTGATGTTGCACACGGATGAGCAGATAACTTACACTCGGAACAAAAGGACAAGACTAAATCTCGTCGGGGCGACGTAAACCGGAATATATAGCTTTCCGTAGAAGGGGATGGACATCTTGTGTTAGTATCTCCGAATCTAATTTCTCAACAAGGGGCCAAACCTGTTATGTTGCACAATGAAACACAAAAACACATTAATACAGGAAGTAAGTAGAACACGTAAAAAAAGTGAACTCTGTTTCTGAAAATGCTAAGAAAACCAAGAGCTTATGCCATAGAGAACATAGGTTTATAAAAAAACAAAGAAAATCATTTTAAACCAACAAAAGAAGAATGGTGTCTGAAAGGCAAAGAAACTCAAGTGCTGCTTGGAGAAAGTCTAGGAACTTACTTCTAAAGCATATTGACGAGTCAAGGCCTTGACATAGCCCAAGGTTGATAGACACCACTGTTCCTTTTCACCAACATTATAATCAATTACTGTCCTGCCCCCATTGATATCACTGTGAAGAACGTGGATACGACCATAACACCAAAAACCAAAATGAGGAGTAGAAGTAAAAATTTAGAAGAAAAAAAAATTGTGTTATCAATACAATATACATTGGGACATCGGAAAGTTCAAGCAAAAAATACCTTTTGGGGGGTTTATCGCCCTCTTTGTCTAATTCCATTGCTGTAGTGTCTTCATTCTCAATTGCCATTTCATCTGCCTCAACAGAAGATGGGTGCAAGGACCCATCTGTTTCTTGAAGTGGTTCCGCCAATACATCAGAGAAGCTTTTATACAAAGAGAGAAATAATCCCTGCAGGATCCCGACCAACAAACAAATTAATTGAAGGTTGACCTTCTCATAGAAGAAAACGTTATAAGTAGGAAAACTCCCATATATAGAAAATTCCAAACATTTGTTCACTTGATTTTACTATATACCTCAATTTCATCAACAGCTCGCACAACAAGGGCTTCTTTTGCTTCTAATGATTCCTGAGTGGAAACCTCCTCCTCTTTCGTTTTTTCAACATTTGAATTCAAACGCTTCATTTTCACAGGATTTTCTGCAAGAACTGGTTGGCCATCCACAAGAGCAAGAGTAAGCTTTGACTTAGCCTCCTCTAATTCAGCTTGGGCTCTGGACGCAGCTTCAGCCGCCAATATAACACTCTTCTTGAGGGATGCCACCTCTTTTCTTAAATCAGTTATACGATTGAATGTCTTTGTAAGAGCATTACTCAGAATCTGTAGATGAAAGAGATTTCAACAGAAAAAGCAAATAGGAGGTCAAGGAAAAGAAGAAAAAAAATGCAGTAGCTAACTAAGTTTCTATGTACTTAAATTACAGCATAATGTTGATTGCAACGGATGTCATTACGCATACTAGTAGTGCTCAGCCTTACCTCCCATGGACGATCAGAAACATGAAATTGGGTAACATTTGATGATGAGAAAACCCATCTCACAATAGCCAAGTTAGATATAAGTCGATATCCCATCATTCTGTCGATGGCCACAGCTGTCATTTGGCCATTATTCTTCCAGAAAGAACTCACTTCAGAAATCAACATAACTTGCTTGTCCTGATCTGGACAGATCCTTGCAATAATTTGACCATACCTCTCCAATACAGTAATCAAATGAGTAAAACTTTTAGAACCAATATTGAGAAGGGTCTGAACAACCACTCTGAGAGTGACATCCAACCCGTGAGCAGGAAGCATACTATCATCAATCCATGAGATAATGTCACGAGTTGTCAACCTCTCCTTCACCATGCCAGTAAGTTCTGAAGAGAGGCCATGCTCGGTTTGATCTCCATCTTCACCGCTGTAAATAAAATTTGTCGTGCCTTTTGGAGGAAGCAACTCTTCCAATGCAGGGGCACTCTCAATGCTCTACATAAACGCAGATAGACACAAATTACTTGAATAAACAAGGTCAGAATAATTAGAAGTACAGTTCAGATGTTGCATTCACGATAATAGGTCCATCAAGCTACAGGACATCAACAGACCAACTTCCTCCAAAGGAAGCACAGTTAAACCGTCCAAGGAAAGAAGCACACAATTCTTCTTAATATCTTAAACTGAGATGTTAGAAAATCTTGGAATTCCAGATCAAACTCAAGCGCCTAGATGCATGTTCGGATATGATCCGCCGCACAAGTTTTACGAACTAAATTCTAGAGTCTGGTAAACATGCCAGCAAATGTAAATGAAGAACTTTACCTGCTTGATTTTGTCCCAATATGATAGGCGTATTTCCCTTTCCAAAACCTCCTGAACAAACACTCGTTGTGGTGCCCATTTTTGAAGGTTCAAGACATAAGCCCATTCCTCCCATGGCCAGATGAACTGAAAATTGGATCTGAAAATACAAAAATTGAGACAGACGAAAAACACTCAACATCAATGTTTAGATATGGATTCATGTGCATAAAATAGCATATTGAGACATATATCCACTACTAAGAAAATCTACGAAACAGTAAGACTTGATTTATACATTTACAAATATGGCGAAACTAATAATTCAGTAAATCAAATCAAATTGTATATAAAATCAGAAAGTGAGAGTGTTGGGAATACATAGACACTCCCTATAAAACAACCAATTTTTTACATCGAAAGGGCACCAAAACCTTCAGTAATATATTAGTCCCCAAAAATAATTTACGATGATATTAAAGCATGTGAAAGATTATCAAGGTGAAAATTTTCCGATTGCAAAATCAATTACTGTCTATTTCAGTTACCAACATATCCATCAGTATTAAGATATTCAGGAAATCCGGATGCTTTTAATACCAAGAATACACGTAACTATACCTAACTAAAGGTATCAATATGAGCTAAGAAAGCCACAAGTATATATTGTCAATAGTTATCTTAAATGTGGAAAATATGATATGTAAAGATGTGAATACTAACAGATGATGTGAAAACCAAAGGATCAGACGAGTCCGGCACTCCATGTCTAAATCAGCAATTTTATCAAAAAGTGAACGAACAGCCCCGGCTACAACTGCTGGAAAGGCACCAGGAAGAGCCTACAATAAAAGACTAAGAACTGAGATATCCTTGACGGAATAGAAGTATAGTTGCTAAGTATCCTTTACAAGACAGTTGGTTGTCATGGGTAATAGAAGTGGAAGATGAAATAAGAATACCTTGCATAGGTCCATAATGACCAATGTATAATAGATTGGCTTAAAAGGAGGTTGAGGCAGCAAGAGAATCTGCAAGTTATAAAGAGATATCAGAGAGCTACACCTATGAAGTATGAACAAGTGGTAGCATTTAAGGTGAAGCACATCATGAGAAAAATCTACCAAGGCCACTCTTGCCCCTACTTCATCAAACCCTAAAAACGATCCCCAATATTACTGCTAGTAGAAACCTACTTATCCAACTGCTATCACTAGTTCCATGAGTACTTAAATCTTTAAATTTTGCAGATCCAAAAAATTATCCTCGAGGGCTGTGACAATTTATAACCTCAAGAGTATCCTTAATTCTTTATACCAATCTATATTTCAGACGAGTATATTTCAAACTAGCAGAGAATGAACTTCTAAAAGTATGGTATCGCATGACACCATCCACATTGCTATCTACTAGAACTCAAGGTTCTTGTTTTTTTTTCTCTACTAGAAGTCAAACAGTTCCCAAATGGAGTTGGTAGAAATAGATGATAGAAACAGATCAAGTTCTACAGACTAATACCAGAAGTAAATACAATAGCAAACACTGCACTGCTATTTGTACCTGAGAGAATATTGTCTCAGCCATAAGGTACTCGTATCTAAAGGGAACAGGCAGGCCAACCATTGCTGAAGCACATTCCTTTCGACTAGCTTTGCAGAAACAACAGGAGAAAACAGAACAAAAGAATAAGAAGATCAAAGCAAGTACCTCAAGTAGAAATATGTAGAATATAATCAGCCGAAACATCTCATTCCTTGCTTCCCAAGCAAAATGGCAATCAGTCGGTCCAATAAAAAGAACATAAACTTGCCATCAAGAAAAATGCCCATTGATTCAGAAAAAAAGTCTAAAGCATCATAGCGATTTCCAAATACATGTTTGCAAGTGATCCTACCAAATATCATTCACTAAATCATTCAACAGCCAAAGGATAAAACTTTTGTCTTTGATCACAAGAATTAAATACTGTCAAACACTATATGAAAAAAGGGGCTACTAACCATCCATTTAAAAAATAAAGCACATCCAACAAATATTCTTCCACGACAAACACATCTATAGGTTGCAAGTCCTGCAAAATATAAGAAAATAAGTTGTAAGGCGGCACCACAAAGATGAAGAAACAATTACATGCAAGTATGCAACTTGTTGAAAGATGCAGGGCCTCTTTTTAGGCTCATTAATACAGCTCAAAAATTATCTTCTCGTTCTATTTCGTGAACAGCACACAAACAGGGGATGCCAAGAATTAAATTCCAATTTTATAACAAATATAGAATGGAAAGTAAAAAAATGACAAATAAAACATGTTTTTTTAAATTTCAGTAACCCAAGACGAAGTTTACTGCAGATTCATTTATTCTACACCAGGATCCACAGTTAAGTATGCTAAACCCGCAAAATTCAGTTGAATTTGGTGAAGGAATCAGCTGTTCGAAAAATAGAAGGCAAATATTGATAAAAATGAAACCTCTTTAAGGGGAAAAAATGGGAATAATGATCTGCAAAAGAGCCAACTGATCTTGAAAGTAGCGCGGTGAAGAAAGTTCAAACAGAATTAGCACAAAATAATACCAACCACAGATTGACCAGGCACAGAAGCGCACATATTTGCTTTAAGGAACATCAATATCCTACGATGTTTTCAATCTGAAGTAATAACCCAGAAAGTACATATGCAAGTTGCAACACCAGTCGCATTTAAATGTCAATAGGAATCCCGCAAAATTACCTCAGTTTTACTAGCAGGAAAAATATTAAGCCTCCTAATGCGCTGAGGATACTTCAATTCAGCTTCATGCTTTTGTTTTCCATATGAGATGCTCGTAGCTGAAGTTGGAGGAGCAGGAAGCTCAGGGCAATTCAAGGGACCAAAATCATGAGACTTGCCTGCTACTAGCTGGGCTTCAAACGGAAGGTGCGGTCTAGGAACTGAAAAAGGAATACAACTCAGAAAATAGTCCATGTGTGTGTATACATACACACAGTGAAAGAATGACACATTGCCTGAGGATAAAGGCTACTTATTTCATGCTCGGCAGATAAAGACATATGCAAGCAAAGTCACATCACAGTCAAGCTTAAAAGAAAAACCAAATTGAAGCCTACTAGCTACTTAGATGTCAGTCACAAATGTGCTTTCCTCATAGACAATCACATGAAGCCTCAATTTCTGAGCAAACATATAGAATTTTCTTCTCTCATTCTGAATGAGAGAAGAAAAAGTGTGGCTACTGGATCTCAACATATGCAACCAAAGCAAAGCCATGCTCAACATAACTTCTTGATTCAAGTCCACTTGCTACCAGATCTTAGTAACTATTGGCCCTTACGATGTACACAACGAAAGATCGCAATAGGCAAAAAAAAAGCTGTATTGGCAAGTGTCAGGTCTACAATGAAAACTGTAAAGATATGGGACTACGGAAGTTGAGACCCTTAATATGGGATTTTCCTCACAATTCAGATATTTACCTAACAAAAGGTCAGGCAAATCAGGTTGAAGATGCAGCTGTCCACTAATCTCAACCTTAGTCCAATGAATTAAAGGGAAAATGTTATATATATAACAGAAGTTTACTTATCTTAAATGCTCTATTATATTTGAAGATGTCCAATTAAGATAATATACTGAAGGTCACATATAGGTTCCAAATTATATAAGTGCATCTAATACCGAAAAGTTTGAAGAATCATCCATGCATCCACAATATAATGCAAAAAGAAGGATAAGAGACTATATTGAACTATAAACATAATCATTACCACTGTCCAGCTTCCAGGCCTTGGTAGAGAGATCCTGAATCCTGCTCCATAGATCCTCCAAGAAATCCTAAAAGACACACGGATTAAGAACTGGAAAACCAGCAAGGCACAGTGGAAATGGCATTCATGGCTTCCTTTGCATATCTCATAGGTTACATACACAATTCTCAGTAAGAATAGGAACATATGAACACTTCTTGTTGATACAAAATAGAGATAGCAGACATACTTTTCCACCATCACCCTGACTTCTATCATCAATATGCTCAAAAGCAGAACAGCCAGTGTCAGAAACATGCCTTCTAATACTCATGTAGGCCTGTATCCCCACCATGACCCTGTCAATCTCCTCAGGAACTTGCTGGCAATCAAAAAACTTGGATAATCATTTTGAAAAAGCAACCATACTAGGGAACAGAACCCTCATATTGATCTATTATCAAGTGGAAAAGGAGTAAAATTTACCTCAACAAGTTCTCCGCCACCCCAAGGGAGACATGATAAAATACAAGTAATATAGAAGTCTGCACAAGCTTGCCAAGACGGATTTCCCTTATCTTCATCAACAGTTGTGGCAGCTGATGACAGCAGAGTTTCGAACAGAACAACTAAGGAACTCGGCTGCAAAATTTTGCTGCACATCTGTAAAAGGGACCACCTCATATCAGAGTAACATAAACCACAAAACAACATGAATGGCTAAGACTTTTGCCTTTTATGCATAGAAGTGTGGCAGTGCCTCTTGTCATTTTCTTACAACTTAGAAACAGGTAAGATAACAACAGAAGTCGGACTCAGATAGTCAGATAGCATACTCATGAGTTTTGAACTCTTTTAACACCAGAAAATTTAACAATGAGGTCAATAGCGAGGTGGGTTTCCAACCATTCATAGGTGCCATGTAGGAGATAAAAGACTAGATGTAGGTAGTCAGCAGCATAAGAAGAAAGCATTCTGCACATGGGCAAGAATCCAGGTTGCTATGCTCATATTACAGAGATTGATGTGAACTAGCACTAGTTTGGTGTTTACCTTTAGGGATGATTCATCAATTCCCAAAGACTTTTACTTGGACTCACAGTATCAGATTTTGCGAATAGACTAAAAATAAACATTTGATATCTCCACCAATGATGCATAGATTATGATAACTATCGAGTTATCATGCAAAAAAATTCAGTGAACACATACCAAGGCAGTCAAAAAGCGCATAAGTATGCGAATCCTGTTGCAACTTCCACTATCTAAAGCAACCTGCCAATAAACAATGAACACAAATCATAAATTAAAAGAGTAATCAACGGATTTTGGTCTAAGTCAACAAGCAAGCCAGCAAAATGAGTCGAAAACTCCTTTCAAACACAACATACTATTACTCAATAAGATACACACAACAATTTGAGCATGAGAAAATGTTTGATGCCACATGAACTAACAAAACAAACCACAGTCCTGATGCAGATCAGTAAGAAGTATATGCATGCATTGTTATTTGTCTCTGAGAGAGAGAGACGGAGTTGATTGACATATGCCCCACGTGCAGTCTTTAGTTTTGGTTTCTTTACCTGCAAATTGTCATGCGTATTTTCTAAGATTGTTTTAACAAAATCTTCATCTTCCAGATTTAGCAGACCAATCTGCAATAGTAGAAGAATCTAAACAGTGAGTATTGAAAAGTTATATAACAGTAAGAAAAGAGCATAAAATATCATGCTACAGCAATAGCTCTTTCGTGGTATAATGACATATCTAAACAACAACATATTTTAAATTGCATACTACAGTTTCACGAGTGAAAATGCATCGCAGGTAGACACTGCAATCAGCGAATAAGTGCATTCTAGCAAGCCACGCATACAAGAAATGCTTCCAGAGAATAAAAGTTTGGCAAACAGAAAACCCATTGTTTATCAAATAACTGAGACGCACAGCGCATGAGAATTCCATGGGGTCGACAGTGCATCACTATTAAGGTACAAATTAGATAAATTGGTCATTTGAAACTATATGCAATGCTTAAGAATGAGTACATCCATGAATTCCTTGAAAATAATTGGAATAAATTACTTAAGTTCGTCATGTATATATGATTTCACCACAACAACTAATGGGTTATTTATTCATGGAAAAGAGAGAACAGAAAATGCATTCTTGAGTCCATCCATCTTCACAATTTTCTAGTTGAGCGTCAAAGCATTACTTTCAAATGTTCTAAGAGAGTAAAATTGATTAAGGCACACATCCAACAAGTTTGAAGTCTGTATATTAATATACATCAAAATAATACAAAAAGATAGGAAAACTAACTCCAATCGTACCAGAGTTCCATACAGAGGTATCTTATGAGGCAACTGTTCAGCACACTCGAGAAGGAACTGCCACATCATATAGAAGCAGGAAGTTTAAGCATTGAGAAGAATAGAAAGTAAACATGACAATTAAGAATGCAATGAATTCACCAATCACCATGTCTTACATCCTGCTAACTCTAAGCAAAGCCATAAACCAACTGCTTTTAATTAGCAAATCCAGTCGGTAGCCCTTTTCCCACTCAGTCATTTTAAAATTTACAACTAAAAACTTGTATTACTACGAGTTGTGACTATCATTTACCAGTCATAAACCAACTGCTTTTAATTAGCAAATCCAGTCGGTAGCCCTTTTCCCACTCAGTCATTTTTAAAAATTTACAACTAAAAACTTGTATTACTAAGAGTTGTGACTATCATTTACCAGTCACTGAACTAAAAGTAGAGGAAGTAATATCAAACAAACACGAAGCAAACTCCTTACAGTTAAAATATCATCACGGGAATGCGACAGTTCACGGCGAACTACGCCAAAACAAGTCTCCTGCGAGGACAAAAAAATCAAGAGGAGTCATTATAATGCTCTGGCAACTAGTAAATAAGTAACAAATCTCGGCGAGATAATCTGAGAATTGGAGCCTAATAACATCGTTGGCAAGCAGAAAAAACAATTTAAGGGTTATCAGGATGAAAGAGCAGCAAAACGAAATTAGGGTTTAAGAAAAGAAAAAAAATGAATCAAGACTGACGACTTGGTCTCTGTAATCGACATTCCCGCCGTACTCGGAGCATTTCTCTCCAATTCGAAGCACCAGACTTCTCCAACTACTCATTCCGCCGGTGGAAGGAGGGGGGTGTTTTCAAAAGGTTCGGAGGAAAACGGTGGCGCGCGAAGAAGATCAAGTGGAGCGCAAGAAGGGTTTTAAAGCTATCGTCAAACGTTATTTTGGAGCGGACGATAAATTAGGAACGCTATTCACCGCGATTTACCACGTGCTGCGCTGTTGTATTTACCCTCTTTCGTTTTCACTTTTCATAGTGTGTTTATAAAAAAATTCTCTATTTCGAATTATTTGCTACTTTTGCTTTGTCTCTGGAAAAATAAGCTTATTTTACCGTTAAAACTATGATTTCATATTTTTATTATTACATCATAAATGGTTATCTCAAGTTAATTAGTTGTTTTATTAACTGACCTTAAAAAAATTAAACTTTTATCTTATCTTGGCTTTTGTTGTAAATCTTAAAAATATATTAATTTTACATATTATATAAATATATTTTTTTACATATATTTACCATCATATCATGTAAATCTTAAAAATCATCACATTGTAACTCTAAAAATAGAGATTTTGGCACTTATAATAATACATATCTTATTATCGTTCTCTCTATTATTCTCTGCTTATAAATATTCTCAGCACGTTGTGACCGATCTCCTTTCAAACTTCCAATGATTTGTAAGCCTACATAAACAAATTTGCTTATATTATATTCAAAATGTTATCATTGAATTGCCGAGGTACGTAGACTACAGTATACAGGTAAATTATTATTATTATTTTTTAATGAAACATGCTTCTGTTTAACTTTTATGCCATAGATTAATTTTCTATTAGATTGAATTCTTTGGTTTTTTTTCATTAATGGCCGATTTTTCTTTCTAAAATTCTTGGTTGCAAAAATATCT
Organism: Lavandula angustifolia; assembly: GCA_028984105.1. NCBI lineage: Eukaryota > Viridiplantae > Streptophyta > Magnoliopsida > Lamiales > Lamiaceae > Lavandula > Lavandula angustifolia. The sequence continues at coordinate 13,372,857 of CM054818.1, read as the reverse complement.
ATAAGGTAAGGAATCTGATGGAGAGATTTTTGGATAACCACTTATGAAATATGTTGTTGCACGTTGGTTAATTCATAAAGAATGAGATGAATTTGATTGACTATGGTCATTATATTATTTATGGATAAAAAAATTGTTTCTATTTTTTTCAATTTGCAACATAATCTAATATAATAGTATATGCTCTTCAAGAGATTTTGTATATTTTTGAAATAATTATATTATTGCTCCTAAAGTAGAACAATACACTAATAATTATGAAGAATATCACATGATTTTGAAGAGCACTTCGAGTTTATTTATTTATATGATTATTTATGAAGTAGCACAATCAATATTTTGGAAAAATATTAAATGTTTTTGAAGAGCATTTACAATTAATATTTCTACATATGTTTTTATTTATTTATTTATTCAATGTTTTAATCTAAATTGTTGCTCCCGTGGTATATCAAATGCTTTTAAAGAGCAATTCAAAATTATTTATTGAAATGATTTAATTGTTGCTCCAAAAATAGCATAATCTAATATTCTCAAAGAATATTACGCACTCTTGAAGAGTTATTAATATTATCTATGTATTTATTATATACCTAATACCATAGATTTTTTGCATTTAATCACTTCTAATAACGGTCACATACAGGGTTTTTATATATATTTATGAATTATGATTAATGATATATGTTCATTATATGAACTCGCTCTTGAAGTAGCATAATAATTCTACATGTTCTTCAAGACGAACTCAAAATTTCATTTTGAAATCATATATCACAACCACCATACTTAAATCATTGCTTCTGGAGTAGCACAGTTGAAGAATATTATATGAAGAACAATGTATAATTAAAGGTGTATTCTAATTTAAATTATGCCCTAATTATATGAAGTGGTAGCAAAAGTTCCTCTATGCTTTGACAACTGAATTTATAATGTCCTATTGTGGCTTAATTTCTTTTAAAAATAGATGTGAGATCAGGTAGATCTCATAATTTGGAAATTATTGATTTCATTTGTCTATAATAAATATATTAAATTATTGCTCTGAAAGTAGCACAATTAGATTCTTGAAGAATACATATATTGCGGTAATGACATTAGTACCATATATTTGTGGAAATGTCACAATGAAAGAAATGTATTATTATATATACTATGTAATCATTGCTCTTTAAGTAGCATAATTCATATTTCTGAAGAATATTATATGCTCTTAAGTAGCAACTCGTATCTCGAATGATATATGTTTATTCTTTAAAAAAAACTCTTTGACATTAATGTGTAGAAGTTTTACCACGTGCGAAATTATATAATGACAAATATCATCAAAGTTGAGTTTGTTGCACTTGATATACTTTAGTTCTTAGATTAATATTCTTGAAGAATATTATGAAATGAATTTTGGTAAAACCTTACTCATGGTATTGATTGGAAAATGATTAAAACTTATGTTTTACGTATTTAATTTCTTTTGAAAATAAAGGCATTCCAGCAGGAGTGCAAAAATGATTAAGTTTCCTTAGCAAAATGTAATTTAATACTTTATATAGTGCATCAAACATCATTGAAGGCTCCGTAAGAGCATTCGTCATTCTATCAAATGATATTGTTGGGTATGAGATTCAGAAGAAAATATTTGAAGATCTCAAAACCCCTAGCTGAATGATGAGCCTTAAAATGTAATAGCTTAGTTAAGTTCAGCATGTTACAAACTCAATAGGCTAGCTAGAGTTCAGTAGCTGATAGGTTCAGTAGAACATCTGTTGTCAGCCGAAAGAAGTCGGCGCTATGGAACTCGGTTGGGTAATTTAGGAACCCGCCGAATTTGCAAAGAAATTCGAGCTAAGTACTTAATATCTCGAAGAATGTCGGTAGAAAACAACTCAAGAAAAGGTCTAAGGAATCGAGAGGAAGTCAACTCACAAGCTGCTTAGAGTGTGAAGAGACCTCACCTACTCTCTAACCTCGACCAATGAGGAGTCGCCAAAGACTGACACTCGCTTTGCCATAAAGCTGCTCCCTAGACTGAAAAACAGGAAATCTCGGCATTCAAATTGAAGATGATTGTTTTTATTGTCATTTTCGACACGTGTCTAGACCTTCTTCCAACGGATCTATTCATGAGTCGAGACTATATATAGAGAAGTCTTCATGCAAAGAAGAACAAAAACAAGGGAACCAAGCATTCAAGCATTCATACTCTCTAGCAATCTTAAAGCCGAACATAGCGAAGAACTCATACACTTAGATCCTTTCAAATTTCTTCATTCTAGAGATTCATATTTCCCATTCTCTATTCTAAGCAACTTATTGTAAGATCATAAGCTTAGAGATTTCGAAGGAGTCCAGCTTATTGAACTATTCTTAATGTAAGAAATCTTTCTTAGTTGGAGAAAATCAAACTTCGTGTTTGAAATTTGTAAAGTCACTAAGACTATAACTAAAGTATTTGTCCAAATGTACGGATCGACTCAAGACTTTCTCAGTATAAGTAATCAAGAACTCCTGCTTTGTTCAGGACAGTGGACGTAGGATCCAGCGTATCTGAACCACTTTAAAAACTGTCTGTGTCGATTTACTATTGCATTGATTAACTGTTCATACTGCATAAAAATGGACTTTAAAATCACTCGGCATAAAACATGTTTTCAAACTGAGACGAAAATCTTTTTGGGCCTACACTTCCACACTACATCGTATATTGAACCAATATTCACTGACTGAAGTCAGTAGATAGAACTCAGTAGACAGATACTCTGCCCGCCCGATCTAGAAAGCTTACTTGACCAACTGACTCATTCTGTAGCACTATTCAGTAGATACTGACTTTCGCATTTGAGTTAAAATCTGCACTTAGGTGTATTCACCCCCCCTACACCTGAAGGCTCGTCTCTGGACCAACAATTGGTGTCAGAGTCGTGTTCTTCTAATCATGTTTTTCAGAATACAGTGGTCTACTCGAACAGATCCTGAAAACCGTTTTCTCTGCATTTGCATCTCTTTCATAGCATCCTATAACATATCTTCAATATGTCTAATATTCAGGTATAAGTACAATACCCATGTTTTCAGTAGAAAACTACGCGATATGGTGTGTAAGGATGGAGGCACACTTGACGTTGCTGCATGACAGCATGACAGATGTCCTAAAGAAAAGACCAATTGTTCCTATAATTGACAGCGTCGATTAGCAACTGTGGTAGCAATAGGTGCTGGAACCGGTGCACAGGTTCCAAAGGACAAGTGCCTCTTTACACCATAAGAGAGAAAGCTACACAACCTTGACCTAGTCGCACGTAATGCGATACTGACTACACTCAGTGATTCATACCTCGGAAGGGTGCACGACTGCAAAACTGCAAAGGAGCTCTGGGATGCTCTCGTAGTACTGAGTCAAGGAACTCCACAGATCAAGGAAAATAAACTGGAGTTGTAGCTACAAAAGCTCGAAGCATCTGCAATGATTTTCGGAGAGTCAATTGATGATTTCAGCGTTAGATTCACAAATCAAATCAACATCATCAACGGACTTGGAAAACCTTCAGCAATAAGGAGACAGATACCAATATTCTAAGGGCTCTTATTAGGCCCAAGTGGTATTATTTTGCTACTTGTTTGTGAAGAACTGACTTAAGCTCTGTTACTCCTAATTATATCTTTGCATGCTCCCAGTGCTGACACTGATATGCCAATGAATCATGCTTACAAAGCATCGGTCAACACACCTGGAGCAAGTCCCTTAGTCACTAGTCAATCAGCTGGAAGCTCAATGACAATCCCAACCGCTGATAATCTAGCTGAGAAGTATGCTCTCCTTGTAGTAAAATACCAAAAGGAGAAGGACAAGCTCAGGAAGATGAAGAGAGCTTCAAAAAGCTACCAAGGTAAGAGAGAAAACAATCACCCGAAATGTGAATCTAACTCTCTACCTGAATGAAGGAACACAGAGACTGCCTCCACTGGAAATAATGAAACACCAAGACCGGAAGGCAAGAGCTCAAGTTGTTACAACTGCAAGAAGTCAAGACATTACCAATATGAATGTCCAGAGCTCTCGACTGCTAAAAGAGCTGAAAGTCAAGCCAGAAGAAACAAGTTCATCAGAAAAAGGCAAGCCTACATAGCCTGATGAAGAGTTATTCTTGGAATCATCGATGATGAAGCAACATTCATGGCAATTGAAGCTGAAGAAGATACTAAACTGTGTCTCATGGCTGGAGAAGAGGTTGAGGTGAATTCTAATCTTAATTTATGCCCCTCTCCACCTCGCACACACGACACATGCTCAAGTGGGAGAACCTCTAGATGTGGTTCTAGCATATGAAGATCCGCTAGAGGAACATATTCAGATGAGCACCCACTTCAGTGGGACTTCAGGAGCTGAAACTCCTGAGAGCTGAAAATCAGAGACTTTCAATGAGGAGTCAGGACTCTAGTGAGTCTGAAGACTTGTCTTGAGACAAAGGAAGAGATCAATTCTCTAATGACTAAGTCTCAATTACAAGAATATTGGATCTCAGTTCTGACCATGGACAACTCTGAGAAAGATACTAAAATTGCCAGTCTAAATGAAAAGCTCACAGAGTCCAGAGCTGAGTACGAAGCTCTAAGAAAAAGCGATGAGGTTTGGAGAACCTTAATGACTAAGCAATACCTAGGAGCTAAAGAGAAGCTTGAAAAACTGCTAAGATCACAGAGACCAACCTTCACAAAGGAAGGACTTGGATACTCATATGAAGCATGAACTTCAGAGCAGAAAAGCTCAGATAAGCTGGCCGACATATTTGTCCAAGGGGGAACTCAATATTATGAACCTTCAACCCCTTAGATAAAGAACAAACAGAAGATGAAAGCACCTCAGCCTAGCTACTAGAAGATGACCTGAGGTTTAAACCCTAGAACACCCAGCACCAACTCAGGGGGAACCAAGAAGGTCAGATGACCAGAACAGTATGGCCATCCTCAGTGGACTTATCCAGCTCAATATGGATCATACTACTATGAGCCCAGAATCAAAAGCCCCAAGGTTCAGAAGAAGATGAAACCTAAACCTCAGAAAGCAAAGAAGTCAGCATCCCCCAGTTGAGCAGAGATATTTGTTGACAACAATGGCAAGAAACTATCTGAAACCACCAGGGTTGTCAGAAAGATTTGGGTTCCAAAATCTGCTAACCTCTAAGGACCCAACCTGAACCCAAAGGGTACCTGAATTTATTTTTATTTTGTAGGTGTTAAAGGACCATTGAATTGTGGACAGTGGATTCTCAAGACATATGACACATCAAAAGAATCTACTAACCAACTATGTTTAGCAAGAACGAGCCAGAATTGAGTTTGGTGACAACTTCGAAGGATACACAAGGGGATATGGAACACTGAAGATATGAACTGCTACAGTTCCAGAGCATCATATGTTGAAGGACTTCAACATAATCTCCTTTCAGTCAGTCAATTCTGTGGTAACTCCGATAAAGTGACTTTTGACGCAGGTTTTTATGATGTTCTTGACAAAACTACAGGAAAAATAGTGTTATCAGGCTCGTGGAGAAGAAACATCTACTATGAAAATTGGAATACCGTTGAACCTGAAGCCTGCTTGCTAGCACACGCAAAGTCAGATGACAAAACAACATGGATGTGGCACAGAAGACTAAAGTCATATGAACTTCAAAACAATGAACAAACTAGCAAGAGATGCTAAACTCAGAGGATTGACCAACGAAGTTTTTCAAACGATATAAGTATTGTGAAGCATGCATGAAGGGAAAGAAGACTAGATCAAGCGATCCTCCAATTTCGTCACCGTCTAGTGATGGAATCCTTCAGCTGCTCGACATGAATTTATTCGAGGTCGGTCTCTCCAGTGACGATTAGAGGTAAGAAATATGCTCTTGTAGTCATAGATGACTATTCAAGATATACTTGGGTGATTTTCATCGCCAACAATTCTGACGTCAAAACTGAACTGCCGAAACTACTGAAAAGACTAAGTGTGTAAAAGCATATCAAGATTCCAAGAATACGCTTAGATCAAGAAACATAATTTCTGAATTCAATGATGAAAGACGACTGTGAAGCTGAAGGGTCCAGCACGAAACCTCAGCGGCACGCACACCTCAGCAGAACGGCCTTAATAAAAGAAAGAATAGAACACTCAAAGAAGAAGCAAGAACGTTACTAGCAGACTCAGGTCTGCCATCAAAGTTTTGGGCAGAAGCTATTGACACCGCCTGTTACACTCATAATCGCTCATTACTGACTCAACTGCACATGAAGACACCTTACGAACTATGGAGAGGGAGAACACTTTCTATTTCGCATTTCCATATGTTTAGTGCTTATGCTTTATCCACAATAATGGAAATGATCAGTTAAAGATATTCGATAGCAAGTCGACCGAGGGGGTATTCTTATGATACTCTAGTGGTCGACAAAGCTTTCCCGGGTCTTTAACTACCAGACACTTTACATGGAGGAAAGTCCTCATGTTGTATTTAATGAGTTTGTCACAAATAATAGGAAACAAAGCTCTCAACAAGATGCTAAAGAGGTCAGCAGCAAGCTACATGATCTAAACTTAAACGATGATATAGAGAAGATCCAACATTCTTGGGATGATGATTCAGATGAAGTTCAGAACCAACCAACAAGCAATATAGCTGAAACGACTGATTCTTCTTAACAGAATCAATCCCAGGTAACTCGGATCGATGAAGAAACCTCAGGGGTAACTAAGACCTCTACTGAGAATAACAACTCAGGGGAAACTACTAATATTCCTGAGCTAAATGCCCATGAACCTGGTGACTTAGTAGATCCCGATCTTGTTACTGAACTAATTCAATAACAAAATAGTACTACTGAAATTCCTCACATTCTGACTATTTGTGCATAATCAACTTCAGAAGAAGTAACAAGAAGTCGTCGTTCATGGTTAGATGCTCATACTTTAGATCATATTATCAGAGATCCATCAACAAGCGTTAAGATAAGATCCAGATTCTGTCAAGGAGAAAAGTCCTATACTCCTGCTTCTTGTCTAGTGAAGAACCTTAGTCGATTGAAGATGCGCTGAATGACACTGACTGGATTATTGCTATGCAAGAAGAGTTCAACCAGTTCACTAGAAACGATGTTTGGGAGCTTGTAGACAGGCCCAAGCACCAACATGTGATAGGAACCAAATGGGTCTTCAAGAACAAGTAATATGAAAACAACGTCATCATCAAGAATAAAGCTCGACTAGTTGCTAAAGGATATTGTCAAGCTGAAGGAATAGATTTTGATGAAATGTTCGCTCCGGTTACAAGATTGGAAGCAATTCGCCTATTCCTAACATATGCAGCTTATCAATTGTTTACTGTCTATCAGATGGATGTAAAGTCAGCTTTCCTGAATGGAGAAGTCTATGTTGAACAACCGCCCGGCCTTCAGCAGGGACATCAAGTATACAGACTCAAGAAAAACCTCTATATAGGTTAAAACATGCACCCGGGGTTTGGTAAGATACCCTTTCAGACATTCTACTTCAGAAAGGTTTTCAGAAAGGAACCGTAGATCGCACCCTATTAAGTATCAAGTCAGACAGTGATATCTTATTGGTGCAGATCTATGGGGGCGACATTATTTTTGGATCTAAGAATCTGACTATGTATCAAAAATTTGAACAAATGATGAAGGATAAATTTGAAATGTCGATGATGGGAGAAATGAATTATTTCCTTGGACTTCAAGTGAAACTATCTAAGAAAGGAATATTCATAAATCAAGCGAAATATACCAGAGATCTCATCAAGAAATTCGGTTGTGAATCTAGCAAATTAGTAAAGATTCCCATGAACACGAATCTCAAGATTGATCTTGATAAAGAGGGAGTATCTATTAACTCAACTGATTATCGTGCTATTATTGGCTCTTTATTATTCTTAACTGCTAGCAGGCCTGATATAACCTATGTTGTAGGTGTATACGCAAGATTTCAGGCGAACCTTAAGCGGAGTCATGTAGACTCAGCAAAGAAGATTCTCCAATACATGAAAGGGACACCTGATGTTGGGTTATGGTATCCTGCTGATGATAATCTTGAACTAACTAGATATTCTGATGCTGATTATGCAGGATGTCGAATCGATAGAAAATCGACTTCAGGAGCATGTTAGTTCCTTGGCAGTAATCTCATATCGTGGTTTTCAAAGAAACAACACTAAGTAGCAACGTCCACTACTGAAGCTGAATATATTCCTGCAAGCTGTTGGACCCAGATTCTATAGCTTCGAAAACACTTGCACGTTTATGATATCTATCAAGATGAAGTGCCAATCTACTGCGACAGTACCAGTGCTATTGCAATTACTCATAATCCAGTTCTACATACGAGATGCAAGCACGTGGACATCAGACATCACTTCATCCGAGATCATGTCGAAAAGGACATGAGAATGGAGAAAATTCATACTAATAAACAAAGAGCCGACATACTGACAAAACCTTTAGCTGAGACCAGATTCAACGAACTCTCAATAGAACTAGGTCTACTGGATCCTGATAACTCAGTTCTGTAAGACGATCCCGGAAGTACTGAGTAAGGGGGAACGTACTCTCAGTAATACTGAACTACTCAGTGATGACACAGTGGTATCGGCTGACTACTACGTTCGGCTGATAGGTTTTGAGTATTTATTCAACATTTATTGCATTTATTTCCCGCCATTTATTTCTATAGGATGTCATTAATAAAATCGTTTTCATTAAAAGCACGACATTCCATATACTGACTGCGGCGCATTAAATACATATCATCTCACCTTACCTTTTAGATGATAGATACGTTGGTCGAGATTATAGGCGACAAAGTAATCTTAACCTCTTATAACATTAAATATTGGTTGTCCATCTTTCAAATTCAGATTAATCTGAACTGCATGCTGAATAAACCGTTCATATTTATACATGATATATGTACTCGTATCCATGATTTGATATCTTACTTTTCGCCATTATCGATCAAATTAGTGTTTTGCAAAATAACTCTACTACCTCTTCTGCACTAATGTTTCGGTACATTTCTTAAACTTAATCTGTAGTAACTGACTTACTATACTTTCAAGTGGCTAACCTTTGTTTTACAGATTCAGTCTTACAATGACGAGCTCTCCCAACAATGAAGTATTGATCCCTTCTAACATGGAGGACATCATCGGCAACAATAGGGTCTGGTTTGAGCCAGTCCTAGCGTTCAGATCGTGTGAAATTGATTGCATGGAGCCGATCTTCAATGCTCTCCAATTTTCGGGTCTTCATACTTCTATTTAGGGTTCCTCACATGTGTCTTCCAAAGCAGGTGACTGAGTTCTACATGAACTTACGTCAGGATGAAGATCTTAAGGATATGTCTTGCATATCCTATCAATAAGAAGTTAGCAATAATGTTTGGGAAGTCAAGATCGCAGATCTCGATATTGCGGACTGCCTCAGCAAAAGCTTTGATCTTCCGAACAAAGGGACTTCTCCTATCGGCTACAAGGAGACTTCCATCAACAGATACCTCTACCAATTCAGTGGGCAGAAGGATATCATATTCAAAGCAGCATTTCCGAAGAACAAGTTGCTCCCTGAATACCGGGGCTTAGCGTATATTGCCAATCACATTCTGAAAAGCTCTATCGGATCTTTTGATCAGTTGTCCAGGGTCAGGATCCAGATCATGATGGCGATCATGGGTGGAGTCCAAGTGAACTGGACTGAATTCTTCATTATTGAGTTCAAGGCTCAGTTCCAGAAGCTCGTAGTGGATGCGAACAAGACTTCTCTACAACTGATCCCGAAAGGGAAACTACTGTACAACATCAAGGTGTCAATTTTGATCGAGGACTTCTGCCAAGGAAGAGTAACATTTGCTGACTCGTTCTCATTCGACAAGAAAAATATAAAATTTCATAACGCAGCAGCAGCTGAGAAATCTATTTGGCGTGGAATTCACAATAAGCGCTCAGACCCATCTACTCAAGACCCATGCCCAGCTCAGCCGAAGAAAAGGAAACTGCTGAAGAAAGCTGAAACAACAGTTGTTCCTGAGCATGTATCCATACATGATTCAGAGTCTGGAAAAGAGGATGTGACTTTGACTGACAAAGTTAATAGGATACACTCAGAGGAGACTCAGTCAGATATCCCTACTGACTTACTACAGACTGAGGTCTCCACTTCAGTACCCACTTCAGTACTGATAACTCAGCTCAGAGCTACTGAAGAAATAACTGAATAGAATCCAGAAATACTAGATCACTCTGATCTAGTAGACATCGCAGTATGGGCTAGGGTCCGGACGCGCCTCGCATTCCTCCGGAACGGGATATCTTGGAGGATACCATCGACCTAAGGACAGTCCCAGTACTGATGCAGGAGGAGCAAACTCTTAAGTAAGAGATCGACTACGGAGAGCCAGCTGACATCGCATTTATGGACGATCTCCGGTCAGCTATGTTGATGCTCCTGAGTCTGAAGGGCACTTCTGAACAGCCTTCTAAGCCCCATACTCAACCTGACTCGGATCATGATGAGTCACCCAAGGACGCAGACCAGGGAGGATCTACCGAGGGAAAATCTCCCGGAGATGATGATTCACCACCTCCACCTCCTTCATCCGGTGCCATCATCTCAGCGCCTTCTATGTCTTAGCCCAAAGAAAAGCCAAGCAAATCCAACTATCAAGCTGCTGAGATAAAGGACGCATCAGTGGCATCAATCAATAAATGCCTTAAGCGTCAGGGTCACAAGAACCATCTTCTTGCCAAAGACGTGAACTTCAAATGAAGCCAATCTACTAAGGCTTAGACTCAAAAACTGAGTGACCTGACAGCTGAACTGCAGAGGATCAGTACTCCTATTATTCCTGACACTAATAAGATCCTCTGCAAGGCACTTGAAGCACAAAGGACTGATCTGAATTATCAATTCCAACAGATCCTGCAGTCTCAGGCTGAAACATTTTCTAATAAAATGGTCGCTGCACTGTCAGATGTCCTCAAGGCCGTGGAAGAGTGAAATAGATTAACCACTGAGAGTGTCTCTCGAGCACTCGTGGAACAAGTTAACACCGATCGTGCAATTAAGAATGATGACATAGAGATGGTTGAGACATACCTGAAACGGAATGAGGCCGCAAAAGCTGAAGTACTCAAAGTCACCCAGACTGAACACAACAAACATTGGGATGAGTACACAGACGCCGTCAGGGACGTTGAAGCTAAGATTGAGACAATTAGCCTCTCAGTCTCAGGCCTAGCTGAAACGGTCACTGCCATGTCCACTCTTCTAGATGATGCCAAAAAGGGGGAAGGACGTAGAAGGAAACAACTACTGACCCTTATTAAAGTTGAAGAGACGGCTACAGCAAGAGAAGAAGCGAAAGGGGAAGGTATAGGAGAACCAATCGAAGCGTTAGCCACCGGAGCGGCTCGGCCATTGAAGAGCTGATTGAAGATGAGCCAATACGCTCAGCTGCAAAGGGAAAAGACATAGCTCCTGATAGTCCCTCCAAGACTAAGAAGCTCAAATTCCGTACGTCCAGATGAACAGATTGCCTATGACGAAAAAATGTCCAAAGAACTCCAAGGATTGGAGGAAGGCAAAGCCAATGCTAAGAAGAAAGAGATACAGATCAGAACTCTAGTGCCTAAGAAATCCAGATCTATTGTGCGAGGCAATCAAGAGCTCAATCTTCCAAATCCAAATCTGCTGAAAAGGCGCCTGAAGCTTCTAAGTCTAAGTCAAAGTCAGTTGAACCCAGTGACGCTGGAGCTGATACTGAAGCAGAGAAGAGTATTCCCACCACAAAGCCAACAAAAGAGCAAGAAGCAGAAATGAAGGCTATATGGGATGACTGCGAAAGAGGCTTAGGCATAACTACTGAGGTATGCCAAATTCAAGCTGCAAAAGAGAGAGTCAGATTAGCAGATCTTGAGGCACTCAGGCAGAGAATGGAGAAAGAAGCTAGGGAGAGAATCCCTGAAAAGGACATAAGTATCCCGACAACTTCCAAATTCTTCAGACGTAGAGAACAGGGCAATAATATCAAAAGAATCATCTATCCAAGGACTGACAAGTGGGTACCCTGGAAAATCAATTAGAAATGGGAGCAGATCAAGATCGACTTCATCAAGAGCCACTATATCTGGAAGACGACGAATGAGGACTCTTCACCTGACGTGCAGTTTAGAGAATTCTTGATGATTGCAGATATATAAGTGTACGCAGAAATACTGATCGCTCTTGAACAGTCAAGTCTATATCTCAAGACACCTGAATTCGGAACTCTCCCTCCTCCTTGCACTCTAGAAGGAAATATATGCACAAAGGAGATTGAGGAAGAGATTAAATTCGCCATGGTAAGGAAGGGACTTGAACTGAATAACCCAGAAGAGAAGGAAGAGATCAAGAAGCAGAGGTACAGAGTCTACTCATCATGCGGTCTTGATCTTCCTAAGAAGAAGTCAGCTGACTTCAAGGCCAGATTGCATAAATTTAGGAAGGCTAGTTGATTTTCTTTTCTTAGCTCTAATGTACATGTAATTCTTCATCATATATGGAATTCTATTTCCTTTTGGCCTAAGGCAACTGCTCATTGTCATATGGTTATGTTTATCTTTCAACACTACTGATCACCTTAGTGATCAGAACACACACTCACCTATTACTTATATTTCTGTGTGTTTTTCCCTTAGTTCTGTGTTGCTATATATCTGATATATGTCTTAGATTCTGTATCTTTGTGATCTGAATCTTAGGGGAAATTGTGTTATAAAGGTTTTGGAATGTAAAGGTTTTGGCATCATCAAATAGGGGGAAATTGTTAGGTATTAGATTCAGTCTGATGAGATTTGAAGATCCCAAAACCCCTAGCTGAATGATGAGCCTTATAATGTAATAGCTTAGTTGAGTTCAGTATGTTAGGAACTTAGTAGGTTAGCTAGATTTTAGTAGCTGGTAGGTTCAGTAGAACATCTGTTGTCACCCGGAAGAACTCAACGCTATGGAACTCAGTTGGGTAATTTAGAACCTACTGAGTCTGCAAAGAAATTCGAGCCAAGTACTGAATATCTCTGAAGAATATCAGTAGAAGACAACTCAGTAAAAGGTCTGAGGAATCAGAGGAAGTCAACTCAATATGCTTTTGGAGTTTGAACACATCTCACCTACTCTCTAACTTCGACCAATGAGGAGTTGCCAACACTGTACCTGCTTTGCCATAAAGCTGCTCCCTAGACTGAAAAAGAGGAAATCCCAATAGTGATATTCAAATTGAAGATGGTCGTTTTTCTTGTCGTTTTCGACACGTGTCTAGACCTTCTTCCAACGTATCTATTCATGAGTCGAGACTATAAATAAACAAATCATCATGCAGAGAAGAACAACAACAAGGGAACCAAGCACTCAAGTATTCGTACTCTCTAGCAATCTTAAAGCTGAACCCAGTGAAGAAGTCATACACTTGAGAGATCCTTTGAAAGTTCTTCACTCTAGAGATTCATAATTCTCATTCTCGATTCTAAGCAACTTATTATAAGATCATAAGCTTAGAGATTTCGAAGGAGTTCAGCTAATTGAACTGTTCTTATTGTAAGAACTCCTTCTTAGTTGGAGAAAATCAAACCTCGTGTTTGAAACTTGTGAAGTCACTAAGACTATAACTAGAGTATCTATCCAGCGTATAGATCGACTGAGACTTGCTCAGTATAAGTAATTAAGAACTCCTGCTTTGTTCAGGACAGTGGACGTAGGATCCAACGTATCCGAACCATTTTAAAAATTGTATGTGTTAATTTATGTTGCATTGATTAACTGTTCATATTGCATAAAACTGGACTTTAAAATCAATCAGCATAAAACGTATTTTCAAACGGAGAAGAAAATCTTTTTGGTCTTACACTTCCGCACTCCATCGTATACTGAACCATTGTTCACTGACTGAAGTCAGTAGATAGTACTCAGTAGACAGATACTCTGCCCGCACGATCTAGAAAGCTTACTTCGCCAACTGAGGGTGTCGATCAGTACGGGATCGGGAATCCCGATACCGAAGTTCGGGATCCCGATCCCAAAAACAGCGAATATTATATCCCAATACCGATCCCGATTCGGTATTCGGGATTCGGTGTTCGGGACGGGATTTTCGGTATTGGGATTCGGTATCTCGAAAATTATTAATGCAAGTTATGCAACCGTGAGCTGGGAATTTGGATAATCAAGTTCTATCTCTTCTATCTCTGCACATTATCCTAACTAAGTTTGGAAAAAGGCTCTGTTATTAATGCAAGTTCTATCTCTTCTATCTCTGCACACATAATCAAATTATTAATGCAAGTTATGCAACCGCTGAGCCGAGAAATTTCCTCAAGTTCTATCTCTCGCACATTACTCTTAAACGAATCCTCCGCACACGCCCATTTACATAATTATTGGAAAAAGGCTTGTCTTTATTGTTGGGAATCCTACTTTATTTAGACAATTTCATGAGTTGGAAACTAATCGTGAAAACACTGTCAATGTTAGAAAATTTCATTCTAGATTGCAAGGTTCGAAAAACCAACACCAAACCCTAAATGCTAAAATCAAATATTTGGGGGAGAAAATAAATTCCAAAGTTGGAAGACAAGAAAATTAGGAATTGGGCAAGCTATTATTACGTACCTAATGCGCTGGCGGGCTACAGGGGCGGAGGCGACGGCCGGTGGCGCGCCGGCAGCGGCGGCCAGACCGACGAAGAAGAGGCGAGATGGCGGGTGCGGCCGTGCCGTGCGTGCGGGTGTTTTTTCAAGTTGAAACTTCCATCAATCCATTCTTATCGAAGTTATTTCTTTGATTTCCAAATTCCAACTATGCTTGAGCCGAGACTTAGAGGCGCCTTCAAGAGACGAACGCGGCGAACGATACATAAAGTCGATACATAAAGTCAAGTTATAAAATATTGTTTTTTAATTCGGTATTTCGGTATATACCAATGTCGGTATCGGTATATACCAAATCCCGATTCACTAGGTAATTAGATACCGGCACCGATACCAAATACCGATAAACGGTATTTCGGTATCCCAATACCGCTTTTTTCGGGACGGGATTCGGGATATCCCGAATCCCGATCCCTTTTAGACACCCCCTATCGCCAACTTACTCGCTCAAGAGCCCTATTCAAGCAGTTACTAACTTGCGCGTTTGAGTTGAAATTTGCACTCAGGTGTATTCACCCCCCCCTACACACACACCTTAAGTGCTCGTATCCGGACCAACAAATACCAAATTAACTATTGATTTTACCCTTTACTCTAGCAAGTTTAGAAGAAACCTATTATATCTTTAGGATATCCGCAAAGCAATGGATAACATATTGAACTAATATAAGAAGGTAGTGATAAAAGTATTTTTGTATAATTTTTTTTGTACTTGCCTAGAAGCAAACACAAGAGAAATCACCACACTACCATCTAGAATGTTTTACACATAAAAGCAATTGAGACAAAACATGTCATGAATCTGAAGTTAAATACTCAAAGAGCTTTATGCTTTGACATTATAAGTTTGGATATTTGGAGCAATTATGATGTGCCGAATAACTATTAATTCATATAGGCGCAACATAAAGATCCAGAAGAGTCTTTTTAATGAATTTCCATTCATGCTTGAATTCTTGAAGAAATGAAGCACTTGATAGAACTACTAGTCAAATAACAAAGAGCTCAAGTCCCTCAAGAAGATTTGTATTGATAATGCTAGTGAGTTTATTAAAACTTCAACTTCCTCCTGAAGAGGATTTAATATTATATGGCTTCAGGATTGATATTAAAACACTTCGTTGCTCACGCCCTTACTCAAAATGGTTTTTGCCTAAATAAAAAAAATGAGTCACACGTTAAGATTGTTATTATGATGAAATAACATTTCCAACATTAGGTGGAACATATATTACATTTGGATTCCTGAATTAATCAATATGAAATCTACATAAAAATAAAAACGAGGAAGAACTAGTCACATTTGTATTCCCAAAATAATCAATGTGAATAAGAAGTCGAAAGATCCACTTGCAAAAGATTGCAAACCAACTTCTTGATGCCTATGTATATATATAAAGAAGTGATAATATCATACATTTACTGCAAATACCCTCGACAAGAATTATCGCCCCTCGAAGGACAAGTAAAAATGACAAAGAAATCTAAAATTGGCCAAACATATGGTCGATCAATCGGGTTCTAGAAGGAATTTTGTTCCTAAAAAAAAGGGATACAAGATATGAACCAAACAAGAGCGAAAATATTATCAATTAAATGAAAGTTCTTGTAGAACTACAAAGTTCTAAAAATAATGATATCGCAATTAATCTTGATATCAAATATTGGAGAGAGCCAATATTATCGTGGACGCACGACGATACATTCACCTTTAATATGACTTTTGAAATTATAGAAGAGGATCCTCAACGACAATCTGCTAGAAGTTGTCAAGATATAAATAATTTGTCAAACAGATAGAAGTCATACAATGTGAAATAAAATCCTCTCGAAAGCTCTGAAACATTAGACATGTAGTTCTAAAATCCGTAAAGTATATCCCCGAATGATACAAATGTATCTTTGTTAAAAAGCGAAATGAAAAATTGCGAGATATAAGACAAGACTCGTTGCACAAGATTTCACTCAAGACCGAAAATTAATTATAAAAACTCTCCCATAACTAAAGTTTAGATTTTTATTAGTCTAGTTATGTCACAAATGTTTGATATGCACCTTATAGATGTTGTAAATATCTATCTATATGATTCACTAGATAGTGATATGTTGGAAAATCTGCATTTAAATGCAGTATAGAGGAGTTTCTCAATTTCGATTTTCGGTGAGTGAGAAATAGCTTCTCGAAGTTTGTTGCACAAAGTGGTGGAGATAATATATCTTTTGAATTTGAAAGGAATTCTCCATTGATGGCCATGATTGTCTCCATTGATGGTCATGATTGTCTCCATTGATGGCCATGATTGTCTCCATTGATGGTCATGATTGTCTCCATTGATGGTCATGATTGTGTAATCACCATTATGGTGATTGAATGACATTTAATCCTCCAAGGTGGTGTAGTCCTTATAAATAGGAGTGGTAGAAATCATTTCATACACACCACAAGCATTATTCATCTCATCTTCTAAGCATTAGTTCTAAGTTCGCCATTCGTCTAGTTCACCGGAGCTTGTTATATTGCGGTGCTGCCTATAACAAGACGAAAGTCGTTTCATCTTTGGGGAGATCACGCCTAAACCGAGAGCACTACCGGGGCGTTTATCTCTTGCGGATAGAGAGCTTTTCTCGAGTCGGCTTGGTATTTTGTTATTGTTTTAGTTCTTATTCAAGTTGTATTTGTCATTTCCTATTTACGTGTTTTGTTGATTATTTTCGGTAGATTACACTATTATTTTTCTAACATGATATATACATGAAAATTCCTACAGGATTTAACTTGCTTGAATCACGTAGTCCAATACATGTTTTCAAGTAAACTGCAAAAATCGTTGTAAGGGCTGAAACAATCTAGCCATATGTGATATAAGAACAATGAATATCTCTTGAGAGAATGATACAAATTGAAGATATTTTCTCTTATGTTTTTAAGAAGATAACTAATACGCAGAGCAATTTATATTGTTACTTGACTTTGATTAGGACTACTGAATAGTTTAATACTTGAAATGTTATGTGTATAGTCCGTCAAGATAACATATATTGGGCCACTAATTGTAGACTATTTTATTGAAATCTACGTGATGCAACTCATGCTTTTATGTCATATTCGGCGACACCGTTTATCCCTTTTGGGACGTTGAACCACCTTGGAGGGGTGGGGGGCTCGACCCCAACTTTACCGGTGCCGTTGCACTCTTCGAGAGAATTGCTCTCCACCGAGAAGCCACCACAATTTGGAGGGGCCAACTTCAAGCGTTGGCAACAAAAGATGTTGTTTTATTTAACAACACTAGGATTTGGAAACATCCTCAAGGAAGATGGTCCCGCACCTCCAAGTGCAAATGAGGAGAACATGCAAGTCTCCATTGCCTATGAAAATTGGCGCGCTTCCGACTATTTGTGTAAAAACTTTTTGTTAAGTGGTCTAGTGGATAGCTTGTATAGTGTATATGCAAACATAAAGACCTCAAAAGAAATATGGGAGGCACTAGACAAGAAATATGTACTGATGATGCAGGTACAAAGAAATTTATTGTAGCCCGATTTCTGGACTACAAGATGGTGGATTCCCGACCCATCATGGACTAAGTGCAAGAATTCCAACTAATTGTACACGAGGTTCATGCCGAAGGGATGTTATTGCCCGATGCTTTTACCGTGGCAGCCATGATCGAGAAGCTCCCTCCAAGTTGGAAGGACTTCAAAAGCTACCTCAAGCACAAGCGAAAGGAGATGTAGCTTGAAGAGTTGACAGTAAAGCTTCGCATTGAGGCTGATGTCCGAGTTCAAAACGTAAAGTCCAAAGTGTTGGTCCGGAGACGATAGTCAGGTGTAGAGGGGGGGGGGGGTTAATACACCTGATCACAGTTTCTTCTTCTCAAACCGAAGGACAGCTGAGCTGTTTAGTGCAACTGATGAACAATGCCAAATAGTAACCTTCGTTCACTGGGTCAGAGTGGGTCAGCTACTGAGTTCTTCTACTGACTTTTTTCAGTCGTTGAAACTCAGTCGGAGACGTTGTGCGGATAAGTGTGGGGCCCGCAGATTCGTCTCAGTTTTGAAAAATGCTTTTCACAAATCAAGTTCTTTTGGCTGTGCGCTTTAGAAACACATTTTATGCAAACATATGATTTTGAATAGTTATGATATGCAATAAAACAGTAAAGAACACAAGCGATTTAACGTGGTTCGGATACGCAAGATCCTACGTCCACGGGCCCCGACAACGGCAGATAACTTGTTGATTAAACCGAGCAAGCCTCAGCGGGTATCCGCGCACCGGACGTATCCTTCTAAGTTATAGTCCTTAGCGACTTTACAATTCAAACCGAAGTTTGAAAGGGATGGAATAATCTCCAACTAAGAAGGAGTTCTTACAATAAGAACAATTCACGTAAAGTGAACTCCTTCGAATCTAAGCTATAAATACGGCAATGAGCTTAGTCTAGAGAAGAGAGGGATCTAAGTACTCTATGAGTGAAGAACTAAGAATATTCTAAGAAAGCAAGTTCTTCTCCTCGGATAATCTTTGAGTATGCTAGAGTGTTCAAAGCTTCGAGCGTTTTTCCCCTTTTTATTCCGTTGCGTGGAGCTTCGAATTTCTTCTCTATTTATAGTTGTGAGCTACGGCATATGTCCGTTGGAGACGACGATGCCACGTGTCACAAGCTTCCAAAGAAAACGGCCATAAATTCGAATTTGTTGCAAAGAGGCGTGTAATTACCGTACATGAGAGCAACTTTTACCAGTATAGAGCGTGATATGGTGCCGTTGGCTTCTCATTGGTCCAGGTTTGTGGTTGGTGAGAATGTGTCGAGTCAAAGTTGACTATTCAAACAACCTCGTAAGATCTTCCGCCGAACTTCGAAAAGACTTGTGCGACCGGGTCGCTTTCGTCTGACACGATGAGACTAGATAAGTCTCTCGTCTTCTTCGACCGAGCCGGCCGACAAGGAATGCATCTACCGAGTAGGTCACCGGGCGACCGAAGCGGTACCGAGCTTGCATATGTTCTTCTCGTTGACGGCTTATCACCTGACGGGCCGTCTCCTACCGAGGTGAAGATCACCGGCGGTCAAGAACGCAAGCTCTTACAAAGACGACGTGGGGTTCCGGAAAGTAACTTCGCCGAAGATCACCCAACAGCTTTACCCCGTACGGGACTCGCACAAAAGATAATAAAAAAACAAGTCTAACCTATACATCATTTAATCCTATGGACACACAAAGACGACCGATATCACCGGGTTTTGGGATCTTCAATTCCATAGTACTACTACGATTTCCCCCAATATTCTTTTTTAACCACTGGACAACCGAGTACCATCTACCGACTCATAACCCAACAATTTCCCCCCTAATTGATGATGCAAAAACCTCTATTTCTAACCATCTAGCCTTTATTCTAAAATAAGGAACGGAGAGCTAATCTATCGACAACAATTTCCCCCCCGATTCATCGAAGACAATCAAGATGATCAATAAAACATCAAGTCGAGGGCGAGATATGGGCAAAATCGTAGAAACGGTTATGTGAGTGCGTGTCGATCACTTTGTGATCGGGCCGGAGAAAAACACAAATAAAAGCCATGAGACAACGAGTAATTATCCGGCAAACAATAGGAACCAATATATATATATATATATATATATATATATATATATATATATATATATAGACGATGAGAGTACATGGGTCCTATTACTATTACAACAAATATGAGATAAGAGATCAAGTCTCGACTTCCGAAATTCTTCGTGCGTTTCTTAAAGTCGCAGACTTGTCGCCTAGAGGGTCCAGTAGTAAAACTTGTGGACTCTCGAGCGTAGAACCCGGATTTCCTCATAATTATCCCGGATCGCTCATATTCGACATAGATGAACAACGGCCTTCTTCTACTTCTCTCTCAATCTCTTTTGTACACAAAGACGCCACGAGTAGTCCTAGGAGGAGGGATTCGCCCCGGGGGCCCGGAGCTCAAGGGTATTTTCCCTCTCTCCATGATCTCGACGGATCTCGATTCCCGAACCCTATATCAAATCGACCGATAAGTTCATCAAAGTGTTGATCCGGCGGTCCGTCGGCCCCCATAGATACCCCACACATAGTATCCCTTAATAAAGTCTTCTTCGCTTCCTCCCACACTCGCTGAACTCGGCCCGGCACCCATTTATCCACATGAGGTGTAGGCTCGTTCTTGATATAAGGTGCCCTTCCGAACTTCGATCCTCGTGGAATCTCGCTTCCTCGGATCACCGCTGGGCTTTGTGGATAGGCTAATCATTTTAGCCATGTCGCCTATCCTCTTTTTCTCTCCGAGAGCCACCGCCCTTGTATCTCCTCTCTTGAGATTTAGTCCCCGCAGCCGTGGCTTCCCAAGTAGCTCGTCCTCTCCGCCTCCCGCTCGGGTGTGAGATTAGTCGGATAATAACTCCGTGCGGTTGGGCCGGACCTCGTACACTAAGGCCTTGGCTAGCTCCTCCCGAGCTTTCTTCTCTTCCTCACCTTCTTGGCCTTAGTCTTTCCAACACCTTTCTTCGGCTTCTGCCTTTCTTAGCCTCTTCCAGCTCGATGCTCATGATCAAGCTTATCCCGAAGCCGCTGAGCAATCCAAGATCATAGGCTTCTTGCTCCGCTCTTGATTTGAACTTGCGAGCCTGGGAAGATGGAGAAACGGGTTCAATGGTGATCTCCTTCCCCGATCTCTCGCGGTGGCAATACCCGAGGCTCTTGTCCTTCTTCTAGATCCAAGAATTTTGCAATTTCGTCTACGTGCCCGGGCGTATGAGACGGGAACTACCTCGGCCACCGTCCGCCTCAAAGGAGTGTATTCCAAACAGAGTGCAGCTGAACCGGGTCCAACCCGAGCGGCCGACCCTTCTCCTTGAGCCGTGCCGGCCCCTTCTCCTTTACTTCCTTCCTCCACCACCTCGACCACACCGGGTTCCGCCTCGCTCTTCCCTTTACTTCTTCTTCCCCCTTTTTGGCATCATCCGCCTTAGAGAGGTGAGTGCGGATGGCTTTGATTTCTCATTCGACATTGTAGACCGATTCTTTAATGAGAGTGACAAGTGGATTCAAGTCTTTGACGAGGTCGCAAAGACATGTCCCAATCTTTTCCTTGATCGCCTCCGAATTGTTTAAGCTGCGCGGCCGACTCCCCGACGGAGTTTCAAGCAGAGCCCGATCGCGGGAATCTGCCATCTCTTTTTGAATGGCCTTAAGAGCCTCCGCCCCGTTGTTTTATAGCAGCTTGTAGGCCGGAGGTGGCCAATTTATTCCTTTCTTCCATGTCGGCCTTGGCCGAAGCAAGAGCCCGAGCTACCGCCGTAGAAAATCTTCCGCCGAGTCCGAAGGAGCCGCAGCACTCGTGTTTCCAAATCTACCTTCCGAGCCGCTAAGGCGCCTCAATTATCTCCCCGAATATTCAACCGAGGAGTAGGAGCTTCGAGACTTTCTTCACGCCTTCGCCTAGTCGGGATACACTAGCCGCTTCGGGGCCTTAGTATACCGAGCCCATTTTGTATGAACATCTTCGGCTAAGAGATGATTTTTGTTCCCTTGCCATCTTACGGCCTTGTTCACCGACTTAGAGGTGACGGAACCGATTGGTTGTATCTCGATACGAGCTTGTTCCGATCCTCCCGCTCGTAAATCGCGAGTAGTTGCTCTCGACCGCACTTCGAGGCACCCGGGCATCACCCGATGTGGACGGAGGTAGTGATTTGCCCTTCTCGCGGGGAGTGGGACCTCCCGCAGAGCCTCCCAACTCGCATCCTTGGGTGGGCCTCGTTCCATCTCCCTCATCCTTTTCTCCATTATTCTCATTATCGGAGGAGATGGTGGCGAACGACCGCCGCCGGCACCGAGGTGCGCAAGCTCGCAGATAGAGCATTGCCGCCCTCAAATCTTCGAATGTTGCTGATCACCGGTTCCCCCGAACCCAATTGTCGATCGCAACTCTTGCTCTTCAAAGCAAGTAATGAAAGAGTTGTCCGAGTCCTTATGATCTCTTCGAGTACGTCCCAACTCAGAACCTCAAGCAAAGATTCGAACTCTAGCCCTTATGGGGTATTTCCACCGGATCCCGAATGATCGATATCTCGTGGGATCTCGTGAGTGGACTTCTCTTGTAGCTTGGAGGCGAGTAGAGTGGATGGTCGTCCACTCGTGAGGAAGTCTCTTCGGGCCGGAGTCCCGACGTCCGACCGAGTCTCCCTGAGCCGATCACTTGTGCCTTATCCTTAAGTGCGGCTCCCTCCATTCCCCGTGTCGGAGTCAAGAATGTGTTCTACAACAAAGAGTCCAGCTTTTAGTCACCCTTTTCCTTTCTGGAGGGTCGGCGCGAGGGGGCAAAACAACAACCGATCTTTCTCTCTTCGATCAGGCGGCCCTCGCCCAACGTACTTCTCGACACCGCTTTAGTTTTGAATTTTATTAGCTTGCTATCAAAGTATTTGGCGTCGGCAAACGAAGAATTCCTCGCTACCGATTGCTCGATCGCATGGGACATCTTGGTCCCATACAAGCAGCTTCCCCAACGCTAATCATCTTCCGCTCACCAGATGGGTAAGGTGGTGAACTTTCGCGCCCGAGCCTTCGGCTCGGCTACGTAATAATCGGTCCGCTCACTTGGACTCCGTCGTCTATAGCCATCATCACCGAATACGTGGCTTAGACAACTGATCATAAGATCATGCGGAGCTCGTCGAATATGTGACACAATGTAGGCGAGCCCCATGCCGAGGTAGCAAGCAGGTTCTTTGGTAGGGCGCTTTGAAACCGATGTCCCGCCTCCCACGTAACTTCGAACATACGTGTTCATCTCCCTTCTCCTTGTAGCCAATAGGAAAAACACCACCGCCCGGGAGATCAAACGTCGCCCCAAAGCATCTCTGATGTTGAAGACGTGCCGACTCACATCCCACGAGTTCGGGATAACCTCCCCGCATATACGAGAAGGAAGATTCTTTTCCTCCGGATGCGAGAGTCCTCCGCTGAGGTATACTTCCGCAACTTGCCTCGACGGATAAGCCCCTAGGCCGCTTGGATACGAGCCATTGAAGTCCGGATTGTTCAAGCGCCTCGAAGACAGCTCAAGGTATGGAAGATCCACTTGACGAAGCGCCTATCGCGGGTTCGAACCGAATCCGTGAGAGTATGATCTCGTTCATATCGTAGGGGTCATGAACATTCGCCATTAAAATCTGCAAAATAACTTGTTAGCACTTGAAAATAGATTGAGTCAGGAGAGTTTTAAGCAGAATTTAATACATTACCAAGTAGTTTAGAGCTTGTGGATGCTAGAAATCAGATTAGTTTAGAGATTTTGAGGAAAAACTGAGAATAAGGCCCGTTTAGTTGTAAAGGGTTTTAAGCAAAGGGAAGGGTAGGATTTTTTCGATACCTATTTTCCCCGTCATGAGAATAACTTCAATCCGCGTGCCGCTTTCGACACGCTTTGCACAATCTTGAAATTCACCAAACGGATGTGAAGACTGCTTTTCTAAATGGAGATTTAGAAGAGGAAATTTATATGGAACAACCTGAAGGTTTTGTGGTACCTGATCAAGAAAGAAAGGTATGCAAGTTGGTTAAGTCCCTATATGGATTAAAACAAGCCCCTTTACAATGACATTTGAAGTTTGACGAAGTTATGATGTCAAACGGATTCAAGATAAATGAATGTGACAAATGTGTTTACATAAAGGATACGAATAACAATTTTGTTATCAGATGCCTTTATGTTGATGATATGCTAATTACGGGATGTAACAATCAAGTGATTAATGAAATCAAGCGCATGTTGAAAAGAAATTTCGACATGAAGGACATGGAGTGACTGATGTTATTCTTGGAATAAAAATCCAAAGAACTCCCGAGGGAATTATTCTATCACAGTCTCATTATATTGAGAAAGTGCTTAAGAAGTTCAATACTTATGATGGTTTGCCGGTAAAGACTCCTCTAGAAGTTAATGTTCACTTGAGCAAGAATAGGGGTGATCCTGTTGCTCAAGAGGATTATGCTAGAGTCATTGGTTGTCTTATGTATATCAAGAATCTAGCATGTCCGATGAACAAACTGAGTCGCTATACGAGTAATCCGAGTAGAGAGCATTGAAAATCTCTTGTAAGAGTTCTGAGGTATTTGAAATACACTCTTAACTTTGGGTTTCACTACTCGAGACATCCCCCAGTACTTGAAGGGTACTGTGATGCGAATTGGATATCCCGACACTAAAGACTCGTTGTCTACTAGCGGTTACGTGTTCACTATAGGGGAGGAGTCGTGTCATGGAGATCCACGAAATAGACGTGCATAGCCCGATCTACCATGAAATCTGAATTTATTGCTTTAGATAAGGCCGGTGAGGAGGCCGAATGGCTACGTAATTTTCTTGAAGATATTCCATGTTGGACTAAACCCGTACCACCTGTGATGATTCACTGTGATAGCCAAGCGGCTATTGGTAGGGTCAAGAGTGGGTTGTATAATGGTAAGTCGAGACATATTCGTAAGACATTTGATCACGAGTGGGGTTATCTCTATAGACTATGTCAAGTCTATAGATTACCTAGCGGATCCGCTTACTAAAAGTTTGCATCGAGATCAAATGTATAAACTGCTAGAGGGAATGGGAGTAAAATCCACAACTTAAGACAATTATAGTGGTAACCCAACCTTGTAGAGTGGAGATCCCATAAACTTGGTTCAATGGGAAAACTAAGCTATAAGAGCCTGTTTGTGTAACAACACTCGAAAAATAATTCCTTGGAAAGAGCAGTAGAGTGTTGCTGACTTGTTATGTGGTGAGGTTAAGTCATAGACTTTTAATGATTCTTGGATACCTCGAGGAGGTGGAGTATGGCAGGATACTCGTGTAAGAATCACCTATGTAAGTGACAAGTGAGGGTCGCTTCTATTTGATACTTATGAATCCAAAGAGATTGTCCATGGCAAGAAACGGACACAAACGTGAGAACGGACGAGGTTGAGACTTTATAGTGTTAGTGTTATTGTCTCGGTATACACGATGGAGGAATAGTTCAAAACCTCGTGTTTACTAGTCCGCCGGTATACTCGATAAGACTAACTAAGGACGGTTCAAGGTCACAAGCCACCTACCCCGATGTTTTATTATCTCTTGAGGACTGAGCTTAGTGCCTATATGCATGCATTTAGGCTATTTCCACTCATGTGGGGGATTGTTGGAAAATCTCGCATTTAAATGCAAAGGAGAGAGGAGTTTCTCAATTCCGATTTTCTATGAGTGAGAAATAGCTTCTCGAAGTTTGTTGCACAAAGTAGTGGAGATAATATATCTTTTGAATTTGAAAGGAATTCTCCATTGATGGCTATGATTGTCTCCATTGATTGTCTCCACTAATGGTCATGATTGTCTCCATTGATGGCCATGATTGTCTCCATTGGTGGTCATGATTGTCTCTATTGATAGTCATGGTTGTCTCTATTGATGGTCATGATTGTGTAATCACCATTATGGTGATTGAATGACATTTAATCCTCCAAGGTGGTGTAGTCTCTATAAATAGGAGTGGTAGAAATCATTTCATACACACCACAAGCATTATTCATCTCATCTTCTAAGCATTAGTTCTAAGTTCAAAGCTTGGTCCTCGCCATTCGTCTAGTTCCCCGGAGCTTGTTATATTGCGGTGCTGCCTATAACAAGACGAACATTGTTTCATCTTTGGGGGAGATCACGCCTAAACCGAGAGCACTACCGGGGCGTTTATCTCTTGCGGATAGAGAGCTTTTTTCGACTCAGCTTGATATTTTGTTATTGTTTTAGTTCTTATTCAAGTTGTATTTGTCATTACCTATTTACGTGTTTTGTTGATTGTTTTCGGCAGATTACACTTATTATTTTTCTAACATGATATATACATGAAAATTCCTACATGATTTAACTTTCTTGAATCACGTAGTCCAATACATGTTTTCAAGTAATCTGCAAAAATCGTTGTAAGGACTGACACAATCTAGCCATATGTGATATAAGAATAATGAATATCTCTTGAGAGAATGATACAAATTGAAGATACTTGCTCTTATGTTTTCAAGAAGATAACTAATACGCAGAGCAATTTATATTGTTACTTGACTTTGATTAGGACTACTGAATAGTTTAATACTTGAAATGTTATGTGTATAGTCCGTCAAGATAACATATATTGGGCCACTAATTGTGGACTATTTTATTGATTGGTATGTGATTTTATAATCCAGTTCAAATCATTATCGACATTAGAGGGAGATACGAAATATGAATAATAGAATGCCGTAAATATCTCGTTAGATTAATTGTTTAGATTCACGCACTATGGATTAGAAGTTGATCAAATAATTCAATGTCAAATGAGTGACTAAAACATCTTATACCAGTTGTATATGCACCATAAAAGAACTGAAATTACTCATATACAAATAAATCAATTAATACTCATGACAGTAGAAGTGTGAGAGATTTGTTGGTGCTAAAGATAAAAAGTCTGCGAAATCCAAAATTAGAAGACATCACTCCAAAATTCCTCCTGAAGATGATATGTAAATCATTATATGAAATATAAAAGTATTTGAGGGAGGCTACTAATGCCTATATACGGTGTTTGAATTGAAAGACTTAAGTAAAACTAATCTTTGTCTCGACCTGCAGATCGAGCATCTCCCTGATAGAGTTAACCTACCTAAAAAGGTCTTTAAAGAAATTTTATATAATTGCATCTACATAGCTACCTAATGGTTGCTTCGACCACTTGAAGTGGATGTAGACTCATTTAGACCTAAAGAAGATAACAAATATATTTTAGGACCACAAGTTTTAAGGTACAATTAGAAAATTTGAAATGGTATTGACATCGTTTGTTAACTTCAAGATTAACATGATATTGGGTCTATTTAGGACAAGAATGATATAAGATATATGCCCTACTATTATCTTTGAGGATAATTAAACTTGTTTTCCAATATTAGTGTAGACCTTAAAGATTATTGTCTTGACGGAGAGTGATAAAATAATCATGAAGATGAGACCGACCCCTAAAGGTCAAATGGCCTTGAAGATAACCTTGCACATATTAGTATAAACCTTGAAGATAACCTTGAAAATTGTTATCTTGAGGGAGAGTGATAAAATAATTCTGAAGATGGGACCAACCCCTAAAGGTCAAATAGTCCTGAAGGTTAAATGATTGTACTTTTTTTCCTTTTCTAAGGTTTTTTTTCCAAATGGTTCCCTTAGTAAAGGTTTGTTGGTCCCGTGAGTGAGTTCAGGTGTAGAGGGGGGGGTGAATACACCTGAATCCAAATTTCTCAACTTTCAAACACAAACAATCCTATTCAGGAAGGTGCCGTACTGAAATAGTTCAGCAGACTGCATAACCGTTCCGAATCGTGTTAAAGGCTAAAAGAGTACCGACTCACCCGAGATCTCGCTAACCGACTAGGTCGAACCGCATCGATCGGCCGAGAGTTCGGGGTGCGGAATTGTGTAGGCCCAAATCGCTTTTAATGAGGAAAACGTTTTATGCAAGTCTCGGCCGAAGTAGATAAGAAGTTCGTAATACCGAGACAGCTTAAATCGATTTTAAATATGATGTTCAAGATGCACGTAAAAACCAATGAAACAAGTAAGTAAACGACACGTATATTTTTAAAGTGGTTCGGATATCAACAATCCTACGTCCACCGGTCCCCGATAGATCGGAGGCTATTTATTATACTCGAGTTAGTCTCGGCGGCCTTGTACACTGGGACAAAGCCGTGGCTTGGGGATTATACTCGAGCAAGTCCCGGCTTACAATTCTATCAAACTTTAAGTGTTTCGACAAACTTCTCCAACAATGAAGGAGTCCTTATACAATAAGGATCGGGTTCAAATGTGAACTCCTTCGTCTAAGCTATGGATATAACAAGTGAGCTTAGGGTTAGAGGGATAAGGAACGAGAATGTAGCTATCTAGAGCGACGAACAATGAGGGTTTAGCTATAGGTTCGTGTCGGGCCGCTTGGATACTAGAAGCTTATGTCGGTTCACTTGGTTCCTTTTGAGCTGGATGTAGTCTTTCGCCGGAGATAACTCGGTTGATTCTTGCGGAAGACTTTGTTCTTTGGAATTCGCTCTTTTTTGCGCTCTCTTGTGTTCTAGGCGTCGTGCGTTTCAAATCTTGAATGATCCCTCTATTTATAGAGTGGAGAGAAGAATAGATCCGTTGGAGACGATCTTCTTCTTTTTCCCTCTTTTGTGGTAGCAAACGGCTCTTTTGTGTAGTAGGTACGAAGTGTCCTTTCCCTCCTTTTACGGAAATATGTTGACTGTAGCTTTAGTAGGTGAGACGACACGTGTATGCTTGTCATTTGTCGAGGTGGATGTGGTGGTTGAGACAGAACAAACTTCGAGGCAACTGAAGTTGACTTCTCTCTTCCTCGTACTTGACAACACTGATAGCTTATCAAAAGATTCGCATGCTTCGTAAGACGTCGGCCGATGCCGAGTCCGATTTTGTATTCGTAGATAGACAACGAGAAGCGGTCTACCGAAAATCAGCCTCGAGTCCAAAGGAACTACTCCCGCCGAGTTCGGTTCAACCGACTCTCTCGCATATCGCTCTCCCGTTGAGTCCAAAGATTCATTGAGTCTTCTACACCGGTGCCGAGGCCGATGAGCTACCGAGCGCCTTGACCGGAGCAGAGTGTCTACCGAGTCCGAAACCTCGTGAGACAAATACGAGTACAAAGGAATGGTTCACCAATCGATAGGGTTTTGGGATCTTCAAATCTTCTCAACGGCCGAGCACGAGGCTACCGAGCGTGATTCAAGATAGAAGATAGAATCATTTCCCACAAGTACGATCATGCCGAGGATCGAATCATCACCCAACAATTTCCCCCTATTTGATGATGCCAAAACCTATCATCTATGCTAACACTAAACGAGATAGAAACAAAAACTCCTTACAAATATTACAAGTAGGATCAGGTGGAGATGTTCCATCGGTTCTAGAGTATAAAGCAAACAGGGTAAACGTAACAATTTCCCCCATTGCAAACAAAACAGTGCGAGAATCTTTCAAAGCAATCACCGACATGTAATAAAGAGAGTGTGAGCCAAAGAATCACTTCGGTGATTCCCGAGTGTTAAAGCATAAAACAAACACGGCCGTATAGACAACAAGTAGTTGTCGAGCCAAAAGCAGATTGTATAAATATAAGAGAAATTCGAGCATGATACAATCTTGATATGCTAAGAGAATGAGCTAAAGATCTAAGGAGGAGGGCCACCGAACTTCTTGATTCTCGTCCATGAACTCTCGAGTCCGATCTTCGTGGAGCGGCACTCCATACATCCTCGTATGTGATCTTCCTTAGCTTCGTAAATTCCCGCAAAATCGCCGTGCTCATCTTCGCAAGTTCTTTCTTCGCCGCGGCACGCTTCACTTCAGCCTTCAATCGTACCCAAAGTGTACCGAGTCATCCCCGTCTTCTCGGTGGAGGTATGATTCTCGGGGTCCCTAACACCGACTTCTATACCTTCGTATATGGCTTTGTCGAGGTAATGGGTAGAGTTCGGGTTCGCAGCGAACATCCTTTCCATGTAAGCTTCAATCCTTGTCCCGTTGGACCGTAACCTCCGAAAATAGTTCCTCTTGATGAACTCAATTTTCGCATTTTCCCATCTTTGATTGAGCCGAGCCGGTATCCATTCATCTCGTCTTGGCCATCTTTGAAATTTCGGTCACTTGGCTTCCCGAATTTCCCGTGTATCTGTATGGAATATCAGCCTTTAGAAGGCACTCTCACCCGGCCTCCTCTTCGCTCCTTTTCATCGGAGCTTCAAGGTCCGCTTCCAAATTCTCTCTGGCGGCCTGAACTGTCTTGCCTCCTCGCCTCGTATAGATATCTCGTTCATCGGATCAAATACGGCTTCGATTTCATCTCCTTGTGTATCAATGGCTTGCCGAGGGGCTTCTTTTCGATTCAAAAGGGGTACTAGATCTAGATTTGGACGTACCCCCGCCTTTCGCACTCTTCTGCCGTCGCTCCTTTTCCTTTTCTCTCGTCCTCTTCATCTCGTTATGATGAGCTTTCTGAGGCGCCTAGCGCTTTCTTTCCTCCTCTGGATGGGGCTTTAGTCTTTCCTTTAGCAAAGCTTAGACTTTAGCATGTTAGCCGCTTCGGCCTCCGCAATTTCTCCGGCCGCCTCTCATCCGCAGCCTATTTGGGGCTTCCTCCTCGCCAGATATGTACCTTAATCGCTTTGCTGGAGGGGTTGGAATTTTAAGCTTTTGTTAGCCCTTGCCTTCTTGAACCGGGTGGTGGAAGAGGAGCCTCTTCTTCTTCTCGAGTCCTCCACCGCTTTGCTTCGGCCGTACTCAAGCAACCTCCTTAATAATGCCTTTGGGAGTCTCGGGCCGCCCGAGTAGTCCGGCTGGGGTCCCGAGCCACTTGGGCCGGTTTCCACCGTGCTCGCAGCCCGAAACACCCCGGGCCTTACCCGAGTCCGAGTCTCGAGTTTTCCGAGACCGAAGTTTTGCTAAGGTCGGCAATAGATTTCTTCTTCTCGCTCCCCTTCTTTCCTTCGCAGTCGTCCCCTTCGCAGTCTAGAAGGTTTAGTGGGAGTCGCCTTCTCGCACTCTTTTTCTTTCCTTCACTTCCTTCACTTTCTTTCTCGCCCTTCTTCTTTCCTTCCCCCCCTTTTGGCATCATCAAGTACAGTCGGGTTGGGATGAGTACCTTCTTCTCTAGCTTCGATAAGCAGTGGACAAGTCGTCCAGCATCAGTTATGCACTTTCTCCAATGCTAGATGCAGCTCGTTCCTCTCGATATGAGTGCGTCCTTGTATGCCCGTATGAGAGAGAACGGCTTCGACTTTAGTTCAGCTAGTTTCTCACCGATCTTGTCCTCCACGACCGGTTGAATGAGGTCTAGTCCCTGTTCTCCGTGGCTCGGGCTTGCTCGGTGAATGACTCGCATGAGCGGACAAGGCGTTCGAAATTGTTCAAGGAGCTTGGCTCCGTCCCTCCCCGAATTGTCCTTAGCCGAGTCCGAAACCGCGTTGCCGCTTGGGCCAATGCTTCGTATATGAGAGCGGAGACATCGTGGGTAGCCGATGTAGAGATGCTTGGATTTCACTCGAAGCTCGTAGTTGGTGGCCAATGCGCACTTCTCCCACACCTTGTGGGATCGCCTTCGCCAATTCCCGATTTTTAACTCCTTGTGCGCTTAGAGCTTTGGCAACCGAACGGGATCTCTTGGCGGATGGGCCGGGCGCCGCCTCGTATGTCGACTTGAGCAGGAGCCGAGCGAGGCTCGCCGAGGACGAGACACCGCCCCAAAGGCTTCTCGTGCCCAAGGATACCGAGTGGTGCCGCTTCTTCGCATGGGGTATCCTTGTCCCGTGGATGTCCCTCATCGGGCTTTCCGGAGCCTCGAATCACCGGGTAGGTCCCGACCGTCGTGGTCGACCCATCTCGAGGGCGACGAGCCGGTGCTGGCGTCGATCGCAATGATTGCAAGCATGGCCGCCCTTAGATTCTCCATCGTATTGAGGTTCTCGTGCTCGAATAGCCTATCTCCTCACGCAATCTCGGTTCTTCCAAGTGTAGGCTGCCGACAGGAGTAGTGTAGAACAAGGCGTTGAAGCCGAGGCCACTCCCCGAAAGCGTAGGATCATATGGAGCCTTGCCGACTTGGCTAGGACGAGCAAACTCGAATGGTCGGCAAGCTCGGAATGAACTGGATGATCTCTCGGGAAGCTCTAGAGACAATAACCGCCGCTTCCATCCCGAGAGTCTCTTCGCAGACGCAGAATCCGACTTGATGTCAACGAAGTCGGTCCGGGGTCGGTGGTAGACCGCCGAGCGGAGGCACGAGAGAGAGGGCTATCCGGACGTTGGACTTCTTCGCTGTGGGCTTCGTAGCCTCTCCCCCTGTTCCTCTTGAACTTGTTCCTCGGTGGAGAAGGCTTTCTCCACCGACTTGGTCTTCTCGGATGAGGAAGACTCATCTACCAACCGTAGTGGCCGAATAGGAGTTGGGTTCGAGAGCCACTTCGCAGTAGTCTCCCGGTTCAAGAGGTGTATCCGGTATGGCCTTCCTCGCCTCTTGGCCGGTGCCTTAGGTGATTTTGCCGGAGGTGTCCTTTTCTTAGGAGTCGCCCGCCGGGGCTTAGATGGCCGAGCTTCGCGGCCGGCCCCGAACCAATCTGGCTAGGGTGCGGACTTGTTGTGAAAGCGGATTTTCTTCACATTAAAATATTCCTTGCCGTCATATGTGATATGCTCAGCCTCGCAGAAATCCTCAATCATGACTGACAATTTAAGTCCATAGAGAAGCTTTCCTTTTGCGGTCAGTGTTCGCGTAGCTTTGTCGAACTTGGCTGCCTGAGCCATATATTCGCGAACAAAGAAGTCGGTCCAATTGACTTTCACGCAGTCATAAATCGCCATCATCATATGGATCTTGGGTCGGGAGACCTGATCGAAAGAGCCAGCCTGGCTCGTCAACAGCTGAGTGACGATGTACGCCAGTGCTCTGAACTGCGGTAGCATGGCATTCTTCGAAAATGCTGCTCTGAAGGTTGTGGGCTTGCCACAGAAAACGGAGAGGTATATGTCGACAGCGTCATCATTGTACCCCAAGGTGCTGACACCTTCAGACGGGAGGTTGAAGCTCTTCTTCAGCGCTTGTTTAATAGACATCTGCTTCAGTATCCTCGATGCGTCGTCAATGGTGTTAACAAACAACCTCACCGTAATGTCTCCTCCAACCGAGCCTGAGTTCGGATATAGTTCCGCCACTTGTCGAGGAAGGAAGAAAGTCGGCTTCCTCGATAGAAACTCCTCAAGTCCGGATATCCTCAGATATGTGAAGATTTCGTCCATGTACTCGAGCTTGCACGCGTCGAACTCCATGTCTGGTTCGCACCAGATACGGCCCTTGCTGAGGATTTCCTCTATCTTGTCGGGAGAACTGACAGATAGACCAGCCATAGTACCTGTTACAAGAAATGAATCAGTACCGTTTCTTGGATAGAGCAGTGCTTTACAATGCGATACTGAAAAAATATAATAAATACATTAACAGATATAAGCATACCAATAGATAAAATTCGAGATAAGATTGAGAATGAAGTTGCAAGTAAGGATTGCGTATGCAGATCTCGGATTTTTCGGAATTTGAAAGTTATGAAGTATGCTAATGGCGGTTTCAAAGATATGATCGAATATATATATCAAATAGGAAGATGAACGGTTTTCGATCGAATGCTGAATTTAAACTTGCTTTATGATATGGACAGTTAAGATTAGAAGTTATAAAATAGGCAATGATCACAAAAGTCGCCTAAGTCAAAGCCGCTTGTAAAATAGCCTAAGTAGTAATCGTGGAAAAGACATGCATTAAATGCGTGCGGAGTTCAAAGAAACTTATGTATGGAATGTCGTGCATTAAATGTGAACCGTTAATAATAAAGACAAACCAAAAGATATTAATGTCATGCTGAATCTTTGTCATAAATGCAAAGTACTGTTGTATTAAATTACTACTGAGTAGAGATACGCAAACCCGTCGCCCGAACATAGTAGTCACCGATACCTCGTGTAGATGGTTTCGTCTCTACGTACCGAATGTATCAGGATCGAGAGTGAACATTCCCCCTTACCGAAATGTCTCTCTCCCGAAACCTCTTACCGACCGGGGTCGTAGGGTCCAACAGACCTAGCTCTACCGAAAGTTCTCTCGAACGGATTCGCCTAGAGGCTTGGTCGAGATATCAGCCCGTTGCTTGTCGGGATGGATCTTCTCTATCCCGATATCCTTTTTCTCGACATGGTCACGAATGAAGTGATGTCCGATGTCCACGTGCTTGCATCTCGTGTGTAGTACAGGATTCCCGAGTGATTGCAATGGCACCGGTACTATCGCAGAAGATCGGCACTTCATTCCGAATGACGTCATAGTCTCTCACCGCCGTCTCTCGACCAAAGGATCCGGGCGCAACAACTTCCGGCGAGCCATGTATTCGGCCTCGGTAGTCGACGTGGCCACCGAGTGCCGTTTCTTTGAAAACCATGAGATCGCTTGCCGCCAAGGAACCGACATGTTCCCCGAAGTTGATTTTCGGTCTATTCTACATCCCGCATAGTCGAGATCGTAATAACCAATTAGTTCAATATTATCATCGGTTGGATACCACAAACCCATGTCGGGTGTTCCTCGTAGATAGCGGAGAATCTTCTTTGCCGAGTCCATATGACTCGCTTGGGATTCGCCCGAAATCGAGCACGTACACCTACGAGATAAGTTATGTCGGGACGAGTAGCCGTTAGATATAATAAAGAACTAATTATGGCACGGTATTCAGTTTGGTCTACTGATACTCCCTCTTTATCAAGATCTATCTTCATATTCGTGTTCATCGGGATCTTGATTGATTTGCCGGATGTGCAGCCGAATCTTTTGATGAGGTCTCGAGTGTATTTGCCTTGGTTGATGAACGTTCCCTTTTCAGATTGCTTGACTTGAAAACCAAGGAAGTAGTTCATTTCACCCATCATCGACATCTCGAACTTATCCTTCATCATCTTTTCAAATTGCTGACACATGATGACATTCTTTGATCCGAATATAATGTCATCCACGTAGATCTACACAAGTAATAAGTCTTCTTCCAGTCGAATGCTGAATAGAGTGCGGTCTAGTGCGGTCTACTATGCCTTTCTGAAAACCTTTCTGAAGAAGAAACTCAGATAGGGTATCGTACCAAGCCCTGGGTGCTTGTTTTAACCCGTATAGAGCCTTTCTGAGTCTATATACTTGATGTCCCTGCTGAAAGCCGGGCGGTTGTTCCACATAGACTTCTTCTTTCAAGACGCCATTCGTAGGAACGCAGACTTCACATCCATTTGATAAACTCGAATCTTTGATATGTTGCGTAGGCTAGGAATAGTCTAATTGCCTCCAATCTTGCAACCGGGGCGAAAGTTTCATCGAAATCTATTCCTTCACTTGACAAAGTAGCCTTTAGCCACGAGCCTTGCTTTGTTCCCCGACTATAACGTTGTTTTCATCTCGCTTGTTTTTGAAGACCCATTTAGTTCCAATAACATGTTGATGCCGGGTCCGTCTACAAGCTCCCATACTTCGTTTCTCGTGAACCGATTCGCTCCTCCCCGCATAGCAATGATCCGGGCGACAGACGGTCATCCTCAATGGTCCGAGGCTCTTCATAGACAAGAAGTAGGAAAATAATGCGCTTTCTCCTTGACGAAATTTGGATCTTGTCTTCGACATTTGCCGAAGGATCTCCAATGATTAAATTAGCAGGTGTGAGCATCGAGCCACGATCTACGATGTTTCAACTCTTCATCCGAAACTTGTTCAACACGAGATAGTAGGTGAGTTAGGCATTTCAGTTGTACTATTCTCGAGATTGAAGTAATTCAAGAACAAGAGTATGGTCTACCGAGTCACCGGGTTCAGGGGCATTCACTCGGGAACATTACTAGACGTTCCCCCCCCGAGGTGTTGCTCTCGGTAGTGTTGGTCTCGCTTACCTCAACGGTTTCTTCATCGACCTGAGTTACCCCGGGATTGATTCTCGCTCGGGAGAATCAATCTGCTCAGCCTACTTGCTCACGGGTTGAGATTCGGTAGATATGTCTTCGCTTCTTCGTCCGAATCATCATCCCGACGTAGCCGGGATCTTTTCGCATTTGTCTTTTAAGCTTAGATCCCGTAGGCCGCTTACCGATGTCCTCGTATTCGAATTTGAGTTATTGTTCCCGTCTTCGCAGCAAACTCGTTAAAAACAACATGAGGGCTTTCCTCCACGCAAAGAGTCCGATAGTTGAATACTCGAAAGTCGTGCTGACCCGAGAGTATCCTAAGAATACTCCCCGATCCGACTTGCTATCAAAAGTCTTCACCGATCTTTCCCATTATTGTGAATAAAGCATGAACAACCAAAAATATGGAAATAAGATAGAGAAGGCTTCCCGCCGTTCCATAGTTCATATGGTGTCCGCTTATGCCGCTTTGTCGGTAGAGATCTATTCTCGAGTATAACATGCGTATCCGTTGCTTCGCCCGGAATTTGGTTGGGAGTCCTCGAGTCCGCGAGTAGAGTCCTAGCCGCCTCTTTTTAGAGTTCTCGTTCTTTCGTTCAAAGCAACTCCATTCTCGCCGAGGTGTGCGTGCAAATGAAGTCTCATGCTCTATTCCTTCGCTTTGCGTAACTCCTTTACCATGGAATTAAGGAACTCAGTTCCTCTGTCTGAACGTATTTTTCTGATCTTGGTGTTCTTCTCGACACTGAGCTTTTTTCGAAGCGTTGGTAACTCTGTTTTGACGTCAGACTTGTTGGCAATGAATATGACCCATGTGTAGCGCGAGTAGTCATCTATGACCACTAATGCATATTTTCTGCCTTTGATCGTCACTGGGGAGACTGGACCGAACAAATCCATATGTAGCAGTTGAAGGATTCCATCTGTGGAAGGCGATGGAACTGGAGGATTTTGATTCCTTGTTTGCTTTCCCTTCAGACATGCTTCACACTCAGTGTCTTTGCTGAATACTTCATTCGGCAATCCCCTTGCTAGAGTGTCTCTTGCAAGCTTGTTGAGCGTCTTAAAGTTGAGATGGCTGAGTCTTCTGTGCCATAGCCACCCCGTGCGGTTGTTATTCTTCGCCAATAAGCAAGCTTCAGGTTCAGCTGAGTTCCAGTCAGCCACATATATGTTCTTTCTGCGCGAACCTGATAACACTGTTTTCCCTGTGGATTGATCAATAACATCACAAAAACCAGCGTCAAATATCACTCTATTTGAGTTATCACAAAATTGACTAACAGAGAGAAGATTATGCTGAAGTCCTTCAACATATGATACTCTTGGAACGTTGGCTCGCTTCCAATGCCGAGTGTTCCATATCCTCCGGTATAGCCTTTTGCATTGTCTCCGAACTCACTCTCGGGTCCTTCTTCGATGATATAATTCTTCGCAGACTCCTTTGGTATGTCATGTGTCTTGAGCATCCGTCGTCCACATACCATGGGTCTTTACGCACTCGCAAAACGTAATTATATTCGGTACCCTTTATTTTTGATTTTGGGTCCTTAGATGTAAGTTTTAGTAACCCAAATTTGTCTAACAACCCTGGTGGTTTCAGACATTTTCTTTCCACTGGAGTCAACATATCTGACCATTGGACTGGTCACAGCTGACTTCTGAGGCTTCTGAGGTTCAGGGAGTCCTGATCTTCTGAGTTGGTGGACTGCTGACCTTTGCCTTCTGTGCGACCTTTTTCTTCTTCTGACCTTTGGAGCCTCTTCGGACTATAGGTTCATAGTAATATGATCCATACTGAGCAGGATGCGTCAGCTTCGGAGGTCCATACTGATCTGCCAAGTTTGATTTGCTGGTTCCCCCTTGACTGAACTGGGGTTTCTTGGCATTGATCTTCTTGTCAGAATGCTGATGTGTGGGATGAGGTGCTTTCATCTTCTGTTTGTTCTTTGCTAGGGGGTTCAGTATATCTGCGTTGATAGTCTCCCCTCGAACAAATCTATCGCAAGCCGTACTTCCGAGTGTACTCGGGGCGTATGAGGAAGCTCCTAGGGCGAATCCAAGTCCTTCCTTGCGGTGCTTTGGCTTATTGCTTGCTAGCATAGCCTCCAATTTCTTCTCTCGCGCCCATATACCTCTCAATCATCGTGTTCCTCCGGACATCATCACTTTTCTTCGGCGTCGTGCTCGGTCCGAAGTCCCGACAGTTCTTGCTTCGGTAGACTCGGTTCGAGATCTTTCCGAGTCAAGTCATTGGTCAAGACCGAAATCCGATCTTCTTGATGCCGAGACTTGGCCATCGGAGAGTTTATCTCCTCCCCGAGTCTCAACACAAGTCCTTCGGCCTCGCAGAACAACCCGACTCTCCCGAGAAAGTCTCCGATTCTCCACTTTCGGGGTATCCAACTCCCGAAGAGTCTTACCGAGCCGCAGACTCATCTAAATTTGTTCATCTAGTAGATCTTCATATGCGGTCGAGATGTCCAAATTCCCATCCGCACTCGAAATAGTGTCATGTGTGCGGTGTGAAGAGGAGTTAACCGGTTCATGAGAATTTACCTCATCCTCTTCGCCCGCCATCATGCACATTTCGGTTGATTCATCTCGCTTCATGCTCTAAGGCCATGAAAGCCGCTTCATCGTCGATGAATCCATAAAAGGAGTCGATCTCTTCCGAGTCCTCCGAGATTTCGCCGGCCTATGTAGGATTGTCTTTTCCGGGGCGAATTTCTCTCTCCTTGCCTTGCGTGCTGCGCGTTCAAAGACTACCCGAGCTCGGGACAATCATACCGATAATGTCCCAGCTTCTTACGCTTGTAGCAAGTGATGACTTTTTCTTCTTTGGTTGCACTATCCCTTGAGGGTGCCGAGTCATCTTTCTTTCGCATTCGTAAGATTGAGTATCGGGAGCGCGTTTAGGTGTATATTCCGACTTACCTTTTGTATCTCGGTATGCTTTGGTCAGCTTTTCTACGCCTTTCTTTCTCCTTCTCGATACTTCACTGCGACGAGCAACGCGTGCTTCCGAGCTAGACTTCCTTCTTGTAGGTCGGTGAGTGAAGGCTCGCCTTACTCGTCGTCTTGCTCGTAGCGG
This sequence comes from Lavandula angustifolia, assembly GCA_028984105.1. Taxonomy (NCBI): domain Eukaryota; kingdom Viridiplantae; phylum Streptophyta; class Magnoliopsida; order Lamiales; family Lamiaceae; genus Lavandula; species Lavandula angustifolia. Next base: position 13,333,444 of record CM054818.1, on the reverse strand, counting down.
GAGATGCTGTGCCGACCGTAGCTTTGAAAGCATGGTTAATCTTCGTATCGCCTTCGCTCTCGGCTTTCTTTGAGGTCCGTCGAACTCATACTCCTCTCCCGTAATTCCGAAAAGATATGGTCGGAGACACAAGGATCTAAATCGAATGTCGCAATAAAGTGGCAAAAGGTGTCCGAGTGTCCGTCCGGCAGGTGCCCTCGAATCTTTGGATTCATCTCTCGGTTCTTGAATGTCTTTCCCGACCCCATTGATAGAATTCATCGATTGGTAAATCGACGTTTAGATCTTCGATTTTGTCCCCGTGGCATGAGAGACAAGCTTTCCAGCTTTTGGAGTTCCAGCGCTAATTTGTTGGCTTTAATCTTCTAAGTCCCTCGACTCGCAGCACAAGAGCATCCCGCAGTTCTTTAGCAGTCTTGCATTCCCGAACCCCGCCAAGATAAGAATCACTAAGGGTGGTTAGTATAAAGCATTCCCGGCGACTCGATCTAGATTGTGAAGCTTCTTCTCTTCGGGCGTGAAGAGACTTCGTCTTTGGGGATCTTCTTCCCAGTCACCATTCCTCCTCCTTGAGCTTGGTCCTGAGTCACGACACTATCAATCATAGGAACGATAGGTCCATCTTCAAGCACTTCAGTCATACTGTCATGGAGGGATGTCAGATGAGCTTCCATCCTGACTCGCCATACTCCGTAGTTCTCCACCGAGAACATAGGTACCATCCTTATACCTGACATATCAGCCATGAAGAATAATGATATGAATGTAGAGTGATATGCAGTGAAAAACGCTTTCCCTCGGATCCGTTCGAATGGACCGGCTCTCAAAGATAACAAGAGTCAAAGAACTCCCCGCTTCCGATACCAATTGTTGGTCCCGTGAGTGAGTTCAGGTGTAGAGGGGGGGGTGAATACACCTGAATCCAAATTTCTCAACTTTCGAACACGAACAGTCCTATTCAGGAAGGTGCCGTACTGAAATAGTTCAGCAGACCAGATAACTGTTCTGAATCGTGTTAAAGGCTAAAAGAGTACTGACTCACCGAGATCTCGCTAACCGACTAGGTCGAATTCGGTATCGATCGGTGAGAGTTCGGGGTGCGGAATTGTGTAGGCCCAAATCGGTTTTAATGAGGAAAACGTTTTATGCAAGTCTCGGTTCGGTAGATAAGAAGTTCGATAATACCGAGACGGTTAAATCGATTTTAAATATGATGTTCAAGATGCACGGTAAAACCAATGAAACAAGTAAGTAAACGACACGTATATTTTTAAAGTGGTTCGGATATCAACAATCCTACGTCCACTGTCCCGATAGATCGGAGGCTATTTATTATACCGAGTTAGTCTCGGTCGGCCTTGTACACCGGACAAAGTCGTGGCTTGGGGATTATACTCGAGCAAGTCCCGGCTTACAATTCTATCAAACTTTAAGTGTTTGACAAACTTCTCCAACAATGAAGGAGTCCTTATACAATAAGGATTGGGTTCAAATGTGAACTCCTTCGTCTAAGCTATGGATATAACAAGTGAGCTTAGGGTTAGAGGGATAAGGAACGAGAATGTAGCTATCTAGAGCGACGAACAGCTGAGGGTTTAGCTATAGGTTCGTGTCAGTCGCTTGGATACTAGAAGCTTATGTCGGTTCGGCTTGGTTCCTTTTGAGCCGGATGTAGTCTTTCACGGAGATAACTCGGTTGATTCTTGCGGAAGACTTTGTTCTTTGGAATTCGCTCTTTTTCGCGCTCTCTTGTGTTCTAGGCGTCGTGCGTTTCAAATCTTGAATGATCCCTCTATTTATAGAGTGGAGAGAAGAATAGATCCGTTGGAGACGATCTTCTTCTTTTTCCCTCTTTTGTGGTAGCAAACGGCTCTTTTGTGTAGTAGGTACAATGTCCTTTCCCTCCTTTTACGGAAATATGTTGACTATAGCTTTAGTAGGTGAGACGACACGTGTATGCTTGTCATTTATCGAGGTGGATGTGGTGGTTGAGACAGAACAAACTTCGAGGCAACTGAAGTTGACTTCTCTCTTCCTCGTACTTGACAACACTGATAGCTTATCAAAAGATTCGCATAGCTTCGTAAGACGTCGGCCCGATGCCGAGTCCGATTTTTGTATTCGGTAGATAGACAATGAGAAGCGGTCTACCGAAAATCGGCTCGAGTCCAAAGTGAACTACTCCTCGCCGAGTTCGGTTCAACCGACTCTCTCGCATATCGCTCTCGCCGAGTCCAAGATTCACTGAGTCTTCTACACTGGTGCTGAGGCTGATGAGCTACTGAGCGCCTTGACCAGAGCAGAGTGTCTACTGAGTCTGAAACCTTAGAGACAAATACGAGTACAAAGGAATGGTTCACCAATCAGATAGGGTTTTGGGATCTTCAAATCTTCTCAACAGTCAGAGCACGAGGCTACTGAGCGTGATTCAGTATAGAAGATAGAATCATTTCCCACAAGTATGATCATGTTGAGGATTGAATCATCACCCAACAAGGTTTTTAACGAGACATCCAATGTAAAACATGATTTCCATAAGAGTGGCGACATCAACCCAACATATTCGTTCAAATGATGATCTAGCGGATTCTTTACAAAGGTATTTCGAACATCAAAATTCAAGAAGTTGGTACACAAGATCGATATGCGCCGACTCAAGGATCTACAATGACTATATTATGGGGGAACAACTTTACTCTTTTTTCCTTCGACCAGTTTTTATCCCAATAAGTTTTTCTGGCAAGGTTTTAACGAGACAACAATTTCTTTTAGGAATGGTCAATCTAGGGAGAGTGTTGTAAACATATTTTACATATATATTTACCATATATAATGATGAGTATGTATACCGTAAAAGTCCGTGAGCCTATTTGTAAATCTATAAATAGAAGTCTTTGATACTCATAATAATACACAATCTCATTCTCGCATTCTCTATTATTCTCTACATTCTCTCTAGTTCATAACAACTTTTAACTTTATTATTATTATTATTATTATTATTATTATTATTATTATTATTATTATTATTATTATTATTATTATTATTATTATTATTATTATTATTATTATGTATCCGTTCGTGTGTTACATTTCCATTATTCAATTTCAACTAAAATCGGTAAATTTTATTAATACATTCTCAAACTTATTTCTAACTTTAATTCGTCAAAACTATTTTTTTAACATTATTTGCAACTTAATACATTTGTTATCATACGTACGCTACTCGGAGTTCTTATTTTCTAAATTTTTTTGGCCACGTAGAAAGCCAATATATAAGTTATTGGCCTATTTATGATATAATTAAAATCTAAATAAACTAAGACTTGTAGTAAGTTATAACAACATGATTATTGGAGGGATTATCACTGACGACAACAATGATTTTGTTATTTTTATATTATTTAGTAATTTATATATTTTATTAGTTATGTGATCACAAAATACAAAACAAAAATAAGATTTTCCAGTTACGTCTAAATAGGAACAAAGATAGTAGTATTAGTTTGAGAAATAGAGTTTGAGATATTATTATGTGTAAACAATCATATAGGTTATCCATTTTTCTATAATAATAAAATTGGTCATTAATTTTTTAATTGAGCCATGTAAGCCTAAATATCTTAATTTCATCTATCATATAAATTGCTGGTCCCGAGATAAACTTTCAGGTGTAGGGGGGTGGTGAATACACCTGAAAACTTTCTCAACTTAAAACGCGAACAGTCCTATTTAAGAGAGTGTCTTGCTGAACAAGTTCAGTAGACCATATATGCTGTTCTGAATCGTGTGGACAGAGTGACTGACTATACTAAGGCCTGCTAGCTGACTGATGTCAGAATTCAGTACCGTTCAGTAAGAGTTCAGTAGAGTGCGAAAATGTGTAGGCCCAAATCAGTTGAGTTTGAAAACGTTTTTATTAAAACTGTTTCAGTATATTAGTGCAATCTCTTAAGCTTTGCTGAAACTCAGTCGAATGATTTTGAATGATAGTTTTCAGTATGAACAGAAATCAATGCAACAGTAAAAACATAACACAACGATTTTAAAGTGGTTCGGATATGAAACAATCCTACGTCTACTATCCCGAAAAGATCAGGAGGCTATTTTATTATATTGAGTTAGTCTCAGTCGGTTTGTGCACTGGATAAACACTGGTCTTGAGGATTATACTGAGCAAGTCTCAGTTTACAAGTATCAAACTGAAGTGTTTGACAAACTCTCCAACTATGAAGGAGTTCTTTACAAGTAAAAACAGTTCAGGGATGAACGCTTTCGATCTAAGCTATGGATATATTCAGCTGAGCTTAGGTTAGAGGGAAGGGAACAAGAAGGTGGCTTCTAAAGTGACGAACAATGAGGAATAAGATCTCTGGGTTCGTGTTCAATCACTTGGATACTAGAGGCTTTGATTCTAATTCAGCTTGGTTCCCTTGAGCAAGTATGTCGCCTTTTGCTTGAAGTATTTCTCTGAAGATCTTGCGGAAAGCATAAGTCGGTAAGTGTTTGCTCGTAATCTCTCGTGTGTTCTTGTGTTCTTCTAGGTCGTGGTCGTGAGCTTTGATTTAATTTTCCCTTTATTTATAGTGGTGAGCCGTGAAAAGATCCGTTGGAGACGACGATCCATGTGTCACTCTCTTTTGGGTAGCTAACGACTCTTTCAACGAAATCTGGCAGAGTCTTTTCCCTCCATTTCTGAAAATAAGTTGACTTGCAGCTTTAATCAGAACTTGGACAGCTAACTGCTCGTCATTGGTCGAGATGTAGAAAGTAGTTGAGACAAACAGACTTCTAGGCAGATCTGAAGCTGCCTTCTCTGAATACCTCGTATGACTCAACTGATTTAACATGTAAGATCACTGACAGTCAAGGAGACTATCTGGCCGTTGCTTAGTCCGAAATTGGTTCAGTATTATACTCCTGCTGAGTCCAACTCTACTGAAGGTCAACTCTGAGTTTAGTGCACTGCTCCTGTTGAGTCCAGTTCTACTCACTCCTTTTAGTATGCTGCTACTGCTGAGTCCAGCACTACTGAGTAATAATACCTCTCAGTATGTTGCCCCTGCTGAGTCCAGCACTACTGAGTAAGAACGCCTCTCACTATGCTGCTCCTGCTGAGTCCAGCACTACTGAGGCTGATAGTCTTCACTCCAAGGTACTGAGGTTGATTGTCTACTGAAGAGTCAACAGACAGAACTGAGCGCCTGAACCATGCTGAAAGAATATCAACTGAGTCTGAACCTCTCAGAGACAAAGGCATAACAATTACAACTCAATGGTTCACCAATCAAATTAGGGTTTGGGATCATTCAAATCTTCTAACACATATACTACTAAATCATCTCCCAACAATTTTTCCCTATTTGATGATGTCAAAACCTAACACTACAAACTATCAGATACAAGCTCCTTACAAATATTACAAGTAGAATCAGTGGAGTTGTTCATCAAGTTCTAATCTACTGAGGGATACAGGAAAGAAATATCAGAACCTATTACAGAATTCTAACAACAATTTCCCCCTAAGATTCCTAAACAATAATTCTCATACACAAATAAGGTCTGTCAATCTAAGTAAAAACAGACAAACACAGATATCAGCAGTGAGTGTGTGAGTCAGTAATCACTTAGGTGATTCTGAGTGTTAAGCTTAAATAAATAGACAAACCATGAAGACAATAAGGTATTGTCGGACCAAACAACAAAGATGTTATATATATAAATGAAGTTTAGTACAGTACATCTCTTGCTATTCTAAGAACCAAAACAAAGGAAAGAAGCTAACTCTTGAATCTCTGGATCCTTACCTTAAAATCTCTAGACTTCTCTTCTGGCAAAGGCAATCCATATATCTGGAATGTATCCTTCCGGAGCTTCTTCATCTTCAGCACGTCAGCAGGGTCAGAATCAACAAGTTCTAAAGAAAGTATAGCACTTCTGACTTCTCCTTCAATAACTCCAGTATATAAAGATCCATCAAGCTTCTGTGGAGGAGGCAGAGGTCTAGGACCAGGAACTCTGACATCTTCTTTGTCAGCTAAGGCCTTCTGAACTATGGCATATATCTCAGGATCGCTTACCAAAAGCCATTCAGCAAAGGCATTGCTCTTGTGCATATCAGGCCACTACCTCCAAACGAAGTATCTCTTGATAAATTCAGCCTTAAGAGTCTCCCACTTCTGAGTCCTTTCCCATGACATCCATTTATCTACTCTTGGCCACCTGTGAATTTTCTGGTTAGTAGGCTTCCTGCTTCTCCTATACTTATAAGGAATTTCAGTATCCTTCACAGGCACTCTCTCTCGGGCTTCTTTCTCAGTGCACAGTCTGAGGGCTTCTAAGTCAGCCAGCCTAAGCCTCTCACGGGCTTCACTGATCTGCCTTGCCTCAACTGTCCTATCCAAGGCTCTCTCCATAGCGTCCCAGATTTCCTTCATTTCTAGCTTTTGTTCTTTGGAGGGGACATAGGAGGAAACATGGGGTTGTTCCTCTGACTCAACAGGTGATTGGGATTTGGATTTAGAACCTGAGGTTTAACCTTGCTAGTCAGTCTTGGACTTTTCCTGCTGTTGCTGCTGCTGTTCAGTCTCTTTCTCTTTATCGGCTTCATCACCGATTTTTAGCTTTCTTGGGGGTGGCCTAGTCCCTAGCTTTCTTCCGCCCGAGACTTTTGTCTTAGCTTTTGCTGGAGCTTTCTTGGGTTTGTTTGTTGCTTCAGCTTCAGCAAGCTCCTTGGCAAGCTTCTCATCAGCCTCTATTTGAGCTTGCTCCTCAGAGCTGATATACCTTTTTGTCCCTTTCTTCAGTGGGGTTGGAAGTTTTAGCTTTTTCTTTCCCTTACCCGCCACTGGAGGAGGCAAAGGAGTCTCCTCCTCATCTGAGTCCTCTTCTAGGAATTCAGCAACCTCCTTGATATGTTCTGCAGGAGTCTGGGTTGCTGAATCCTTTGGTCCTGAGCTGCTTGGGCCAGTCTCAGCGCGCTCTACATCGCCCGCGCCTGAGACACCCTGGGCCTGACCTGCTGTTCCTTAGGGATCAGTGGGAGCTGATTGGATTCCAGCTGCTCCTCGTACTGATCTCTTCCCCCTCAGTGTCCTTTCCCCCTTTTTGACATCATCAGCTGAGCCAGGGGTTGGGACGGGAACAACTTTGTTTAAGCCTTCGAATGCAGTAGCTAGCCTGTCCAAGGCTATCTGCATTGTCTCAAAATTTTGGTGGAGGTCGTTCCTCTCTATAATTAGATCATCACTATACTTCTTGTGAGAGGAATCCACCAGCGTCTGAATAGCTTGCAACTTGGCATCTATCTTCTCTTCCAAAGTCTTCTGAATAGATTGGATTCTGAGTTCTGAAGCTTGACTCAGTGAAGAGATAGTTTCTGAGTGTGCTGAGTGAGCTGCCTTATAATCTTCCAGCAATATCTTATGGGCATCCACCAGCGATGCCTGTTGATTCTCAAACTCTACTCTCTGAGTGGCTAAAGCGTTGGTGAGAATGGCTGAGAAATCAGGAGCTGCTGAATTTTGAATAGAGGTCCTCAACTCCTTAATCTCCTCACTCTTCAGGGCCTTAGCTACTGTCATGGACCGTCGGCTTTTTGAGCTGGGCGCAACCTCGAATGCAGACCCCAGCAACAGCTGTACTGGGTCCGCGGCCTGAGAGGTTCCAGCTGCCGACTTACCTGGAGGAAGAATGCTGAGTGGTAATTCAGATATGGGTTAAGCACCCTCCTCCAGTTGAGTTCCCTCAGTAGGCTTCTCAGGGCCTGCATCACTGGGCGGGTCCTGATAATCGGGATCAGAACCCTCAGAAGGCGCGGTTGCTGAAGGGATACGGTCATTCAGAATAGCCAGCATCGGGATCAGAACCCTTAGATCTTCCAATGAGCTGATGTCTGCAAGCTCAGAGTAGCCTATCTGCTCGCGGAGGATCAACTCCTCTTCATTCATCTGTTCGCAGGTATGGTGTAGGATAAGCTTGTTGAGAGAGAACCAATCCTGGAACCGAATGAGCATATGAAGCCTGGCCTGCCTTAAAAGAGCAACCAAGTCAGAGTGACTTGAGATCTCAGGTATGGCCTCTGAGACTTCTCGGGAGGCTCTATTCTGAAGAGCTTCAGCCTCTAATCCGATAGTCTTGGCTTCTGAGCTTGTCTTCGTGTCATCTACTTCAATAGGAGACATAGCCTTCTCAGCAGGAGGAATACTGCTGAGAGGTGGAACATCCAGCGGGGTCTGAGAAATGGGTGTAGACGGTTCAGCATCGGACCCCTGTTCCACTGACGCTTCTCTTTCAACGGAGACTGCCTTTTCCACTGAGACTGTTTTCTCAGAAGATTCTGAGTCGTCTCGCAGTCTGAAGGGAGGAATTATAACTGCTTGTTCAGAAGTTGTCTTCTGCTTCTTAGATGGAGTCTTCTGAGCAGTTTTTGGCGGTGGAGACCTCTTCTTAGTGGAAGTAGAGGTCTTCGTCTTCCTTTTTCCAGCCTCAGCAGGCCCTGCTCCTATCTGCTGGAGGGCTGCTGCCTTGCTGTGGAAGCGTACTTTCTTGGGATTGAAGTACGCCTTATCTGCGTATGTAATGTGGTCAGCACCACAAAAGTCTTCAATCATTATAGTCAGCTTCATCCCATATAGAAGCTTTCCCTTGACTGTAAGGCTGTTCGTGATTCTGTCAAACTTGGCAGCCTGAGTTCGGAATTCTTTCAGAAAGAACTTCGTCCAGTTCACCAGAGCTCTATCATAAATAGCCATCATCATCTGGAGCTTAGGCCTGAAGACTTAGTCAAATGAGCCAGCTTGGCTAGTTAGTATCTGCGTGACTATGTAGGCCAAGGCTCTATACTGGGGCAACATGCAGTTCTTAGGGAATATCGCCCTGAATGATGTTGGCTCGCCACAGAATATCTGTAGATATTTATCGATCATATGTCTTTGTAGCGTGCTACATTGATTCCCGAGTCAGGTAGCTGAAAGCTCTTCTGGAGAGCTTGCTTTATCGACATCTGTTTGATCTCTGAATCAACACGAGTGGGGTCAGTAACGTGATGAATGATGAATCGCCCCACTATATCGTCGTCTAATGAGTCAGACTTCAGATACAACTCCGAGATCTGACGCGGAAGGAAGAAAGCAGGCTTCCTTGACATGAATGCTTCAAGGCCTGACGTCCTCAGCGCCTCAAAAACTTCAGACATAATCTCGAGCTCGCAGGTGTCGAACTCCATAATAGGCTCACACCAGACTCTGTCCTTCTCAAGGATCTCAACTATGTTGGTCGGAGTAGAAACTGTAACGTTCTTTGCTGCCATGTCTAAAATCTGCAAAACTTAATATTAGTATCGAAAATATTTATTGAACATAAGTTTAATCTACTGAATAGGAGATGAAATCTACCGTAATAATCGTTGGGAAATAGTGAATGCAGTATGCAAGTAAAGGATTGAATTCTCAAAAAATTTAGGGTTTAAGTTGTAGAGAGTGAAAATGGCGGTTTTCTAACTTTGAACGTGATATATATGATCAAGAAGATGAACAGTTCAAAATCGATGGTTCAGTTTAAATCTGCTTTATGAGATGGACGGTCATGATTTTATGTTATAAAATTGGCAATTATTATCGTAGCCGCCTAAGTCAACTTACAGTTGTAACTAGCCAAAGAAATAACTTGATAAGACAAGCATTTAATGCACGACAGAATTCAGCAAACTTAGCATAGAATGTCGTGCATTTAATGAAACCGTTATATTAAATGACATTCTCTTAAGGCATTGAATACGATGCTGAATCATAATCATTAATGCATTAAATACTGTGTAGGCTACTGAAAAGATATACGCAAACCTGTCAGCTGAACATCGTAGTCAGCTGATACCTCGTGTAGATGGTTGCTGAATCTCCATGTACTGAGTGAGTCCAGTACTAAGAGTGAACATTCCCCCTTGCTGAATGTTCCTCTCCTGAATCCTCTTACTAACTTGAGTCAGTAGGGTCCAGCAGGCCTAGCTCTACTGAAAGTTCTCTGAATTTCGCTTCAGCTAGAGGTTTGGTCAGAATATCGGCCCTTTGATGATCAGTATGGATATTCTCCATTCTGATATCCTTCTTTTCGCATAGTCACGAATGAAGTGGTGTTTGATATCCACGTGCTTGCATCTAGTATGAAGTACATGATTCTGAGTGATTGCAATGGCACTGGAGCTGTCGCAGAAGATCGGCACTTCATTCTAAATGACATTATAGTCGCGTAGCTGCTGTCACAGCCAAAGGATTTGGGCGCAGTAACTTCCGGCAGCCATGTATTCAGCTTCAGTAGTTGACGTCGCTACTGAATGATGTTTCTTTGAAAACCATGAGATCAACTTACTGGCAAGGAACTGACAAGTTCCCAAAGTTGATTTTCGGTCAATCCTGCAACCTGCATAGTTAGCATCAGAATAACCAGTTAGTTCAATATTATCATCTGCTGCATACCATAAACCCATGTCAGGTGTTCCTCTGAGATAGCGGAGAATCTTCTTTGCTGAGTCCATATGGCTCTGCTTGGGATTCGCCTGAAATCGAGCACAGACACCTACAACATAAGTTATGTCAGGTCTAGTAGCAGTTAGATATAGTAAAGAACCAATAATTGCGCGAAATTCAGTATGGTCTACTGATACTCCCTCTTAGTCAAGATCGATTTTCATGTTCGTGTTCATCAGAACCTTGATTGGTTTGCCGGATGTGCAACCGAATTTCTTGATGAGGTCTCGAGTGTATTTGCCTCGATTGATGAACGTTCCCTTCTCTGATTGTTTGACTTGAAATCCGAGGAAATAATTCATCTCTCCCATCATTGACATCTCGAATTTGTCCTTCATCATCTTCTCAAATTGTTGACACATAGTGACATTCTTCGATCCGAATATGATGTCATCTACGTAGATCTGCACAAGTAATATGTCGTCGTCCAGACGAATGCTGTATAGTGTGCGGTCTACTGTGCCCTTCTGAAAACCTTTCTAAAGAAGAAACTCAGACAGGGTATCGTACCAAGCCCTTAGTGCTTGTTTTAACCCGTATAGAGTCTTTCTGAGTCTATACACTTGATGTCCTTGCTGAAAGCCGGGAGGCTATTCTACATAGACTTCTTCTTTCAGCACAGCGTTCAGGAACGCAGACTTCACATCCATCTGATAAACTCTGAAGCGTTGATGTGTTGCGTAGGCTAGGAATAGTCTGATTGCCTCCAATCTTGCAACTGGAGAGAACGTTTTGTCGAAATCTATCTCTTCGGCTTGATAGTAGCCTTTTTCCACGAGTCTTGCTTTGTTCCTTACTATGACGTTGTTTTCATCTCGCTTGTTCTTGAAGGCACATTTAGTTCTGATCACATGTTGATCTCGGGGTCTATCAACAAGCTCCCATACTTCGTTCCTCGTGAACTGATTCAGCTCCTCCTGCATGGCTATGATCCAATCAGCATCCTTAAGTACGTCCTCAATTGACTGAGGTTCTTAAGTAGACAAGAAGCAGGAATATAGAGCGCTTTCTCCCTGACAGAATCTGGATCTTGTCTTTACACTAGCTGAAGGATCTCCAATAATTAAATCAGAAGTGTGAGCGTCCAGCCACGATCGACGATGTTTTAACTCTTCATATGAAATTTGTTCAACACAGATTGTAGGTGAGTTAGGCATTTTAGTTGTACTATTATGAGATTGAAGTAATTCAGTTACTAGAGTTGGGTCTACTGAGTCACCAGGTTCAGGGGCATTCATCTAAGGAACTTCATTTGTTCCCCCTGAATTATTATTCTCAGTAGAGGTCTTAGTTACCACTTGGGTTTCTTCATCGACCTGAGTTACCTGGGATTGACTTTGTTCAGTAGAATCAATCTGTTTAGCTACGTCTGCTGCTGGCTGAGATTCAGTAGTCTTATCTTCAATTTCCTCTTCTGAATCATCATCCCAACACAGCTGGATCTTCTCAACATTGTCTTTTAAGCTCAGAACCTATAGCTGTTTACTGATGTCCTCAGACTCTAAATTTGAGTTTTTGCTTCTGTCTTTAATAACAAACTCATTAAAAACAACATGAGGGTTTTCCTCCACGCAAAGGGTCCGGTAGTTAAAAACTCTTAAGGCTTTGCTGACCCGGGAGTATCCTAAGAAGACTCCCTGGTCTGACTTGCTATCAAAAGTCTTTAACTAATCATTTCCATTATTGTGGATAAAGCACGAACACCCAAAAATATGGAAATAAGATAAGAAAGGCTTCCTATCGTTCCATAATTCATATGGTGTCTTCTGATGTTGCTTCGTCAGTAGAGATCTGTTATGAGTACAACATGCAGTGTCAGTTGCTTCAGCCCAGAATTTAGATGGGAGTCCTGAGTCTGCGAGCAGGGTTCTTGCTGCTTCTTTGAGTGTTCTGTTCTTCCTCTCAGCAATCCCATTTTGTTGAGGCGTGCGTGCAGCAGACGTCTCATGCTCTATGTCTTCATCTTTGCAGAACTCTTCCACCATTGAATTCAGGAACTCAGTTCCTCTGTCTGAGCGTATCTTTCTGATTTCGGTGTTCTTCTCGACACTGAGCCTTTTCAGAAGCGCAGACAACTCTGTTTTGACGTCAGAATTGTTGGCAATAAATATGACCCATGTGTAGCGCGAGTAGTCATCAATGACTACTAAAGCATACTTCTTTCCTCTGATCGTCACAGGAGAGACTGGGCCGAACAAATCCATGTGCAGCAGCTGAAGGATTCCATCAGTGGAAGGCGATGGAACATGCAGATTTTGCTTCTTTGTTTGCTTCCCCTTCAAACATGCTTCGCACTGAGTGTCTTTGCTGAACACTTCATTCGGCAGTCCTCTTACTAGAGCGTTTCTAGCTAGCTTGTTGAGCGAAGTTGAGATGGTTGAGTCTTCTGTGCCAGAGCCACCCCGTTCTGTTGTCGTTCTTCGCTAGCAAGTATACTTCAGGTTCAACTGATTTCTAGTCAGCTACGTATATATTCTTTTAGCGCGAACCTGATAACAATGTTTTCCCTGTAGATTTGTCAATGACATCACAGAAACCAGCGTCAAAAATCACTCTATTAGAGTTATCACAAAATTGACTAACAGAGAAAAGATTATGTTGAAGTCCTTCAACATATGATACTCTTGGAACTGTGGCCGTTCCAATGCTGAGTGTTCCATAGCCTCTGGTATAGCCTTTTGTATTGTCTCCGAACTTGATTCTGGGTCCTTCTTCAACAGTATAATTCTTCAGTAAGTTACTCTGGTACGTCATATGTCTTGAGCATCCGCTGTCCACGTACCAAGGGTCCTTGTGCACCTGCAAAACAGAATTATATTCAGGTACCCTTTATTTTTGATTTTGGGTCCTTAGATGTTAGTTTTGGAAACCCAAATCTGTCTCACGACCCTGGTGGTCTCAGACAGTTTCTTCCCACTTTGATCAACATACTTGACCACTGGACTGGTCGATGCTGACTTCTGAGGCTTTATTAGTTCAGGAGTCCTGATCTTCTGAGTTGGTGGACTGGTGACCTTAGCCTTCTGAACGGTTTTCTTCTTCCTCTTCTGACTCTTGGATCCTCTCCTAACTATAGGATCATAATAATATGACCCATACTGAGTTGGATGTGTCAGCTGCGGAGGTCCATACTGATCAGCCCACTTAACTCTGCTGATTTCCCATTGACTGAACTGGGTGATGAGTTAATCTTCTTGTCAAAATTCTGATAGTTGGGATGAGGTACCTTCATCTTCTGTTTGTTTTTTGCTAAGGGGTTCAGGATGTCAGCATTGATAGTCTCCCCTTGAACAAATCTATCAGTCAGTCGGTTCTCTGAGCGTATGGGGGCAGATGAGGAGGCTCCGTGGCTGAACCCGAGTCCCTCTTTGCAATGTTTGGGCTTGTTGTTGGCTAGCATCGCCTCAAGCTTTTTCTCAGCTCCCATGTATCGCTCTGTCATCAGGTTCCTCCAGATATCGTCACTCTTCTTAAGCATTTCATACTCGGTCTGAAGTCCTGAGAACTTTTTCTTCAGTAGACTCAGTTCAGTATCCTTCTGAGTCAAGTCATTGGTCAGTACTGAGATCTGATCTTCTGGATGCTGAGACTTGGCCAACAGAGAGTTAATCTCCTCCCTGAGTCTCAACACAAGTCCTTCTGACTCAGTAGCAACCTGACTCTTCTGAGAAAGTCTCTGATTCTCCACTTTCAGGGTATCCAACTCCTGAAGAGTCTTACTGAGCTGCAGGCTCATCTGAATCTGCTCGTCGAGTAGTTCTTCATATGCGATTGCGACGTCTAGATTCTCATCTGCACCTGAAATGGTGTCGTGTGTGCAGTGTGAAGAGGAGTTAAATGGTGTGTGAGAGTTTTCCTCATCCTCTTCTCCTGCCATAAGACACTTTTCAGCATCTTCTTCAAGCTCTAGGGCCATGAATGCCGCTTCATCATCTGATGAATCCATGAAGGAGTCGACTTCATCTGAGTCGTCTGAGAGTTCACCGGCAATGTATGCTTGACGTTTCTTGATGAAATTCTCCCTTCGAGGTTTTCGTGCTGCTGGTTCAGCTGTACTGAGCTCAGGACAGTCGTATTGATAGTGTCCTGGCTTCTTGCAGTTGTAGCAGGAGGTGATTCTGCCTTCTTTGCTTTCACTGTCTTTCGACTGTGCTGAATCCTCCTTTTTCCTGCAATCAGAAGTATGCGGTTTAGAATGCGCTTAGGTGTATACTCAGACTTACTCTTTGAGTCTCTGACGACTCTAGAGAGTTTTCTGCGCCTCTCCTTCTTCTGATACTTGACGGCAAGCAGTGCATATCTCTGAGCTAAGCTTCCTTCTTGTAGATCACTGGTTGAAGGCTCAGCTTTGCTAGATGCGGGAGCTGCTGTACTGACTGATGCTTTGAAGGCATGGTCGATATGTGTGTCAGCTTCAGCTCGCTGCTTCCTTTGTGGTAGACCAACCTCGAACTCCTCAGCTTTTAATTATGAAAATATATGACCAGGAGAAACAATGTCAAGATCAGAATGTCTAAGCAAAGTAGCAAATGGAGTCCAATGTCCGTCCGACAGTGCTCTTAATATTTTGAGATTCATCTCTTGGTTGGAGAACGTTTTTCCTAGCCCGTTGATGATGTTCATCAGATCAGTAAATCTGACGTAGAGATCTTCAATCGTGTCACCAGGCATGAGAGACAGTCTCTCTAGCTTCTGAAGTTCCAACGCTAGTTTGTAAGCTTTAATCTTCTAAGTCCCCCGACTCAGTAGCGCCAGAGCATCCCAGAGTTCCTTGGCGGACTTGCAGTCCTGAACTCTCTGAGATAGGAGTCACTCAGGGTGGTCAGTATGACATTTCTAGCAACCTGGTCTAGATTGTGAAGCTTCTTCTCTTCAGGAGTGAAGAGGCTTCTGTCTTTGGGGATCTTCTTCCCGGTCACCATGCCTCCTCCGTGTGCTGGATCCTAGGTTTCGACACTATTGATCATGGGAACGATAGGTCCGTCTTCCAAGACCTCTGGCATGCTGTCGTGGAGGGAAGTCAGATGAGCTTCCATTCTGACTCGCCATACCTCGTAGTTCTCTATTGAGAACATGGGTACCATCCTGATTCCAGACATATCAGATATTTTAAATAGTGATATGAATGAAGAATGATATGCAGTGAAACGTTTTCAGGATCCGTTCAAGTAGACCAATTTCAGATAACAAGAGTCTTAGAGAACTCCCGCTCTGATACCAATTGTTGGTCCCAAGATAAACGTTCAGGTGTAGAGGGGGGGGGTGAATACACCTGAAAACTTTCTCAACTTAAAACACGAACATTCATATTTAGGAGAGTGCCTTACTGAACAAGTTCAGTAGACCAGATATGCTGTTTTGAATCGCGTGGACAGAGTGACTGACTATACTGAGGTCTGCTAGCTGACTGATGTCAGAATTCAGTACCGTTCAGTAAGAGTTCAGTAGAGTGCGGAAATGTGTAGGCCCAAATTAGTTGAGTTTGAAAACGTTTTTATTAAAATTGTTTCAGTATATTAGTGAAATCTCTTAAGCTTTGCTGAAACTCACTTGAACGATTTTGAAAGATAGTTTTCAGTATGAACATAAATCAATGCAATAGTAAAACAGACACAACGATTTTAAAGTGCTTCGAATATCAAACAATCTTACGTCCACTGTCCCGAAAAGATCAGGAGGTTATTTTATTATACTGAGTTAGTCTCAGTCGGTTTATGCACTGGACAAACACTGGTCTTGAGGATTATATTGAGTAAGTTTCAGTTTACAAGTATCAAACTGAAGTGTTTGACAAACTCTCCAACTATGAAGGAGTTCTTTACAAGTAAGAACAGTTCAAGGAGCTATGGTTATATTCAGCTGGGCTTAGGTTTGAGGGAAGGGAACAAGAAGGTGGCTTCTAGAGTGACGAACAGTAAGGAATAAGCTCTCTGGGTTCGTGTTCAATCACTTGGATACTAGAGGCTTTGATTCTAATTCAGCTTGGTTCCCTTGAGCAAGTATGTCGCCTTTCGCTTGAAGTATTTCTCTGAAGATCTTGCGGAAAGCTTAAGTCGGTAAGTGTTTGCTCGTAATCGCTCGTGTGTTCTTGTGTTCTTCTAGGTCGTGGTCGTGAGCTTTGATTTGATTTTTCCCTCTATTTATAGAGGTGAGCCATGGAAAGATCTGTTGGAGACGACGATCCATGTGTCACTCTCTTTTGGGTAGCTAACGGCTCTTTCAAAGAAATCTGGCAGAGTCTTTTCCCTCCATTTCTGGAAATAAGTTGACTTGCAGCTTTAATCAGAACTTGGACAGCTGGCTGCTCGTCATTGGTCGAGATGTAGAAAGTAGTTGAGACAAACATACTTCTAGGCAGATCTGAAGCTGACTTCTCTGAATAACTCGTATAAGTCTACTGATTTAACAAGTAAGATCACTGACAGTCAAGGAGATTGTCTGGCCGTTGCTGAGTCTGACCTTGGTTCAGTAGTATACTCCTGCTGAGTCCAACTCTACTGAAGGTCAACTATGAGTTCAGTGCACTGTTCCTGCTGAGTCCAGTTCTACTGACTCCTTTCAGTATGCTGCTCCTGTTGAGTCCAGCACTACTGAGTAAGAATACCTCTCGCATATCTTTGCTCTCGCTGAGTCCAAAGACTACCGAGTCTTCACTCCGTAGATCCGAGACCGATAGTCTCATCAAGAGTCGGCGGACGGAACTAAGCCCCTGAACCATGCTGAAAGAATGTCTACTGTGTCTGAACCTCTCAGAGACAAAGGCATAACAATTACAACTCAATGGTTCACCAATCAAATTAGGGTTTGGGATCATTCAAATCTTCTAACACATATACTACTGAATCATCTCCCAGCATTAATCCTCCCCTTCACCTCACATTTTATTTCTACTGACAAAGCTCCATCACGGTATTAACTCTATTACAACATCAAAATACAAACATTTATTTGATCAACTTCTTCATTCAAATAAAAATTTGAGACTGATTTACGTTTTAACAATTGAGGAAAAGTGGCGAAGGGGGAACGAATATATCGGATAAAATTGGGATGTTTATGCTTGTATGACTCAATCCAAAAATAGAAGATGAATTTGAATGTTGTGAAAAATGTGGAACGACTCTTTTGAAAATGAAAGACAATGTTATTTAATAATTAAAGTTTGAAAAAGTTATTATTTTGAAATTCCACTAAAAAATTATTTGGGTGGCTCCATTTTGGCATTTATGGTTTATTTGGATGACACGTAATTGGTATATGGCGGATCATTTATAATCACACTACTATAGATTTATAAATCGAGCATGTTGTCCAATGCTAAATAAATAAACTCAAGACAATTTCTTCAACTAAATTCAAAGATTCTGAAGGGCAACAATATGAAATTCAAATTTATTTATAACCATAGAAAAATGCTTTTTCTAAAATGAAAGTATCCCAAGGCCAAGTTCCTACACTATTAATCTACTAGCAGGTTTATGAATACAAATTATGAATAACAAGAAATATGCAACCTATCTATCTAGTCTTCTACTTGAAGAAACTCCCAACTGAAGCCCCTTCAAAATCCCCAGGCAGCTGATCAAATCATCTGCTGCCGTAGTGTCAGCTGTGATGGAATCCATTATAGAGGATGTAAAAAGAGCGTGCTTCTACTCTGATTTCTTTCATCAGTAAACGGTACTCGAAAAATGACAATGACACTGGTTTCATCTATTGGAAGATATGGCCTCTTCAATTCCCCTTATGACTAGGCTCAGATCGCCTCCACTTTCCAAAGCTACGAAAGCTGCTCTATGGGCAGGCTTGTGCAATTTGAGCAGATTGTATGATTGCAATACAGACCAACGGGCTTGATTCGACATCTGCGAATAGTAACGCCAATACACGATTCCAAAACCCAATATACTTTGAGTTTCAACAAAAAATGCAGAGTTCAGAGAAAAGGAAGACCTGTGTAACAGTGAGTGGGGGTTCTAGAAGCACACAGATGCTCCTGAATAGGTTTTCATCGTTTTCTCCACCCTCAGCCTCTCCATATATAAGAGCTTCAGCTGCAATCCCAGCAAAAAGCACCATGCAGTACCTAAACGTGCTCAGAAATTAAATTGAATTTTGATATGAGAAGACACTTTACGCATTACAATTTGACTTAATATCACAACCCAAACATTTTTCAAACCGATTTTACTGCATAACACATCATGAGAATATTCAGCTATTAGAACAACTATTGACTGAATTTTGACAGCATCGACCTGTCAAATGCAGAACCACTAAGACGACCCTCAGCAAGCTCTTTTTGAAGCTTCTCATCCCAAAACTGTGTTCCTGCCTGCAAAACATGTACTTACATATATAAATGATGCAAAGCAAAAAAATTATGTTAGTAGATAGGCTGCTACTAGATACAAGCTTTCGGTGGAAGAAAACTAGGAGATAAAATGGATGAATTGATCATGCCAGGCTACATAAAACGAATCCCGGTCCAGAAGCGAGGCAAATAAGTAGTTGGTAGTTCCTCCACTCATAATGCACTATCTTATAATAAATCACATTGATTTTTTATTTGAGCTAGGATGTTGAGTTATAAAGCAAGCGAGCTAGTCATATGAGCCCTATTCTTTTTCTATCTTATCAGTCAAGCGCTTAACCATATCTATAGGTTTGGGCCCTTTTTTTTTGCTCGTTAGGGCTTCAGTTGGATGGCTCCCACACAAAGTAATCGAAGAAAAACAGCAGCAAGGATAAACATCTAAGATATAAGTTAGCAATTGGGAAGTGCTTTATTACCATGGCTGGGACAGGAGACCAAGTAGGAGTAAATCAGCAGTATATGGTTTTATAAGTTTAAGAGAGAAACATGGATAAAAGAAATACAATCCAGTAACAGAGAAGCAAAACTGACACGTCAAAGAATAAGATTTTCTTAAGTCAACTTGCGGAAACAATTTGATTAATATCTTGACAATAGAAGCTAGACTCAAATTGTAAAGTGGACATCGGCATCCATTCTTTTGACGATTACTAAATGAACAGCCAGTCTGAGATTATTGTTAGAGAAACCAGACAGCTTTGGAGGATTAAGTCCACAATGTGACGCCTACTCAACAACCTATCAATTTGGAGCGAGTATAACGAAGAAAATATATCATCACTGAAGTACCTGACCCTGAATGCCCATTTGCATTGCTCTAATTGGGTCTAAAATTACGCCACGAATTGGACAGCCCATTAGATATGCTGCAAATTAACAAAGCTACAAAGTTATTGGAAATAACGAAGTAAATCCACAATGGCATGCTAATAATTCTCAGTCAGTCAGAGTTGACTAGAAGAAAAACATATAGGCATGCACAAGCAGACATCATTATATCATCACCATTTTACTTGTTGTGCTCGATGCTAATGCAAAAACATCAGAATTCTATTACGTGCATGACTTACCCACGAGAAGGTGACCAGCTTCATGAACTAAGATACGGCGTCTAGTTGGAGGCCAATAACTAGAGATCTGAGTTAAGACTGAACCACCAAGAAGAATAGAATCTAGTATTGCCAATGCTAAAATTGCTGCAAGGTTTGGTCTGATATCTACTCCTTGATTTAACAGAATAGACACCCCCGCAAGTAGAGCTATTAAAAGAAGAGTCGAGCTTCCAGAAACTCCCCACTTTTTGGGAGAGAGCTTCGTGACTGGGAATAGAAACAGAACACGAGGGGAAAATTGTCAGACGAAATATTTCGAATAGAAAATAACTGCAGACTAATATAGAAGTTTCATTGCTTCAAGTGGAAATAGTAAGTGTGACAGCTGACTCGTTTTAAATATGCAAGATATATCATACATCATTCACTATATTAAAAAATAAAGTAAAATACTTACTCAGATGATCTTATACCTTCTAAACCAGTAGAAGACTGCAACACAGATGGTGTAACTTCTCTGGGTCCTCCAAAAACTACAGAACATGAATACAACATTACTCTAACATCTAAAAACTTCATTTGTACATAAACTTGTATCAGTTTGAAGATTGCATGAAAACAACTTGGGAATATACAGGGGATGTTCTTTATACTTCTATTCTCACTATTTTTTGATTTTATCTGCGTCCCTCTTTTTCTCTTCTGCATTTTACTGATTCAATTTGCAAATAAAAATGTTGATATGTTATAACACACGGATCGGAAAAATTAGTCCCAATTGCCATTCAAATATTGGCTCTCTAAAATCTCTCTCGTTTACCACAAAACTCAATCCAAACAGATACCATCAACTCTTTACAAAGCTTAGCTATGTAGAAAATGCAAACTCAATCAAATACTCCAAATTTCAACCACTTCGAAAAAAATGATGGGTAACTTTTTGTACCACGGAACTGGAAATTTAGCCGATAACTCACCAATATTCCGATATTTCCCGAAATTGACCAACAGCCCTCGATCTTTAAGAAAATCGTAGGCCTTGCTAACGAGCCGCATATCGTCGGCGTTCAAGCACGTGTCCAGCACCTGCCAATCCCGCTCGGCTACGAACAAACGTAACTTGTCATTAACCGGAAGATTCGACTCAATTGAAGAGGTCTCCAGTTCGGCAATGAGAAAGCGAAGCGCTCGAGCGAGGTCCTTCTTCTTCACTGCTTCTTCATAGTCCTGCCACTCCCTGACCGCTTTGATTCTGGCGGGGCGTACTTTGATGCTTCTACGCAAAATCCCTGCGGAGAAAACGAATGGAGACGACCGGGAGATCGATGGAGGGGGTGCTACGGAGAGCAGAAGAACCGGCACCGATTTCGCCATCGGAAACCTCGGTTGTTTGCTTCAGTTTTAGTTCAGTCAATTAGTATTCCAATTTCATGTGTTTGGGCTTCGGACTAGCACGGTTGGTATTGGTACCATACCTGACCTGACTAATACATTCCTACTAACAAAATATAACTATAGTTTAAACGTGTAATAATTTTGAGCTCAGACAAAAATATTTTTTTCGAATATTATTTTAGTCCATTAATTCTAGTTGTGATCGCAAAAAATTATTATTTTAATAGTATTTTTACTCTATCGAATATTACTTTATTAAAGTTTAACTGAATTAGTACTAATACATTGTCCAATTACTTTAACAATATGTAAAAGTAGGATCAGATGCAAACATAAATTAAAAATAAGAATTAAAGATCCAATACATTGTCTAATTTAATTTTAAAAGTGAAAGACTCATGTTAGCGAAAATACACTTTATTAAAATCCAATACAATTAAAGATGTTTTGGAAAATTTTCAATATATCCACAACGCCGACCCCGCCGACCACCAAGTCGATGGGGTAGATTTGGCGCACCACGGCGACCTAGTTACCGACTTAAAAAAGTACAGTAACAATGGTAACGACCTCAAGTGGGGGAGGAAGAAGTAAACCTTATGCACGACAGCAGCGAGCTCGAAGGGTGAACACTGGCGATATCGACTATATTACGAAGCAGATTGGCTAGTGCAGTACGACATTGAACTACCCAAACTTGATTAATGTTTACCAGAATCATGATTTGACTAGTTTGTTTTGATTTGGAATTGGTCCTCATGATGCTTGTATGTGCTAATTGTAGTGATTCACATTGTTAGGAGATGATTCAGCAGTAGAATATTTAAAAGATTTGGTTGATCCCAAAATCATAATTTGATTGATGAACCATTCCTTTGTATTTGTAACGCCTTGGTCTCTGAGAGTTTCAGACTCAATAGACTTGTTTTCAGCATGGTCCCAGGCTCAGAAGTTCTGTCTGCTGATCCTCAGCAAACTATCCGCCTCAGTACCATGGAGTGAAGATTCAGTAGTGATGGACTCAACAGGAGCAGCATACTGAAAGGTGTTAAGATTCAATAATGTTGGACTCAACAGAAGCAACATACTGAAAGAGTCAGTCGAACTGGACTCAGAGTCGACCTTCAGTAGAGTTGAACTCATCAGGAGTATACTACTGAACCCCTGGTCAGACTCAGCAACGGCCTGACAGTTTTCTTGACTGTCAGTGGTCTTCATAGAATAAATCAGTAGAGTTGTCCGAGGGCGTATACATCAGAGAAGTCAGCTTCAGTATCTGCCTTGAAGTTTGAATGTCTCAACAACTTTCTACACCTCGACCAATGACAAACAATCAGCTCTCAAAGTACTGGTAAAAGCTGCAAGTCAACTACTTTCCTGAAAAAGATAGTGGACTCTGCACGATTTCAAAAGAGCCGTTAGCTACCCAAATAAAGTGACACGTGGACAGTTCGACTCCAACGGATCTATCCATAGCTCACCTCTATATATAGAGAGAAAATCAAATTGTTGAGACACATAGAAAATATCAACAACGAGAGAACATACGAGCATTGAACAAACAAGAACACAAGTTTTCCGTGAAGAACTGTAGAGAAAACAACCAACCGCGAAAATCACTCATACTGCTCTAGGGAACCAAGCTTCATAGAATCAAAGCCTCTAGCATCCAAGTGAAAGAACACGAACCCAGAGAGATTATTCCTCACTATTCTTCACTCTAGAAGTCCTTTCTTGTTCCCTCTCCCTCTAACCTAAGCTCAACTGAACTGATCTATAGCTTAGAACCGAAGGAGTTTGTTGGGTGATGATTCTATCCTCAGCACTGTTTCACTCAGTGGGAAATGATTCTATCTTCTATACTGAACCAAGCTCAGTAGCCTATGTACTCTGAACTGTTGAGAAGATTTGAAGATCCCAAAACCCTATCTGATTGGTGAACCATTCCGTTGTATATGTTGTTTGTCTCGAGGTTTCGGACTCGGTAGACACTCTGCTCCGGTCAAGGCGCTCGCAGCTTATTTGCCTCGGCACCGGTGTAGAAGACTCGGTGATCTTGGACTCGGGGAGGAGCAAGATATCGAGAGAGTCGATCGAACCGAACTCGGCGGGAGTAGTTCACTGGACTCGTAGCCGATCTTCGATAGACTTATCTCATTGTCTATCTACCGAATACAAGGTCGGACTCGAGATCGGCGGATAGTCTTCGGGGTCGTCGAGAATCTTTTGAAAGACAATCAGCATTGTCATATACGAGGATGAGAGAAGTCAGCTTCAGCTTGTCTCGAAGTCTGTGCTGTCTCAACCACTCTATCCGCCTCGACAAATGACAAACATACACGTGTCATCCTACCTACTAAAGCTGCAAGTCAACACTTTCCGAGAAAGGAGGAAAAGGCACTGTTACCTACGCCAAAAGAGCCGTTTGCTACCAAAAAGAGAGAGAGAGAAGAAGATCGTCTCCAACGGATCTTTCTCAATCTCTTCTCTATAAATAGAGGGATCATTCAAGATTTGAAGAGAGAGAGTTCGCGAGCTAACGAAGAAACGAACACACACTCGAACATTCAAACGAGCGTATTTAAAAGCCTAAGTCTTCCGCAAGAATCGAAAGAGTTATCTCCGGCGAAAGACTACCTCTAAGCTCATAAGGGAACCAAGCTGAACCGACAATAAAGCATCTAGTATCCAAGCGACGTGACACGAACTTATAGCTAAACCTCAGCTGTTCGTCGCTCTAGAAGCTACATTCTTGTTCCCATCCCTCTAACCCTAAGCTCAACCGATATATCCATAGCTTAGACGAAGGAGTTCACTTTTGAACCCAATCCTTATTGTATAAGGACTCCTTCACTGTTGGAGAAGTTTGTCAAACACTTTAAGTTTGATAGTGTTGTAACCGGGACTTGCTCGATATAATCCCCAAGCCACGGCTTTGTCCCGTGCACAAGCCGACCGAGACTAACTCGGTATAATAAATAGCCTCCCGATCTATCGGGACAAATGGACGTAGGATTGTTGATGTCCGAACCACTTTAAAAATCTCTATGTCGTTTACTTACTTATTTACATTGATTTTACTGTGCATACCGAACATCGTATTTAAAATCAATTAACTGTCTCGCATATCGAACTTCTTATCTACCGAACCGAGACTTAAAACGTTTTCTCATAAAAACTGATTTGGGCCTACACTATTCCGCGCACTGAACTCTTGCTGATCGATACCGAATTTCGACCTAGTCGGTTAGCGAGATCTCGGCCTTTTTAGCCTTTAACTCGATTCGAACGGTTATGCAGTCTCGCCGAATCATTTCGATGCACAACATCTTCCCCGAATAGGACTGTTCGTGTTCGAAGTTGAGAAATTTGGATTCGAGTGTATTCACCCCCCCCCTCTACACCTGAACTCACTCTCGGGACCAACAATTGGTATCAGAGCAGAGTGTCTTAAGACTCTTGTCACTTTGAGACCGGGTCTATTCGAACGGATCCGGAGGAAAACGTTTTTCACCGCATATCACTCTACATTCATATCATTATTCTTCATGGCTGATATGTCGGTATAAGAATGGTACCCATGTTCTCGGTGGAGAATTATGGAGTGTGGCGAGTCGAAATGGAAGCACATCCGACATCCCTCCATGACAAGATGATGGTAAGTGCTTGAAGATGGACCTATCGTTCCCATGATCGATAGTGTTGTAACTCAAGCTGAAGGAGGAGGAATGGTGACTGGGAAGAAGATCCCTAAAGACAGAAGTCTCTTCACTCCTGAAGAGAAGAAGCTTCACAATCTAGACCGAGTCACCAGGAATGCCATACTAACCACTCTTAGCGATTCTTATCTTGGCAGGGTTCAGGAATGCAAAACCGCTAAAGAACTCTGGGATGCTCTAGCGCTACTGAGTCGAGGGACTCAGAAGATTAAAGCGAATAAACTAGCGCTATAACTCCAAAAGCTGGAAAGCTTGTCTCTCATGCCTGGTGACAAAATCGAAGATCTGAACGTCAGATTTACCAATCTGATGAACTCAATCAACGGGCTGGGAAAGACATTCAGCAATCGAGAAATGAATCTAAAGATACTGAGGGCACTGCCGGACGGACACTGGACACCTTTTGCCACTCTATTGCGACATTCTAATTTAGATGTTGTCTCTCCTGACCATATCTTTTCAGAATTACAGGCAGAGGAGTTTGAGTTCGACAGACCTCAAAGAAAGCTGAGAGCTGAAGTTGACACAAAGATCGACCATGCTTTCAAAGCAACGAAGGCCAGACAAAGATCTCCCGTGACGAGCAAGACGAAGAGTAAGACTGAGCCTTCACTCAATGATCTACAAGAACGAAGTCTCGCTCAGAAGTATGCGCTGCTCGCTGTAAAGTATCAGAAGGAGAAAGAGAGGCGTAGAAGGCTGACTAAAGCGCACCGAGACACAAAAGGTAAGTCAGAATATACACCAAAACGCTCTCCTGACTCACAATCTTCTGAAGGCAGAAAGAAAGATGACTCAGCACCCTCAAGGGATAGTGCAACCAAAGAAGAAAAAGTCATCACTTGCTACAACTGCAAAAAGCCGGGACATTATCAATATGATTGTCCTGAGCTCGGTAGTGCTGAACGCGCAGCACGTAAGGCAAGGAGAGAGAAATTCGCCCAGAAAAGACAATCCTACATAGCTGGCGAAATCTCAGACGACTCAGAAGAGGTCGACTCCTTTATGGATTCATCTGACGATGAAGCAGCCTTCATGGCCTTAGAGCATGAAGCAGATGAATCGACTGAAATGTGCATGATGGCATGCGAAGAGGATGAGGTAAATTCTCATGAACCAGTCAACTCCTCTTCACACTACACACACGACACTGTTTCAGGTGCAGATGGGAATTTGGACATCACAACCGCATATGAAGATCTACTAGATGAACAAATTCAAATGAGTCTGCAGCTCAGCAAGACTCTTCAGGAGTTGGATACCCTGAAAGTGGAGAATTAGAGACTTTCTCAGGAGAGTCAGGTTACTACTGAGGCCGAAGGACTTGTGGTGAGACTCAGGGAGGAGATAAACTCTCTGATGGCCAAGTCTCAGCATCAAGAGGATCGGATTTCAGTTTTGACCAATGACTTGACTAGAAAGATACTGAACTGAGTCTGCTGAAGCAAAAACTGTCAGGACTTTAGACCGAACATGATGCACTGAAGAAAAGTGATGATGTCTGGAGGAACCTGATGACTGAGAGGTACATGGGCGCTGAAAAGAAATTGGAGGCTATGCTAGGAAGCAACAAGCCAAAGCACTGCAAGGAAGGACTTGGATTTAGCCAGGGAGCTTCCTCGTCTGCCCCAGTACACTCAGAAGGACGGCTTGCTGATAGGTTTGTTCAAGGAAAGACCATCAATGCTGATATACTGAACCCCCTCGCAAAGAACAAACAAAAGATGAAAGCACCTCATCCTACTCAAGGCGAGTCGACAACAAGATCAAAGCCAAAGTACCCCGGTTCGGTCAAGGGGGAACCAAAGAAATCAAAATTGGCCGATCGGTATGGACCTCCAAAACCGACACATCCAGACTCGGTATGGGTCATATTATTATGAACCTATAGTCGAAGAGGATCCAAAAGTCGAAGAAATAGAAAGCCGCACGTAAGGCAAAGGTCGGCGATCCACCGGCTCGGAAGACTAGGACTCCCGAACCTCGGAAGCCTCGAAGTCACCCGTGACCGGTCCAAAGTGGTCGATATGTTGACTCTAGTGGAAAGAAGATGTCCGAAACCACCGGGGTTGTTAGACGATTTGGGTTATTAAAACTAACACCTAAGGACCCAAAAACAAAAATAAAGGGTACCTAAATATAATTCTGCTTTTGCGAGTGCGCAGAGACCCATGGTATGTGGACGGCGGATGCTCAAGACATATGACATACCAAAGGAATCTCATCGAAGAATTATATCATCGAAGAAGGACCCGAATTGAGTTCGGAGACAATGCAAAAGGCTATACTAGAGGATATGGAACACTCGAGCATTGGAGCGCCAAAGTTCCAAGAGTATCATATGTTGAAGGACTTCAAGCATAACCTTCTCTCTCGTTAGTCAATTTTGTGATAACTCAAATAGAGTGGTATTTGACGCCGGTTTCGTGATGTTATTGATAAATCTACGGGAAAACAAGTGTTATCGGGTTCGCGCAAAGAACATATATGTTCTTGCCGATCGGAACTCGCGAGAACCCGAAGCTTGTCCGTTGGCGAAAAACGATAATCGAACGGGGTGGCTATGGCATAGAAGACTCGGCCCATCTCAACTTCAAGACGCTCAACAAACTAGCAAGAGACACTCTAGCAAGGGGCCGCCGAATGAAATATTCGGCAAAAAGACACTCGGTGTGAAGCATGTCCGAAGGGAAAGCAAACAAAGAATCAAAATCCAACAGTTCCATCTCTTTCCACCGATGGAATCCTTCAATGCTACATATGGATTTGTTCGGTCCGGTCTCCCTAGTGACGATCGTAGGCGGGAAATATGCATTAGTGGTCATAGATGACTACTCGCTACACATGGGTCATATTCATTGCCAACAAGTCCGACGTCAAAACGAGTTACCGGCGCTTCGAAAAGGCTCGGTGTCGAGAAGAACACCAAGATCGAGAAAAATACGTTCGGACGGAGGAACTGAGTTCCTTAATTCCATGGTAGAGGAGTTCTGCGAAACAGAAGGAATAGAGCATGAGACATCGGCTGCCCGCACACCTCAGCAAAATGGAGTTGCTGAACGAAAGAACAGAACTCTCAAAGAAACGGCTAGAACTCTACTCGCAGATTCGGGACTCCCATCCAAATTGCAGGCGTAAGCAACGGATACTTGCGTGTTACACTCGTGAATAGATCTCTACCGACAAAGCGAGCATAAGAGGACACCATATGAACTATGGAACGGCAGGAAGCCTTCTCTATCCTATTTCCATATCTTTGGTTGTTCATGCTTTATCCACAATAATGAGAAAGATCAGCTGAAGACTTTTGATAGCAAGTCAGATCAGGGAGTATTCTTAGGATACTCTCGGGTCGGCAAAGCTTTCGTGAGTATTCAACTATCGGACTCTTTGCGTGGAGGAAAGCCCTCATGTTGTTTTTAACGAGTTTGCTATCGAAGACAGGAGCAATAACTCAAATTCCGAATCGAGGACATCGGTAGACGGCTACGGGATCTAAGCTTAAAGGACAAACCGGGAAAAGATCCAGCTATGTTGGGATGATGATTCGGACGAAGAAATCGAAGACAAATCTACCGAATCTCAACCAGCAGAGCAAGTAGGCGAGCGATTGATTCTCCCGAACGGAATCAATCCCGGGTAACTCAGGTCGATGAAGAAACCCAAGAGGTAATCGAGACCACTACCGAGAATAACAACTCGGGGGAACATCTAGTAATGTTCTCGAGCCGAATGCCCCCGAACCTCGGTGACTCGGTAGACCATACTCTTATCACCGAAATTCTTCAATCTCGTGAATAGTACAACCGAAATGCCTAACTCACCTACTATCTCGTGTTGAACAAATTTCGGATGAAGAGCCGAAACTTCGTAGATCGTGGCTCGATGCTCACACCGCCGATCTAATCATTGGAGATCCCTCGGCTAATGTCAAGACAAGATCCAGATTCTGTCAAGGAGAAAGCGCATTATTTTCCTGCTTCTTGTCTACTGAAGAGCCTCAGACCATTGAGGATGCATTAAAATATGCTTGACCGGATCATAGCTATGCGGGAGGAGCCGAATCGGTTTACGAGAAACGAAGTGTGGGAGCTTGTAGACGGACCCGACATCAACATGTCATTGGAACCAAATGGTTCTTCAAAAACAAGCGAGATGAAAACAATGTTATAGTAAGGAACAAAGCAAGGCTCGTGGCTAAAGGCTACTGTCAAGCTGAAGGAATAGATTTCGATGAAACCTTCGCTCCGGTTGCAAGATTGGAGGCAATTAGACTATTCCTAGCCTACGCAACACATCAAAGATTCGAGTTTATCAAATGGATGTGAAGTCTGCGTTCTCGAATGGCGTGCTTGAAAGAAGAAGTCTATGTGGAACAACCGCCCGGCTTTCGAGCGGGGACATCAAGTATATAGACTCGAAAGGCTCAGTATGGGTTAAAACAAGCACCCGGGGGCTTGGTACGATACCCTGTCCGAGTTTCTTCTTCGAAAGGTTTTCGAAAGGCACGATGAGATCGCACTCTATTCGGCATTCGACCGGAAGAAGACTTATTACTTGTGCAGATCTACGTGGATGACATCATATTCGGATCAAAGAATGTCATCATGTGTCAACAATTTGAAAAGATGATGAAGGATAAGTTCGAGATGTCAATGATGGGAGAAATGAACTACTTCCTTGGTTTTCAAGTCAAGCAATCTGAAAAGGGAACGTTCATCAACCAAGGCAAATACACTCGAGACCTCATCAAAAGATTCGGCTGCACATCCGGCAAATCTATCAAGATCCCGATGAATACGAATATGAAGATAGATCTTGATAAAGAGGGAGTATCAGTAGACCAAACCGAATATCGTGCTATAATTGGTTCTTTATTATATTAAACAGCTACTCGTCCTGACATAACTTATGCTGTATGTGTTTGTGCTCGATTTCAGGCGAATCTGAAGCAGAGCCATATGGACTCAGCAAAGAAGATTCTCCGCTATCTCCGAGGAACACCTGACATGGGTTTATGGTATCCAGCTGATGATAATATTGAACTAACTGGCTATTCTGATGCTGACTATGCAGGATGTAGAATTGACCGAAAATCAACTTCAGGAACATGTCAGTTCCTTGGCAGCAAGCTGATCTCATGGTTTTCAAAGAAACAGCACTCAGTAGCTACGTCGACTACTGAAGCTGAATACATGGCTGCCGGAAGTTGTTGCGCCCAAATCCTTTGGCTGAGACAGCAGCTGAGAGACTATGACGTTATTCAGAATGAAGTGCCGATCTTCTGCGATAGTACCGGTGCCATTGCAATCACTCGAATCTCGTACTACACACGAGATGCAAGCACGTGGACATCGACATCACTTCATTCGTGACCATGTCGAAAAGAAGGATATCAGGATGGAAAAGATCCATACTGACAAGCAACGGGCTGACATACTGACCAAACCTCTAGTTGAATCCAGATTCGAGAGAACTTTCGGTAGAGCTAGGTGCTGTTGGACCCTACCGACCCCGGGCGAAGTAGAAGGTTCCATGAGAGGACCATTTCGGTAAGGGGGGAATGTTCACTCTCGATCGAATGTATTCGATGCGTAGAGATTCGAAACCATCTACACGAGGTATCAGCTGACTACTAGTTCAGCTGACAGGTTTGCGTATCTCTACTCAGTAGTAATTTATATAACAGTATCTTGCATTTATGGCAAAGATTCAGCATGATATTAATATCTCTTGGTTTGTCTTTATTATTAACGAATATCATTTAATGCACGACATTCCATACATAAGCTTGCTTAGAACTCGCGCGCATTTAATGCATGTCTTTTCACAGTTACTACTTAGGCTATTTTACAACTGGCTTTGACTTAGGCGGCATATGCGATCATTACCTATAATATATCTTCTAATCTTGACCGTCCATTCTATAAAGCAGTTTAAACTCAACCTTTGATCAAATAACTGTTCATCTTCCCGTTTGATATATATATTTGATCATATCTTCTCAAACCGCCATTAGCATACTTCAAATCTTTCAAGTCCGAAAAATCCGAGATTTGCAAAAGCAATCCTTACTTACAACTTCATCTTCATATCTTATCTCGATTTTATTGGTATGCTTATTAGAACTGTTACTGTATTCTCTGTTTCTTCAGTATCAATATATATAAACTGTTGTATCTAAAACTGATACTAATAAGATTCTTATGTAACAGGTACTATGGCGAACATAACTGTAGATGCCCCTTATAACATGGAGGACATTCTTGCAAAAGGTCGTGTGCGGTGCGAACCCGGTCCATGGAATTCGATGCGTGCGACCTAGACTACATGGATGAGATCTTCGCATCTCTAAGGGAGTCCGGTCTGGAGAAGTTTCTATCGAGGAAGCAAACGTTCTTCCTTCCTCGACAGGTGGCTGAGATGTACCTCAACTCAAACTCCGTCTCTGGAGACATCATTGGGAGGTTCATAACTTACTCCATCAACAATGCTTCTCTACTGCTGAAACGTATATCTATCAAGGAAGCACTGAAGAACAACTTTGACTTGCCATCTGAAGGAATCAGCACCGTAGGCTACAATGACGACTCAGTAGACGAGTACCTATCCATATTCTGCGGAAAGCCAACAACCTTCAGAGCTGCTTTTCCCAAGAAGGAGCTATGTAGGGGATATACGATGGCGCTAAGATCAACTGGACAGATTTCTTCATCCGAGAATTCATGATCCAAGCGGCCAAGTTTGACAAGTCAACACGCATCCTGAGCGCGAAGGGGAAATTACTGTATGGGTTGAAGCTCTCAGTAATGATTGAAGACCACTGTGGTTCAGATCAAGTCACCTTTGATGATAAAGAGTACTTCAATGTGAAAAAAGGTGTGCTTCCATAACAAGTCTGCTGCCCTTCAGCAGATAGGGTCAGGTCCCCAAGCTCAACAGACTAAGCCTCAGCAGGCTGCACCTTCAAAGAAGAGAACACCTCCAGCAAAAATATCTAAGGCACTGGCTAAGAAACCGAAGAAAGCCATCCCGGACGTGCTCGCCGAATCCGAGGTATCTCCCGAAACTCTTGCCGAACGGGCTACTCGAAGCAACCTATTCAGCCTTTGCGGCTAATAGATGAGCCAGAGTCTTCTGAGAAGACTCAATCAGTGGAGAAGGGAGTCTCCACTGAAGAACCAATAGAGATGGAACAAGGGGAGGCTACTGAAGCTCAAAGTGAAGAAATTCAACGCCTAGACAGGCCCCCTCACGGTTCCTCCACTCGGCGATATGCCACTCGCTGAACATCGGACGTCTCCAATCGACTTGGAATGCGAGACGGCGTCCGAAGAAGAAACAATCGGGATGGAAGCGTCGGTGATTCTATCCAGAGCATCCCGAGAAATTCTTCAACCGATTCGGAGCTTGCCGACTACTCCGATCCGATGCTTATTGCCAAATCGGCAAGACTCCACATGTTGCTTGCGACATCGGGAGTGGCCTCGTCTACAACGCCTAGTTCTCCACTTTTCCTGTCAGTAGCTTCATGAAGAAGAACTGAGATTGAGGGAACAAATAGGCTATTTAGAGCCTGAAGACCTCAGCTCAATGGAAAATTTGAGGGCTGCAATGCTGGCAATGATACATGATCGACAACTTGCCTCGGGCCCAAGACCCTCGGATGGGTCGGACCATGACGACCCACCCGAGTGATTCGAGCCACGGAAAGCCTCGATGAGGGAAATCCCGGGACAAGGATAAACATACCGAAGAAGCTTAGAGTCCGCTCAGTATCCTTGGACCTGTGAAGTCGACGGCTGGTACCTCAGCATCCACGAGCCCGCTCAGCTCTTGTTGGAGTCCTGCATTCGAGGTAGCGCCCAGCCCGCATCGTCGACGTTCCAAGTATGTGGCGAGGGCTATTAAAAGCCAAGGCACTCAGAACCGTGCCCTCGCCAAGGCAGTCCACGACGTGTGGAAGAAGACTGCTGAAGCCACCGCTACCGAGCTTCGGGCCGAAATCCTCTATGTCCCAATCGGCCGCCCCCGATGTCTCTCGCCATTGTCACTCAAGCTCGGCTCGGCGCGAGACGAAATTTGATGATCAGCTCAGGATCTTCCAGGAAGGACAAGCTAAGCTTCTTGCAGAGTTCAAGGCATCTTTGTCTACTCATTCTGAGTCCTTCGCTGAACAAGCCCAGGCCACAGAAATCAAACTTGAAAACATTCGGTTGGTCGTGGAAGATAAGATCTACGAAAGGCCGAAAGAGTTCAAGAAAGCGGCCGACCTCTCACACCATCGCATGAAGGTAGATCTTGCAACCGAGAGGAACGAGCTGCATGAGGCTCTGACTAAGATCAATGATCGTCTTGATGATCTGTCAACCTCTTACAACAGTCTAGAAAGGTCAGTACTCATCCCAACCCCGGCTGCAATTGATGATGCCAAAAAGGGGGAAGGAAAAGAGAAGAAAAGAAAAGAGGAGAGTACCGGAAAGAAGAGTACTGAGAAGCTTACCCCTACCAAAACCGAAAAATCTAAGGGTACAAAGAACTCGAAGAAGACTCGAGCGAAATGGGTGAGGCCCGGGGTGTCCCAGGCCAGCGAGCACAGCTGAGACCGGCCCAAGTGGCTCGGGAACCCAAGCTGCTCATGCGACTCAGACTCCCACTGATATCATTAAGGAAGTCGCAGAGTATGCTGAGGAGGCTGCTGAAGATTCAGATGAAGAGGAAACACCTCTCCCTCCACCTGTTCACGGCAAAGGCAAAAAGATACTGAAACTCCCGACCCCTCTAGTAAAGAAAACGAAACGATACGTCTCAGCTGAAGAGGAGGCTCAGATTGCCGCTGATGAAAAGGCGGCAAGGGAGATTCTTTGAAGCGTAAGCCGCAAACAAGCCTAAGCCTTAAGCTTTGTGAAAAGAAAATCTAAAGCTCCAAGCAGAGGAGGAAGAAAGCCTACCAGGCTACCTCCAAGGAAGCTCAGGATCGAAGACGATGATGACAGGGAAAAGGAGAAGGAGCAGAAGCAGCAGAGTACTGAGCAGGGTACATTGAAAGAAAAATCAAGTACCTCTGCTGACTCAGAAGATGCCTCCCAGAAACCTAAAGAGCTAGATGATGAGACAGAAGCCATATTCGCCCAGATGGACAGGTACTTATATAGAGGCGAAGAGGCGAGACAGATCGAGGCTACGAGAAATAGAATCCACTTAGCTGATCTGGAAGCTCTAAGGAAGCGTACTGAGGAAGAAGCCAAGTACAGAACTCCTGCTAAAGCTGACATTCCCTATCGTTACAGGAAGTTCAGAAAGAAGGCCACTGATCTGAAATCTCACAGATGGCCGAGAACAGACGAGTGGATGCCGGCTCAATTCACTCAGAGATGGGAAAATTCGAAGATTGAGTTCATCAAACGCTATTATTTACGGAGATTTCGGCCGAACAAGTCTAGAGCTGAAGCTTATGCTGAATGGATGATGCTTACTGAAGCGGATATCTCTACATCCACTTGTATAATGCCATTTCGGAAGGGAAAGAGATTCGATTCCCGGACCCGAATCATTCCACCTCCAAGAAGAATGGATGACTCAATTCATGTTGCGACTATTGAAGTCGAAGTGAAGGACGCTGGCGATCAAAGATTCTTACAAGATGATAACCCAGCTGACTTCGCGGAATACTTGAAGCTGAGAAAGACCACGTACCGGATGTATGGTGTGCCACTGCCTGAGACACAATCGCAAGGATTCATGGACCGGATTCAGCAGTTTAGGCGCCCATAGTCTTAGTATTCTCTCTTCATAGTCTAGCAAGATTTGTAATGTACTAAACTGAATCACTCTTATATATACAAATCTTCTTTTGGCTCTGACAACAACTTGTTGTCTAAATAGCCGTGTTTGTCTTATGCTTTAACACTCAGAATCACTAGAGTGATTACTGACACACACTCACTTTCTTTATTACTTGTCAGTTTATTGCTTTGTTAGATTCTGCTAGTATTGCTTCTATGTAATGGGGGAAATTATTTTTGCCCTGTTTTTCCAGTAGTCTAGAACTGATGGAACATCTCCTCTGATCTTACTTGTAAAAATTGTAAGGAGATTTGTTTCTGTCTGTTTAGTGTTAACATAGATGATAGGTTTTGGCATCATCAAATAGGGGGAAATTGTTGGGTGATGATTCTATCCTCAAGCCTTTGTTTCACTCGGTGGGAAATGATTCTATCTTCTATACTTGAACCAAGCTCGTAGCTTTATGTACTACGAACTGTTGAGAAGATTTGAAGATCCCAAAACCTTATCTGATTGGTGAACCATTCCGTTGTATATGTTGTTTGTCTCTGAGGTTTTAGACTCAGTAGACACTCTGCTCTGGTCAAGGCGCTCAGTAGCTTATTTGCCTCGGCACCGGTGTAGAAGACTCGGTGATCTTGGACTCGGCGGGAGCGATATGCGAGAGAGTCGATCGAACCGAACTCGGCGAGAGTAGTTCACTGGGACTCGAGCTGATCTTCGATAGACTTATCTCATTGTCTATCTACCGAATACAAGGTCGAGACTCGGCATCGGCGGATAGTCTTCGGGGACTGTCGGGAATCTTTTGAAAGACAATCGGCATTGTCATATACGAGGATGAGAGAAGTCGGCTTCGGCTTGTCTCGAAGTCTCGTGCTTGTCTCAACCACTCTATCCGCCTCAACAAATGACAAACATACAGGTGTCATCCTACCTACTAAAGCTGCAAGTCAACACTTTCCGAGAAAGGAGGAAAAGGCACTGTTACCTACGCCAAAAGAGCCGTTTGCTACCAAAAAGAGAGAGAGAGAAGAAGATCGTCTCCAACGGATCTTTCTCAATCTCTTCTCTATAAATAGAGGGATCATTCAAGATTTGAAGAGAGAGAGTTCGCGAGCTAACGAAGAAACGAACACACACTCGAACATTCAAACGAGCGTATTTAAAAGCCTAAGTCTTCCGCAAGAATCGAAAGAGTTATCTCCGGCGAAAGACTACCTCTAAGCTCATAAGGGAACCAAGCTGAACCGACAATAAAGCATCTAGTATCCAAGCGACGTGACACGAACTTATAGCAAAACCTCAGCTGTTCGTCGCTCTAGAAGCTACATTCTTGTTCCCATCCCTCTAACCCTAAGCTCAACCGATACATCCATAGCTTAGACGAAGGAGTTCACTTTTGAACCCAATCCTTATTGTATAAGGACTCCTTCACTGTTGGAGAAGTTTGTCAAACACTTTAAGTTTGATAGTGTTGTAAACTGGGACTTGCTCAGTATAATCCCCAAGCCACGGCTTTGTCCTGTGCACAAGCTGACTGAGACTAACTCAGTATAATAAATAGCCTCCTGATCTATCGGGACAGTGGACGTAGGATTGTTGATATCCGAACCACTTTAAAAATCTCTATGTCGTTTACTTACTGTTACATTGATTTTACTGTGCATACTGAACATCGTATTTAAAATCAATTAACTGTCTCAGTATACTGAACTTCTTATCTACTGAACTGAGACTTAAAACGTTTTCTCATAAAAACTGATTTGGGCCTACACTATTCCGCGCACTGAACTCTTGCTGATCGATACTGAATTCTGACCTAGTCAGTTAGCAGATCTCAGTTGAGTCAGCCTTTTAGCCTTTAACTCGATTCGAAACGGTTTTTACGTCTGCTTTGAATCATTTCGATGCGGCATCTTCCCCGAATAGGACTGTTCGTGTTCGAAGTTGAGAAATTTGGATTCAGGTGTATTCACCCCCCCCCTCTACACCTGAACTCACTCTCGGGACCAACAGAGTTCATCTCTTGAACTGTTCTTATTGTTAAGAACTCCTTCATTGTTGGAGAATCGTTCAAACATTTTTGTTTGATCTTTGTAAACTGAGACTTGCTCAGTATAATCACAAGGCTGTGTTTGTCCAGTGTACAAACCGACTGAGACTAACTCAGTGTTATAAAATAGCCTCCTGGTCAGTATTGTGTCTTTTACTGTTGCATTGATTTACTGTTCATTCTGAAAAATCGTTTACAAAATCATTCAACACAGTTTCAGTAAAAAGCTTTAACTGAGTGCACTAATCTACTGAAACAGTTTTAATTAATAACGTTTTCAAACCAAACTGAATCGGGCCTACACTATTCTGCACGCTACTGAACCTCTATTAAACGGTACTGAATTCTGACAATCAGTCAGCTAGCAGGCCTCAGTATAGTCAGTCACTCTATCCACGTGATCTAGAACAACTTGTCTGGTCTACTGAATTCATTCAGTAGAATTCAGTAGACAATCTCTGTAATCGGACTGTTCTCGTTCAAGTTTGAGAAAAATGTTTTCAGGTGTATTCACCCCCCCTCCCTCTCTACACTTGAACGTTTGACTCGGGACCAACACACATGTAATGTTTTATTAATACACTCATTGGGCGAGATTTATAAGAGAACTATTTAGATATAATTGTGCGTATGTGATGTCCGTATTGTTTAGATTATGAAAGAAAAAAGACCAATTAATACATTAACAATATCCTACTTGTGTCGCTATATTAGTAACTGCTTATAAAAATCATCTAATTTTATGATGCCTTTCGTAAATATTTTCGTATCACAACTGATTGAAAGAGTTTATCTATCCATAGGAAAAAGAAATCTTTGTTGATTATCGGCATAATATAATTCCCTTTTCGGTCTATATTCTAAAAAAGTTTATAAAACAATGAAACAGCTGACTACAAACCGTATATCCTTTCATCAAAAGATAAGTAATACTCCCTCCGTCCCATTTCAAAGATAAGTAATACTCCCTCCGTCCCATTTCACTTGTCTTGTTTTTTTTGGACACGGAGATTAAGAAGAGTGAGTTGTTGTGTGTAGATGAGTGTGTGATTGTGTGTAAAGAGATAGAAAAAGTGGTAGGTTGTGTAATGATTATTTTCCTTTTTTGGAAACAAGATTGAGTGACAACCAAAAAAAAAGAAACAAGGAAATATAACTGAAAGTTTGAATAAATCCACAAAAATCAGACATTTCAAGGAGCATTACCCAGTGTATTATGAGGCCCAAGTCCATTAAGGCTTTTCCAATATCCGGGCACAACAATTTAGTCGGTTTATAATTCCCATTAACATTAGTTCAGATAATAAAAAATTGCTAGCATTTTTTGTGGAAGAACTTTGTGTATGTGGGTAGGGGGGGGGGGGGGGGGGGGGGGGGGGGGGGGGGGGGGGGGGGGTGTGTGTTTGTGTTTGTGTGTTTTTGTTTTGGGGGGGTGGGTGGGGGGGGTGTTCTCGGTATCTAAAAAAAAAAAAAAAAAAAATTGCTAGCATTGTTCCTTGAACTGTTCAAACGAGTCATACGCATATCAAAAGATTATCTGCGGGAGTAAACTTTTTAGCAACAAAGTGAATGACATTGATTAAAATCTACAGCAATAGCAATATAACACAGGAAATCAAATCATCTTAAGAAATTCTGCAACTACACTTATGAGTGATCAAGCTTAATAGCAATATTCTACAAAGTAGTTTCCAAATCAACTTTGCCTGGATTGATTGCTGGTTTGAACCTGGAGGAAATCAGAGGAATCAATAACTTTACTACATCTTCTTGAACAAATAAAGATCGTGCAACAGATTCTCTTAGTAGAGTTGCAAGTGAATTAACAGCAGTTGGAATACTACTGTTAAAATGGGATGGCTTCTGCAGCTGTAAAAGCAGACAGAAAAATATATGTGGTGAAACAACCCATTATTATATTTACCGATTCTGTTCACTTCCCTCAAAATTTTAAAAAATATTTAATATATAAAAGCATTATCCCGGCTAATAAAATAAATGAAAATTGGTTTTATAGACCAACATAAATGCCTTTCAGAAAAGGGGAAAAAGACATCTAGAGAGTTCCATAAAGCATGCTGAAAAGCTCTGTGAAGGGCAAAATAAATCAGCGGTTCGAGACAGGATGTATACCTGAGTCGATAGCCACTCAATCAACCGCTGAAAAATTTCATCCTTATTAGTAGTAGTTGCCTCTATCAATGAAAGTATCTTTACAGCTCGACTATTGTATAAACAAGTTACCTTTCCAGTACATACATTCAAGAGAAAACACTTGGTAACTGAATTAAAAATAACAGTCATTGTCTAATGAATATAGGTATGGTCAACCATAAACCAATGGTACTATAAAAATGATTCGTAGTAGCATTTAAACTAATATATTACTTCAATGTTAGTTGATAATTTCATACATAAGATGCAAAAATATTAAGTGCATAATCCTTGCCTCAGAAAAGGCTCTAAATATCCTCATCGGCAAGAGACTTATCGTGAAATAATATAGGTCGTTTCGGGCTTGATGCCATATAATAGGGAAAACAAACTTAGACTGTAAAACTCAATTGAAAGTCACACACATTTTTGCTCTTACCAGAAAGCATTTCATCTGTTAGAGCCAAAAAATTGTAGTGTATTTAAACACAATCCAAAATATAGGCAATAAATGCGGAATAAATTGAGCAAATTAACACCGAGAATTTTACGTGGAAAACCCCTCAAATCTAGGGTAAAAACCACGGGACTCTTGTCCAGAAAACTTCACTATGTAATTCCAATTACACAGTTTTTCTCTCTATCACAAGTAGGGGAACCACCAAACAATATCACAAAGCAAACAACAATAATCTTCTAAGAATTTCGAATTCTTAGGAACAAAATATGAGGAGAAGTAAACTTTCCTGTGGAAGCTTCGGAGAAGATTTTCAACAATCTAATCGGATCAAATCGAAGAGCTCGCTTCCACGAATCCGCCTCTGAAATTTCAGACCAATCGGAGAAGAAATGGATGGTAAAATCACAAACCCTTCTTCCCTCTTTTCTCTTCTTTCTCCCTCTCTGTTTTTCTTCTTGTTGCTCTCTGACTCAAAAACTCTCGTCACTT
The DNA here is from genome assembly GCA_028984105.1 of Lavandula angustifolia. Lineage (NCBI taxonomy): Eukaryota > Viridiplantae > Streptophyta > Magnoliopsida > Lamiales > Lamiaceae > Lavandula > Lavandula angustifolia. The sequence goes on along the minus strand of CM054818.1, from coordinate 13,293,430 downwards.
GCCTTCTGACTCAAATCTTCTCTTTTAATGAGAGAAGTCAGCAAAACAATTAAATGGTGGGCTAATGTTTAATTTAATATAATGGGCCAATTAATTTCCCAATTGTTTGGGCCCAATCCCAACAATCTCCCCCTCCCGAAACAATTGGAGAGATGTATCATACCTCAAGTGATTACTTGGAATCCATGCCGGACAATCCGACACATTTCTGGTGCTTCTCTTTTGTCACCACTTTCGTCAACATGTTTGCCGTATTGTCATCGGTGTGGACTTTTTCCAACTGCATCAAATGTTTCTCCAACACCGATCTAATCCAATGGTATCTCACATCAATGTGCTTCGTTCGAGAATGATACATTGAATTCTTGCTCAAGTCTATAGCACTTTGGCTATCACAATATACGCCATATTTTTCTTGCTTAAGCCCCAGCTCTTGCAAGAATCTCTTTATCCACAACAACTCTTTTCCAGCTTCATTAGCTGCAATGTATTCTGCCTCTGTGGTAGATAAAGCAACACATTTCTGCAGTTTGGACTGCCATGAAACAGCTCCCCCTGCAAAAGTAAACAAGTAGCCAGAAGTGGATTTTCTTCCATCAAGGTCACCTCCCATGTCGTTATCTGTATACCCTTCAAGAGTTGGCTTCGTACCACCAAAGCTTAAACACAACTTTGAAGTTCCTCTTAAATATCTGAATATCCACTTCACAGCTTCCCAATGATCTTTTCCTGGGTTGGAAAGAAATCTGCTCACCAAACTACTGCATGAGCTATGTCAGGTCTTGTTGACACCATTGCATACATCAAAGAACCTACTGCAGAGGAATAAGGAATTGCTGACATCTTTTCTCTTTCTGCTTCAGTTGTGGGGCATGAGTTTTTACTTAACTTGTGGTGATTAGCAAGTGGCGTGCTAACAGATTTACAGTTCTTCATGTCGAACCTTTCAAGCACTCTTTCAATATACTTCTCCTGTGACATCCAGAACTTCTTAGCTTTCTTGTCACGAATAATCTCCATTCCCAAGATCTTCTTGGCTGGACCTAAATCCTTCATGTCAAAGGCTTTTGACAACTCTTTCTTCAACTTGCCAATCATACCAATATCCTGTCCCACAATGAGCATATCGTCAACATATAACAACAAGATAATGAAATTACCTCCGGGAAAATGTTTCACATAAACACGGTGATCTCGAACTGGTTCTTGTATAACTCTGGCTGATCATAAAAGAATCAAACTTCATATACCATTGTCTTGAAGCTTGCTTCAGGCCGTATAAACTCTTCTTCAATTTGCAAACCAAATTCTCTTTCCCTTTGACCTCAAACCCTTTAGGCCGATTCATGTAGATTTCATCATCTAAGTCCCCGTGCGGGAATGCGATCCGAACATCAAGTTGTTCGATCTCTAGATTCATACTAGCCGCTAAACCCGAAACAATTCGATAGAGCTCATTTTTACCACAGGTGAAAAGATCTCTTCGAAGTCAATTCCTTTCTTCTCGTTTGAACCCTTTTGCTACTAGGCGTGCTTTGTACTTGACTATCTTGTCACCATATTTCTTCAGCTTGAAGACCCATTTATTATGTAGTACTCTCTTGCCTTTTGGCAACTCAACCAATTCATAAGTACCATTCTTTTCCAAACAGTCCATCTCATCCTCGCATGGCATCAATCCAGCTTTCTTTGTCTTTGAGAGTTTGCACCTCTTCAAAGCTTTCGAGCTCCCCCCTCATCACTAATCAACACATAAGTGGAACTAGGGTACCTTGTTGATGGTCTCGCTCTCTCTGTTGGATCTTCTAGGTGGTGGTTCATCTTCATTTCCTTCTTGATCATCTAGTAGTGGTTCTTCTTGTTCATCTTCACCGGTTCTTGATCATTCACAATTGACTCGCCATTTTCAGGCTTGTTCATCATCAATATCCGCCTCTTCTCTACTATCATCGATCTGGTAGTAGGAACTTGTTGCGGTGCCATATCAACAATGCCTCTGGGCATCTCTATATCCTTCTCTTTATTTTCCAGTTCATCCATGGTCTCATGCTCATGGAATACAACATCTCTGCTACGAACAAGTGTCTTCTTCTTTGGATCCCAAAGTCTGTATCCATATTCTTCATCTCCATATCCGACAAAGATACATGGAGTGACTTTGCTATCAAGTTTGCTCCTCTGCTCCTTCGGAACATGCATGAATGCTTTGCATCCAAACACTTTCAAATGGGAATAGGAGACTTTCTTCCCACTCCAAACTCTTTACGGAATGTCATACTCCAAAGAAGGCTGAAGGGGATCGGTTGATCACGTAGCAGGCAGTCAATACAGCTTCTCCCCAAAATGGCTTAGGTAACTTAGCCATTCTCATCATGCTTCTTACCTTCTCCATAATGGTTCTGTTCATTCTTTCAGCTACACCATTATGTTGAGGAGTGCCAGGCTCTGTCCTCTCATGTCTAATCCCATACCGAGAACAATAGTCTCTGAACTCTTTTAAAGTGTACTCACCGCCATTGTCACTTCGTAAACACTTCAACAACTTTCCAGTTTGTCTCTCAACCATGGCGTGGAATGTCTTGAACTTCTCAAATACCTCCCCCTTGCTCTTGAGGAAGTAAACCCAAGTCTTGTGTGAAGCATCATCAATAAAGGTAACCATGTACCTATTACCGCCCAAGGAATCCACCTCAAGCGGGCCACAAACGTCAGAATGTATCAGTTCCAATAATTGTTCCTTTCGTTTAGAAGGTGTACGAAAAGAAACTCTATTTTGCTTACCAAATAAACAATAATCACAAGGATTGAGTGATTTACCTTGCAATGTGGGAATCAATGATTGTTTGGCCAAGTGTTGCAATCCCTTCTCGCCAATGTGTCCCAGCCTCCTATGCCACAAATTTGGTGATGAATCATCTTCAGTAACAATTAACTGATCTCGTTTTATCTTGAGCTTTGTCCTGTACAAAGTGCAGCAAAGCTTCCCCTTGCAAACCAACATGGAACCCTTAAGAAGTTTCCATATTCCATCCTTGAATCTGTTCTCATACTTTTCTTTGTCAAGGACATTAACTGCAATTAAGTTGTGGCGCAGTTCTAGAATATGTCTCACATTCTTCAGTGTCAGTGTGCATCCCAAATCAGTTTCAACAGTCACATCACCAATTCCAACGACTGGAGCAACACTTTTGTTTCCCATGTACAACTGGCCAAAATCTCCAGCTCGATAGCTCGTGAAGATCTCTCTCTTCGGACTACAATGATGAGAAGCTCCTGAGTCCACTACCCATTCTACATTCTCATCCTCCACAGGGCAACAAATATCAGTAATACTCACTGCAACCTTATCCTCATCTTCGTGGCATTTGTGTGTAACAATGTTTGAGGAATTTGCATCATCTGAACTTTTCTGATGTTGCTCATTTTGTTCTTTCTTCAGTAGCCTGCAATTTCTTTTAATGTGATTTGCTCCACCACAATGATAACACTTGATTCTTTCTCTTGACTTGGATCTCTCTTTTGGTTTCCCATGCCATTTGGGTCCTCTACTCTTGCTTCTACCCCTGTCTTTGCCTTTGTCTTGGTTCTCTGTCATGAAAACTTGAGAAGAACTCGTTCCACTCTGCTTTCTTCTCGTCTCTTCATTGAACATGCTCTCTTTGACAATGTTCAATGATAACTTCCCATTAGGAGCCGTGTTACTCGAGTGTAATCACCATTGTCTCCCAGGCTATCCGGTAAAGAACTCAAAAGGAATAAAGCTTGTATTTCGTCATCAAATACAATCTCCATGGTAGAAAGGCCGATTCACCAAATCTTGAAATATATTCAAGTGCTCCGCTCATCGAATTCCCATCCTTGTACTTTAGATTCACCAATCTTCGAATCACAAAAGCTTTATTTTGTGCATTTTTTCTTTCATAAAGCTCTTGAAGCTTTGTCCACGAGCACACATGCATCTGTCTCCTTAGCAACATGATGGAATACACTCAAGTCAACCCATTGGCGTATCGTACCAATAGTTTTTCTCCCCAGTTTCGTCCAATCCGCATCAGACATCTCTTTGGGTTTAGATTTTAAACCCTCCACTAGATCATACAATTCTTTGCAATAAAGCAAATCCTCCATCATGGGCTTCCATATAGAATAATTCTCGGAAGTTAATTTAATCATAGAACCACTGCTCCCTTCCATATTTTCTACACAACCAAGCCCTGATACCAATGTAGTGTATTTAAACACAATCCAAAATATGGGCAATAAATGCGGAATAAATTGAGCAAATTAACACCGAGAATTTTACGTGGAAAACCCCTCAAATCTAGGGTAAAAACCACGGGACTCTTGTCCAGAAAACTTCACTATGTAATTCCAATTACACAGTTTTTCTCCCTCTCCACCAAACAATATCACCAAGCAAACAACAATAATCTTCTAAGAATTTCGAATTCTTAGGAACAAAATATGAGGAGAAGTAAACTTTCCTGTGGAAGCTCCGGAGAAGATTTTCAACAATCTAATCGGATCAAATCGAAGAGCTCGCTTCCACGAATCCGCCTCTGAAATTTCAGACCAATCGGAGAAGAAATAGATGGTAAAATCACAAACCCTTCTTCCCTCTTTTCTCTTCTTTCTCCCTCTCTGTTTTTCTTCTTGTTGCTCTCTGACTCAAAAACTCTCGTCACTTGCCTTCTAACTCAAATCTTCTCTTTTAATGAGAGAAGTCAGCAAAACAATTAAATGGTGGGCTAATGTTTAATTTAATATAATGGGCCAATTAATTTCCCAATTGTTTGGGCCCAATCCCAACAAAAATATCCTACAATTTCTTCCTTATCGTGCAAAATGTCATAAATACACGAATATAAGATGGGTCATCCTACAACCATTGTGTCTAACTGTGAAAGACCAATCACTGATAAACTGAGAAGTGATTCAACAAATTCTCAGTATATTATTTCCAACCAAAGCTCAATCAGTCTATTGAAACAAAGAGTTAAATGTTGCACAAACAAAAAATTATACGTCGAAGTAATAATCAAAATATGTACGACTTTATAATCAATAGTAACACAAATAAACATTCTCGGGAATCTTATGAAACAGATGACTATAAGAAGCGTTGTTCCCCAACTATATCAGATCAATAATAACACAAATAAACATTCTCGTGAATCTTATGAAACACATGACTATAAGAAGCGTTGTTCCCCAACTATGTCAGATCACATTACACAACACTTAATTGTTAATACAAATAGAAAAACTACTTTAAAACGAAGAATTTGAAAATGCCCAGCTCAGAAACAAAATTTGTTTGAAAACAACAAGCAGCCTAGAATAGACCTCAATCAGGGCTTTCTGAAATAAATATAACATTGACTATTTTATTTAACATCTACATATGTTATCTTGACGAATGACTGTAGATAACCTTACTAATCAAGATTTAAGAAAATGATGTTTTATCTATATTGTTTATTAATCAAATTTAAGCAACCTGAACTAAATAAAGCACACTGTACTCAGAGAACGTCTGAAATAAACTTCTTAATCTCAATGTAGTTGCTTGTAGGACCTCTCAAAGTTGTCCAATATTCAACCCTTCCAACTAACTTCCTTAAATCGAACAATGCACGTAGCAAACACGCATTCAAGAAAGCATCATAAAATCCAAAAGTTACTATTTTAGGGTGTAAGCAGGAGACATAAACATATAAACATACATGAATCTTATAAAATCCAATTCATTTATAGAATGAGATGAGCCTGATTAGTTCACTACAGTAAAGTGAATAATATTTTGTCTTCCTCCATTCATGCCATACAGAAGAAAAAATGTGTGTTGGTGTATCTTTCAACAGCTCATCAAGATTTGACATCACAACAACTGTTTTATATCTTGAAAAGGTTTTAAACAAGAAAACAACTTTAAATTACACACTATAAGACAAGATAAAAGCTGAAGCTGCACTTGACCGAAAAGATTGTGTTAAAGCTGTATTAGAAACCTTAAATACCCTTGCTTTCTACTCCAAATCATGCATTGTAACTTCTAAGAAACGCATCACATGAAAAACATACATTACAAAAAGAAAGGTGTTTTTTTTCCAAGAAATTTACCCATCCTTCACAACTAGACTAAAGAAATTTAGATTTATTATTTCATAGAACACCACCACACATGCCTCATGCTGATGATATAGAAGACTCTCCTAACCTCTCTGTTATCGAATACCAAACATCCCTGAACTTATTTTCAACTAAGTCTCATCACCGATTACAATTGCTAAATAATTCAGCCTATAATTCCAATCCAAAGCAAGACTGAAAGAATTATCATCCACTCCACATCTAAGCTAAAATTGACAACAAAACCGTGCTGGAAGAAATTCACTCTCACAATTAAAACTCCACAAACATTTACTAAACACTGAAACGGAAAACTTATGATCTTGCAAGAAAACCAGATCCATCACCTCAAAGAAAAGAAAATGTCAAACAAAAAAATAAAAGGGGAGACTGAAAATCGCTGGTCGGAAGAGGAACAAGAGAGCGATTGGAAGAGGAACAAGAGAGCACATACTTTTTCTGTAGAAGAATCCAGTAGAAAGAGTGAAGGTTGTTTTGAAATTCATGCTCGAATGTGAGTGAACAATAATTGAAGCAGTTTGGCTTGATTGGGTGTCAGATCCGTGGCAGGGTGGAGTTGGGAGAATAAAACTGTAAAGTGAGAGGTCGGTGGTGGTGGCTGGGAAGGAAGTAGCTGCTTAACCAATTTTTCCTTTCTCTTTGTATTAAATGGGCATGTTAAGAAGAAAAACCAGTGATAGCTAAACGGAGAATCCACGAATTCCAGGGTTTTTTCAGAAAACCATGCAAACGATGGGGAAGCACCATCATCCATCATTATAATATAGGTAGACTAGTGCATTGTTCAATCGGCTTCTCACATTGTTGTGATTATTCCCTAGTTGATGTTGGATTATTACGTGGGCTGAAAATTATTATGAACCCTATTTATAGACATAACTGACAAATGCTTACAATTGAGGCCAACGTTAAACATTATACATCTAAAATTGAAGGCAATATCGATATTCTCTAATTATTATATTCTCTAATTATTTTTTTTTATTTACGAGTGCTATTCAAGCTCTTATTTAAGCAACTTAAGTTGTTTTTCGTTTAGTGCAAACCAATACATATGCGGCTAAAGATATTGCAAAACTTTTCATTATTTCACAAAGAAAATATATACAAGAATTAATTGGAAACTTTTATTGGTAGGACAAGAACGTTGGTTTTTTCTTAGAGATTTCTTCTCATTTTGTATTGCCATTCGTAAGTCCTTTCGTATCCTAGTTGATCGAATATTGCTATAGTGAACTCGAGGTCTGTGTGTGGTAAGAAGAAAAGCATGTCACCATTATGTAAATTGTGATCTTCGACGAAGAGTTTCCAGTTGAAGCATAATGTCATGTTCCATATTTCGATTTTGGTATTCTTTCATCCCGATTTTGATGAGGATTTCATTTATATCGTGATTCAGTAGGAGGATGTCCGCGAAGCACGGGATTGGCTGCAAAAGTAATTAATATTTAATTTTAAACTGAGATGTATAGTGTATTGTGGAATATTATTGTTACCATCTGCTTCAAGTACGTCGTGTAGTTCTGAAAGAAACATTTTGTTAGGGTATGCTGTCTTTGATGTCGTGAGGGTGGAATGGATGACGAGATGCAGCCTGATAGTCAAGTAATATATAGTTACTAGTGTCATTAGAATAATTTGTGTGTAAAAAAGCGTAATAATGTACCGCTTGTGTCTTCTTGGTATTGCAGTAGGGTTGACGGTGGTGGTTTGTTGGACAGTCTATTTTCACATTGTGTGTATACATTCATTGGGATGATGTCGTACTGCCATATTGTGGTGTTTCGTAGCAACAACATATCTCCGGCGGTTAGGTTGTTGTCGTTGAAGAAGTTATGCCATCCTGCTTCAAGCCCGTCGGTTCCAACTGCAATTGTCTGTTGGTCCGGAGACGAGTATCAGGTGTAGGGGGGGGGGGTGAATACACCTGATTGCAAGTTTTTCCTCAAACGCGAAGGTCAACTAAGCTGAGTTTTGCTACTGAATTTTTTCAGATCCGATATAAACCTTCCGGTCGCGGGTCAGAGTGATTCAAGGAAACGAGTCCTTTCTACAGACTTGAGTCAGTATGAGAATTTAAGTTGCAGAATGTTGTGCGGATAAGTGTGGGGCCCAGTAGACTTTGTCTCTTTGAAAATGTTTTTATGCAAACCAAAACCCTTTTGGCTGGTGCACTTTTCAAGTTTGTTTTATGCAAAGGATGATTTTATAAACAGTTTTGAGCGCAATGCAACAAAACAATAAACGACACAAGCAATTTTTAACGTGGTCCAGATACGCAAGATCCTACGTCCACGGTCCTGCTGAACAGGAGTTCTTGTTGATTAATCTGAGCAAGCCCCAGCAAAGAATCTGTGCACTGGATAGACCCTTCTAAGTTATAGTCCTTAGTGACTTTTACAAATCAAACCTAAGTTTGAAGGGGAGGGGATGATCTCCAACAATGAATGAGTTCTTACAATAAGAACAATTCACAGAATGTGAACTCCTTCGAAAGTTCTAAGCTAAGATATAACAATGGAGCTTAGATAGAGAAAGGGGAACTAAAGAATCTCTAGAGAGAAGAACTAAGGATTTTCAACTAAGCAAGCTCTTCGTTGGATTGGCTTTTAAGTGCGCTAGAGAGTTGTATGCTTGTAAGCTTTGTGTTCCATTATTGTCCCATGCGTTGAGCTTGGAGACTCTTCTCTATTTATAGTTGTAACCCAGGCATGTATCCGTTGGAGAGGACGATGCCACGTGTCACAAACTTCCAAGGAAAATGGCCATGTATTTTCCAAATGTCGCCGCAGAGTGGTTGGCTTTATGCACATGAGAGTAGCTTTTGTGTCAGAGCAGGTAAGCTATGCTTGCTTCTCATTGGTCGAGGTTATTACGGCGGTAGGTGAGACTTGTCAGACACCAATCTTCTTCTTGTGGTGACTCTCTGAACCTCGTATACTGAACGTTCTCTGCTGATATTCGACATTAAGATTGTGCAGTCGATTCTCCTCGAACGGTCTGCAACTGAGTTGCATCTTTTCAGTAGATCAAGAGCTGATCGTACTGAGTCTTCATCTGAGTCGGCTGATAACTGATCTTCTATTGAAGGTTGTCAGCTGATGACTCTGAAGAAAGGAGCTCTACTGAACCGATGACTTGGAGTTCTGGAACTTTAACTTCTCTACTGAAGTTTAGTCCAACAATACCCCATATAGGACTTAGACAAAATAATCTATGACGATCAAACCAAGTCTAGCCTATTATATCATCACGGTTAAACACACATAGGGGTCAGGACGGGTTTTGGGATCTTCAATTCTATAGTAATACAATTCAGTATCACTACAATTTCCCCCATAACAAATATTACAATATCGTCCAAAGTACATGAACTACTGACTTCAGTTCTACGCAACTACTGAGTCAGGCTCTAAGTAACCCCTAACAATGATCCACTAGACCACTGACTTATATCCCTACAATTTCTCCCTAATTGATGATGCCAAAACCACTAAGTACTAAACTACTAACCCCAAAACAACTCAGTTAATAACAACTGAACAATGAGAACATAGGTTAACAGCTTACTGAAGATAGGCACATCAGACTAAATCAGGACAGTAAGTGTGTGTTGATCACTTCAGTGATCAGATAGTGTTAAATGTAAATAACACATCCATACGACAATGAGTGGTTGTCTGGCCAACAGATGATTATCTATATATATATATGGCATGAGAGGTACAATCAGTAAATCACAACAGATAGGAGAGGAAAGAACAAAGCCGAGTCTGCTACTTCTGAGATCTAAATTTTTGAATCTCGGTTTTGAAGTCAGCAGATTTGGCAGCAGGAGGATCGAGCCTGCATGGTAAGTGTTGGCTTCTGATTTTTCATTCATTGAGCCTTACTCCTTAACGTCCTTGCCACTGGGACTTTTGGCTTTCTCTTGAGTAGAGCCTCTTCCTCGAGTTGGGCTTCGTGATCTAGCCGAGCCTGCAGCTGCTGAGCCATAAGTTCGTTGTGTGCCTCTTGTTCCTTCTTGGTTTTGAACTTAGGCAACTGAGGGGAAGTGCTTTCAGTGGCAATCTCCTTGCCAGGCCTCTTCGATGGCTTAGGTTCGATGTCCTCTTTTGATCCCTCGACGAAATCGGCTACTTCATCAATGTGTGCCTGAGCTGAGGATCCTTCTCCTGATCCACCAGCCTGCACTGTTAGCTGCGTAATTAGCTAAGGCTCTGCAGAGCCTTCAAATGAGGCTTTTGCCTTAGCCTCTTCTTGCACGGAAGGGAGGGGGAGAGTACTGATCTCTTCTATCTGTGACAATCCTTCCCCCTTTAGATTGTTCCCTTTTCTTTTCATCTGACTTCTTCTCCTGAACTTCCTTCCCTTTACTTTCCCCCTTTTTGGCATTATCTACCGAGGACAGTAGGGTTTTAATGGCTGCTACTTCCTTCTAAAAGTTGTAGACAGATGTCTTGATCTGTTCGGAAGTGGCGTTGAAGTCCCCGACGACATCGCATTAATGTTCTCATTCATTCTCTTGATCTTTTCGAAATTTCTTGATCTAGGAGTCAATTTGATTCCTCTATTGCAGAAGAGATGCGTCGAGTGAATTTTTCATTTCAGACTGGATGATTTTCAGAGCTGCAGGTTGAGTTTCAAGAGCTTTAGTAACACTGGAGCTGGCAAATCTGTTTCTTTCATCCATGGTCTTCTGAACATCAGCCAGTGCTGCAGTCAGTTGCTCTGAGAATTTCTTTGACTGAGCTTCTAGCAACTACTGGCACTGAGTGGTCAAGTCTAGTTTATGAGCAGCTAGAGCAGTCTCGATAATCTCCTTAAAATTTGGAGTAGGAGCTTCTGAGATCTTCCTGACTTTTCCGGTAAGGACGTCAACGCGCTCAGTCTGAGCCTTTGTGTACTGTGCCCACTTCAGGTGCACATCCTTAGCTAGGAGACGATTTTTATCTCCTTGTTTCCAGATAGCCCGGTTGACTGCCCTTGTTGGTCCAGAGACGAGTATCAGGTGTAGAGGGGGGGGGGTGAATACACCTGATTACAAGTTTTTCCTCAAACGCGAAGGACAGTTGAGCTGTAGAGTGCGACTGATGAACATTGCCAAATAGTAACCTTTTGATCGCGGGTCAGAGTGTCTCAACTACTGAGTCCATCCTACTGACTTTTGTCAGTATTAAAAACTCAGTCGGAGAGTTTAGTGCGGATAAGTGTGGGGCCCGATAGACTTCGTCTCTTTTTGAAAATGTGTTTTCGCAAACCAAACTTGTTTTGGCTGGTGCACTTTTAAATACGTTTTATGCAAAGTATGAGTTTGTAAATCGGTTTGAGAATGATGCAATAAAACAGTAAATAACACAAGCAATTTTTAACGTGGTTCAGATACGCAAGATCCTACGTCCACGGTCCTGCTGAACAGGAGTTCTTGTTGATTAATCTGAGCAAGCCTCAGCAAGAAATCTGTGCGCTATAGTCCTTAGCGACTTTACAAATCAAACCGAAGTTTGAAGGGGAGGAGATTTTCTCCAACAATGAAGGAGTTCTTACAATAAGAACGATTCACAGAAAGTGAACTCCTTCGAAGGTTCTAAGTTATGGATGTAACAGTTGAGCTTAGATAGAGAAAAGGGAACTAAAGAAACTCTAGAGAGAAGAACTATAGATATTCAACTAAGCATGTTCTTTGCTGGATCGACGTGAATGCGCTAGAGAGTTTGAAAGTTGTGAGCGTGTATTCCCTTTGATGTCCCGTGCGTTGAGCTCAGAAATGCTTCTCTATTTATAGTTGTGATTCAGGCATTTGTTCGTTGGAGAAGACGATGCCACGTGTCACAAACATCCAAGGAAAACGGCCATAAGTTTCGAAGTAGCATCGCAGAGTGGTTGGTTTTTGTACATGAGAGCAGCTTTAGTATCAAAGCAGGTAAGACTTGGGTTGCTTCTCATTGGACGAGGTTTGTGGTAGGTGAGACTTGTCAGACATCAGTCTTCATCTGAGTTAACTCTCACTTATCCTCGTATGATACTCTGCTGACTTTCGAATGACAGTAATAGTTGGGCGATCGTTTCTGACATGGATCCGGTATCGGATCGATCGTACTGACTTCTTCATCTGAGTCGGCTGATGGAATTCTTCTACGGAGAACAGTCATCCGGTGAATCTGAAGGTACTGAGCTCTTCAAACTGTGTCTTCAATGGAGGTTAGCTGATGGGAATCTTCTACTGATAACGGTGAGATGGAGAGCGGAGGACACGAGCTCTTACAAACTGATGACATGGGGTTCTGGAACTTAACTTCATACTGAATTTTAGACCAACAAATACCCCTTACAGGACTTAGACAAAAACAGATAACGAAAATAAGAACAGTCTAGCTTATTACATCATCAAGTCCGAAAGACAACACACTAAGGGTACCAGACAGGTTTTGGGATCTTCAATTCTATAGCGATAAATCACTACAATTTCCCCCATTACCGAAATATAGCAATAAGTCCTAAGTACATGAACTACTGATATAGCAATAAGTCCTAAGTACATGAACTACTGATGACAGTTCAAAGTACCCCCTTAGTAATGATCTAAACGATCACTGACTCATAACCCAATAGTCCTTGAGGATACGGTACCAAAGGGTTTGATCTGGTAAGAGGATGTACCGATCCCGTGCTTAGAGGCGGCGAGTTGTTCTTTGTCTTGAGGAAGACGCAATAGGGGAAGCACTAGATGCAGGAGGAGGTGGTGGTGAATCACCCTTCTCGCTGGGAGTTTTTCCCTCAGTAGAGTCTCCCTGCTCTACATCCTTGGGTGCTGAATCATCACCTTCAGCTGGGTGGTCAGTTGGCAAAGGATCTCTGGCGGGAGAGGAGGAAGACTTCAACTCTACAAGATATAGCATAGGCGATATCAAGTCTTCGAAGGAAGCAATGTCCCGAGGGTTCTCCAAACCCTATCTCGAGACCGTAGTTGTTGTTCTTACGCCGATAGTGTGAAGACAGAATCTTTGTTGGATCACGTCAGCAAGAATGTCCCAGTTAAGGAACCTCAACAGTATCTGAGCCCTGACGGCTACATCTACCAGATCCTGATACTTGGCAATTTCAGGGATCTGTTCAGCGACTTCGGATTCAGCTCTAAGTCTGGTCAGCTGAACTGTAGTTGGTAGCTCTGAGGAAATTTCAGCAGCTGGTTCATCTTCGTACTTCAGCTGAGTTTCTTTAGTACTTACTCTTTGGATTTTCTCCTTGAGAGTGGCACCTTAGTGTCCACATCGAGTAAGTCTTCCACCTATGGGGGAGGCGGAGAAACAGCCCTAAAAGCTCATGACTTATCAACTTATTTCTTTTTGGCTGTTCGGTACGTGGAGGAAATTCAGTAGAAAGCCTCTTTAGTGCAACTCCACAACCAATGGACTTTTCAGCAGCTATTGTCGACCTGAACTTGCTCAGTTTCTTGCTGAAGTATTTCATGTCGCCAAAAGACGCATGTGATTATACTGAAGTTTCTATCAGTGCCGAAACTTTAGTCCCATACAGAAGTTTGCCCACACTAATTAGTCTTCTCTCTCCTGTGTCTCCGGCAACAAACTTCTGCGACTGAGCTTTCAGTTCAGAAAGGAAGAACTGAGCCCAGTTAACCTTCACTCCGTCCATAATCGCCATCATAATTTGGAATCTAGGTTTGGAAAGTCGGTCGAATGATCCAGCAATGCTAGTGAGTATGTGGATAACTACGTACGCCAAGCCTCTGAATTCTGGCCGGAGCTGACTCTTCAGAAAAGCAGCTTTGAAGGAACTATCGTCCCTCCCACAGAAACGCCTGATATAATTATCGAGCTCTGGGTCTTTGTATCCAATGGGAGATACGTCGTGGTCAGGAAGGTCGAATACTGACTTCGGGCCTTCAAGTATGTTGATGTCGACGTGGCTCTCCTCCCATGACTGAGGCGAAACCTCCTCATATACTTCACAGCTGTTACTTCTGCGTCTGTACCCTCCACCTGATGCATATTGAAGTAAAAATCGACCACTTGTCTCGGAAGATAAGCATGAGGTTGCTTCGACAGAAGTTTATTTAGGCCAGATGCCTCAAGAGCGGAGAAAATCTCCTCCAGGTATGGCAGTTTCGAGAGATGGAACTCCATAGTCGGCTCGAACAGGACCTGCTCCGAAAAATATCGTCAATGTCTGCTGGCATCTGAACGATGCCCGATAGTGATGCTATTTTCAACTGAAATCTGCAAAAAAGATGTTACACTTGAAAATAGAGTAAGTTAGTTTGTAGACTTAAGAAGAAAAATTTACCGAATATAAGAGTGCTTGAGAGAAGATAGATTTAAGTTGATCTGAGTGCAGTTAAGGAATTTTGAAGCTCTCTTAAAACGATAATGGCGAATGTGAATTGAGAAGGAAAGTGAAAGATTTTATATAGATTTGAATTCCAAGCGGCTTTCAGATCTGAGGGTTTAGATTTGATTTCGCTTTTTCACTGACGGTTAGAATTTAATACTATAAATGGAATGGTTACTAAGCCGCCGCTAATCTTGACCCACGTAAGATTTGCATAGATGGAGTAAGGTGAGATGACATGCATTAAATGTGCTACAGTCAGTTCTTAGTATATCGTGCTTTAAATGAAAACGGTTTCTACTGAACATATCCTTAAGACTTTATGACGGGAAATAAATGCGTTTCAGGCCACTGAATGTATGCTACTATTCTAATAAATGCAAGCATGCTACTGAATATAATACTCAAACCTCTTTAGCTGAACCTGGTGGTCAACTGTTTACCAATTGCAAATCAGGAGGATCTTCGTGATACTGAGTGCTCAGTATTTGTCTCACGTTCCCCTTTACTGTGTACTGTATGATTCACCCTATTGAATCAAATACTGAGTTTGACTTACTGACTTGTCGTACTGAATGTTTTTACTAAATCGAGTCAGTAGGATCCATTAGACCTAGCTCGACTGAGAGTTCTTTGAACTTGTTCTCAGCCAGCGGCTTGGTCAGTATGTCTGCCCTTTGCCTATCTGTATGGATTTTCTCCATCCTGATATCCGTCTTCTCGAAATGGTCTCAGATGAAGTGGTGTCGGATGTCAATGTGCTTGCATCTCGTGTGAAGAACTGGGTTCTGAGTGATTGTAATAGCAATGGTGGAGTCGCAGTAGATGGGCGCTTCATCTTGAATGATACCATAATCACGCAATTGTTGTCAAACCCAAAGGATGTGGGCACAACAACATCCGACAGCCATATACTCAGCTTCAGTAGTGGACGTCGCTACTGAATGTTGTTTCTTTGAAAACCATGATATCAGCTTACTGCCTAGTAACTGACACGTTCCTGAAGTTGACTTTCAATCTATCCTGCATCCTACTATCCAGTTAAAGCAAGATTATCATCAGCAGGATACCATAACCCAGCGTCAGGTGTTCCCTTCAGGTATCGCATAATCTTCTTTGCTGAGTCTAGATGACTTCGCTTGGGATTCGCCTGAAATCTTGCATACACACCTACAACATAAGTTATGTCAGGTCTGCTGGCTGTTAAATATATAAAGAACCAATAATAGCTCTATAGTCAGTAGAGTTAACAGAAGCTCCCTCTTTGTCTAGATCGATTTTAAAATTCGTATTCATGGGGATCTTGACTGGCTTGCTTGAGTCACAACCAAATCTCTTCAGGAGGTCTCGAGTGTACTTGGTTTGGTTGATAAATATTCCTTTAGTTGACTGTTTTACTTGAAAACCAAGGAAGTAGTTCATTTCTCCCATCATAGACATCTCGAACTTCTCCTTCATCATCTTCTCGAATTGTTGACATATAGTCACATTTCTACAACCGAAAATGATGTCGTCCACGTAGATCTGCACTAGTAGAATGTTATTAGCTGATTTTATGCTGAACATAGTGCGATCTACTGTCCCCTTCTGAAAACCTTTATGAAGAAGAAAGTCTGATAGGGTATAATACCAAGCCCTGGGTGCTTGTTTTAACTCGTACAGAGCCTTTTTGAGTCTATAAACCTGATGTCCCTGCTGAAAGCCGGCCGGTTGTTCCACATAGACTTCTTCCTTCAGCACGCCGTTCAGAAACGCTGACTTTACATCCATCTGATATACTTTGAATCTTTGATGCGTTGCTGTTGGGATTTTGTATACTGGAAGCAAATTTTATGCTTGTATACAATGTGTTTTGTCCCTACCACTATTTTATTCTCCTATCTGATAAATATATATATTTGCACATGTAATCCTTTATCTTGTACAAAAGTTAGATTTGGGTAGTGTGTCGGGTATCACAGAAGACAACACAAATTGGTTGAACTGACAAGATATAAACAGTTATCACAACTGAGACAACTTAAGGATAAGTTGTCGGTTTAAGCTGCAGTTTAGATAAGAAGTGACTTGTTTTAGCTGCTTGTCTTTACTAGTACACTTAAGGTAGTGTATTGATGGATCACAGTGAGATGTGTTCTCCTAACTGACCTTAGTGGAGAACCAAGATCTCGGTGACATAGCTGGTCTTAAGCTTGATAAGACTTCAGCTGAGTGCATTTGACTATCTATCACTTTGACCTAATATGGTGAACGTCATCGCGATCGGATCTACGTATCTTGGGTGTTAGTAGTTATTTGTGGCTCAGGCTGGTTGTCTGTATCTTTCAACCATATCCTAGTAAAATAGGTTGATAATATCCCCTGAGGAACTCGAAAGGATTAGCACACTAAACTCGGCCGGTTGATTAAGTTAAGGTGTGTTAATAAGGTCGAGTGGTACTACTCAGGAATATAATAAGATGTTAATTAATTTAAGCTGTCAGTGAGCTTAATTAATTAACGGGTATTTCTATCTTAAATACTGAGATCGATTAAGTCTAAAATACAAGCCCTTGCTCAATTTGGGATAAAGGAGTAAGTCAGCACGGATTCTCTAGTGGAATGAATCTGTGTTTATTAATTAATTTTGCTCTGGGCTGAGTATATATAATTAATTAATTTGAGTCCCCGCTTTATTTCTTGTATTAGATCCCTGATCTGACCCAATTAGTTGCCTAGTTATTTATTGTCTCTCAGAAATCATTATTAATATAATAATATATTTTTACATTATTTAATAATGTTATTTATCTGGAATTAATTGGCTGGGCCAATAAATTGATAAATATTAGTTCAGCTCGTTGGATAGCTAAGAGCTCCGGACAGTCGTACTGATAATGTCCGTCCTTTTTGCAGCTACAACACACAGTAACTCTGCTACCTTTTCCAGTTGAGCTGTTGGATGGACTGGTAGCAGGCTCCGTGTTCCTGCAATCAGGAGAAGGTTTAGATTATTCCCTTTTGTGATTGTCTTTCTTACCTAAGGGAGAATCTATGTGGTATTTCCTTAGCTTTCTGACTCTTTCCTTCTCCCTTTGATATTTAAGAGCCATAAGCGCATGACGTTCAGCAGCAGGAGTCTCAGTAGATTTTGCTTCTGATATTGCGACTGTCTTGCTTGTTGAACCGGGGTTAGCTCCGGATGTGCTGACTGTTGCTTTAAAAGCATGGTCGATTTGAGTGTCAGCTGGAGCGCTAACACACCATTGCGGTAAACTATGCTCGAACTTCTCTGTCTTTAATTCTGAAAAAATAACATCAAGAGTTAAAGCATTAATATCAGAGCGACGTAAATAAGTAGCAAAAGGAAGCCACTTCAGTCGAGGCAACGCTCTCAAGATCTTGGTGTTCATCTCTTTGTTGGTGAACGATCTCCCTAGCCCATTGATCACATTGATCTGGTTGGTGAACCTGACACTAAGCTCGTCAATGGATTCACTGGGCTCCATGGCAAAGTTGTCGAACTTCTTAAGCTATAGTTCGAGCTTGTTTTCTTTGATCTGCGGGGTTCCTTGACTCAGTACAACCAGGGCGTCCCAAAGTTCCTTTGTCGTCTTGCAGTCTTGCACTCTTCCGAGATGAGAATCACTGAGCGTCGTCAGGATTTCATTCTGCGCCACCCGGTCAAGATTGTGCAATTTCTTCTCTTCTGGTGTGAAGGCAACTTTATCTTTGGGAACCTTTGCCCCCAGTTTGTGCTCCTACACCTCCCACAACGGCATATTCCACATTGTCGATCATGGGAATGATAGTACCTATCTCAAGGACGTCAGTCATGCTGTCATGCAGCGATGTAAGGTGTGCTTCAATTCTCACACGCCATACCGTATAGTTTCCAACGGAGAACATAGGTACCATCCGAATACCTGACATGTCAGACATTATGGGTAAGAGTATAAGGATGTATGAAGAGATGCTTGTGCAGTGAACACGTTTTCAGGATCTATTTGAGTAGACCAATATGTTTTCAAAAACGATGATCAAAAGAACACCGCTCTGATACCAATTGTTGGTCCGGAGATGAGTATCAGGTGTAGAGGGGGGGCTGAATACACCTGATTTCAAGTTTTTCCTCAAACACGAAGGTCAGCTCACAGTTAAGCTGAGTTTTGCTACTGAATTTTTTCAGTGCCAGATATAAACCTTCTGATCGCAGGTCAGAGTGATTCAACGGCTGAGTCCTTTCTAATGACTTGAGTCAGTATGAGAATTTCAGTTGCAGAATGTTGTGCGGATAAGTGTGGGGCCCGGTAGACTTCGTCTCTTTGAAAACGTTTTTATGCAAACCAAAACCGTTTTGGCTGGTGTACTTTACAAATTCGTTTTATGCAAAGGATGATTTTATAAATAGTTTTGAGCGCAATGCAATGAAACAATAAACGACAAAAACAATTTTTAACGTGGTTCGGATACGCAAGATCCTACGTCCACGATCCTGCTGAATATGAGTTCTTGTTGATTAATTTGAGCAAGCCTCAGCAAGGAATCTGTGCACTAGACAGACCCTTCTAAGTTATAGTCCTTAGTGACTTTTACAAATCAAACCTAAGTTTAAAGGGGAGGAGATGATCTCCAACAATGAATGAGTTCTTACAATAAGAACAATTCACAGAATGTGAACTCCTTCGAAGGTTCTAAGCTAAGATATAACAATGGAGCTTAGATAGAGAAGGGGGAACTAAAGAATCTCTAGAGAGAAGAACTAAGGATATTCAACTAAGCAAGTTCTTCGTTGGATTGGCTTTTAAGTGCGCTAGAGAGTTGTATGCTTGTAAGCTTTGTGTTCCCTTGTTATCCCGTGCGTTGAGCTTGGAGACTCTTCTCTATTTATAGTTGTAACCTAGGCATGTATCCGTTGGAGAGGACGATGCCACGTGTCACAAACTTCCAAGAAAAATGGCCATGTATTTTCCAAATGTCGCCGCAGAGTGGTTGGCTTTCTGCACATGAGAGGTTTTCTGCTGATATTCGACGTTAAGATTGTGCAGTCGATTTTCCTCGTACGGTCTGCAACTGAGTTGCAGCTTTTCAGTAGATCAAGAGTTGATCGTACTGAATCTTCATCTGAGTCGGTTGATAACTGATCTTCTACTGAAGGTTGTCAGCTGATGACTCGATCTAAAGTCAGGACCTCTACTGAACCGATGACTTGGGGTTCTGGAACTTTAACTTCTCTACTGAAGTTCAGTCCAATAATGCCTCATAGACTTAGACAAAATAATCTATGACGATCAAACCAAGTCTAGCCTATTACATTATAACGGTTCAAACACACACAGGGGTCAGGACGGGTTTTGGGATCTTCAATTCTATAGTAATACAATTCAGTATCAGTACAATTTCCCTCATAACAAATATTACAATATCGTCCAAAGTACACGAACTACTGACTTCAGTTCTACGCAACTACTAAGTCAGGCTCTAAGTACCCCCTAGCAATGATTTACTAGACCACTGACTCATATCCCTACATTGTCCATATTTTTTTTTGATAGTTTAGTGTGATTTGCTAGTTTTTCGTAATGCCTAGGGTCGCATAAATTGCTCGAGGTATTACCTGGTTAAAAAATATGTTAATGGATATATGATGGAATAATGATTGTTGGATTAGTGAATACCTGGTGTTGGCTGCCGGTGCAAATGATAAGGTAGCACATTGGTGAACATGGTAAAGCTATGAAGTGTTCTGTGAGAGGTGGCGTAATTGTAAATAAGTTAGTTACTAATGAAAATAAAATTTGTTTAAGAGGTGGTATTTTTTTAATATATCTCGAGGTAGAAAAGCTTCTGGCCCGGCGTGAAGGACGTCTGTTAATTAGTCTTTGATGTGTTTGACACTTTGTTGATTAAGATAGCCTATGTGGTTTACCAAATATGGGTATTTTGAGAAAAGTTTGTCGCATATACGAGCTTGAAGTCTTCCTATGTTGTCTGTCCAGAGAGATTTGCGTGGACATAGTTGTTGCTATGAGTGATTAGGTAAAAACGGGTTTCAGAATTTGTGGTTTGTTTGGTCCAAGTGTAGAAAGGACAAGTTGTATTGGACATCGTATATGAGAATGGGAAGATGTAATTTTTTTTAAAAGTTTAGTGTGGATCTGGGTGGGAGTGTAGTGTGTGTATTTATAGTGGAAATGATTTAATTAATTTCAAGGATGTTTAGGTTGATAGTTGTTATTCATCAAAATTTAAGACCGTAGTATGATGATTCGACCGTGTTAGTCTTGTTATTTGGTTCTTGGAATGTGACAATTTTTGTGGACATTAGTCGTTGTGCCATGTACTGAGAATATTATGTCAAGAGCGAGTACTTAGGTGCATGGTACTTATTTGGCCGTTGTCTGAATTTTCTTGTGAATGTCATGTCCTACCTTATGTGTGGTAAAGAGATCCATATATTTCTTGTCATTTAACTAGTTGCTTTATTATATTGTAATTATTACGTGTGATGAGATAGTTATATTTTGACAACATGTGATTGTGTTTTGTAGTTCACTCTCTTAATAGTAAGAAGACAAAAGGGATATAAATTATGTTGTCATTGGGAACATGGTAGAGGGATGATAAGAGTATCAATGCGTAAGCATGTTGGGCAGTGTTTTTGCTTTAATTACGGTAGTACCATACGAGTAATTGGTTTTAAGTGCGTTGATGGCAGAGGTGAAAATTATACAAATGGAAATCAACAATCAATATTGACATTCCTGGCAGTATGAGATCTCCTTTCAGTTCTTAAAATGCACCCGAATACTTATACTACAACAATCAAGAAAAACTAAAGTTAAAAAGAATATACCTTATAAGATTTCGATTGATAAATCATAGGATGAAGAATATATTAAATCATTACCTCAATTACATACTTTGCAACTATCTCAGCCCGCACAGAATTCGTGTTTTAATCATTTCGATTTTCTGCTAGAAGTAGTTAATTAAGTTTAAGCTGGAATGGGGTTAATAGAGGCATCGGCTTCCTGTTTGATTAAATCATGTGGCAAAATGGCTTTAGGTTAGGTTGGAATTCATTCTCGTGCTTCTTTTGTAGTGTATTTCTTGTGCTTTGGGATTCCTAGTTTGGAGCTAACGACATTAAAAGACATCAACTGATTGATTTAGTTTTTCATATAGTGCTTCAATAGAGCAAATTCTGATTTGATGCAGTTTATTTGTTGTGCATTCATGTTGATTATAGTTTAGATCCCATAGAATGAATGGGGTTTAAGTGGTTAGCAGTCATGTTGATTATAGTTTAGATCCCATAGAATGAAAGGGGTTTAAGTGGTTAGTAGGGCTCATAGATGATCAATACGAATCCGCTGGTGGTCATTTTGAATTTCTTGCTTGGCGTTGCTTGTTATGAAATATTTCGATATGAATGTTTGATGTGCTTAAATTGCTTTTGAAAAAAGACGTCAAAATTTTTAAATTGAAAGAAGACAATTTTGAGTTTCCTATATATAAAGAAGATTACCAATTCTTATCTAATTAAAAGTTAAAGCTTTTCTAAATTACCGCGCGAAAAGAAACTTCGATTAGTTACTATCACAAACCATTCAATAGCAATTTGATAAATATTTGCTTAATATGCATTTGATTATTCATATTATCAGGTAATTGCTTTCTGAGTAAGCCCATGTTAATTGCATGGTTAGTATTAATATTAAATTCATTACAACGTACAAATACATAAGGCATCAATTTAAACTCATACGTACATGGTCATAAGGAAGCATATTTTAGAATGCACTGACAACAAACAAATAGGATCTTATAATAGTTATAACGAGTAGGACATATTAACGAATGCGCTAGAGGGGGAGTTCAATATGTTCTCAAAAGTAAAGAACTTTGTCAAAATGAAACTTCACACAATCACAAGATCATGAGGACTTCATCTTATAATAAGTAACTAGGTGAACAAATTTTCAAATCCAGAGATTTTTTAGCAGAGGAAAGACGGAGGAGATGTGGATGATGTTCTACGTAGAAGAAAATTATTTATATGTCCAATTTAAGTTCAAAGATCAGTAATTTTATAATTTATTCTTCCCAACCAATACATTCTCAATAATTTCTACTCCTAATAAAACCATTCCAAAACCATAGTTTGGTTAACTGAATTGGACAACATAAATGAGGTAGCAAATGTATGTATAAATCAATGATAGCGCAAAATACTTTAAAGGAATAGACGGTTGACTACCAAGTAGCCAATAACATAAGATGCAGACTATCTGACTGTGAAACATTAAGATTTCTCTGTTGTCCTTATATGGAAAATTCCACATTCAACCAGAGCTACTTCCAATAAAAATGATTTTCAACATAAAGTTGAAGAAATTTTACAATTCAGCTAAATAAGCTGTAACAATCACATGAAATTATGGAAAAAATTTAGTATTTTTGCAGAATTGTCCAAGAAAAAGCGGATTCCAGATATAGAGAAGGGTGGGGAGAGGGGGAAAGGCGCGTGAAATTACCTTGCAGTGGCTAACAAGAGAAAACGAGGAGTTGTGGTGACCGAAATAAGCATTACTATATATTCCCTCCATCCCAATATTAATGTCCACTTACTTTTATACACGAAATTTAATTAAAAATGAATCAAGTGTAGAGTAGATGTATATTAATGTAACGATCACTTTTTTACGAATGAATACTAAATAAGACAGAGGAGAACATGAAGAAAGAAAAGAAGGTGAAAATTATACCTCCAAATAGTGTGAGAGAACAATGAGAGTCTTAAATTGTTCTTCCATTTGCTAGAAAGAAAATATGAGGTTTAGAACATATACTTCTCATAAATCCCAGAATAATGCACATAACTTAGATAACAATTAAGGATAGCAAAACTCATTAGACAACAAACTGAAATGAAGAAAAGCCTCCGATTTATTTGACAATGGTGTTTAAAGGGTAATGTAATGTAAGTAATACAAAGATGAGAAAACGATATGCTTAATTCCAAACAACCAACAAGAGAACACATGTCTTGTTTTATATTGACTGCATGATTAAAGGAGACAAGATCTGGGTAATGATTCAGAGGTAATCAATTGTTTCCGTAGCAAAACAAACTCCTTAAACTAACACAGATTGTTTGAAAGATAAGCTCTTATTTTGTGGCAGCAATTCAATAGTAGAGTGAGAGAAAGATAGAGGAGGTGGCACAATTTTATCGTATTGAATTAAAATCTTCTCGTGTGAAAGCCGAATTAGCCTGTGATTGATATAAAATCATTTATCATCTCCACTTAATTTTGGTACACTCGAAAACTCTGGTGCCCTGACCTTGACCTGCTAAATCGAGTCAAAAACCAATGCTTGCATGGAACACTCGAAATTACAATCAAATGTAAGAGCCTAAGAGTTGCAGGAAATGATAAACCAAATGACAGATCAAGATATATACTAAAACTAGACAATGAACAAAGTACAATGAGATTTGTTAATCTAGTTCATACAGATAATTACTAAGTTTCTTAATAAGGTATAGGTGACAAAGCTCGGCAAAAAGTCAACAATTAACCACTAGCAGGAACAATTGTATTTCTGAACACATTACAGATCTAGCACAATGAAAAAAAATGTTACTATCCTCCTTATAGCTTAGGTTCCAATAGAATACTGTAAGCAATGAGATATAGAATTTTTTTAAAAAAAAAAAGAAAAAGAAAGAACATTCCTATCCCAACATGAATGAGCAATTAAGAACTCTAATAATTTTCGAATTCGGGCCTCCCCTACACCAAAAATAATTCTTTTAACAGCAATAAAGCAGCTCGATGTGCAATTTCATGATCCTTGAAAAAAAAATCCAAAACAGCCATATTGAATCTCGAATTCTCTTTTTCAAGATTCAACAAATTCACTCCTAATTACTGCAAAAACCGGTTAATTCAGACTTTATCAAATCCAATTTTATTTTGAATCTTGGTGGATTTGAATTTTATTTTGAATTAAACTAAAAACAAGAAAATTCCAATGACAAAAATGAAAGAGATTTTCAATATCCAAAGCATTCAAACTCGTATTTCCAAGGAAAATCAATTTCAAAAGATTGTCAGCCACTATTCGCATTTGAATACCAGAATACATAATCGACTATCGATCAAAATCGCGGCGCAAATTCTGGAGAGGGTTGTGTCGGTCAGTAATGGTATGATGGCTTGCGTTCTTAAGAACTTTTCGGAAGTAAGAAAAAAGGAAGAATCAAAAGGGCGGCGGGATACCGCTTGTGAAGATGGAGAATTTATGGCGGTGGAGGTCGGATTGTGAAGATGGGCGAGGGATTTTCACAAAAAGCAAGGGGAATGTCAGTACTCAATCTTTTCAGTGAAAAGTACGAGGTTATGTCTGATGAATGTATTCATTAAATATTTTGAAGTCAGATCATACCTCAACTACTAAATCAACCTTGACCAACCCACAAAGACCGATCGAAACAACAGAAAGAAGGACAAGGAAATTGTTGGGTGATGATTTATAATATATGATTTGAAGATCCCTAAAACTTTGGCTTGAATAGACAAATATGATAATATAAAGTAAAAACACACTAGAAACATACTTTTGCACTTAATTTGTAACTAACATTGTAACCTTTTAATAAACCAATGAGATTAAAATGGGAGTTGCATTTGTAAGCCACACACGTGGTTGTTTACTCATGTAACCAGACCAAACTATAAACTTAACTCTTTAATTTCAATCCATGCATAGGTTCTTAAGATGAATGAAATTAATAATTCGACATTTCTGGACCATGTCATTATTAACCACTCGGGAAAGAACTTCGAAGAAGTGAATTGTACTCGCGGTGACATCTAAGCATTGACCACTAATTTGACTTTAAATCATTCAAATTCTCAAAACTGGCATACTCACGAGGACTCTGTTGCCTTCAACATGATTTATTATAAGTCATCCTATTTAAAAAATATCTTCTACAATACTTGTGTTTGTTAGACTCGTAAGACACACAGGTAGACGTTTACTGCTTTGTTCCCACTACTCAATTAACTTTTTTAAATAACTTAATTGGAAAACTCATCTTACAAAACTTATGTTTGAAAGTATAAGTAAGCCACGCAGGTGGAAGTTTACTTAGACAATCAACCACTTTCATGTAGAGTCCAATTAGTGGAGGTCCTTTAATATTAAATTTACCTTAAACATTAATTAGTTCCTTAGTCTATTTTTCCTCAGAAGGTTCTGAAAAACACAGATAAACACACAATTCATATTTCATGCTTTTATAAACGCACATAATAAAATATTCTCGCGAAAATTAAAGCATGTTTATAAAGAGATTAAATCCTATTTTTCATGCTTCTTCTAAACTCAATTAATCACATTAACCATGCTAAAGCAGAAAAATAAATAAATCATCCACGATAATTAATAAAGCGATTAAAAGTCATCATCGGACCCACATATAAGGAATTAAAATTAAAACCATATCTATTACAAAGCCCGATCAAAATACAAATCTTCAATATCGAATCTTCAAGGCGAAGAAAACTAAAATTGTTGTCGCATGAAGTTGCCATGTCACCTAGGGTTGACATTCCCCGATCGTATTCCCTGTGAGAACGCGCAACCTGCATTCTGCCGCCAATCATGGCATTTGTGCCTCAAGTCATCATTGCTACTGTCTCATTCTACGTTTGCACCAATCCCAGCCGTCAGTCAGAAGAAATCAGACGGCATCTCTCTCCGCCGCCGTCAACCGAAAGAATTCATGTTGAGAAATGGTGTGAATTTGCTCGCTGCCATCGAACACAAACTCATTCCATTAGAGAATTCGTGCTGACTTACCATGTTATCCCAAATTGAGTCAGAGCTTTTATTTTAGAGCTAATCCGAACTTGGTATTGTAGATAGAAATATCCGCTGACTAAGTAAGAACACTGACAACTTAATTAATTAACATCTTATCCATGAGCAGTATAACTCGACCTTATTAACACTCCTGAACTTAATCTACCTACAGGGTTTAATGTGATAAACCTTTCGAACTACTTAGGGGATATTATCAACCATTCAAGAGGGATACGGATGCAAGATACCTATAACCAACCTGAGCTACAAATATTCGCCATCATCCAAGATACGTAAATCTGGTCACGATGATGTTCACCATAGTAAGTCAAAGTGATAGGTAATTAAATGCACTCAGCTGAAATATTATCGAACTTAAGATCAGCTAAGTCACTAAGACCTTGATTCTCCACTTTAGGTTAGTTATAAGAACACGTCTCATTGTTATCCGTTAATATACCTCACGTGTACCAGAATAGATAAACAGTCAAGACAAACTACTTTTTATCTAAACTGCAGGATAATCTGGGTTGTCGTAGGTCTTGTGGGATGTCGTTGTTGTCTTTTTATAAGCAGCCATTGCATTCTTCTTTGTTAATAGATCACAAATTGATCAGAAAAAAGACAATTTTTTCTTTTTGTACTATTCAAACTAATATGAAAGGAAAAAATGATCTAACATGTGAATTTTTTAGTTGACGACCCGTGCTTCTTATTCGTGAAACATATTCTTTTTGTGGCGGAATTTTACTCCATATGATAAATTAGATAGTTTAGAGTTCATTTGCACATTGTTATAGTTCGGGGCAAATCACACAAACACAATAGTTCAATGCGTGATTTGCACATTTTCATAGTATATGGGATAAATTTATTTTACCAATGTAATAATCTAATGAGTGATTTGCATACTTTCATAATCTAAAAGCACATCGTACAAACATAATACTGCAATAGGTGCTTTGCACATTTTCATAGTCCAGTGTGCAAATCACAACTATGCAATAATACAATGGATAGTTTCCATATTTTAATAATTTAGGAGTAAATCGAGAATGCAATAATCCAATGAGTTTGCACATTTTCGTAATCAAGGGTAAATTTGCAATAATGTAGGTTTAAAAGCTTTTATTAAAAATAAATAAAAATGTCTTGGAGGATCAATTCAAGTAGTATTGCAAATTTCCTTAGTCGATAAAAAGAGGGAAGAGGAGGCTGGACAGTGAACCTGAAAATCATCGAACACCTTCAACCTCAACCTCAACTCGACGATAAGAGAAATCATCTCAAATTTCAATCCCATACCACAAATAACTTTCTCTCTCTTCCACAAATACACGCCCTCTTTCTATTCTCCACTCTTTACACCACACACACCACCAATGGCGTCCACCGCTGCATCACCAGCTTTCTGCGGCATCCCCAAGGCCTCAACCGCCGCCGCAAGGGCTTCTCTGAGTGCCCCCACCACCCGCTTCCTCCCCAAGACCTCACTCCGCGGCCTGGGCTACGCGGCCGCGGAGCCGCTCCTAGCCCACCACGTGGCCACTAAGCTGCGATCATTGGGCAAGCCCGTTAGAGGCGGTGCCACCATGGCGAAGAAGAGCGTTGGCGACCTGAGTGCGGCTGAGCTCAAGGGCAAGAAGGTCTTTGTGAGGGCTGACCTCAATGTGCCCCTCGACGACGCACAGAACATCACCGATGATACTAGGATCAGAGCTGCTATTCCCACCATCAAGTATCTCATTAGCAATGGTGCTAAAGTCATTCTTTCCAGTCACTTGGTGGGTTTTAATTTATGTGCTCATCATGATTAGCTGCATTTGGGTTTTGACCTTTGATTTTCTTGGTTGAATTTAGATTTTTGTTTCTCTGTTTATGTATAATACATTTGTGTTTTGGGTTCAATATCTGATTGCCAACTCTGCTTGGTTCTTATGATCGAATCCAATAGTAGATAATTCACGAGACAACAAGCTTAGTGAAGCCTTTTGCAAATACGCTGTGATTGCATGTAATTGAATTCAAGAAACGGACCATTCGGCTATGTTTGATTTGGATTTGTCTATTTCTCACTAAGTTCTTCCTGTTGTAGCAATGGTGGCCACATGTTTTCATTTGGTTTAGTACATTTTCAGTTATTTCTCAGACCCTACTTGTTAGATTCCAAAAACTTTCATGCTTAATCGACATTATTTATCGATTCTAACATGCTTGCTTTTCAGGGAAGACCTAAAGGTGTCACTCCGAAGTACAGTCTTGCACCTCTTGTTCCCAGGCTATCCGAACTTCTTGGCATTGAGGTACTAATTCTAGGAAATTAAATATTGTGGTATTGAGAAGAATTATGGGATTACACATAAGACATGGAACATGTTATTTGTTTTTACAAAACCAAATCATGAGTCTCTTCTGTAGTTATCTTATGAGATAATTCATGCTTAATTAGGTTGTGAAGGCCGATGACTGCATTGGTCCAGAGGTCGAGAAATTGGTTGCTGGATTAAGTGAAGGTAGCGTCCTCCTCCTTGAGAATGTGAGGTTCTACAAAGAGGAAGAGAAGAACGAACCTGAGTTTGCAAAGAAGCTTGCCTCGTTAGCAGATCTTTATGTGAACGATGCATTTGGTACTGCCCACAGAGCACATGCCTCTACTGAGGGAGTTACAAAATTCCTCAAGCCTTCAGTTGCTGGTTTCCTTTTACAAAAGGTTAGACTTTCTTAGCCTCCATGCTCTTAAGACATCATCCCAGTGATAATTTGGCATTTGTTTATTGATTAACAAACAAGTGTTAGTAACTGGAAATTAGTGGTGAATGAATGTTGATTTGGTGCTGCTTTCAGGAGCTGGACTATCTTGATGGAGCAGTTTCAAAACCAAAGAGGCCATTTGCAGCCATTGTTGGTGGTTCGAAGGTGTCCTCCAAGATTGGAGTTATTGAATCTCTTCTGGAGAAGTGTGACATATTGTTGTTGGGCGGTGGAATGATCTTTACATTCTACAAAGCACAAGGACTGTCGGTGGGGTCATCCCTGGTAGAAGAAGACAAGCTTGATTTAGCAACATCACTTCTTCAGAAGGCAAAGGCCAAGGGAGTGGATCTCCTGCTACCAACTGACGTTGTTATTGCAGACAAGTTTGCTCCTGATGCAAACAGCAAGGTCTGCTTCTCTTGTATATCTTTCTTTGCTGTGTGTGTTAAACTGTATTTTTGCTTCTTGATACCAACAAATCACATAATATGAAATTGCAGACTGTGGCAGCATCAGAAATCCCCGATGGCTGGATGGGATTAGATATTGGACCAGATTCTGTAAAGACATTCAACACTGCGTTGGAGACCACACAAACTGTTATTTGGAACGGACCAATGGGAGTGTTTGAGTTCGACAAGTTTGCTGTTGGCACAGAGGTAAATTAGTTCTTGATCTAAACTGCACTAATCAGTCAGCTGCTATTAAGCCTATTTATCCAAACTGGTTCTCCTAATACGGTTGTAATGTGGTGTGCAGGCGGTTGCAAGGAAGCTAGCTGATCTGAGTGGGAAAGGAGTGACGACGATCATCGGTGGTGGGGATTCAGTTGCAGCGGTAGAGAAAGTGGGTGTTGCTAACGTGATGAGCCACATATCGACTGGTGGTGGTGCGAGTTTGGAGCTTCTTGAAGGCAAAGCGCTGCCGGGCGTGCTTGCCCTTGATGAAGCTACACCAGTTGCTGTGTAATTCTTCTCGATTCTTTTTAACCCAACCCATTATCATATCTCATTCTGGTTTTTAAACGACAAGTGTAATAGAATATGATGAGTTCGTGCTACAGCCTTTTTTCTTTTAATGTCTGAATCCATTATGTTAAAAATCACAATAAGTATGACATGAATCTCTTGTTATTTCTTGTAAGATTTCTCTTCTCGTTATTAGTATATTCTACTAGCTAGTTGTTAGTCAACGGGATTAAGAAGAAATTGATGTATTTCTTGAATAAAACATGAGTTAGATTGAGCTTTTGAAACATGAGTAAATTGATAGCAAATACACGTTTATAATCAAGCTATTTGCCCAATATGCTCTAATGTTATGTTCATATGATGCTTCTTGTTGATTCAATGCATTATTTACCAGAATATATATATTGCGGATGTTTGAAAATCAAAATAAAGTAGTGTTAAATTTAGAATTTTATGATTGATTATATTAGCAGTATCCGTTGTAGCCTCACCCAAGAGACCCGGGTTCAAATCCCGGCAACGGAGGTTATTTTTTTCCGAACCATTTATTAATTTATGTAGCAGTGTAGGTTCATTTCATTATGAATAATTAATTAGTTTGGACTTTGGAGCTGAACTCATAAGTCACGCCTTGTCCCTAAAGTTGAAAATGATTCGACAATAATATACTAAATCATATTAACTGTCAAATTCAAAACTGAATAATAAATGTAGAAGTTTGTGTACGCACATCTCAAGTACATAACAACTTTTATATTAGTATCACCATCTTCGAACATGCAAGTAAAATATATAAATCGAGCTTGTTAAACATTTGAGGTTGTTAAAACTATAAATATTTGAACACTACTCATAGTATAAATAAGTCAAGCTTGTGTTTTCCTAGTTGAAAGAAAAGGATGAATCAGTTTAATTAAATACTACTATTATACTAATATCAAATTATCGGACTAAAACTCCACTTTCTTTCCACGGTATCAAGTAAGAAATTACGTATCGCATAATTATGTAACATGATCACAAATAGAAAAGGAGAAAGAGATGGAATAAAATGAATATGCTGATTGGATTCTTAGAGTTTTACCATCTCTGTAGCTCCCAAGATCATAGTATGAGTTCAAATTCAACCAAGATTGTTATATTTGAATTTTGTACGTGTACATAAAAAATAACGAGTCTCAATTAAAAAAATAAACTATAGAAGAAAAAATTTTAAAAAATTGGTCAGGTATGTTAGATTCACTAGATTATACAGTACTTTCATTTATAACTTCATTATGTGATAGAAAAGATAATTAATTATACATAATCTTTATACATGAAAAAGAATAATATATTTTCTATATGAAATTAATGTGATAAAATATGTATTTCCTAAGCCATAACTTTACCTATAAAAATCTCTCATTCTTACCACTTTCCCATCTCAATCTTCTCGTGACCGATCTCCAGACATCGATCTCTTCATCGATTTTATCAACGTAAGACTTCATTATTGCTATTTTTCTCCGAATCCAAATCTATATTCATGCTTTGTTAAATTAATTTTTCGTACTTGAACAAGATTTAATCTGAAATAATGGCGACTAAGAAGAGTGTGGGGTCGCTGAAGGAAGCCGAACTGAAGAGCAAGAAAGTTCTGGTGAGAGTGGATCTGAACGTGCCGTTGGATGATAGCTTAAATATCACCGATGATACCAGAATTAGAGCTGCCGTCCCTACCATTAAGTATTTGGTCGGACATGGAGCTAAAGTCATCCTCACCACTCACCTCGTAAGTGTTGATTTTTGATATCTTACTTATTGTAGATCCAGTTGGAATGATTTGTATTTGTTCTGTGCGTTATGTGGATTTATTTGTTATTTGAATAACCTGTTGTGGATTTGTAATATGACCGAGTTTTTACAGTTCGTTGGCAATTTGTTCTTGAGATTTGATTTTGCTTCTTCTTTGGAGCTCGAATCTCTTCATTGTGATTTATAGGTTAATCGGATGATAGGTATTTTTTAGTGCTTGAGGTTGGGGTTTATGGTATTAATTATATGTTCCATGTGATGGTTCACTGTTTCTCCGACGGTCCCGGGTGCTTTATCATATGCTCTTCAATTTGTTTTTATCTGCTGCTTTTGTGCACTTATCTCTCAAGATCCTGACTGTCAACTAAATTAGTTTTGTGAGCTTAATGGTGTGATGGTAGTAATAGATAACTGTCATTTGTCATAGGTATGTCATAACCATGTTTCTGATGTGGTTTACAGGGGCGTCCGAAAGGTGTGACACCGAAGTACAGTTTGAAGCCTCTTGTTCCTAGACTATCTGAGCTTCTTGGACTCGAGGTTCTTATTCTGTCCACCACTTTGTAATTTGATCCAGATATTTATGTTTCATGATGTAGTTATCTGAGTTATCTCGTGTTGTCAGGTCAAGATGGCTAATGATTGTATTGGCGAAGAAGTTGAGAAGTTGGTTGCTGGATTGCCAGACGGCGGTGTTCTTCTCTTGGAGAATGTTAGGTTTTACAAGGAAGAGGAGAAGAACGATCCCGAGTTTGCAAAAAAGCTTGCTTCTCTTGCAGACTTGTATGTTAACGATGCATTTGGAACTGCACACAGAGCTCATGCCTCGACGGAGGGAGTGACCAAGTATTTGAAGCCTTCTGTTGCTGGATTCCTTATGCAGAAGGTTAGCAAATTTTCTTTATTTGTGCTTCTTCTACGCATCATATTATCTTCTAATCCAGTTCCACTTAACTAGTGTATGTAGTAATTTCAAATGCTTTGACTTGTGGACTACATAATCAAATTCCATTTGTCAACATTTTACTGTCGAACAACTGCAATTAACCATTGTAGCATTGAACTTGCATTCTGAAGTTATGGTTTTTACTGGATTAATGTTTTTTCAGGAACTTGATTATCTAGTTGGAGCAGTGGCCAATCCGAAGAAGCCATTTGCTGCCATTGTTGGTGGGTCAAAGGTCTCCACCAAAATTAGTGTTATAGAGTCACTATTGTCCAAGGTTGACATCCTGTTGCTCGGTGGAGGAATGATCTTTACTTTCTACAAAGCCCAAGGACATTCAGTGGGGTCCTCACTTGTGGAGGCTGACAAGCTTGATCTAGCAACTGCTCTCATGGAGAAGGCTAAGGCTAAAGGGGTCTCCCTTTTGCTGCCTTCTGATGTAGTTATTGCTGACAAATTTGCTGCTGATGCCAACAGCAAGGTATGCATTTTGTGCTTGAATATTTTTTGTCTTTACTTTCGTGATCGAAATAAATTAAACTGAAGCACCTTTGCTGCTATATGTGCTTGTACATATTGTTTGTGTTAGATATTGCTGTTTTGATCTTTCAGACAGTTCCAGCATCTGCCATTCCTGATGGATGGATGGGTTTAGATATTGGTCCCGATACTATTAAATCATTTGGAGAAGCTCTTGATTCTACCCAGACAATCATCTGGAATGGGCCTATGGGTGTTTTTGAATTCGATAAGTTTGCAGCAGGAACAGAGGTATTCATCTGATAATACAGTATATTTACATTCAACTCCAGGACAAGATTTTAACCTCAATCATTTCTGATTGTTCATGTCTAGTCTATTGCCAAGAAGTTGGCTGAACTTAGTGGGAAGGGAGTGACTACAATCATCGGAGGTGGTGACTCAGTGGCTGCAGTTGAGAAGGTTGGTCTGGCTGAGAAGATGAGCCATATCTCCACTGGAGGTGGCGCCAGCTTGGAACTTCTTGAGGGAAAGACACTACCTGGAGTCCTTGCACTTAATGATGCATAAAGCTCATAGTTCTTCCTATCTTATTTTCCTTTTTCATTGTTAGAATGGTAGGCCAAAAAACGCTAATAATCGTCACCTGCCACTGAAATTATCTTGGTGCAGTAACAGTTTTCTGGCTTCTTGAAGAAGGATTTGCGTTATTTCTAATTGTTTTTGATAATTAATATTATTGTTAAGATGATGGCACTATACTTGCTGTGTTTTGAGTAAGATGGCAGGTTTCAAAGTGAAAATAAATGGGACTATCATAAAACTAGTGTTTGATCGATTTTACAAAATAGATCAAAATTTGTTAAAATTTGAATATTTGATTATCCAATTTGTCAGGATAGGAAGAAAAATTCCGTACTCTGTAGAGCGAGAGGGTGGAACTGGAACAATGTGAGCCATGGCTTCATATTTTTCAGTGACCCACAAAATCACTGAATTGCAAAACAACCGGAAACCCTTCTACTCCAGTCTACGGCGGCCAAAGCTACTTTCAATCTCCACGCATTCCGATGTTGAAGTTTCATCCCCCTTTTCCGGTTTGGTTCATCATCATACATGACTATTTGTTAATTCATTCTTTATTGGTTTATCTATTACTAGGGTTGGATGAGGTGACGAGGGGATTCATTTTGAGGTTGCTCACGCGTAGGTATTTCTTGTCACACCTGGGTATTGTGTTTGTATGTCTTGATTTCGTAATTGTGATTATTAGGGTGTGGAAGAATGTGGTTAGGAAAGGGGACTTTGTGGTCATGATACACTTGCTATGCTGAGGTTAATTGCCGATGGTACGCGCAGAGGTCGCGTTGTCGCAATGGACCTTCAGAAAGATGCTTTACAAAACACTTCGTCAGTCACTGCTGCTGATGAGGTCTTCTTCTCTCATCTCTACTTACCATATTGATTAATTCTACATGCCTGTTTATGTTTGATTAATCTTCTAACTTTGTAGGAGAAAAATGACTGTTTGCTTGATTATTTTTAATTCAAACATATTGGCACTATGATATAAACTGTATCTTGTCTTTCTGTATCAATTCCATTACTGGTTTTGCTCAGATTGAGCTATAGTAGGGTATCACTTTTTAGTATAATGTTCATGCTGCCTCCCATGTTTTACTTGACCATCTTTTAAGCATTACGTTCTTCTTGCCTCGGATGGTCTAGTGTCACTTTCAATATATTGTTTGTGTTGCTTCATTTTTTGCCTTGACCATGTTTGAAAAGTATGCCGTCCTTGCTTGGGTTATTGTCGGTATATAGTTTCTGTTAATATCGCTCCTTAGTTTATTGTCCATACAGAGAGGACTTGTTGATATTTATGGTATATGCCACACTAAAATGGAAGATCTTGTTTCTACTGGTGCTACTGTGAGGTACCTACCACGTTGTTACTATATACAATATGAGTGTTTTGTCAATTTGATCAAACTGTTTCATATCTTTAGGCTAGTTGCGTTCAATTTGGGTTACCTACCAGGAGGCGACAAAAAGATCAAAACAGAGTCGGAAACGACATTACTTGCATTAGAGGCTGCCAAGAGAATCGCTCTCATCAGTATACTGGCCTACGTGGGCCACTCTGGTGGAAGGTAGCATCGTGCTTCATGAAAATTATATGCTATTTGTTTGTCTAATCTTGCGATGAAAATGTCATGTGGGTTGTATTAGGTTAGTAAGTGGTTTCTGGTAGTAATAAAGTTGTTGTAGGGATGAGTTGGAGAAGGTGGAGTGTTTTGCAGGTGAATTACTCCAAATGCTGAACTGGCCATCAGCTCCTGTGCTCGTTTTATGTCAAGGAAATGACCGCCCTTTACATTTATCTTGCACCCTTTACATCAATCCTGAAAAAGACATAGGGTTATTCTATGACCGTGGTAAATTTTATTTCTCAAATCCGATTTTCGAAGTTGTGGAGTTGATAACAAGAATGTTTATTAGATATTGCATAAGCCCTAACTTCTAGTTTGTCTAGTAGCTTAGCTCCTTAGCTTCTTCCAGTTCGCTGGAGCTTCTAACTTGTATAGATTAATTTAGTGTATTTATTTGTTCAAATTCATGTTAATAATGTAAGTTGGGAAAATATCCCATATCAAATATTGAAAGTATAATCTAAATACAATGAGTTGGAGGCTTAGGAGCATCCACCTGTGCTTCATTATATTCTACTTACACATTTTAATGAAGCATCAAATCTGAGTTTGCTC
This sequence comes from Lavandula angustifolia, assembly GCA_028984105.1. Taxonomy (NCBI): domain Eukaryota; kingdom Viridiplantae; phylum Streptophyta; class Magnoliopsida; order Lamiales; family Lamiaceae; genus Lavandula; species Lavandula angustifolia. The sequence goes on along the minus strand of CM054818.1, from coordinate 13,257,350 downwards.
TAGACTTGAGCAACTAATAATGCCAAAGCTTTAGGAACCCATTCCAAGTAAGGATCTAGTTTTGTCTCATTTCGTCCTAGTAAGAAAAAAAAACCGATAGTGTGCTTGGTTCAAAAATCGAACTCAGGTGATTTAATAATTTTTACGGGTATTTTTTTCGTTAAAACAAAGGTATTAGTGTGTATTTTTATGTAAATAAAATTTTATTATCATTTATGCTTTAGGCCCGAAATGCAAGGTTGAAAATTTATACACTCTATAAATTAATAACCTCTCTAAGATAATATTTTTCTTCCGTTCCACTCGGGCCACGGGGCCTATATAAAAAATCATCACATTCGATAAGATAATATGATAATAATTTTTAGAAAACTCCAATGTAAGTATATCGTCCTTCAATATTATAAATTAATAATCATTTAAAATTACCAATAACAATAAGATAATTTTGTGAAATATGATTCTACTGTTGCCTTTTTTTTTTTTTTTTAAAATTAAAAAAACCTTATATCTAACTGGATCTTTTTTTTCAAATTAAAAAAACTTTATATCTAACTGGATCTAATCTCTAACTATTGTGTATAAAAAAGTTTCGAGGTTCTAATTGCATTAAACTGGAATACAATAATTAATATCTCTCTAAAATAATAAATCTGGTATTTTTGGCAGAAATTAAGAAACATGATCTGCTGAAAAAGAGAAATGAAGTTCGACCGCGATGGGACTCGAACCCACAATCTCCCGCTCCGGAGGCGAGCGCCTTATCCATTAGGCCACGCGGTCAAATTGATGTTCTTTTTGTCTTGTTTACTAAATTGAACTATATTAGTTAAATGAAATTTATCTGAATAATGCCTTGAAGATATATTCTAAAGCATACTCCTTACAACATTTGGGGACAACCGAGAATCCTTCCGCTAAATTCCCTAATGATAAGTGAATTTTGATATTTTTATTTAAGATTTTTTGTAATATTAGTTTTTTTTTTGAAATTATTATAGTACCCCCTCCGTTTCTTTATTAATGTCAAAGTTGAGAATCGGCACGGAGATTAAGGTAGTGGGTGTATTAATGAGTTTAAATTGTATAATCGCAAGTTTTGTGAATGTTGGTGTGAATTTATCTAAATGTTATTAAGGAATAGTTTAAGCATTTGATTTATTTGTTATAATAATTTTTTTTTATGTTGTAATAAAAGAAATAATCTAAAGTTTTTAAAAAATTAAAAATCAAAATTTTCTACGTTCGGAGCGGAGCGGAATGATAAGTAAGGAAAAAAAAAGCTTTTTGGTAAAATAATAAAGTGTTATAAGATATATAAATAATGTATGGGCATAATAAAAAATAAGGGAAGAGATTAGTATATAAATATGGAAAGTAATTTATTTATAAAAGGATAAAGAGGGTAAAATGGGGAATGGAGAAAAAGAACAGAAAAAGGATAACTTATGAATCGCAATTTATAATGTTTTTTTTTAATCAACTTTGTAGTTTTTCATAATATTGAGTTTGTGGAACTTTGATGTATGGAAGATGGTTCTTAACTTCTTATAAATATTTATTTATTCAATGTTTACTAGAAAGAGTTTTCATAAAATTCTTTTCATTTTGTCTTTATTTTTACGGTAATATATATATATATATATATATATATATATATATATATATATATAATGTGGAATACTTAAATATATAAAACTGAGAATACGTAATGACATGAGATTAAATGAATAACTAGACAACTAATGAAAATAACAACTACTAAGATAATGATAATTGCAATACACAAATATATAAGATTAAGAGAAAGGTATATAAAAAATAATTATGCTAAATGTTGATAAGCGCTTGCTTTGTCTGATTTTGTATTTAAATTACTCCATCTCAGATACCCACACCGACAAGTAGTTTATTTGCATTGCATGACAATCAGGATGTATGTGTGTTATGAATCGTCGGCCATTCTGTCCATGACCCGTCGTATATCGGAACGTCGGTCTTCCCCAGTCGATGAAGGCCCTGAAACACCGGCGCCGGCTTAACGGTGTTAGCTTCCTCAATATCCACCCAACAATCCCAGTCTACAGTTGTAATGCAAAAAGAGTGATGGCAATGTAGGCAGTAGTTTTCTGCCAATGACACGATACAAGCAGTCACGCCGGTGCCACATGAAAACATCACGGGGCGATCCAATGAGATTCATGTATTATATCTATAGTTGATAGTTTTGTTGCTTCCGAAGAACGTTCAATAACTTAGGAGGGCTCTCTAATTTTTTACCTTCTTGATCGAGTCTCTTCTTCAGCTCTTCTGCAGGTAGGTAGGAGCATAAGAGAGTCATCCAGCACCTATGAATGGAAACCATATTTACTTAACTGCCTCAAATTTATACGATGAGCAAGGAACAGTAGACATACCAACGACTATGGAACAAGAAATGAGATATGAAGATTGATGTCTAATAAGAGTCTTATTCCCTTTCGTGGCTCCGGTGCAACCCCATCAAATCTATGAGAAACAGAAAAATGTGAAACAGGGTTGAGGGCTGAGATATACTTATTTAAGGAACATTACTGCATAAAAAAAGGCCATTTATGAGATCTATCTAGCTTTAGACCGAGCATCCACATGCTGATATGTCTGTTCCTCAATATTTTTATCAACCTGAAAAACAAAAAGAATACATATAACTTCATTCAGAACTAAAAGTTTCCTTTTGAAAAGAAGTTGAGTCCTATCTACTATAAACTGCAAATTCAAAGATGATGTCTCCTCTAAAAGAGTTCATAATTGTTCATTATATGTGAGGATCCAAATCGAAATAAAAGTAAAATGAACATATTTAACAATCATAAAAATGTCCAAATTCTAGTTAACTGTTCCATTTATCAGTTTAATAATCAAGTTTTACTTCACGAATACAACACTTCCTTAACAATCTTAATCAAACTTCAAACCAACTAGTTGGTGGTGATACTAATGAATATGTATCTACCAAACAAGCTCAATCTAACCAGTGCATTCTAACCCCGATACTTGCTGCTAATGCTAGGATATACATCAAGCTAACAGTTCTTGGTGTGTGATGTTCACAAACCTCGCGGACACACAAAATGCACTTAGTGAACCATTTAAAAAATTTATCCTCATGCTCTAGCAGACTGAGGTATCACATTACATCAGAAATTGCGTAAGTGGAAATCATTTCTAAGAATATATCAGGTACATGAAACTCAAAAGATAAAACATGCCTGCTCCATCGACCAAACCTGATGTGGCTGAAACTCTGTCTGAAAGGTAATTGGTCCTACCTGTAAATCATCAAGTAGTTACTCAATTTCCTGATTAACATAAAATGGAGCATAAAATTAAACAGAAAGCCAAAATGTAGGAAATTGACCATTGTCACATAGAGCGACTCGGCCAGTGAGATATAAAAAGGGAATAAGGGAAGCAAGGTTAGCACACAGCATACCCTGTGTCCTTTGTATATTTGCTCTATAGCTTCACTTGCTGCACTTGCTTTCAATATAGCATCACTTGAGGCACTTGATTCAACATCAAACTCTAAAGCCCGCCATCTAGGTAGGCCACCATCCAAAACCCAAATTTTCTCATGCCCGAGTACCTGAAACATCCTGTTAATTGAAGAAAAGTATAGAAACTTATCTTATAGCATGTTAAAACAATACTTTATGCATTCTACTTTATCAAACTCACCACCAAACATGAGCTGCACTGAAAATTCCTTTTCCATCATAAACAACAAGGTTGTCCGTATTCTCAATGGCAAGGGCAGAAACAGCAGCGGCAAATGCTTCTTCTGATGGCAACATATGTGGCAACTATATACAGCATTAAGGAGAAAATGGATTTCAGATTACTTGTCACACATGCAAATGGTGAAGGCATCTATGATGCGTAAACTTCAGAACCCAAATTCAGACTATCAATCTACTGAGCATGAGAGGATCCCAAATTCAGACTATCAATCTAGTGCATAGCAATATAAAAAAGAATGTCAACAGTAAAATCTGAACAAACAAAATACTCACTCCGTCCCGCTATTCTAGTCTTAATTTTCTTTTTTGGTTGTCCCACCATTCTTTTCTTCGTCCAAAAAAGGAAAGTAACTTGTGGACCACAATCAATCTAAACAGTGGACCCCACCACTTTGACACACTTTTTTCCACCCATTTTAACACACTTCCACCCACTATCTTAAACTCCGCGCCGAACACAAAGAGTAGTGAGACGGAGGGAGTACAACTTAGGCAAGTACTTAATACGCATGAAGCTTTACCAGAAAAAAGACGAATAAAACTAAACAAAACCAATTATAACTTATACGGAACGAAACCACATTGAGGGGCATTGTTAAATCATATAAGGAAAAAGAACATCTTACATTAGTAGCTTGATCTGAATGCTTAACAATAATCACCTATAACAATGGCACCTATATTGTTAAATCGTTTATGCACCTATAACGACGCTAGCTCGAATAGTTATTTTAACTGAATCCATGAATTTTGAAGTTCAAATGTTTAACGAATAGATTAAGTATCAGAAATACAATAGCAATCTAAATACTTATCCACTAAAAATACAACTTCACTTTCTTAGTATTAACTCAGGTTGACACCGTAAAGTACAAAATAAGTTTTATCCCATCAAAGAAACAAGCAATCTATGGCAACATTAAAACAAAAGAGGAACGACATAAGCTCCATGAGTTCGTAAACTACTTCGTTCCACACTACTAATATTAACAACACATAAGTATTTATTCATGGTATCTACTATACAGAAACTAAAGTAACAACCAGAATCAGTATTCAGCAATCCATTTTCTCGAGATTGAAGGGAGATTAATCCTCATAGGAAGTTCCTTCCTAGAATTTAAAAGTAAAAAAGACTGCTGTTGAGTTTCTGGAGATGCATGGATGAGTTGTGTGTAGATCACATGTTGGTGATGGTCATTAGTCAAAGTTCAAGAAGATTCATTTCTTCTGTAGTTGGATCAGTTTCTCCTTGATCGGATGCTAGATAGACTTTTACTAGTCCAAACGTGTTTCTTAGAAAAGCGCTTTCATACTTAGTTGAGAAAGGGACAGTTATGTTAGTTGTTTTCCACTTGGCTTTCCTTTTACGCAGATTAGCTGCTATAAATACATCTAATCTGCTCTGTAAACACAAGTATTGAAGCTTAATCAAATTACTTTGCTTTCTAGAATCTTCGTTTAGATCTGAATCTCGTTCATACAAAATCTCTGAATACAGAGCGCCATGGTGCGCTCATACCACACAAACTGGAGTGTTTTGGCTGATGAAGAGCTAGGAGAAAGTAGTGCAGATGGTGAGTACAGGAATCGGCGCGGTGGACGAACGAATTTGCGCGAACAAGGAGCGCGAGATCGAGGCGGCGGTAATCGAGGCCGTGGTGATCGAGGTGGTGGAAATTCTGGTGGTGAAATTCCACGGATTGAAATTACCAAATCCGGAAATGGAAAGAGTTTATCAAAATCCAAGGATCAATGATGTTTATTTTTTGAGTCCACATGATCATCCTGGTCTCAAAATTTTCAATGCTATGTTCAATGGCAATAACTACTATGCTTGGAGTCGCGCGATGCGCAGAGCACTTGCTGGTAGGAACAAAATTGGTTTTATCGAAGGTACCGTTCCTAAACCCCCTGACGCTTATGCTAGTTGTAATTCATGGGTTCAAGTTAACTTTATGGTTACCTCTTGGATAGTGAATTGCATAGCTCCGGAATACTCTGAATCATTCTTATTAATGAAAATATCTCATCAATTGCGGAATGAATTGAAGTTGAGATTTGATTAGAGTAATGGTGCAAAAGTTTTCAAGTTGAAAAAAGATCCCTCAACTTTTGTTCAAGGAAATCAATCAATAATGAAATATTATAATAGTCTCAATGTGATGTGTGATGAACTTAGGTTATTGCAACCTAATACAGTGTGTACTTGTGTTGCTGCGACTGCATGTGTTTGTGGAGCAATAGGTAATCTTAGAACCTCTAATGAGACATATAAGTTGATGCAGTTCTTATTAGGGCTTAATGATACATATGATACAATGAGAAGTCAAATATTGTTGATTGAACCATTGCCTGCAGTTAGTAGAGCATATGCTATGTTGTTACAAGATGAAGAGCAAAGGAAGGTTACTTCTATGCATGTGCATCCTTCTGAGCAAATAGCTATGAATGTGAACAATAATACAAAGAATGTACCTAACACAGATTCAGTTGTCATGAGTGTTAGATATACAAGGACCGAAAGTAATTCCAGAGAGAGAGGGAGTACCTTTAAACCTAGGATTAGTAAAGAAGAAAGAAAGAGGTTAAAATGTTCTTATTATGAGAAGATGGGGCATGAAAGGCATGAATGTTTTAAGCTGAATGGGGTGTCAAATTGGTTTCAGAAGATTATGGATCAGAAACCAAGAGGACAAGTACATTATGTTGTACAACAAGAGCTTCCACAAACCTCCTCTGGTGCTTCTGTTCCTACTAATTCTGGAGGTCCAGATGTTGGGGACTTGATTTCAAATGTAGAAAATGCTCTAAGTCAGTTGAAAGGATTGGTGAGTACATGCAGTGTCAATATTGTTGAGACTTACACTCCCTTCAATATAATGGAGATGCACTATTCTTTTAGTTTATTTGGTGATCTGAAGAAGGAAAAGACTGGGATCATGGACTCTGGTGCGAGTAGCCACATATCTTGCAATAAAGATCTTATGCTTAACGTTCGTAAATTGACACATCGTCAAGGTATCTACCTTCCTAATGGAGCCATGCAGACAATATATGAGATTGGTACAGTACAACTGACTGAGGAGTTGGTTCTACAGGATGTGTTATTAGTTCTAGAATTTACACATAATCTGATTTCCACATATCAGTTGAATAATGACCTTCAATTGAAGTGCACTTTCTTCCCTACCTACTGTATTGTTCAGAAGTTATCCAACAATCATGTCTTAAGCATAATGCAAGCTATGGGAAGACTATATGTCATTGATCCACAATAGAGATTAGAGAAAATTAATCAAATCTCTAAGTCTCAATCTGAGTTTTTGATAGATTGGCACATTCTCCTTGGACATGCTTCCTACACTACTTTTCAACATATTCCAGAGTTGGCCAGTTTGTGTGAGAAAGAAGCACACGCCGTACACTATTCTCAGCTCCGGTGAAATTTGTCACCGAGCTAAGCAATCTAGAAATCCGTTCCCCACTTTAACAAAAGAGAGCACAGAGTTGTTTGACCTCATTCATGTGGATGTATGAGGCCCATACAGTGTTGAAAACATAGCAAATTCTTCTTATATTCTGATTATTGTTGAAGACTGCAGCAGAAGTACTTAGACCTATCTTCTGCATTCCAAGAAAAAAGTGCACAAAGTTTTGGAGATTTACTTGAAAATGGTGGAGGCTCAGTATAACATAAGGGTTAAAAGGGTGAAGACAGATAATGGAACTGAGTTTGTCAACTCACAAATCCAACAACTTTTCCACTCTCTTGGTATTGTTCATCTACGAATCTGTGCTTATACACCACAACAGAATGTCACAGTTGAACGGAAACACCGTTCCTTATTGGAGATAGCCCGTGCCTTGATGTTCCAAAGCTGCCTACCATAATCTTTCTGGCCTTTTTCTATTCTCACAGCTACTTTGACTTAACCGGCTACCAAGTAGAGTACTTAATTGGACTTCTCCATTTTCTGTTTTAACTAACTCTGTTGCTGATCTAACCTTGATAAAACCTTTTAGTTGTTTGGTAAATGCAGCAAATACCAATCCTCATAAACGAAAGTTTGATGCCCGAGGTTCTAAATGTATCTTGCTTGGGATTGCAGCTAAACATAAAGGTTACACCCTCTTTGATTTGGAGACCAAAGAGGTTATTGTTTCTAGATATGTCAAGTTTTTTCCTCGCCTTTTTCCTTTTGCTACTTCAGATGCTTCATCTCCTGTTGAGGAAGAGTTTGCCATCTCTCCTACAGTTTTGATTCCTTCTGTTACCCCTACTTCCTTGGAAACTACGTCTAATGCTTCTTCTACTCCTACTCCTTCCTCTCCTGCTTCACATGCTGAGACTATACCATCTCCTCCTACATCTCCATCATCTACACATACTGAATCCTTCATTGAGCAAATTACCAGAGCTAAACGTTCTACTATTCCTTCTCAGCCATCCACTGCTTTAACCCCTCCTACTTTTCCTTTTCTTCACTCTCCTGCCTTTAGCCCAGATTACACAACCTTCCTTAACAATGTTACCACACTACAGGAGCCTTCCACTTATCCCGCGAAGCGAAGATCATTCGCTTGGCGAATGAAGTGGGTCAACCTCTTTTTGGAGGAGGCAAGCAAATTTGTTGAATGGGACCTTGCTATGTAGGCTGAATTTGCTGCTTTAGAGTAGAATGCGACATGGCAGTTGGTTGACCTTCCACCTGGTAAGCATGCCATTAGGTCTAAATGGGCTTATAAGGTGAAACTCAAGGCTGATGGGTCTATAGAACGGTTTAAAGCTCAGCTAGTAGCTAAGGGGTACAAGCAAGAGTACGGAATTGATTATGAGGAGGTTTTCTCTCCTGTAGCTAAGCATGTTACTATTCGACTCTTACTTGCTTTAGCTGCTTCTCATAACTGGCATCTTCATCAAGTAGACATTAATAATACATTTCTTCATAGAATTCTTATAGATGAGATTTATATGCTTCCTCCCGAAGGCTACACTAAACCTCGTACTGGTAAGGTATGCAAATCGGTGAAGAGTTTGTATGGGCTGAAGCAAGTATCTCGTGAATGGAATGTTGAGCTCTGTAAGGCTCTTTCTTCTTATGGCTTTACTCAGTGCCCTCATGATCATTGTTTGTTTACCATGGGCGCTGGTTCCACATTTATGGCTTTGTTAGTTTATGTTGATGATATCTTGATTGTTAGCCCAAACTTGGAGTTAGTTTCTGCTTTGAAGTTGTTTTTGCATGAGAGGTTTACTATTAAGGACCTGGGTGTGGCGTTATTTTTTGGGAATGAAATTGGCTAGAGGTGAGCAAGGGCTCTATTTGAATCAAAGGAAGTATGTTTTAGACGTTGTGGACCGTGCTGGTCTTCTTCGCTGCCATCCTGCTTCTACTCCCTTCCCTCAGGGAGTTGATTTGTCTACTACCTCTTCTCCTTACTTGCTGAACCTGATCAATATAGGCGTCTTGTAGGTCAGCTTCTATATCTCAACCTCACTAGGCCAGACCTCACCCATGTCACACAACAATTGAGTCAATTAGTGGCCTCCCCTCGAGAAAACCATTGGTCTGCTGCTCTGCATGTACTTCGATATTTGAAGGGCAGTCCATCTTCGGGATTATTCTTTCCTTCCACTGCTTCTCCTCTTACTCTCAGTGCTTATGCTGATGCTGATTGGGGTACATGTCCCACTAGCAGACGTTCATTAATTGGGTTTTGTATATTTTTAGGTGGCTCATTAATCTCCTGGAGATGTAAGAAACAAGGGACGATTTCCGCCTCACTGCTGAGGCCGAGTATAGAGCTCTTGGAGCTAATGTCTGAGAGCTTCTCTGGATTACATACCTCCTTAAAGAGCTGCAAACTGAGGTTCCTACCTCTATTCCATTAAATTGTGACAATGTTGCTGCCATTCACATTACCCGCAATCAAGTGTTCCACGAACGCACTAAGCATTTGAAACTTGATTGCCACATTGTTCGCGATCGCTATTAAGATGGCTTTGTTGTTCCCACCTCTATTCATACTCCCCAACAGCTTGCCGACCTCTTTACCAAGGTCCTGTCTGGTCCTCGTTTCCACTTTCTCCTCTCCAAGATGGGGCTTGTGGATCTCCACTGCCTCCATCTTGCGGGGTGTTGAGTTTCTGATGATGCATGGATGAGTTGTGTGTAGATCATCACATGGTGATGGTCGTTAGTCAAAGTTGAAAAATACTCATTTCTTCACCCGTTGGATCAGTTTATCCTTGATCGGATGGTAGATAGACTTTTACTAATAGAAACGTGTTTCTTAGAAAAGCGTTTTCATACTTAGTTGAGAAAGGGGCTGTTATGTTAGTTGTTTTCCACTTGGCTTTTCTTTTATGCAGATTAGCTGCTATAAATACATCTATTCTGCTATGTAAACACAAGTATTGAAGCTTAGTCAAATTACTTTGCTTTCTAGAATCTTCGTTTAGATCTGAATCTCGTTCATACAAAATCTCTGGATACCGATTACATCAACTGCTGCGTTGAGGCGTGAGGGAAAAACCCAATAAATAATGAAGGCGTGAGGTAAAAACCCAATAAGCAATGTGTGGGTGGAAAGAAGAATACAGCGGAATACTTACAATAGAAACGAGGCCAGCGAATTGGGGTTTTTCGATGAGGGACGAACATGAATAAGCAGATTGAAGAATCCGACGTGCTAGAGAGGGCCTACGGAAAACGTTAAATGCCATTGATAATTGATGACTCGGCCGCTACATACAATTTTGCAGCAGAAAATTGAGAGAATTTAGTTCCGGTCGATGAAAAGCCACTAATAATTCTATTACTTTTAAATAAATTTAAAAAGATGTTTTACAATAATATAATGGTTTTTAGGGTTTTTTTTTACGGTGCCCGTTTAGACAAGATGAGAACGGAACTTTGAAAGTATTGGACGTTTTAGTTTGCAGACTTGCAGTTTGGATTTGATTTTTTTTTTAAATAATTTAAACTCTGTGATTCATTCTAATATACATCTATTTAATTTTAATATTTGGATTCATGATCTTAGTACTTTTAATGATTAGTTTGCTCATTCTTTCAAAATGAATTAGATAAATTTTTTATTTTACAGTTAATTTGTACAAAATATAACAATATTAAAAATTAAATTAAAAAATAAAGAAATCGAGATAAGTGAAGAACAAAAAATTACAAAAAAAAAAAAAAAAAAGAAAGAATGAAAAGTAAAACCGTAAAAGAATGGAGAAGATGAAATTACAAATAATTAAAGAATGAAAATGAGAAAATAAAAAATAGAAGATGAACTTCTTAAAAATTGTAGATAATCAAATTTGCGGTTTGATTTAAGCACCACCCAATACAATGGGATTAATTATTTCGAATGTTATGAATATTATTTCAAAATCTTTGTTTTTATACCGTTAATTGAAACATTATATATGAATTTTATATCGATTTCTAAATCCTATTACAGTATTACCAAACACCCCTTGTTTCGAGTAGGAAATTGATTAATTTTTATTGTAGTTTAACTAACTAATTAATTAATTTTTTTTCATTTATTAAACTGGAAAGAATTAGTTGTCAAATACGTTATCTACTACTAAAATTTTTAGTACTTTAGATAACCGAAAAATTATACTCCCTCCGTCCCATTATTAGTGATCACCTTTCCTAATTCGGATGTCCCGTTATTAGTGACGACGTTCCAAATTGGTAAAAAATTACCACTATCTTTCCTACTTTATCATCTTATCTCTCCTACTTTATCATCTACTTTCATTATTATACCCATTTCTCTCTCCTACTTTATCATATTTTCTCTCCTACACTCTCATTATCACACTCATCTTTCTCTCCTACTTTATTATCTACTCATCTCTCATACTTTATTACATATTTTCTTAATTCCCGTGCCGAAAAGAAATGCGCCATTAATAATGGGACGGAGGGAGTACGATGGAACGAGAATTCAACTCGGTTAAGTTGAAAAAGTAGTTGCCTACTTTTACAAATGAGAACAATTGATTTTATAGGCAGAAAAGTCTATACATTCATAGTAATATTATAATCCAATCAATATCTTATTTCAATTTTAATGATCTTGATTGAAAAAATAAAAAATTCAATTTTTCGAAAAATTCGTAGACTATTTAAAATACTCACTAAGTAAAACTAGCTTATATATATCCATTGTTTTGAAAACTTGTCTGGACATTAACTCGAAAAATATAATTTTAGTAGTTCAACCAGTTGAATCGCTTGGTTGATTTGGTAAATTTATCATAGCACACCACATATTGAAATAAATATATTTATTATGGTAAATATACCAAGATAGGTATTTGGTCCAATGGATAAGACTTTAGGGAATGAGCGGTTTGATTTCCTTTGACAACATGATAAAAAATATATTTTTTAATAAATACAACAAAAATTTGGTCAAAACCGGGTCAACCTAGCAGCCGATTCCCAATAACTCGATTGACCGATTGAGTCACACCGGGTCGGTTTGCCCGAAAAAGGGCCTCTCATAGAGCCGGCTAGGATTGCCCACCGACGGGGCTGGACCAATTTTGAGTACACAATCAATATATATCGGGTATAAGTGTTATTTTGCACAACTAGAGAATAAAAAATATATAAAACAAACTGTTGGTCCGGAGACGAGAGTCAGGTGTAGAGGGGGGGGGTGAATACACCTGAGTACTGTTTCTTTTTCTCAAACGTGAAGGATAACTGAGCTGTAGGTTGCTATTGATGAACAGTGTCAAATAGTAACCTTCTGATCGCGGGTCAGAGTGTGCCAACTACTGAGTCTCTCCTACTGACTTTTATCAGTACTTGATTCTCAGTCGAAGACGTAGTGCGGATAAATGAGTAGGCACCGGAGATTTTGTCTCAGTTGAAAACGTGATTTTCACAAGTCAAATAATTTTGGCTAGTGCACTTTTCGAATACGTTTTAAGCAAGATATGGGTTTGTAAAATATTTGTATGCGATGCAATAAAACAGTAAACAACACAAGCAATTTTTAACGTGATTCGGATACGCAAGATCCTACGTCCACGGTCCTGCTGAACAGGAGGTCTTGTTGATTTATCTGAGCAAGCCTCGGCCAAGGTATGCTCGGCTTGACCGGATGCACTTCTAAATTATAGTCCTTAGCGACTTTACAAATCAAACCTAAGTTTTAAGGGGAGGGGATTTTCTCCAACTATGAAGGAGTTCTTACAATAAGAACAGTCACTAAAAGTGAACTCCTTCGAGATTCTAAGCTATAGATATAAACGATTGAGCTTAGATAGAGAAGAGGGATCTAAAGAAAGAAACTCTAGAGATAAGAACTAAGGATATTCTGCTAAGCAAGTTCTTCGCTGGATCTTCTTTGAATGCACTAGAGTGTTTTGAAAGCTTGAGCGTATTGTCCCTTTGATATCCCGTGCGTGGAGCTCGGATTTGCTTCTCTATTTATAGTTGTGACCCAGGCATTTGCCCGTTGGAGAGGAGGATGCCACGTGTCACAAGCGTCCAAGGAAAACGGCCATATGTTCGAATTATTGCAGCAGAGTTGTTGGTTACTGTGCATAAGAGCAGCTTTAGTTGGTCAGAGCAGGTAGAGCTTTGACGACTTCTCATTGGTCGAGGTTTGTGGTAGGTGAGATCTGTCAGACATCGGTCTTCATCGGAGTTGACTCGCACTCATCCTCGTATGATCTTCTGCTGACTTTTGAATGATGTTAAAAGCTGGATCGTTTCCTGTCGGATACAGTAGACCTGATACAGTCTCTGTCTTCTTCGTCTGAGTCGGCTGATAGAGAATATTCTGCTGAGTGATGGTCAGCTGATGACTCTGAAGGTACTGAGCTTTGTATAAAGAGTTCTTCTACTGATGTCGGTCAGCTGCTGAGATGTCTTCTACCGAGTGATGGTCAGTTGATGACTATAGAACACAAGCTCTTACACTGATGACGTGGGGTTCTGAAAAGTAAGCTTTCTACTGAAGATCAGTCCAACATTTACCCCGTACAGGACTTAGACACAAACGATAACGAAAATAAAATCTGTCTAGCTTATTACATCATCTAGTCCTATCGACACTACACTACGGATACAAGCTGGGTTTTGGGATCTTCAATTCCATAGCATGAAACACTAAGATTTCCCCCAATACTGTTTTCCCAATAAATTGCTAAGTATCCTCTACTGAATCATAACCCAACAATTTCCCCCTAATTGATGATGCCAAAACCTCTATAGATTCTAAGAATATTAAGTCCCAAACTACTGACATAATAAAGACTTCAGTAAAAACTGAGCAAATAACTCAAGGTAGTCAGCAGCTGAAAGATAGGCATATCAGAGAAACGGTTATGTGTGAGTGTGTGTCAGATCACTTTAGTGATCAGTCGTGATAAAGATAAAACAAACAAAGCCGTAAGACAATGAGTGATTGTCTGGCCAGAAGAAGGAACTGATATATATATGAGAAATGGATTACACAGTCCTAACTTCTATACAAGAGATAAAGAACTACTGCTATCGTCTGAACTTCTTGGTCTTGCTTTTCAAATCAGCAGACTTGGCAGCAGGAGGGTCCAAACCGTAGGATTTGTAGATTCTGTCACGGAGGGTCTGGATATCCTCGAGATCGTCGGGCAGCTGAGAACTAAGATTATGATGGCGTGCAGCTGAGTCGACCTCATCTTCAATCTCCTTGGTGCAGAGTACACCACGAGAGGTCATGGGGGGAGACAGTTTTCTGTAAGCAGGAGCAACGAGAGGCAGCTTCTCCTTTGCTAGGATCAGTTGAACTTGGGCTCTGAGGTTGGCGTTGGATTGATGGAGGAATTCATCGAAGAGTTGATCAGCCGGAACCTCAGTCGGATAGCATTGCCAAACGTAGTATCCTTTGACGAACTCTATCTTCAGTTCCTCCCATTCCTCGTTCAGGTTCCAAGGTATCCATTTGTCTGCATGGCGGTGAGGAGTCTTCTTCTGATAAGTAGCTCTTGGTGCGCCTCGCCTGTAGTACTTGGAAGACCTGGGCACCTGTTTTCTCTAGTCGAGAACTGGTTCATTGGCCATCTTGTCATTCAGCTCTACGATCTTGGCCAAATCTTCCAGTCTCTTTTTCTCTCTGAGGGCCGCAGCTCTAGTGTCTCCTCTCCGGAGATTCAGTCCCTGCTGCGTCGCCTCCCAGGTGGCTCTGTCCTCTGCCTCCTTCTCAGGAGTAAATTTAGGAAGATCTTTCATTCTCTGAGCAAGGGGCTGAAGGTCAGTGTCAGAAGCGGCCTACTCGTCCTGAGCTTTTTTCTTCTTCTGCTCTTCCAAGAACTTTTTAGCTTGGCTCTTGGATGCTCTGACACTAGGCTGTTTCTGCTTCTTTTTGGCCTTCTGAGCCTGTTCTTCAAGCTGTCGATCATGGTCGAGCTCGTCTTGGAGCTTCTGAGCGACTTGCTTGTCATATGCCTCCTGCTCCGCTTTAGTTTTAAATTTGGGCGTCGGGGAAGACGGAGGAGTAGATTCAGTAGCTTTTTCCTTCCCCGGCCTTTGCGGTGGTAGTGGCTCATCCTCTTGGTCCACATACTGTGCGACCTCCTCAATGTGCTGCTGAGCCGAGGATCCTTCAGCTGATCCTCCAACCGGCTCATGCACCTGAGTGCTTTGGACAATAGGGATTTGGACTTCGGGAGGGGGTACTGAGCTGGTTCCAGCTTGTGCAGCTGAACCTTCCCCCTTGGCAATAACCCTTGCCTCTTCTTCGCTTACCTGAGTCGTTTCTGCCTCTCCCTTATCTTCTCCCTTTTTGGCATCATCAGCCAGGGTCAGACGAGTACGGATGGCAACCACTTCCTTTTCTAGATTGAAAAGGATTGTCTTTATGGAAGTGGCAGTGGTGTCGAAGTCTCTGACTGCATCACAATAATGCTCCCAGTCAGCTTCTTGGTCAGCATGAATCTGCTGAATCTGGGCTCCTGTCTCCTGTCTTTGCTTCAGGAGTGATGCGTCAAGAGAAGCAGTCATCTCTGCTTGGATAAGCTTGAGGGCCGCCGCCTGAATTTCAATGGCCTTCTGAACGCTGGAGGTGGCCATCTTATTGCACTCATCCATAGCTTTCTGGACTGTGGCGAGGCTCTGAGTCAGCTGCTCAGAAAATATTTTCTGCTGATCTTGAAGGAGCTGCTGACTCTGAGCGGCTAAGTCCACCTTCTGAGCGGCGAGTGCGGTCTCGACTATCTCCTGAATATTAACAGATGGAGTAGGAGTTTCCGAGACCTTCTTCACTTCGCTGGCAAGTCTGTCAACCGTCTCCGTCTGAGACCTAGTATATTGTGCCCATTTCAGGTGGACATCCTTAGCGAGGAGACGATTTTTATCTCCCTGCTTCTTGATGGCTCTGTTGACAGACTTGGAGGACACGAAACCAATGGGTTTGATCTGATAAGAGCTGGTTCCGAGCCTCTGCTCAGATGCTCGACTGGGCTTTGAGGCAACCGGGGCATCACCTGATGATGGTGGAGGTGGTGATTTGCCCTTCTCGCTGGGAGTTTTACCCTCAGTAGATCCTCCCTGGTCTGCTTCCTTGGGTGGTGCCTGATTCTCATCATCATTGTTATCATCGTTGTCGTCATCATGATGGGATTGTTGCGATGGGCTGCTGGCATGTTGTTTGGAGGATCTCAGACTGAGAAGAAAAAGCATAGCTGCTCTCAGATCCTCGAACGAAGCTAAGTCAACGGATTCCCCAAACCCAATTGCTGACTGTAAGCTCTGCTCTTCCGCCAGCAAGGACAACGCTGACTGCTGCATGATAAGATCTTCGAGGATGTCCCAACTTAGGAACCACAACAACATTTGCGTCCTTGCCCTGATCGCTATGTCGACCAGATCCTTATGTTCAGAAATCTCGGGGATCTGTGCAGTCACTTCTCCTGTGGCTCGGAGAAGAGCCGACTACAATGTCGTCCATTCAGGAGAGATCTCCTCAGCCGGTTCAGCCTCCTCCGACTGTGTCTCCTCTGAACTGATACTCTGTACTTTGTCTTTCGGGGTTGCACCCTCTATTCCAGCGTCCAGTATGCTTTCCTCCTGAGGTGGTGGAGGAGAAGCAGGCTTTGCTGGAACCTCAGACGTTCCAGTCTTCGCAAGCCTCTTTTTCTTTGGTGGGTCGGCACGTGGAGGCAATTCAGTAGCAGACCTCTTTAGTGCAGCTGGTCCACGGCCGACCGACTTCTCAGCAGCGGCTCTGGTTTTGAACTTGATGAGCTTGTTGTCGAAGTATCTTGAATCAGCAAATGATGCATGATTCGATACTGAGTCCTCGATGAGTATGGACATCTTCGTCCATACAAGAGTTTGCCCACACTAATTAATCTTTTCTCTCCAGAAGGTGCGGCGACAAACTTCTGTGCCTGAGCCTTCAGCTCAGTCACATAGAACTCCATCCAGTTGACCTGGACACCATCAACGATTGCCATCATCAGCTGGAGTCTCGGTCTAGACAGCTGATCAAATGAGCCGGCGGCGCTCGTCAGTATATGAGTGACGACGTAGGCGAGCCCGCGGTACTCTGGCAACAGTTGATTCTTCGGTAAGGCGGATTTGAAGGAGATATCGTCTCTCCCGCAGAAACGATGAACATAGGAGTTGAGCTCCTTCTCCTTATATCCAGTCGGAGATATCCCATAGGCAGGAAGGTCGAACGAGGCCTTCAAAGCTGCCCGGATATTAATGTCGGAATGGCCGAATTCCCATTTCTGAGGAGCCACTTCCCTCATGTACGCAAACTGGGATACCTCTCTGTCTGTACCTTCCACCGTCCGCCAGTTGAAATAGACTTCGGCCACTTGGCGGGGGAGATACGACTTGGGGTGCTTCTTGACCAGAAGCTCGAGGCCGGACTCTTCCAGAGCTGAGAATATGGGCTCAAGGTACGGAAGGTCCGCCTGGTGGAGAACCATCGTCGGCTCGAACTGAACCTTCGACTTAATAATCTCCTCGACATTGGGTGGGGTCATGACGATCACCATGAATATCTGCAAGAAACTTGTTAGCACTTGAAAATAGAGTAAGTTAGTTTGAGTTTTAAGCAGAGGATGAAGAAATTACCGTAATCGAAGAGCTTTCAGTGAAAGACAGAAACAGTTTATAGAAGATAAAAACTGAATGCAGTGAAAGCTCTAAGAGTGAAAATGGCGAAAAGATAGATTAGAGGAGAAGAGGAGTGATTTTATAAGAAATGAAGATCAATCGGTTTTAATCGGACGGTTGTGATGAAAACTCGCTTTTTAATGACGGCTGTGATCTGATGTTATAAACGGAATGATTACTAAGGCCGCCTCTAATCTAGACCCACGTAAGATATGCGCAATTAAAGTAAGGTGAGAAGACATGCATTAAATGCATTGCAGGCAGCATTAAAGTCTAAGCCTTTTTAAATGAAAACGATTTCCTACTGACTTAAACCTTAAAACTTAATGGCGGGAAATAAATGCTCATTAATCTACTGAGTGCAAACGACTGACATAATAAATGCGAGAATGTTAAGTATTTAAACTACACAAACCTCTTCAGCTGAACTTTTATGATCAGCTGGTTACCGTTAAGACTCAGGAGGACATTTGGTGTGCTGATGACCACGTTCCCCCTTACTGTGTACCGTCTGATTCACCCGACTAAATCAAAGTACTGAGTCTTCTGACCTGTCGTACTGTTTCCATCTACTGACTCGACTCAGTAGGATCCAGTAGACCTAGCTCAACTGATAGTTCTCTGAATCTGTTCTCAGCCAGTGGTTTGGTCAGTATATCTGCCCTTTGTTTGTCAGTATGGATCTTCTCCATTCTGATATCCTTCTTCTCGACATGGTCTCTGATGAAGTGGTGTCGGATATCCACGTGCTTGCATCTCGTATGAAGAACTGGGTTCTGAGTTATAGCAATCGCACTGGTGGAGTCACAGTAGATGGGCACTTCATCCTAAGACATACCATAATCTCGCAATTGTTGTCGAAGCCAAAGGATCTGGGCACAACAACTTCCAGCAGCCATATACTCAGCTTCAGTAGTGGACGTTGCCACTGAATGCTGTTTCTTTGAAAACCATGATATCAGCTTGCTGCCTAGGAACTGACATGTTCCAGAAGTTGACTTTCGATCTATCCTGCATCCTGCATAATCAGCATCAAAATATCTTGTTAGTATAAGATTATCATCAGCAGGATACCATAACCCTACGTCAGGTGTTCTCTTCAAATATCACAGAATCTTCTTCGCTGAGTCCATATGACTTCGCTTGGGATTCGCTTGAAATCTTGCACATACACCTATAGCATAAGTTATATCAGGTCTGCTTGCTGTTAAATATAATAAGGAACCAATAATAGCTCTATAATCAGTAGAGTTAACAGAAGCTCCCTCTTTGTCTAGATCGATCTTGAAATTTGTATTCATGGGGATCTTGACTGGCTTGCTTGAGTCGCAGCCGAATCTTTTCAGGAGGTCTCGAGTGTATTTGGCTTGATTGATGAATATTCCTTCAGGTGATTGCTTTACTTGAAATCCAAGGAAATAGTTCATCTCTCCCATTATAGACATCTCGAACTTCTCCTTCATCATTTTCTCGAATTGTTGACATATAGTCACGTTTCTACAACCGAAAATGATGTCGTCCACGTAGATTTGCAGCAATAGGATGTCATCTCCTGACTTTATGTTGAACAAGGTGCGATCTACTGTCCCCTTCTGAAAACCTTTCTGAAGCAGAAAGTCTGATAGGGTATCGTACCAAGCCCTGGGTGCTTGTTTTAACCCATACAGAGCTTTCCGAATTCTGTACACCTGATGTCCCTGCTGAAAGCCGGGCGGTTGTTCCACATAGACTTTTTCCTTCAGTACGCCATTCAGAAACGCTGACTTTACATCCATTTGATATACTTTAAATCTTTGATGCGTTGCATAGGCTAGGAATAGACGAATAGCTTCCAATCTGGCGACTGGAGCGAAAGTTTCATCAAAGTCTATTCCTTCTGCTTGACAGTATCCCTTGGCAACAAGTCGAGCTTTGTTTCTGACAATGACGTTTTTTTCATCTCGTTTGTTCTTGAAGACCCACTTAGTACCGATCACGTGCTGATGTGTAGGTCTGTCAACAAGCTCCCAAACTTCATTTCGAACGAACTAGTTCAGCTCTTCTTGCATGGCAATGATCCAACCAGCATCGTTAAGAGCATCCTCTATCGTTTGAGGTTCTTCTGTGGACAAGAAACAAGAGTAAAGTGAGCTTTCTCATTGACTTAATCTGGATCTTGTCCTAATTGTTGCTGATGGATCTCCTATGATAAGATCAGAAAAGTGAGTGTCAAGCCATGAATGTGTGAGTTTGGCTTCTTCTTCTGAGATTACTTCTGCACAGTCAACAGGGGTGTTAGGCATTTCAGTAGTGCTGTTCTGTGACTGAAGCAATTCAGTAAAAAGGTTAGGATCTATTGAGTTTCCAGGTTCAGGGGCATTTAGCTCAGGAACATTTGACGTTCCCCCTGAGTTTATATTCTCAGTAGAGGTCTCAGTTACCACTGGAGCTTCCTCATCGACCGTTGTTACCTGATGTTGATTCTGTTCAGTAGAATCAACCGGGTCGGCCTACGATGCTGTGGGATGGGTCTGAATTTCCTCATCGTCTGACTCATCATCCCAACAATGCTGGATCTTTTCAGCTTTATCGTTTAGTGCGAGATCCTGTAGCTTGCTGCTGATATCTTCAATATTTGTCTTTTTAGATTTCCTGTCCTCAGTAACAAACTCATCAAAGACAACATGAGGGCTTTCTTCCACGCAAAGGGTCCGATAATTAAAGACTCTGAAAGCTTTACTGACTCGAGAGTATCCTAAGAATACTCCTTGATCAGATTTGCTATCAAAGACCTTCAACTGATCTTTCCCATTATAGTGAATAAAGCAAGGACAACCAAAAATATGAAAATAAGAAATAGAAGGAATTCTCCCTTTCCATAGTTCGTAAGGTGTCTTCATGTGTTGCTGTGTAAGCAGTGAGCGATTCTGAGTATAGCAGGCGGTGTCAGTAGCATCAACCCAGAACTTTGAGGGTAGTCCAGAGTCTGCTAGGAGCGTTCTTGCTGCTTCTTTAAGTGTTCTGTTCTTACGTTCAACATGTCCGTTCTGTTGAGGGGTGCGAGCTTCTGATGTCTCGTGCTTGATTCCCTCCTTTTCGCAGTAGTCTTTTACTACTGAGTTGAGAAATTCTATTCCTCTGTCTGAGCGAATTCTCTGTATCTTGATGTCCTTTTTCACACTGAGCTTCTTCAGCAGTTTCGGTAAATCAGTCATGACATCAGATTTGTTGGCTATGAAGATGACCCACGTATATCTTGAATAGTCGTCAATAACGACGAGGGCATACTTCTTGCCTCTTATAGTCACTGGAGAGACTGGCCCGAATAAGTCCATGTGTAGCAATTCAAGGATTCCATCAGTGGAAGGTGACGGAATTGGTGGATTGCTGTTCTTTGTCTGCTTTCCCTTCAAGCATGCTTCACAATTTCTGTCTTTGATAAACGATTCATTGGGCAGTCCTCTAACTTTAGAGTTCTTGGCTAGCTTGTTCATAGTCTTGAAGTTCATGTGACTGAGTCTTTTGTGCTACAGCTATCCTGTCTTATCACTGGATTTCGTCTGAGCAAGTAAGCAAGCCTCAGGTTCTGCGGTTTTCCAGTTTGCAACATAGATATTCTTTCTCCGCGAACCTGATAACACTGTTTTCCCTGTAGATTTGTCAACAACATCACAGAAACCAACGTCAAAGATAACTCTATTCAGATTATCATAGAATTGACTGACAAAAAGGAGATTATGTTCAAGTCCTTCAACATATGTTACTCTTGGAACTGAAGCAGTCCCAATGTTCAGTGTTCCGTATCCCCTTGTATAGCCTTTAGAGTTGTCACGAAACTCAATTGTGGGACCATCTTCTTGTACGTAGTTGGTCAGCAGGCTCTTTTGATAAGTCATGTGTCTCGAGCAGCTGCTGTCCACAATCCAAGGGTCCTTATGCACCTGCAAAACAGAAACAATTTTAGGTACCCTTTGGTTCAGTTTAGGTCCTTAAGTGTTAGTGGGTGATTTCGGAACCCAGATCTGTCTCGGGACCTTAGAAGTCCGAGACTTCTTCTTCTGTACCTTGTCAGCTTTCTTGTCCACAGGACTTGGAGATATTAACTTTCTGGCAGTTTTAGGTTCAGGAGCTTTCTTCTTCTGAGGCTTTGTGCTCCTCCTGACCCTGGGCTAATAATAGTATGAACCATACTGTGCTGGATGCTCATATAGCGGTTCATTGTAATGCTCTGCCCATCTAACCTTTTTGGTTCCCCCTGAATTCGATCGTGGTGTCCTGGGGCTAGAACCTTTGGTCAGTTGCTTCTTGTTGCTTGGCTGAGGTGCAATCATCTTCTGTTTGTTCTACGCTTGAGGTGTTGATTCAGTGACCTGAACTTTTCTTATGACGAACCTATCATCCAGCATTTCTGAGCTTTTCGATGTTGAAGTGGAAGCTTCATGAGTGTAGCCAAGTCCTTCTTTCATGACCGTTGGCCTTTGAGCTTTGAGCATACTTTCCAACTTCTCCTTAGCTCCTAGGTACTGTTCAGTCATCAGTCCTCGCTAGACCTCATCACTTCTCCGAAGTGATTCATAATCTTTTTCGACTTCTGCGAGCTTCTGACTGAGTCGGGTTATTTCAGTATCTTTCTCAGAATTTTCCTTGGTCAGAACTGATAGCTGAGTTTCTTGAAGCTGAGACTTAGTCATAAGAGATTTAATCTCTTCCTTGAGTCTCGCAACTAGATTCTCCGAATCAGTAGAGACCTGACAATCAGAAGAAAGTCTCTGATTCTCAGCCTTTACCTGTTCTAGTTCCTGAATGGTTCTGCTAAACTCTCTGCTCAGTTGAATCTTCTCCTCTAATAGATCATCATATGCTTGTACCACGTCTAGAGGTTCATCTGTGACTGAGCACGTGTCATGTGTGTTGTGTGAAGAAGATGTTGTATTAAGTTTCGAGTTTACCTCAGCCTCTTCTCCGACCATCAGACAATATTCTGCTGTTGATTAAGGATCTGATTCTCCAATCTCAACAGCGATAAATGCAGCTTCGTCCTCAGAAGAATACATGAATGTATCTTCCTCGATTGAGTCATCGGATATCTCTCCGACGATGTAGGCCTGCCTCCTTCGGGCAAATTTCTCGCGTCTGGCCTGCCGTTCTGCTCGTTGAGCAGCTGAGAGTTCGGGACAGTCGTACTGATAGTGTCCCTCCTTCTTGCAGTTATAACACACAGAAGATCTGCCGCCTTTTCCAGCTGAGTCGTTGGATGGACTAGCAGCAGGTTCTGCATTCCTGCAATCAGTAGATGATTTAGATTCTTCCCTTTTTCGATAATCCTTTTTACCCGAGGGAGAATCTCTGTTATATTTCTTCAGCTTCCTGACTCTTTCCTTTTCTCTTTGATATTTGAGAGCCATGAGTGCAAGCTGGTCAGTAGCAGATGTCTCAGAGGACTTAGCATCAGTCGTAGCTACTGCTTTGCTAGAAGAAATAGGGTTGGCTCCAGTTTTGCCTGAAATAGGTAAGATACAGATGTCTCAGAGGACTTAGCATTAGTTCTTCTTACATCAGTCAGTGAGATGTATTCTCCTAACTGACTTGAGTGGATAACTAAATATCTTGCTGACTTAGTTGGTTATCTGTATCTTACATTCGTGTCCCTGATAATTGGGTTGATAATATCCACTGAGGAGCTCGAAGGGATTATCACACGAGACCCTACAGGTTGATTAAGCTCAGATGTGTTAATAAAGTCGAGTGGTACTACTCATGGATAAGATGTTAGTTAAATTGAGTTGTTAGTGAACTTAATTAATTAGTGAATATTTCTATCTTAAATATGGAGATCAATTAAGTTTAAAAAAAGAAGCTCATTCTCAAATTGAGATAAAAGCGTAAGTCAGCACAGATTCTCCAGTGGAATGAATCTGTGTTTATTAATTGATTTTACTTTGGGCTGAGCATAGATAATTAATTAATTTGAGGCTCAGTTTTATTTCTTGTATTAGATCCCTGGTCTAGCGCAAATAGATTCCCAGTAGTTATTTTGTTCTCTAGGAAAATTATTATTAATAGAATAATGTATTTTATATATTAATAATATGAGAATTTATTTATCTAGAAATAATTATTTGGGCCCATTGATTGATAAATAAAAGTAGCTCAGCTAAGTAATTAGTTATACTATGAGCCAATTGATATTGAAGCCGTTTAGAAGTTTATTTAAATTAATAGGTTATAAATATTAATATATGTTGGTCCCGAGAGTAGACGAGTCTTCAGGTGTGGAATACACCTGAGTCAAAGTTCAACAACGAAGCGACGGTCGATCGTCTTTGAATCGCATCGCTGAATGCGTGGGCGGAGAATCCTTCTATCGAGTACGCCTGCCGAATTCGGCCGGTAGAATAGTAGTTCAGTATCAGGTTTCGAGTGCGGAAGAGTAGGCCCAAAAGAATATTCGTCTAAGTCTGAAAACACCGTTTTTATGCTATTTGATTTAAAGTCAGTTTTATGCAAGTGAACAATTAAGCAGAGCGACAATAAATCAACACAGTTTTTAAAGTGGTTCGGATATCAAACGATCCTACGTCCACTGTCCTGAAAGATCAGGAGACTATTTATTATACCGAGATAGTCTCAGTCAGCTTGTACACAGGACAAACTGCGACTTAGGGATTATACTGAGCAAGTCCCAGTTTACACAGTTATCAAACTAAAGTGTTTGACAAACTCTCCAACTATGGAATCCTTTTACAATAAGGAACAAGTTCAAATATGAACTCCTTCGTCTAAGCAATGGATATTACAATAAGATCAACTTAGATTAGATAAGGAACGAGATAGAACTCTAGAGAGAAGAACTATAAGAATATATCTATGAAAGATTAAGTTCTTCTCTGGATATGGCTTGAATCTTCTAGAGTGTTTGTTCGGTTGAGCTCGGTTCCTTGGATGTGTCCATCATCGTCATGATTGACCTCTCATCTTCTGCTCTGCGTGCAGACTCTTCTCTATTTATAGAGGTGACCTAGGCATATGTCCGTTGGAGAGGACGATGCCAAGTGTCACTCTATGGGGTAGCAAACGGCTTTATTTGAATTCTGTACAGTCCCAACAATATAATATAGACAAATTGGCACAGATGGTCCCCAAAGTTTGCTACTTTAGATGAATTGATCCCTAATTTTTTTTTTAGTTTATTGGTCCCCAATGTTTGCTAATTTGGATAAATTGGTCATTCTGTTAAATTTTAAGTTAATTAAGTGTTAATCATAAGGGTATTTATGGAATAAAAGTTTCAGGGACCAATTCATCCAATTTTTAAATTAAACTTGATTTTTTTTTAATTTTTTTTAAAAGTATGATCTTTTTCGGAAAACAAATTAATTTCTCAAATAATTTTTTTTCAACTATTTTTTTTCAAATGATAAAAAAAATTCAGACTATATTATAATTATTTTTCGAAAAATATTATAATTTTTTTCCGAATTTTTTTTTCGAAAAAATGATACAAAAAGGATAATTTTTTTTCGAAAAATACTATAATTATTTTTCGTAAAATATTATAATTATTTTTCGAAAAAATGATAAAAAAAGGATATTTTTTTTCAACTATTATATGATAAAAAAATTATTTAATTAAAAAAATTGGATGAATTGGTCCTCGCAAGTCGTCCAGCTGCTCCTCTCCTCGAAGAACATAACAAATTCCCCAACCATTGTGTTTACCCGCTCCCCTCCTTCACCGTGAAACGCAAAATTATTAGTTAATCTAAATTTACTTAATTTTTATTTAAATAAAAAAATTGAAAAAAGTTAATTCAAAAAATTATTTAGATGAATTGGTCCCTAAAATTATTATTAATTAATTTTTTTCGTTTACCCAAAAAAATATTTGAAAAAAAAACGAAAAATAATTAGTTGAAAAAAATTAATTTTAAAAAAAATTATTTGAAAAATTAATTTATTTTCAAAAAAATCATAATTAAAAAAAAAATTCAAGTTTAATTTAAAAATTGGATGAATTGGTCCCTGAAACTTTTATTCCATAAATACCCCCATGATTAACACTTAATTAACTTAAAATTTAACAGAAGGACCAATTTATCCAAATTAGCAAACATTTGGGACCAATAAATTAAAAAAAAATCAGGGACCAATTCATCCAAAGTAGCAAACATTGGGGCCATTTATGACAATTTGCCTATAATATATACTTATGAAGCATATATATATATATATATTCCCGTTCATAATCTCTACTTACGCATACAAACTAAAGCATATACACGTGAGAGAGAGAGAGAGAGAGAGGATTTTTGAGAACATAAAATATTCTCTTTAGCCCATACGGAAGGAGAGAAAGGGTCATGACACATATCATAAATTTGATTTATAACAATAATCAGAGAAGCTTTCCAAGTATGTAGGTATAATTTGTTATCCTAATCCTTCATTGCAGAATTAAAAGCATGATGTAAACAACATTAAAGAGGAAGAAATGAAATAGAATTAAAGATGACTTTTAATACTAACCAACACTGAAAACAAAAATATTAGTCTTCTCCTTGTGGAGAGCTTCAAGCTACGCTAGGCAGGAACAAAAGCTAACTAATTTAGACATAATAAAACAAAGTTTGAGTTCTATTTCTATGGTGCAGTTGCAGTCCAGAGAGAGAGAGTGAGCTAAGCTCGACTAGTCTGGTGATGAGAAGTTAATGTGTGTTTAAAATATCTAATCTCCCTTTTTAATTAATCTTTCTTCCTTTTCCCACATTTTCTTTCAGCTGCCTTGGTAGTTGAAATTCTGCTGAGTTGGTGGTTTAATCTTGGATAATTGTAGAGACTGTTGGGTTGTGTTGAGTTGACTTGTACTTTTGGCTCTTCAAACAACTCATCTTTCCCGCCATAATCAGCAAGGGAGAGATATGGGCAAGATTTTGAGCTTTTGACTCCTTTCCTCTTTTCTCTATTTTTGGCCCAACATATCCAGTTGCTTGAATGTTTTGTGTTCCCGGGTGTTCGTGTCTTCAATTATTGAAGCTCGATCTCTATTTATAGTCTTGAATTGTGAAGAGATCCGTTGGAGGGGACCTAGACACGTGTCAAAAACGACAAGAAAAACGGCCAACTTCATTTTGAAAGTTACTGTAGAGATTCTCTCTTTTTCAGTCTTGAGGGCAGCTTTGTCAGTACAAATACAGTATTGGCAGCTCCTCATTGGTCGAGGTAGAATGGTAGGTGAGGCTTGTTCAAACTCCAAAGTAGATGATGAGTTGACTTCCTCTGATTCCTCGGATTTAGTTATCTTCTACTAACATTCTTCTGAAAAGTTCAGCTTCATGCCTTTTCCTGTCCACATATTCAGTAGGTTCTGACTAACCATACTGAGTCTTCAATGCTGAGAATTTTGATTGCTTCTTGGTCTTCAGGATCCTTCAGTCTTAGAGAATTCCTATCTATAGCAAAAGTGATTTCATTCTCTATCTCCTTCATGAATATGTTCCCATCTTTAGTTCTGGAAGGAGGGAGAACTTTGGATTCTGGTGCTTTCAGTTGAATGCTCTTACTATCCAGGATGGTCTGAACTTCAGCATATAGATCCGATTCATAAATTATAAGATATTCTCTGAAGAGTGAGTCGGGATCTGCTGACTTTTCCATGATTTCCATACATAGTAGGTTTTGATAAAATCTATCTTTATCTGTTCCTATCTTTGGTTCACCTTCCATGGTATCCAAATGTCAGTACGAGGATGAAGAATATGCTGGAGGTGATATTTTGGTCCTCTTCGTCTGTAAAATTTGGATGTTGTAGGCACTTCTCTATCCTTAACTTGGATTCATTCTCTGGCATCTTTCTCAGTTCTTTCCCTGTGAGCTTTAAGATCAGCTAGACGAATTCTCTCTCTTGCTTCACTGATCTGTCTAACTTTAGCAATTATATCCATCGCTATTTCACATGTATCACATAACTCACTTTTTTCAGCAAATTGTTCCTTAGATAGAGTAGTAGTAGGTACATGCTGTTCAGACGTAGTCTTGGTCTCAGCTTCAGAGTCTTTGGCTTCAGATGATTTGGACTTCTGAGCGTCCTTTGACTTTCCTGTTTCTTTGGCTTTAGCAGCCCTTGGTCATGTCTACCTTGGAATGATGGACCTTGTTGGGAGATGATTCAGTACCTCCACAAATTGTTGGGAGATAATTCAGTAGCCTAGTGCTCAATTGATTTGAAGATCCCAAAACCCTACTTTGATTGATGAATCCTTCAGTTGTAATTATTTGTTATGTCTCTGAGAGGTTCAGACTCAGTAGACACCGTTCGACATGGTTCAGGCATTCAGTTCTGTCCGCTGGTTCTTCAGCAGACAATTAGCCTCAGTACCATAAGAAGAAGACTCAGTAGTACTCGACTCAGCACGAGCAGTATACTGAAAGGAGTCAGTGGAACTAAACTCAGCAGGAGTAGTTCACTGAACTCAGAGTTGATCTTCAATAGAGTTGAACTCAGCAGGAGTATGCTACTGAACATAGATCAGACTAAACAACGCCAGACAGTCTTCTAACTGTTAAGAAATCTCATAAGTCAAATCAGCAGAGTCATACGAGGTATAGAGAAGTCAGCTTCAGATCTACCTTGAAGTCTGTTTGTCTCACCTACTTTCTTCAGCCTCGACCAATGACAAGGGGCCAGCTGTCTACTTTCTGATTAAAGCTGCAAGTCAACAACTTTCAAGAAATGGAGGGAAAGGACTCTGTCACCATACTTTGAAAGAGCCGTTAGCTACCCAAAAGAGAGACACATGGATCGTCGTCTCCAACGGATCTATCCATGTCTCTGCTCTATAAATAGAGGGAAGATTTCAAATTGAAGCTCACCTAGAAAAACGAAGAACACACAAGCATTCACGAGCAATTTAGAATCGACTTAAGCTTTCCGCAAGAACTTCATAGAGTTATCTCCAGCGAAAGGCGACATACTTGCTTAAAGGGAACCAAGCTGAATCAGACCATAAGCCTCTAGTATCCAAGCGACTGAATACGAACCCAAAATCTATACTTATCCGTTCGTCGCTCTAGAAGCCACTTTCTCGTTCCCTTCCCTCTAACCTAAGCTCAACCGACCATATCTATAGCTTAGAACGAAGGAGTTCATCTTTGAACTGATCCTTATTGTAAATGACTCCTTCATAGTTGGAGAGTTTGTCAAACACTTAAGTTTGATATCTTGTAAACTGAGACTTGCTCAGTATAAATCTCAAGACCAGTGTTTGTCCAATGCACAAACCGACTAAGACTAACTCAGTATAATAAAATAGCCTCCTGATCTTTTCGGGACAGTGGACGTAGGATTGTTGGATCAGAACCACTTTAAAATTGCTTGTGTTCTATTTTTACTGTTGCATTGATTACTGTTCATATTGAAAATATCTTTTAAAATCATTCAACTGTGTTTCAGCAAAGCTTAAAAGATCGCACTAATATACTGAAACAGTTTTCTTAAAAACATTTTCTAACTCAATTGAATTTGGGCCTACACATTTCCGCACTCTACTGAACTTCAGCTGAACGGTACTGAATTTTGACCTAAGTCAGCTAGCAGGCCTCAGTGAAGTCAGTCACTCTGCCACGCGATTCAGAACAACTTATTTGGTCTACTGAACCTATTCAGTACAACATCTTCCTAAAAAGGACTGTTCGCGTTTTAAGTTGAGAAAGTGTTTTCAGGTGTATTCACCCCCCCCTCTACACCTGAACGTTTATCTCGGGACCAACAATTGGTATCAGAGCAGGAGTTCTCTAAGACTCCTGTTTTTTTTCTGAAACTGGTCTACTTGAACGGATCCAGAAAACATTTTCATAGCATATCATTCTTCATTCATATCACAATTTTCAATGTCTGATATGTCAGGAATCAGGATGGTACCCATGTTCTCAGTAGAGAACTACGGGGTATGGCGAGTCAGAATGGAGGCACTTCTGACTTCCCTCCACGATAGCATGACAGAGGTACTAGAGGACGGACCTATTGTTCCCATGATTGATAGTGTCGAAACCCAGGATCCAGCACAAGGAGGAGGCATGGTGACCGGGAAGAAGATCTCCAAAGATCGAATTCTCTTCACCCCAGAGGAGAAGAAGCTTCACAACTTAGACCGGGTTGCCAGAAATGCCATACTAACCACCCTGAGTGATTCCTATCTCGGGAGAGTTCAGGACTGCAAGTCCGCGAAGGAACTCTGGGATGCTCTAGCGCAATTGAGTCGGGGGACTCAGAAGATCAAAGCAAACAAACTGGCGCTGGAACTCCAGAAGCTGGAGAGACTGTCTCTCATGCTTGGTGACACGATTGAAGATCTTAACGTTAGATTTACGGATCTGATGAACACCATCAACGGGCTGGGAAAGACATTCTCCAACCGAAAAATGAATCTCAAGATATTGAGAGCACTGCCGGACGGACGTTAGACTCCATTTGCAACTTTATTGAGACATTCTGACTTAGATATTATTTCTCCTGATCATATCTTTTCAGAATTAAAGGCTGAGGAGTTCGAGTTCGGTCTACCCCAAAGGAAGCAGCGAGCTGAAGCTGACACTCAAATCGACCATGCTTTTAAAGTATCAGTCAGCACAGCGGCTCCCGTGTCTAGGAAGGCAGAACCTTCACTCAGTGACTTACAAGAAGGAAACCTAGCTAAGAAATACGCACTGCTTGCCGTGAAGTATCAGAAGGAGAAGGAGAGGCACAGAAAACTCTCTAGAGTCGTCAGAGACTCCAAGGGCAAGTCTGAATATATACCCAAGCGCACTCCTGAATCGCATACTTCTGATTGCAGGAAAAAGGAAGACTCAGCTCAGTCAAAAGATAGCGAGAGCAAATAAGAGAGAGTTACCACCTGCTACAACTGCAAGAAGCCAGGACATTATCAGTATGACTGTCCTGAGCTCAGTACTGCTGAGAGAGCAGCACACAAAGCTCGAAGGGAGAAGTTCATCAAGAAGCATCAAGCATATATAGCCGGTGAACTCTCAGACGACTCAGATGAAGTCGATTCCTTCATGGATTCATCAGATGATGAAGCAGCATTCATGGCCCTAGAGCTTGAAGAAGATGCTGAAAAGTGTCTTATGGCAGGAGAAGAGGATGAGGTAAACTCTCACGCTCCATTTAACTCCTCATCACACTGCACACACTACACTATTTCAGGTGCATATGAAAATTTGGACGTCTCGATCGCCTACGAAGAACTTTTAGACGAGCAGATTCAGATGAGCCTATAGCTCAGTAAAACTCTTCAGGAGTTGGATACCCTGAAAGTGGAGAATCAAAGACTTTCTCAGGAAAGTCAGGTTGCTATTGAGTCAGAAGGACTTGTGTTGAGACTCAGGGAGGATATTAACTCTCTGATGACCAAGTCTCAGCATCAAGAAGATCGAGATCTCGCATCGACCAATGACTTGACTCGTAAGGATACCGAACCGAGCTCATCAAGCAAGAATTTGTCAGGACTTCAGACCGAGCATGAAACGCTTAAGAGAAGTGATGATGTCTGGAGGAATCTGATGACAGAGCGGTACATGGGCACTGAAAAGAAGCTTGAGGCAATGCTAGCCAGCAACAAGCCTAAGCACTGCAAGGAGGGACATGGATTCAGTCATGGAGCCTCCTCATCTGCCCTCGTACGCTTAGAGAACCGACGTGCTGATAGATTTGTTCAAGGGGAGACCATCAACGCTGAGATCCTGAACCCCCTAGCCAAGAACAAATAGAAGATGAAGGCACCTCATCCCAGCTATCAGCATTCTGACAAGAAGATTAGCTCAAAATCACCCCAGTTCAGTCAAGGGGGAACCAACAGAGTTAAATGGGTTAATTAGTATGGACCTCCACAGCTGACACATCCAACTCAGTATGGGTCATATTATTATGATCCTATATTCAGGAGAGGACCTAAAAGTCAGAAAAAGAAGAAGAAAGTCGTTCAGAAGGCAAAGGTCAACAGTCCACCAATTTAGAAGATCAGGACTCCTGAACCTGTGAAGCCTCAGAAGTCAGCATCGACCAGTCCAGTGGTCAAGTATGTTGATCAGAGTGGAAAGAAACTGTCTGAGACCACTAGGGTCGTGAGACAGATTTGGGTTTCCAAAACTAACATCTAAGGACCCAAAATCAAAAATAAAGGGTACCTGAATATAATTCTGTTTTACAGGTGCACAAGGACCCTTGGTATGTGGACAGCGGATGCTCAAGACACATGACATACCAGAAGGATCTACTGAAGAATTATACTACTGAAGAAGGAACCAGAATCGAGTTTGGAGATAACGCAAAAGGCTATACTAGGGGCTAGGGAACACTCAACATTGGAACTGCCACAGTTCCAAGAGTATCATATGTTGAAGGACTTCAACATAATCTTCTCTCTGTTAGTCAATTTTGTGATAACTCGAATAGAGTGATTTTTGACGCTGGTTTCTGTGATGTCATTGATAAATCTAAAGGGAAAATAGTTTTATCAGGTTCGCGCAAAAAAGAATATCTATGTAGCTGACTGGAACTCAGCTGAACCTGAAGCTTGTTTGTTGGCGAAGAACGACAACAGAACGGGGTGGCTCTGGCACAGAAGACTCAGCCATCTCAACTTCAAGACGCTTAACAAGCTAGCTAGAAACGCCCTAGCAAGAGGACTGCCGAATGAAGTATTCAGCAAAGACACCCAGTGTGAAGCATGTCTGAAGGGAAAGCAAACAAAGAAGCAAAATCCACCTGTTCCATCGCCTTCCACTGATGGAATCCTTCAGCTGCTACATATGGATTTATTCGGTCCAGTCTCTTCGGTGAGGATCAGAGGCAAAAAGTATGATTTAGTGGTCATTGATGACTACTCGCGCTACACATGGGTCATATTTATTGCCAACAAGTCTGGCATCAAAATAGAGTAACCAACGCTTCTGAAAAAGCTCAGTGTCGAGAAGAACACCAAAATTGTCAAGATACGTTCAGACAGAGGAACTGAGTTCCTGCATTCTATGTGGAGGAGTTCTGCAAAGGAGAAGGCATAGAGTATTAGACGTCTGTCGCGCGCGCGCCTCAACAAAATGGGGTTGCTGAAAGGAAGAATAGAACACTCAAAGAAGCAGCAAGGACCCTGCTCGCAGACTTAGGACTCCCATCCAAATTCTGGGTTGAAGCTACTGATACTGCATGTTACACTCAGAACAGATCTCTACTGACAAAGCAGCATAAGAAGACACCATATGAATTATGGAACGGCAGGAAGCCTTCTTTATCTTATTTCCATATTTTTGGGTGTTCGTGCTTTATCCACAATAATGGGAAGGATCAGTTGAAGACTTTTGATAGCAAGTCAGACCAGAGAGTCTTCTTAGGATACTCCCGGGTCAGCAAAGCCTTCAGAGTCTTTAACTATCGGACCCTTTGCGTGGAGGAAAGCCCTCATGTTGTTTTTAATGAGTTTGCTACTGAAGATAGGAGAGCATGAACTCTAAACCTGAATTTGAGGACATCAGTAAGCAGCTACAGGATCTGAGCCTGAAAGATAAAGTTGAAAAGATCCAGCTGTGTTGGGATGATGATTCAGATGAAGAAACTGAAGACAACTCTACTGAATCTCAGCCAGCAACAGGAGGAGCTGAACAAATTGACTCTACTGAACAGAGTCAATCCCAGGTAACTCAGGTCGATGAAGAAACCCAAGTGGTAACTGAGACCTCTACTGAGGATAATAATTCAGGGGGAACGAATGATGTTCCTGAGCTAAATGCCCCTGAACCTGGTGACTCAGTAGATCATACAATCGTAACTGAATTACTTCAATCTCAGAATAGTACAACTGAAATGCCTAACTCACCTACTATCTGTGTTGAACAAATTTTAGATGAAGAGTTGAAACATCGTCGATCGTGGCTGGACGCTCACACTTCTGATTTAATTATTGGAGATCCTTCAGCAAGCGTAAAGACAAGATCCAGATTCTGTCGGGAGAAAGCGCATTATATTCCCGCTTCTTGTCTACCGAAGAACCTCAGTTCAAGATCCAGGTTGAGGATGCACTTAAGGACGCTGATTGGATCATAGCCATGCAGGAGGAGCTGAATCAGTTCACGAGAAACGAAGTATGGGAGCTTGTTGACAGACCCCGGCATCAACATGTGATTGGAACTAAATGGGTCTTCAAGAACAAGCGAGATGAAAACAACGTTATAGTAAAGAACAAAGCGAGACTCGTGGCAAAAGGCTACTGTCAAGCCAAAGGAATAGATTTCGACGAAACTTTCGCTCCAGTTGTAAGATTGGAGGCAATCATACTATTCCTAGCCTACGCAACACATCAGAGATTTAGAGTTTATCAAATGGATGTGAAGTCTGCGTTCCTGAACGGTGTACTGAAAGAAGAAGTCTATGTAGATCAGCCTCCCGGCTTTCAGCAGGGACATCAGGTCTAAAGACTCAGAAAAGCTCTGTATGGGTTAAAACAAGCACCCAGGGCTTGCTATGATACCCTGTCTGAGTTTCTTCTTCAGAAAGGTTTTCAGAAAGGTATAGTAGACCGCACATTATTCAGCATTCGACTGGAAGACGATATCCTACTTGTGCAGATCTACGTAGATGACATAATATTCGGATCGAAGAACGTCATCATGTGTCAACAAAGAAGATTCTCCGCTATCTCAGAGGAACACCTGACATGGGTTTATGGTATCCAGCTGATGATAATATTGAACTAACTGGTTATTCTGATGCTGACTATGCAGGATGTAGAATTGACCGAAAGTCAACTTCTGGAACGTGTCAGTTCCTTGGCAGTAAGCTGATTTTATGGTTTTCAAAGAAACATCATTCAGTAGCGACTTCAACTACTGAAGCTGAATACATGGCTGCTGGAAGTTTCTGCGCCCAAATCCTTTCGCTGAGACAGCAGCTACGCGACTATGATGTTATTCATAATGAAGTGCCGATCTTCTGCGACAGTACCAGTGCAATTGCAATCACTCAGAATCCTGTACTTCATACAAGATGCAAGCACGTGGACATTAGACACCACTTCATTCGTGATCATGTCGGAAAGAAGGATATCAGGATGGAAAAGATCCATACTGACCACCAAAGGGCAGATATACTGACCAAGCCTCTAACTGAAGCCAGATTCAGAGAACTTTCAGTAGAGCTAGGTCTGCTGGACCCAACTGACTCCAGTCAGTAAGTGGATTCAGGAGAGGTGCATTCAACAAGGGGGAATGTTCACTCTCAGTACTGAGTAAATTCAGTACGTAGAGATCAGCAACCATCTACACGAGGTATTAGCTGACTACGATGTTCAGCTGACAGGTTTGCGTATCTCTACTTAGTAGCCAATGAAATATTCTGTGCATTTATGACTCTGATTCAGCTTCGTATTCAATGCCTTATGAAATGTCATTTAATATAACGGTTTACATTAAATACACGACATTCTATGTAAAGTATGCTGAACTCTGCGGCGCATTTAATGCATGTCGTATCAAGTTACTTCTTTGGCTATTTACAACTTTATTTTAACTTAGGCGGCTAAAATGATCATTACCTATTTTATAACATTGAATCCTAGCCGTCCATCTCAAGAAGCTATTTCAAACTGAACCGTGGATTATTAACTGTTCATCTTCTTTAACATATATATAAACACGTTCAAAGTTAGAAACCGCCATTTTTACTCTGCATTTTTCAAACCCTAGTTTTTTCTGAGAAAAGCATTGCCTCCTTGCAAACCCATTTTCAAAACTCTCAGAAACTCTTTGGTAAACTTTTCATGATCATTCAGTATCGTATATGATAATTTCAATATTTTTCGTTCGATACTGATTCTTTGTCCTTGCAGATTACTGAATATGGCATGAAGAGAGGTTATCATTCCGAAGGACATGTAAGAAATCCTTGAGAAGGATCGCGTCTGGTGCGAGCCCATGATGGAGTTTAACGCCTGTGAGCTTGAATACATGGAGGAGATCTTCGACGCTCTCAAAGCGACTGGCCTAGAGGGTTTTCTGTCGAGGAAGCCATCATACTTCCTCCCGCGCTAGATTGCTGAGCTTTACCTAAACTCGGAATCAGTAGAGGGTGATATCCGATGCAGATACGTCGTCCATTCTGTTGGCGACCCCTCCCGTGTAGTTTCTGAGATAAAAATGATGTCGATCAAAGAAGCTCTTCAGAGAAGCTTCCATCTTCCTAGTGAGGGATTCAACACCGTGACCTACAAGGACGACCTGATGGACGAATACTTAGAAGAATTTTGCAGGAAGCCAACAACATTCAGAGCAGCATTCCCGAAGAATGCCATGCTTCCTAAGTATAGAGCGTAGGCCTACATAGTGACTCAGTTGCTGACGAGTCAGGCCGGATCCTTTGATCAAGTGTCAAGGCCGAAGATTCAATTGATGATGGCCATTCATGATCGTGCTAAGATCAATTGCACCGAATTCTTCCTGAAAGAATTCATGACACAGTCCGCAAAATTCGACAAGTCAACCCTACGCCTAGCCGTGAAGGGAAAATTATTATATGGACTGAAGCTATCAGTTATGATTGAGGACTTCTGCGGAACGGACAATATCACATATGCTGACAAGCAGTACTTCAATCCGAAGAAGGTCCGTTTCCCGAGCAGGGCAGCGGCCCTTCAGCAGATTGGATCAGGCTCAGAAGACCTCCACTCCCACGAAGAAGAGGTCCCCTCCTAAGTCTACTCAGAAGACTCCGACCAAGAGGCTGAAGAAAGTCAGTGAAGTCGTACCAGAGGTAGTGCCAGAGGTAGTGGCTAAACCACCTCTATAGCTCAGGGATGAGTCTGAGTCCTTAGAAAAGATACCGTCAGTGGAGAAGGCCGTCTCCACTGAACGTGACGAGACAGTGGACCAAGGGGTCCAAGCTGAACCGATTCAAACCTCTCAGAGCCCCTTAGATGTTCCACCACTGAGCAACATTCCTTTTGCTGAGAAGCAACCGTCTCCTATAGAAGTTGAAGATTCTGAGACTGCTTCTGAGTCAGAATCGATCGAGATAGAGGCATCAGCTCTGCAATCTAGAGCCTCCCAAGAGATTGCTGAACGAATCCCGGAGATAGCCAGCCACACTGACCTCATCTTACTGGCAAGGCAGGCTAGGCTCCACATGCTGATCAGATTCCATGAGGAGGAGCTGATGATAAGGAACAAAATTGGCTATTCAGAGCCATCCGATGTCTGTTCCTTAGAATATTTGAGGGCTACCATGCTAGCCATGCTGAATGACCGTCAACCAATTTCAGCATCGGCACCCTCAGACGGGTCTGACCCCGATGGTCAGGACCTACCCCGTGATTCAGGCCCTGAGAAGCCTGATGAGGGAACTCAACTGGACAAGGATGCACCGACCTCAACAGCTGAACCTCCTCTCAGCATCTTTGGACCAGGTCAGTCGGCGGCTGGTACCTCGAAGTCAGCAGAACCCTCTCAGCTCTTACTTGAATCTGCTTTTGAGGTAGCGCCCAGCCCTAGAAGCCGACGATCGAAGTCAGTGGCCAGGGCCCTAAGGAGTCAAGGGACTCAGAACCGACTCCTCGCCCGCGCCGTCCACAAGACGTGGAGGTAGACCACTCAGGCTCAGAGTACGAAGATCAAGGGGCTCAGAACGACGATTCAGAACCCGCCTGCCCCTAACTTCTCCACGATCCTGACTGACGCACTCGCCACTCAACGAGCCGACTTCGAAGAGCAACTGAAGTTGATTCAGGCTGGCCAAGCAAAGCTTCTGGAAGATTACAAAGCCACCCAGTCAGCTCACACTGAATCCGTCTCTTCCATCTCTCAGGCCTCCGATCTTAGACTCCAATCTATTCAGAATGCAATGGAAGAAAGAGTGGATAAAAAGTTGCAAGAAATCCAGACAGCCGCAGACGCCTCTCACCAGAAATACATCGAACAACTTACTGAGGAGAGAAACGAGCTGCATGAAAGACTAACAAAGCTGCAGTACGCATTGGATGATTTATCAGCAGCGTACAAAAGTCTGGATAAGAAGGTATCTATTCCCAACCCTAGCGTATTTGTTGATGCCAAAAAGGGGGAAGGAAAACCGAAGATAACAGAAGGGAAGGTACTGAGAGTACCAAGAGGAGTGAGGACAGTGGCAGGAGCAACCCAGAGTTAGCAATCTGCTCCCACTGGTCCCTTTACTCAGTCTGGCGAGGCCCAGGGTGTCTCAGCAGCAGGCGATGTAGTGTCTGCTGAGACCGGCCCAAGTGGCTCAGGACCCAAGGACTTTGCTACTCAAGCAACTCAGACTCCAAGTGACATAATCAAGGAGATTGATGAGTACGCAGAAGAGGAGTCAGAAGAGGAAGAGGTTCCTCTGCCTCCTCCAGTTGCAGGTAAAGGCAAGAAGATACTGAACCTTCCAACTCCTCCTTCTAAAAAGAAAGGACCTAAACGGTACATCACTCCGGAGGAAGAAGCTCAGATTGCTGCGGATGAGAAACTCGCAAGAGAAATTACCGAGGCTGAGGCTGCAAACAAGCCAAAGAAGAAGCCAGCCAAAGGCAAAACTAAGGCTCCAGCAGGTGGTAGAAAGTCTGGACCTAGACTGCCTCCAAGGACTTTAAAGCTGAGTGATGAGGCAGACAAGGAGAAAGAAAAGGAAAAAGAACAGCAGCAGGCAACTGGTCAGCAGGGCACTTCAAAAGATAAATCATCAACTCCTGCTGATTCAGAAGAAGAAGCTCATGTACCCTCCTATGTCCCCTTGAAGCAACATGATCTAGAAATGAAAGAAATTTGGGCTCAGATGGAGAGGTATCTATACAGAGGAGAAGAAGCTAGGCAAATAGAAGCAGCTAGAGAAAGACTCAGATTGACAGACTTAGAAGCCATGAGGCTGAAAACTGAGAAGGAAGCAAGTCAAAGGATTCCTGAAAAGGCAGATATTCCTTTAAGATACAGAAGATTCAAGAAGCCTACTGACCTCAAACTCCACAGGTGGCCAAGAGTTGATGAATGGATGCAATGGGAAAGAACTCAAAGGTGGGAGTCACTGAAGGCTGATTACATCAAGAGATTTTACTTCTGGAGATACTGGCCTGAAATGCACAAGTCTATTGCATTTGCTCAATGGATTCTGAAGATGGACCCAGAGATATTTTCTAGAGTTCAGAAGGCCATAGCAGACAAGATCGATGTCAGAGTCCCAGCTCCAGTTAAACTAGATGGCTCTGTTCATTATGGAGTGATTGAGAAAGAGATCAAAGATGCTGCTGAAGCCAAAGGCTTAGAAGAAGATGATCCCGCCGATATTCCGAGATACCGGGCCGAGGAAGATCACCTACAGAATGTATGGACTGCCACTCCCTGAATCAAAATCAAAGGACTTCAAAGACAGGATTCAGCAGTTCAGATGATAGTTAGATTTTGTAGTTCTTGTATGTTCTATTTTTCCTTAGAATAGCAGTTGATGTATCTGTACTGAACCTCTTCATATATATAAAACATCATTGTTGTTCGGCTCTGATAATTCCTTATTGTCTATACGGCCTTATTTGTCTTTATGCTTAACACACAGAATCACTCAAGTGATTACGGACTCACACACTCACTTGTATTTATTTATTCTGTTAGTTTTTACCTTGGTAGATTCTGATCTGTTAGATTGCTTAGATGGGGGAAAATGTTGTTAGAAAGGGAGAAATTATTGTTAGTCTCTGTATAAGTTCTGATATTTCTTCCCTGATTCCCTCAGTAGTCTAGGACTTGAAGAACAACTCCACTGATTCTACTTGTAATACTTGTAAGGAGCTCTGTTTCTGATAGTCATAGTGTTAGGTTTTGGCATCATCAAATAGGGGGAAAATGTTGGGAGATGATTCAGTCTTCTCCCAATCAGTTGAGACATAACTCAGTAGCCTAATGCTCTGAATATTTGCTGAAGATTTGAAGATCCCAAAACCCTATCTTGACTGATGAATGATTCTGTTGTAATGTGTTTTGCTTTGTCTCTGAGGTTTCAGACTCAGTAGGCACTCTTCATCTGGTTCAGGCGCTCAGTAGATTACCTGCTCAGTACCAGAAGAAGAAGACTCAGCAGGAACAGTATACTGAAAGGAGTCAGTGGAACTGAACTCAGCAGGAGTAGTTTACTGAACTCAGAGATGATCTTCAGTAGAGTCGACTCAGCAGGAGCATGCTACTGAATAGAGATTAGACTCAGCAACGGCTGGACAGTCTTCTGACTGTCAGGATTCTCTAAAGTCTAAATCAGCAGAGTCATACGAGGAAGAGAGAAGTCAGCTTCAGATCTACCTTGAAGTCTGTTCTGTCTCACCTACTTTCTTTAGCCTCGACCATTGACAAGCAGCCAGCTGTCCATATTCTGATTAAAGCTGCAAGTCAACAACTTTCCGGAAATGGAGGGAAAGGACACTGCAACCATACTTTGAAAGAGCCGTTAGCTACCCAAAAGAGAGAGACACAAGGATCATCGTCTCCAACGGATCTATCCTTATCTCTGCTCTATAAATAGAGGGATACAATTCAAATTGATGTTCACAAGTTCACGACCAACACGAGCGAACCATATCGAACACAGAGCATTCAAGAGCAACTCAAAACGTCCTAAGTCTTCCGCAAGAAGTTCAAGAAGTAATCTCCGGCGAAAGACGACATACCTACTCATAGGGAACCAAGCTGAATCTAAGTTATAAAGCCTCTAGTATCCAAGCGACTAAACACGAACCTAAGTCTTTACTTAACCGTTCGTCGCTCTAGAAGTCACTTTCTCGTTCCCTATCCCTCTAACCTAAGCTCAACTGATCATATCTATAGCTTAGACGAAGGAGTTCATATCTGAACTGATCCTTATTGTAAAGGACTCCTTCATAGTTGGAGAGTTTTTCAAACACTTAGTTTGATACCCCGTAAACTGAGACTTGCTCAGTATAATCACTAAGGCTAGTGTTTGTCCAGCGTACAAACCAACTGAGACTACCTCAATATAATACATAACCTCCTAATATTTGGGAACAGTGGACGTAGGATTGTTGGATCCGAACCACTTTAAAAATCGCTTGTGTTCCGTGTGTCTCTTTTACTGTTGCATTGATTACTGTTCATACTGAAAATATTTCTAAAATCATTCAACTGAGTTTCAGCAAGCTTAATCGACTGCACTAACATATTGAAACTATTTTGTTAAAAACGTTTTCTAAACTCAACTGAATTTGGGCCTACACAATTCCGCACTACTGAACTTCAGCTGAACGGTACTAAATTCTGACTCTAGTCAGCTAGCAGGCCTCAGTGAAGTCAGTCACTCTTCCACGCAATCCAGAACAACTTATTTGGTCTACTGAACTTGTTCAAGACGGCACTCTCCTGAAAAGGATTGTTCGCGTTAAAGTTGAGAAATCGATTTTCAGGTGTGTTCACCCCTCCTCTACACCTGAACGTTTATTCTCGGGACCAACATTGTCTGAGTTTCTTCTTCAGAAAAGATTTTCAGAAGGGCACAGTAGATCGCACATTATTCAACATTCGATTGGAAGATGATATCTTACTTGTGCAGATCTACGTAGATGACATAATATTCGGATCGAAGAACGTCATCATGTGTCAACAATTTGAAAAAATGATGAAGGATAAGTTCGAGATGTCAATGATGGGAGAGATGAATTATTTCCTCGGTTTCCAAGTCAAACAATCTGAGAAGGAAACATTCATCAATCAAGGCAAATACACTCGAGACCTCATCAAGAAATTCGGTTGCACATCCGGCAAACCAATCAAGATCCCGATGAACACGAATATGAAAATTGATTTTGAGAAAGAGGGAGTATCAGTAGACCACACTGAATTTCGTGCTATTATTGGTTCATTATTATATCTAACTACTACTCGACCTGACATAACTTATGTTGTAGGTGTCTGCGCTCGATTTCAGGCGAATCCTAAGCAGAGCCACATGGACTTAGCAAAGAAGATTCTCCGCTGTATCAGAGGAACACCTGACATGGGCTTATGGTATCCAACAGATGATAATATTGAACTAATTGGTTACTCTGATGCTGACTATGCAGGATGTAGGATTCACCGAAAGTCAACTTCTGGAACTTGTCAGTTCCTTGGCAGTAAGCTGATTTCATGGTTTTCAACGAAACAACATTCAGTAGCGACGTCAACTGCTGAAGCTGAATACATGGCTGCCGGAAGTTGTTGCGCCCAGATCCTTTGGCTGAGACAGCAGCTACGCGACTATGACGTCATTCAGAATGAAGTTCCGATCTTTTGCTACAGCTCCAGTGCAATTGCAATCACTCAGAATCATATACTTCACACTAGATGCACGCACGTGGACATCAGACACCACTTCATTCGTGATCATGTCGAAAAGAAGGATATCAGGATGGAGAAGATCCATACTGACCATCAAAGGGCAGATATTCTGACCAAGCCTCTAGCCGAAGCCGATTCGCAGAACTTTCGCAGAGCTAGGTCTGCCGGACCCTTTGACTCCGGTCGGTAAGTGGATTCGGGAGAGGAGCATTCAAAGAGGGGGAATGTTCACTCTCGCATCGAACTTATTCAAGAGATAGAGACTCAACAACCATCTACACGAGGTATAACTTGACTACAATGTTCGGATGACAGGTTTGCGTATCTCTACTCGAGCCAATGAATATTTTGTGCATTAATGATTCGTATTCGGTTTTGTATTCAATGCCTTAGAATATGTCATTTAATATAACGGTCTACATTTAATACACGACATTCTAATCAAGTTACTTCTTTGGCTATATACAATCGTAATTTGACTTAGGCGGCTAAGTTGATCGTTGCCTATTTTATAACATTAAATCCTAGCCGTCCATCTCATAAAGCATATTCAAATTGAGCCGTGGATTAATAACTGTTCTC
The DNA here is from genome assembly GCA_028984105.1 of Lavandula angustifolia. NCBI lineage: Eukaryota > Viridiplantae > Streptophyta > Magnoliopsida > Lamiales > Lamiaceae > Lavandula > Lavandula angustifolia. The sequence continues at coordinate 13,214,500 of CM054818.1, read as the reverse complement.
CTTCTTGATCATATATAAAACACGTTCAAAGTTAAAAACCGCCATTTTACTCGTAAACTTTTATCCTAAATTTTTTCTAAGAAAGCATTCGCTCTTTGCAAACTTCTATTAAAATCTCTCGAAAATATCTTGGTAAATTTTCATATTTATTCAAGATCGTATATGTTTCTTGTTAATATTCCTCTTTCGATACCGATAGTTTCCTTTGCGATTATAATCATGTCGGGAAGGGACGTTCTTGTTCCAAAGAGATATGCAAGAAATCCTCGAGAAGGATCGAGTATGTTGTGAGCCGATAATGGAGTTCGATGTGTGTGAGTTGTATTTCATGGAGGAAATATTCGACACACTGAGGGCTTCAGGACTGGAAGCTTTCCTCTCAAGGAAGCCTTCATACTTCCTTCCGCATCAGATCGCAGAACTCTATCTGAATTCCGAGTCAGTTGACGGTGACATCAGATGCCGTTTCATCATTCATCATGTAGCTGAACCCGCTCGTGCTGTATCGGAGATTAAGCAGATGCACATCAAAGAAGCTCTTCGGCGGAGCTTTCAGCTTCCGAACGATGGATTCAGCACCGTTGGCTACAAGGATGATATTATGGACGAGTACTTAGAGATATTCTGCGGGAAGCCTACTACCTTCAGAGCCGCTTTCCCGAAGAATGCCATGCTCCCGAAGTACAGAGCATTAGCCTACATCGTCACTTAGATTCTGACGAGTCAGGCTGGGTCATTCGACCAAGTGTCAAGGCCAAAGATTAAGATGATGATGGCAATCTATGACCATTCAAAGATTAACTAGACTGAATTCTTCTTGAAGGAGTTCATGACTCAGGCAGCTAAATTCGATCATTCCACCAACTGCCTAGCTGTTAAGGGAAAGCTCCTATACAGAATGAAGCTCTCCGTAATGATTGAAGATCTCTGTGGAGCTGACCATGCTATTTATGCAGACAAAGGGTACTTCAACCCTAAAAATGTGAGGTTCCAGAGCAGGGCAGCAGCCCTTCAACAGATCGGCTCAGGGCCTACTGAGCCCAAGAAAGGCTCCCAGAAGACCTCCACTCCTTCTAAGAAGAGGTCACCTCCCAAAGCAGCTAAGAAAATACCGACCAAGAAATAGAAGAAGGTCAGTGAAGCTATAGTTGTACCTCCCCTACAACTCAGAGACGAGGCAGAGTCCTCAGAAAAGACAGTGTCAGTGGAGAAGGTCGTCTCCACTGAACAGGGTGAGGCAGTGGACCAAGGGGTAGAAGCTGATCCAGTCACTCCTACTCAGACCCCCTTGGACATTCCACTGCTCTGCAGCATTCCGTCTGCTGAAAAGGAAGCGTCTCCGATTGAGATAGAGGATTCGGAGACAGCATCAAATTCAGAAACCATCGGGATGGAGGCCTCAGCTCTACAATTCGTAGCCTCCCGAGAAGTTTTAGAAGCCATCCTGCAGATAGCCGATCACTCGACTTGGTTATATTGGAAAAAGACAAAGCCAAGCTTCACACTCTAATCCGGTTCCAAGCGTGGTCTACACCGAATAGATTTATCCAAAGACCACTCCCCGCGAACAACTCCATGAGGAGGAGCTTATGATCCGGGAGAAGATATGCTATTCCGAGCCTCGCAGATCTCTGCTCCCCCGGATGATCCGAGGGCGGCTATGCTAGTCTTGGCGAACGACGGACTCCCAACTTCGCCAGCTCGCTCCCTCAGATGGGTCTGATCCTGATAATCAAGACCCGCCCCATGACTCAGGCCCTGAGAAGCCTGTTGAGGGATCTCAACTAGAGGAGGATGCTCCAACTACAACAACTATTGAACCACCTCTCAGCATCCTCCCGCCAGAACAGTCGGCGGCTGGTACCTCTCATTCCGTGGACCCAGTACAGTTGTTGCTGGGGTCTGCTTTTGAGGTAGCGCCCAGCCCGATAAGCCGACGCTCGAAGAATGTGGCAAGGGCCCTCAGGAGTCAGGGTGCTCAGAACTGACTCCTTGCCCGAGCCATCCACAAGACGTGGAGGCAGTCTACTCAGGCTCAGAGTGAGGAGATAAAGGAGCTCAGAACATCTATTCAGACATCTCCAGCTCTTGATTTCTCTACGATCTTGACAGATGCCTTAGCCACTCAGGGAGCCAAGTTTGAAAGGCAACAAAAGCTGATGGAAGCTGCCCAAGCAAAACTTCTTGAAGAATATAAGGCAGCCCAATCAACTCACATTGCATCCATATCTTCCCTGACTCAGGCCTCAGAGCTCAGACTCCAGACTATTTAGAAGGCCTTGGAAGACAAGATGGATCAGAAGTTGCAATCAATTCAGACTGTAGTGGAGAACTCTCATAAGAAATACAGTGAAGAACTTACAGATAAGAGGAATGAACTCCATGAAAGCCTCACAAAGCTTCAGGCAGCATTGGATAAGCTAGCCTCAGATTATGACAGTCTGAATAAGAAGGTGCAGGTACCTACCCTCGGCCTATTTGCTGATGCCAAAAAGGGGGAAAGGGAAAGGGTACCAAGGGCACCAAGGGGAATCAAGACAGTGAAAGGAGCAACTCAGACTCAGCAATCAGCTCCCACTGATCCCCAAGATCAGGGTCAGGCCTAGGGTGTCTCAGTAGCAGGAGCTGTAGTGCCTGCTGAGACCGGCCCAAGCGGCTCAGGACCCAAAGAATTAGCAATCCAAACTCCAAGTGATATTATTAAGGAGGTTGCTGAATACGCAGAGGAGGATTCTGAAGAAGGAGAAGTTCCTCTACCTCCTCCAGTGCCGGGGAAAGGGAAGAAGATTCTGAAACTCCTTACTCCACCCAAGAAAGGAACCAGAAGGTTCATGTCTCCTGAGGAAGAAGCTCAGATTGCAGCTGATGAGAAGCTGGCAAGGGAGATAACCGAGGCAGAGGCTGCCAACAAGCCAAAGAAAAAGCCTGCCAAAGGCAAAACCAAGGTTCCAGGGGGAAGGAAGCCTGGGACAAGGCAACCCCCTAGAAAGCTAAAGATCAGCGATGAAGCTGACAAAGAGAAAGAGAAAGAGCAAAGAAGAATGCCGGTCGGCAGGGTAGATCAAAGTCTAAATCAACCACACCTGCTGATTCAAAAGAGTAGCAAGAGCACATTTCATCCTATGATCCCTCTAAGGCTCAAGAGCAGGAAATGAAAGAGATCTAGGATCAGATGGAGAGATATCTGGATAGAGGAGCTGAAGCCAGGCAGATAAGTGAAGCAAGGGAAAGGCTCAGACTCGCTGACCTAGAGGCTCAAGGTTGAGAAAGAGGAAAGTCAAAGGGTTCCTGAGAAGGCTGAGATTCCTTACAAGTGTAGAAGACTCAGGAAGCCCACTGATCCTAAAATCTACAGATGGCCCAGAGTTGATACTTGGATGCCATGGGAACAAACTCAGAGGTGGGAGACACTGAAAGCAGATTTTATCAAGAGGTTCTACATCTGGAGGTATTGGCCTGACATGCATAAGGCGATAGCCTTTGCTCAGTAGCTTCTGAAGAGTGATCCAGAGATTTACGCAAGAGTTTAGAAGGCCCTAGCTGAGAAGGTTGATGTCAGAGTCCCAGCTCCAAGACCTCTACCCCCTCCACTGAAGCTCGATGGTTCCCTACATATTGGGGTTATTGAAGGAGAGGTTAAAAGTGCAGTTCAAGCCAATGATCTTGATGAGACTCATCCTGCTGACATGGTGCAGATACAGAAGCTGAGAAGAGATACTTACAGAATGTATGGATTGCCGCTACCTGAAGAGAAGTCTAAATATTTTAAAGAGCAGATCCAGCAGTTCAGGAGATAGATGATAGCTTCTCTGTATCTTGTTTTCTTTTTCGAGAATAGCAAGCTGATGTAATGTATTGAACTTTCTGATATATATAAAACATCACTGTTGTTCGGCCCTGACAATACCTTATTGTCTACATGGCCTTGTTATTTATGCTTAAAAATCAGAATCACCCAAGTGATACTGACTCACACACTCACTGAATATTTATATGTTTGTGTCTGTCTGTCTTACCTAGCTTGATAGATTCTGGTTGATAGATTGTTTGGGGGAGATTGTTGTTAGAAAGGGGGAAATTACTGTTAGATTTCTGTATAGGTTCTGTTACTTCTTCCCTGAACTCCCTCAGTAGTCTAGAAATTGAAGAACAACTCCACTGATTCTACTTGTAATATTTGTAAGGAGTTTGGTTCTGACAGTTTATAGTGTTAGGTTTTAACATCATCAAATAGGGGGAAATTGTTGGGAGATGATTCAGTACCTCCACAAATTGTTGGGGGATAATTCAGCAGCCTAGAGTTCACTTGATTTGAAGATCCCAAAACCCTACTTTGAATGATGAACCATTCAGTTGCAATTATTTGTTCTGTCTCTGAGAGGTTCAGACTCAATAGACACCCTTCGACATGGTTCAGGCATTTAGTTCTATCCACTGGTTCTTCAGCAGACAATTAGCCTCAGTACCATAAGAACAAGACTCAGTAGTACTGGACTCAGCAGGAGCAGTATACTAAAAGGAGTCAGTGGAACTAAACTCAGCAGGAGTAGGTCACTGAACTTAGAGTTGATCTTCAGTAGAGATGAACTCAGCAGGAGTATGCTATCGAACGCAGATCGACTCAAGAACGTCCGCATGCTTCTTGACCGTTAAGAAATCTCATAAATCAAATCAGCAGAGTCATACGAGGTATAGAGAAGTCAGCTTCAGATCTACCGTGAAGTTTGTTTGTCTCACATACTTTCTTCGGCCTCGACCAATGACAAGCGACCAACTGTCTACTTTCTGATTAAAGCTGCAAGTCAACAACTTTCAGAAATGGAGGGAAAGGACTCTGTCACCATACTTTAAAAGAGCCGTTAGCTACCCAAAAGAGATGGATCGTCGTCTCCAGCGGATCTATCCATGTCTCTGCTCTATATAAAGAGGGAAGATTTCAAATTGAAGCTCACCTAGAAAAATGAAGAACACACGAGCATTCACGAGCACATCAGAATCGACTTAAGCTTTCCGCAAGAACTTCATAGAGTTATCTCCAGCGAAAGGCGACATACTTGCTCAAAGGGAACCAAGCTGAATCAGATCATAAGCCTCTAGTATCCAAGCGACTGAATACGAACCCAGAATCTATACTTATCCGTTCGTCGCTCTAGAAGCCACTTTCTCGTTCCCTTCCCTCTAACCTAAGCTCAGTCGACAATATCTATAGCTTAGAACGAAGGAGTTCATCTTTGAACTGATCCTTATTGTAAAGGACTCCTTCATAGTTGGAGAGTTTGTCAAACACTTAAGTTTGATACCTTGTAAACTGAGACTTGCTCAGTATAAATCTCAAGACCAGTGTTTGTCCAGTGCACAAACTGACTGAGACTAACTCAGTATAATAAAATAGCCTCCTGATCTTTTCGGGACAGTGGACGTAGGATTATTTCAGAACCACTTTAAAATTTCTTGTGTTCTGTTTTTACTGTTGCATTGATTATTGTTCATATTGAAAATATCTTTTAAAATCATTTAACTGTGTTTCAGCAAAGCTTAAAAGATCACACTAATATACTGAAACAATTTTCTTAAAAACGTTTTCTAACACAATTGAATTTGGGCCTACACATTTCCGCACTCTACTGAACTTCAGCTGAACGGTACTGAATTATGACCTAAGTCAGCTAGCAGGCCTCAGTGAAGTCAGTCACTCTGCCACGCAATTCAGAACAGTTTATTTTGTCTACTGAACCTGTTCAGTACGACATCTTTTTGAAAATGACTGTTCGCGTTTTAAGTTGAGAAAGTGTTTTCAGGTGTATTCACCCCCCCCCCCACCCCCTCTACACCTGAACGTTTATCTCGGGACCAACAGACCTTGTCTTTCTAGGCACAACTGCAGACACTTTCACAGTCTTCTTTCCAATTTTCTTCTCCTCGCCTAAAGCTTCCTCTTCAAAGACGTAGATGTTCAACATATATCTTGTCTAACTATTCCTGTTCTGCTCTTGTCTTGAACTTAGGTGGTTTTTGTGGGGATGGGGGAGCTAGTTTCTTGCCTTGAATAGCTGATCGTAGAGGCTCATATTCATTAATTAGCTCATCAACAAACATAGCTCTCTCTTCTATAACTGCTTGTGTTGAAGATCCTTCTCCTGATCCTACAGCAGCTCTTGAGGCAGGGGGAATAATTTGTCTTTCTTGTTCCTGCTCAACTACTTCCCTCTGAGCATCTTCCCCCTTATTTCCTTCCCCCTTATTCTGTTGATGGGTTCTTTCATCTGTAGTGATCTCTTCAACTTTGATTTCAAGCAATGAGTCCTTACTACTTCCTTCCCTCTTTTTGGCATCAACAAATTTAGAACGGAGGGTGGAGAGGGTAGTTACCTTGGTCTGAAGGTTCTCTACTGCAAGCTGAATTGTTCCAACTCTGGCATCCATATCAGAGACTGCATCAGTATATTTTCTCATTCATTTTCATGAGCAGTTATGATAGTCTTTAGTAGTTCAGACTTGGCATTATCAATCTTTTTGAGATAGTCCTCTACTAGGTCGATGGACTCTTCCTGAATTTCTTGACCCACATTATGCTGTTCAGTCAGTGCCTTGGAGACACTGTCTGATATGAATCTATTGCATTCTTCATTTGCTCGTTTAAGCTTTGTTACAACAATAGTCGCCTTCTCGCAAATGACTTTGCTGAGCTTAAGGAGTTGCTGAAATTGCACTAATAAATCAGTCTTTTGCGCCTCTAATGCCCTAGAGAGGATCATGTCAGTATCCGGTACAATCGGAGTACGGACCCTCGGTACTTCAGTGGTTAAGGCATTCAACTTCTCAGTTTAAGCTTTAGTGTACTGGGACCACTTGATATGGACATCTTTGGCTAAAAGCCTGTTCTTGTGTCCCTATCTCTTCAGTCCCTTGTGAACGACTTACTGAGGCATCATGTATGTCTTTAGCTTGGTAGCCCAATTAACTGAGTCTCTCCTCAGTTGTTGTAATATGCCGCCTCGAGGAAGGAGGGGCAGTAGTGATGACACCATATGATGGAGGTGGAGGTGGTGTATCATCGTGATCACTAGGATATTTTTCCCTCAGCTGATCCTCCATGGTCTTCATCCTTGGGTGCTGAGTCCTTGTCACCTTCATCATCATCATCATCCTTGTAAGTTGGTAGCTGAGGCTAAACTCTAGTGCCACTCTTCTCATTCAGAAGAAATAACATTACGGCTCTTAAAGCATCCATAGAGCCAATGCCTGTAGGCTCTCCTTAGCCTATTTCTTCCAGTAGCCTTTGCTCTTCTAACATAAGGATAGGGACTGTTCAGAGTTGCATCGTCTCCCCAAGAAGATCCCAAATGAGGAATCTCAGACGCATCTGTACCCTTGCCCGAATGGCTATATCAACTAGATCAGGATGATCTAGGATTTCTGGAATCTATTCGGCGATTTCTTCAACGATTGTGTTTTTCTTCAATGTCAGATCCAATAAGTTGTGCAGACTGAGTCTCTTCTGAATCTATCATGAATGTCAATCTGCTGAATGCCAACAGTAGGAGTTTCGTCTTTCTTAGCTAGTTTTCTCTTCTTCGTGGCTGGCTCTGGACGGGTTGTCTGAGTGGCTGGTGTCGAACATTTATCGACCACACCAAGTCCAATAGACTTTTCAGCTGTTGTCCGATTGTGGAATTTTATGAACTTTAGATTTAACATCTTGTAGTCTGTGAAGGCAGACTTTCCGACGCAGCATCTTCAAACCCCCGCTCCCATAGAGTAGCTTGCCAATAGGTGCAAAAGTCGATTTCCTTCATCATTTACGATGAACTTCTTATTTTGCGCGTTGAACTCGTGCACGAAGATTTCTACCGTATTAACTTTTACTATATCAACTATCACCATCATTAGTTGAAGTTTGATCTTGGAGAGTTGGTTATATGATCCGGATGAGCTTGTCAATATGTGAGAAACTATATTAGCAAGCCCCCTGTACTCTGGCAGTAACTTGTTCTTGGAAAACGCGGTCTTGAACTCTATGTCCTTCTTGCCACTGAAACGTCGATGGGACATGTTGATTTCAGACTCCTTGTAACCAATAGGAGAAATGCCTTCATTAGGTAAGCCGAAGATTTGGATCAAACACTCCTGAATATCTAGCCGGGCATTCGTCGGCATCCAAGTGTTTGGGGACACTTGCTTCTGATAGGTGATGTTGGAGATATCCTTGACATTATCCTTATCGCGATGTAAGTTGTAGAAGAACTATGTGACCTGCCTAGGAAGCTAGAAGTGAGGACGTCTGGTGAGGAATCTCTCAAGTTCTGAAGTGGATAAAGCATCGACTGAGACCGAAGGAGTTCATATCTTGTTCCCAATCTCTATTCTAAGCCACCTTTGTTCGATCATAAGCTTAGAAACTGGAAGAAGTTCATATTCGCAAACCTGTTCTTATTGTAAAAACTCCTTCTCAGTTGGGGAAACTCAAACCCCGTATTTGAAACCGTGTAAAGTCACTAAGACTATAACTAGAGTATCTGTTCTTCGAACAGATCGGCTGAGACTTGGTTAGTATAATAAATAAAAGACCTCTGCGTTTGTTCGGACGGGTGGACGTACAATCTTGCGTATCCGAACCACTTTAAAACTCGCTTGTGTATTTACTATTTCATTAATTTACTGTTCACGCTATATAAAACTGATTTGCTAAAATTCATAAGTCAGATTTTCAGTAAAGCTGAATCCATGCACACGCATAACTTGAACGATTTTCAGAAGAAAAGTTTTTCAACAAGAGACGATATAAAATCAGGCCTTCACATTCCACACTTATTCATCTACTGAAGTTAGTAGATAGTGTTCAGTATTCAAATCACTCTGCCCACGCGATCAGAAAGTATATTTGGCCAACTGATTTGTTCAGTAGTATACTCAGTCAAAGACTGACTTTCGTGTATGTGTTAAAACTTGGACTCAGGTGTATTCATTCCCCCTCCTCTACACCTGAAGTCTCATCTCTAGACTAACATCAGTATTAAAGATATATATAATCTCTAATTAATTAAGCTTACTGATAACTTATTAAATAGCATCTTATCTTTAAGCAGTACCACTCGACTTTACTAACACACTCGAACTAAATCAACCTGCAGAGTTTAATATGATAATCATTTCGAGCTACTCAAGGGGATATTATCAATCCTTTATGGGATATGAATGCAAGATATAAATAATCAGTCTGAGTTACAAGCAACTAACATCACCCAAGATATGTAATTTAGGTCAGGATGATGCTCACCATAGTAGGTCAAAGTGATAATTAGCTGCATACACTCAGTTGAAATCTTATCAAGCTTAAGATCAACTAAGCCATCTTGACCTTTGGTTCTTCACTTAGATTAGTCACGTCTCATTGTGATCCTTCAATACACTTACTGAATCAGAATTCACAAGTAACCAATACAACTTACTTCTTACCTAGACTGCAGCTCAAACCGATAACTCATCCTAAAGTTGTCTCAGTTGTGATAGTTATTTATATCTCCTCAATTCGACCAATTATATGTACTCTTATGTGATCTACAAGAGACAACATAATCTAACTTTATACGATATAACATGACTTAAACTTGCACAAAATATAATTATTAGATAGGAGAACACAATTAGTGAAATTAAACTTGCACATTGTATACAAGCATAAAATTGCTTTCAATATACAAAATACACTCGACGTCAAATCTAGAGAGGCACTCAAGTCAAAGATCTAGACCTTTACCTTTTCAGGGGTAGCTCGTTGTTGAGGGCCGGTGAGAAGGAATATGAGCAGGCCGTAGATTATATTCATTAAATTATGTTGGTCTAGAGACAAGCCTTCAAGTGTAAGGGGTGCGGGGTGAATACACCTAAGTGCAAATTTCAACTCAAACGCGAAAGTTAGTATCTACTGAATTGTGTTACTGAATAAGTCAGTTAGCCAAATAAGCTTTCTCGATCGCATGGGCGTAGGGTATTTGTTTACTAAGTCCTATTTACTCGACTCTAGTTAGTGAACAATAATTTAGTATAAGATAGAGTGCAGAGTGTAGGCCCAAATAATTTTCATCTCGATGTGAAAACACGTTTCATGCTGAGTGTGATTTTTAAAGTTCGGGCTGTATGCCGTATGAACAATTAATCAATGAAACAAGAAATCAACACAAGCGCTTTTAAAGTGGTTCGAATACGCTGGATCCTACGTCCACCGTCATGAACAAAGCAGGAGTTCTTGATTACTTATATTGAGCAAGTCTCGGTAGATCCGTACGGGGACGGATACTCTAGGTATAATCTTAGTGACTTTACAATTTCAAACACGAGGTTTGATTTTTTTCCAACAAAGAAGGAGTTCTTACAGTAAGAACAATTCAATAAGATGAACTCCTTCAAATTTTTCTAAGCTTAAGATATTACAAGAATTGCTTAGAATAGAGAATGGGAACAATAGATCTCTAGAATAAAGAACTAATTAATATTTCTCCGTGAAAGAGTTCTTCGATGTGTAACTTTTTGGTCGCTAGAGTGTTTGAATGCTTGATGCTTTTGGTTCCCGTGTTCTTCCCTATTTATAGTCTCGACTCATGAATAGATCCGTTAGATAAGGTCTAGACACGTGTCGAAAACGATAAGAAAACGACCATCTTGAGGTTTGAATGTCACTGTAGGGATTTCCTATTTTTCGGATATAAGGAGCACCTTTGTGTCAGAGTAGGTACAATGCTGGCAGCTCCTCATTGGTCGAGGTTAGAGAGTTGGTGAGGTTTGTTCAAACTCCAACGCGGGTACTTAATTGACTTCCTCAAATTCCTCGGACGCTTTTATTGAGTTTTCTTCTTCTGACATTCTTATGAGATATTCAGTATTTGACACGATTTTCTTTACTGATTCAATGGGTTCTGAAACACCCAACTGAATTCCTCTGTGCTGAGTTCTTTCGGTTGACAAAGGATGTTCTACTGAACCTATCAGCTACTGAACTCTAGCTTGCCTACTGAATTCTTAACATGCTGAACTCAACTTGGCTATTACATTATTAGGTTCATCATTCAGCTAGGGGTTTTGGGATCTTCAAATCTTATCATTCTGAATCTCATACCCAACAAATTAAAACTTTAGTGCTCCGTTATTTGAGAATATTATCATGTAGTACGAAGGTCAATATATGAGTACTAACGTGTCTGTTAATCACAATTATCCAATTTATTTATTGTTATTGTTACTAGGTTGATAGGAGCATCAACAAGAGAAACTGATAAGAGCACGATATAAATGAGGTACCTAAACGAAGTGCTAAGGTTGATATCCCCTTGCACTAACTTATTTTCTAAAGCTCAATTACGTTTCATGTACATATTTAGTCTTTTCAAACATTCGTGCTCCAATTGATGATGCTATTACATCTTTTAGTGTGAAGGTTATTATACGTAGTACGAAGGTTCCATTTAATTTTTAATGTGTTTGCTTTTATGCCTTCATTACAGGATCAACAAAAGGGACAAATGCAGAGACACCTCAGAGAACCTACCATAACATATCGAATGATGATGAAGAAGAGGCTCAACAAGAATATCCAATACCCATTGAACCAATGCTACAAAAACCACCACTACAAGTGATTTACCCTCATAGGTATGTGCCCCCAAGGTACTAGATCGTGACCTTTGTAAGAAGAAGCCCACTCCCGCATGTCAGACGCCTTATACATGTAACATACTAAGTATCCAACAGACTGTTGACATTGTTCAACAAAATTTCAATAACTACAAGCGATGGTGCAACGAGAATGTAATGGAATATGTGCGAGTTCCTAAATCTGGATATCAAGTGGATCAAAAGTGCGTCAGTAATGTGGAAAACATAGAGTGCATGATGACTGGGGAAGTAAGTTATATTAGTGTAGTCCTTTTTCGTGCTATTGTATGATATTACACAAATTTATTTGCATATTTTACTTAGATGAAGGACCTCTTTCTAGAGACGGCTTGACACGAACTTTGCTTCGAACAAAGATGAACTTTGGAAAGGGTGAACATACGTGTAAATATCTTCATGACTTTCCCAGTCAAAAAATGGAAAATAATTAAATTGGATTCTTATAAGTAAAAATAATATTAGAAAGTTAGTTAAACCTTATAGTTGTAGTAGCGTGGGAGCAACGAATGAGATCCATCTCGAATTCACGGCAATAACATTCGTGATCATGTAAGTGCATCATATAATTCCTTTTGCCGTCGTGAACTTTGTATTGTGTGTCTGATATCTTTCTCACATTATATATGCGGGAATCTTCAATATCTTTGAGAAGCTATAGTTTGCAACTTCAATCAATGGTTGATATTCGACATTATAGTTTTTCCGCCAGATATTGAACCATTTTTCAGGATTGTTCTAATCGTGTCAATTAGGGAGCATATTGGTAGGCATCGAACCCACAACAATCTGCCATTGAAAGACTCCACAAAATTAAATAACATGAAACTATAGCGACAATGCTAGCACTGTGAACGAGCCCACCGTTTGGGTGATCTACAAGACACTACATAATCTAACTTTATACGATATAACATGACTTAAACATGCACAAATATAATTATTAGATAGGAGAACACAATTAGTGAAATTAGATAACATTGTATACAAGCATAAAATTGCTTTCAATATACAAAATACACTCGATGTTAAATCTAGAGAGGCACTCAAGTCAAAGATCTAGATCTTTACCTTTTCAGGGGTAGTTCGTCGCTGAGGGCTGACGAGCAGGAATATGAGCAGGTTGTAGATTATATTCATTAAATTATGTTGGTCCAGAGACGAGCCTTCAGGTGTAGGGGGGCGGGGTGAATACACCTAAGTGCAAATTTCAACTCAAACGCGAAAGTTAGTATCTACTGATTTTTGCCTTTATGATTCCTTTCTCGGATATACCTCATACGTATTTTTGATAGCAGACCCCTTTACGTTCGGTGATTAGTAGCTTTGGGTATTTTTTTATTATTATTATTACTATTACTATTATTATTATTATTATTATTATTATTATTATTATTATTATTATTATTATTTTCTTTTTTGGAAGTTAAGATTGTATTTTAAAAATAAAATATAGGTTGAAAAAAGTTTTCGCAGCGACTTCCGGCTTTAATTCCGGACAATCCGACTGTCGGTCTTCGATGGTAGCTCATGTTTAGATTCTACCCAATAGAGTTACAAGACTGTTGAAATAAATTTCTTGATCAGGTACTGTTTCGATATCGCAAGTAGTCCCTGAACTTGTGTCGGTGAAACTGCAGCAGTTCTGCTAGCGGTTCTTTGGAGGCTTATATCTTTTGCGTTCGAGCTCGCGTCGAACACGGTGTTGGAAATCTAACAACTTATATCTTTTGCGTTCGAGCTCTGATTTATGCGTCGAACAAGGTGTTGGAAATCTAACGAACTCAACTTTCTATTGGTATAAGGTTCGGTGAGTTTCAAGAAGGAACGAAGCTCGTATACTTTTTTAAATTTGGAGGATCTGCACATTCCGAGAAAAAAGGGTGTTTCAACGATGCGTGTCCTCCGATGTGTAATTTCTCGCTATGAACTCCTAATGGCAAACTTAAAGCATCTGGAGATGACCTGGATGATATGGTTTAAGATGGTATGGGGCTGGGGTTACCAAATTGGAGGGCCGTTCACAAAAGATCTCGCAAAATGGTTGACGAGTTAAGCCCTTTGTTAAACACTTAAACTTTCTACGGTTGAGGTATTAAATAAAACAGTTGCTAGGACATTTTCAAGTGAGTATATCAAGCGATCGGGGCTCCGTCTTACAATCGGATTCAAGACGGTTAGACGTGGCTTTCCAATGGTATGGGTGTCAAAGGATTCAAGACAATTAGAAACATTCTTCGGGAGTTCATGCGCAGGATACTATTTGACAAGGAAAGGCTATTCTATCATCTAAAACATCTAATCATCAACATCTCATACGAAACATTCATGACAAAAGAAAAAAAATGTTTCACTAATAGCCGGAAAATGTTGGAATTACAAACCGCTATTACAAGTAAACCGTTAAATAACAAAAGGAAATAAACAACGAACCGTCGAGTCGAGGAAGGCCTCTCTCCACAAGACGAAAAACGCCCCGGTAGTGCTCTCGGTTGTGGCGTTTCGTCCCCAAACATGAAACGATGAACGTCTCGAAGATTGCAGCACCGCAAGATCGTCGAGCTCTGGCGAACTGAACTTTTCCGGCGAGGACAGAAGCTGCTGGAGACTTGAGCTAGGAAGAGCTAAGAATGCAGCTAAGATGAGCTAAGATGATTTCAGGTGTTGGTGTGTCTGAAATGGAATGTAATCTGTCCTATTTATAGGCAGTTCCACCCAGGTGATTGATTGCTGGAGCCATTAATGCAGGTGGACGTGGGTATGGTAAGTGGAGTGGTGGACACCTGAACAGTCTCATTCCAGAGACTTCCACCCAAAAGTAGTGCTTGGGTGTGGTAGGTGCACAACACCAAGGAGAATAATCCTGTGTAGCAGGAGCACTACACCAACGACCGGGCCAGCCCACACGTAGCCCACCGAGCCCAATTGTCAAACCCAATTGCCAAGCTCGACGAACAAACCCGACGGACTACCCAAAGGACCAATTGCCAAGATCCAAGTCCAAGTCCACGGACACGGACCGGAACCGGAGCCGGAGCCGGGGCTGGGGCCGGACACGGGCGCGACGCGCCGCGCCGCGTGTGAGGCGGTCGGCGAAAAGGCTCGCGCGCATGAGTATGTGTGGCCCAAGCCCACCACATGTCACTTAGTTATCTCCTACAATGTGGTAGAGACTTAAATACCACACAAAACGTTATTCATTAATCGATGTGGGACATTGATTAATGTAATAACTCTCCAAAACCCGAATAAGGTAAGTTTCTCCACTTTAGGTAACATATTAGTTTTGTCCCCCCAAACTTCGAGCCAGTATTTCTCACTCACCGAAAATCAGAATCGAGAAATTAAGCACACTATAATTATCTACTCAAAACGTAGATCGATGTGATATATCTCAATTCATAAATCGGATATATATCGAGGCTCGAAAAGATGATTCAACGGGCTGAATTTTGCCCAAGTCAAATTGGCATTAAATGCTAATTAACTTTCCAAAAACAAAATATATATAAATATAAATATATATATTTAATTCCATTTTCCAACAATCCCCCACATGAGTGGAAATAGCCAAATGCATGCATGCAGACACACAGCTCTGTCCTCAAGAGACAATAAAGCATCAGGGTAGGTGGCTTGTGACCTTGAACCTTCCGGCGGATTAGTGGACACGTGGCCTTGAACTATTCCTCCATGGTGTATACTTAGACAATAGCACTAACACTATAAAGTCTCAACCTCGTCTGTTCTCACGTTTGTGTCCTTTACTGGCCATGGACAACCTCTTTGGATTCATAAGTGTTACATAGAAGCGGCCCTCACTTCTCACTTACATAGGTGATTCTTACTCGAGCATCCTGTCGTACTCCACCTTCTCAAGACATCCAAGAATCATTAAAAGTCAAAGACTTAACCTCACCACTTGACAAGTCACCAACACTCTCGAGCTCTTTTAGGGAATAGACTATTTGAGTGTGGTATCAACAGACTCATATAGCTTAGTTTTCCCATTGAACCAAGTTCATGGGATCTCCAATCTACAAGGTTGGGTATCCACTATAATCGTCTTTAACTTGTGGATTTAACTCCCATTCCCTCTACAAGCTTATACATTTGATCTCGATTCAAACTCTTAGTAAGCGGATCCGCTAGGTTATCTATAGACTTGACATAGTCTACAGAGATAACCCCACTCGTGATCAAATGTCTTACGGTATTATGTCGACGACGAATATGTCTCGACTTACCATTATACAACCCACTCTTGGCCCTACCAATAGCCGCTTGGCTATCACAGTGAATCATCACAGGTAGCACGGGTTTCGTCCAACATGGAATATCTTCAAGAAAATTACGGAGCCATTCGGCCTCCTCACCGGCTTTATCTAAAGCAATAAATTCAGATTCCATGGTGGATCGGGCTATGCCCGTCTGTTTCGTGGATCTCCACGACACAGCTCCTCCCCCTATAGTGAACACATAACCACTAGTAGACAACGAGTCTTTAGTGTCGGATATCCAATTCGCATCACAGTTCCCTTCAAGTACTGGGGGATGTCTCGAGTAGTGCAGCCCAAAGTTAAGAGTGTATTTCAAATACCTCAGAACTCTTTAAAGAGATTTCCAATGCTCTTTACTAGGATTACTAGTATAGCGACTCAGTTTGTTCACCAGACAAGCTAGATCAGGCTCGTACAATTCGTGATGTACATAAGACAACCAATGACTAGCATAATCCTCTTGAGCAACAGGATCACCCCTATTCTTGCTCAAGTGAACATTAACTTCTAGAGGAGTCTTTGCCGGCGCACTATCAAAGGCATTAAACCTCTTAAGCACTTTCTCAATATAATGAGATTGAGACAAAACAATCCCTTTGGGAGTTCTTTGAATCTTCACTCCAAGAATAACATCAGCAACTCCCATATCTTTCATATCGAAAGTTCTCTTAAGCATACGCTTGGTGTCATTTATGACTTGAAGGTTTTGTCCCATAATTAACATGTCGTCTACATAAAGGCAAACAATTATAAAACCATTCTTTGCATTCTTTTTGTAAACACACTTGTCACATTCATTAATCTTAAAACTATTCGACAACATAGCCTCGTCGAATTTCAAGTGCCATTGTAATGGTGCTTGTTTCAACCCATATAGAGATTTCACCAACTTACATACCTTTCGCTCTTGACCAGGTACAACAAACCCTTCAGGTTGTTCCATATAAATTTCCTCTTCTAAATCTCCATTTAGAAAGGCAGTTTTCACGTCCATTTGGTGAATCTCAAGATTGTGCAAACGCAAAGATCGCGAGAAGCACACGGATAGACGTAATCCTCGTTACAGGCGAATAAGTATCGAAGAAGTCATATCCTTCAATTTGCTTAAAGCCTTTAACCACTAAACGAGCTTTATATTTATCAATTGACCCATCTGCCTTATACTTTCTTTTTAGGACCCACTTACATCCTAAGGGCTTGCAACCTTCGGGTAAGTCTGCTAAGCCCCAAGTGTGATTCTGCATAATGGAATCAATTTCACTTTGGACAGCTTCTTGCCAAAGTGGTCTAGAAAGAGCTTTTTTTATAGACCGCGGTTCTTCATCCAAAAGAAAGACAACATAATCAGGACCAAAGTCCTTAGCAACTCTTGCTCTAGTGCTACGTCTTGGTTCTAAAGTTTCAAGATCGGCAGCTTGCCTCTTACGTGTATCGGGTTCTACCCCCACATTTCTAGAACTACTAGCAACTTCTCTTGCTTCACCACTAGAGCTTGACTCAATTTTATCATCCTTTTTACAAGGATAGATATGTTCAAAGAATATAGCATTCCTTGACTCAATAGTAGTTCCAACATTCATATCGGGCACCGACTTATGAATGACAAATCGATATGCACTACTATTCAGTGCATATCCTATAAAGATACAATCGACGATCTTAGGTCCGATTGTAACTTGCTTAGGCAAAGGCACTTCTACCTTAGCCAAACACCCCCACACTTTGAGGTATTTATAGGAAGATTTCCTTCCTTTCCACAACTCGTAAGGAGTAACATCTCTACCTTTTAGAGGTATTTTGTTTAATAAGTAGTTAGCCGTCAAAACAGCTTCCCCCCACATGTTCTGGGGCAGTCCAGAACTTATTAACAAAGCATTCATCATTTCTTTTAAAGTTTGGTTCTTCCTTTCAGCTACACCATTTGATTGAGGCGAATAGGGGGCAGTGGTTTGATGAATAATACCACTTGTCTTACATAACTCTTCAAAAGGAGCTACATACTCTCCACCTCTATCACTTCGTACCATTTTGATTTTACAATCAAGTTGGTTTTCGGCTTCTGCTTTGAAGTTAGTAAAAGCTTCAATCGCCTCATCTTTACTCCTTAAGAGATAAAGAGTACAATACTTAGTGCAGTCATCAATAAAAGTAATAAAATACTTTTTCCCACCTCTAGTTTGTACAAACTTCAAGTCACATACGCCAGTGTGAATGAGTTCTAGAGGTTTTGTGTTCCGTGCTACAGAATGAAATGGTTGCTTAGCCAATTTTGCTTCAACACAAACTTCACATTTTGTTTTGTTAAACTCATTTACTTTAAGTAGATCGAGATTAACTAATTTTTTTATCGCATTTAGATTAACATGTCCTAATCTAGAATACCATAAATCGGAACACTCAATCAAGTAAGAGGAAGTAGCTTTGTTTTCATTATCCTTGGCCTCAACAGGCTCCTGGCGTAATGCCATTACAGACAGTTTGAAAAGGCCCTCAGAGAGGTAACCTTTTCCTAAAAACATTCCAAACTTTGACAAAATAAACTTGTCAGACTCAAACACTAGTTTAAAACCTCTCTTAACTAGTACAGAGCTGGACACCAAATTCTTTCGGATATCGGGGACATGCAGCACCTCTCCAAGAGTAAGGTTCTTGCCGGAGCTCAACCTTAACACCACAGTACCATAGCCAACTACCTCAGATGAGGCTTGATTCCCCATATTGAGCTTCCTCCCTTGGCAACCCTTGTACTTGGTGAAGCGGCTTCGGTCACCACAAACATGTGTGTTGGGTGATGATCCTATCCTCAGCATAGTCTTACTTGGTGGGAAATGATTCTATCTTCTATACTGAACCATGCTCGGCGGCTTTGGTGCTCGAATATTGAGAAGATTTGAAGATCCCAAAACCCTATCTGATTGGTGAACCATTCCATTGTAATCGTTATTTTGTCTCTGAAGTTTCAGACTCAGTAGACACTCTGCTCTGATCAAGGCGCTCAGTAGATTATCTGCCTTAACACCAGAAGTAGAAGACTCAGTGATACTGGACTCAGCAGGAGCAAGATATCGAAAGAATCGGTAGAATCGGACTCAGCGGGAGCAAGATATGCGAAAGAGTCGGTAGAACTGGACTCAGGCAGAGCAGCCATCGAACTCGTAGCTGATCTTCAGTAGACTTTACTCAGCTATCTACCTACTGAATACGGGATCAGACTCAGCATCGGTAGACAGTCTTCTGAACTGTCAGATACTTTTGAAAAACAATCAGCATTGTCATACACGAGGAAGAGAGAAGTCAGCTTCAGTTTGCTTTGAAGTCTGTGCTGTCTCAACCACTCTATCCGCCTCGACGAATGACAAGAACATACGTGTATTCTCACCTGCTAAAGCTGCAGTCAACCCTTTACCTAAAAAGGAGGGAAAGCACACTGTTACCTACTTCAAAAGAGCCGTTTGCTGCCAAAAGAGAGAGAAAGAAGAAGATCGTCTCCAACGGATCTTTTCCAATCTCTGCTCTATAAATAGAGGGACATTTCAAGAAGGAAAAAGTGCATAAGCTAAAATGACGAAAACATACACAAGCACTAAAACGAGCTAGGACCAGAAAACCCTAAGTCTTCCGCAAGAACTTGAAGATCTATCTCCGGCGAAAGACTACCTTCTCAGCTCATAGGGAACCAAGCTAAACTGTTAGAAGAGCCTCTAGTATCCAAATCGACGATACACGAACCTAAAGCTTATTTCAGCTGTTCGTCGATCTAGAAGCTACATTCTCATTCCCTATCCCTCTAACCCTAAGCTCAACCGAATATACTTATAGCTTAGACGAAGGAGTTCATATTTAAACCCAATCCTTATTGTAAAAGGACTCCTTCATAGTTGGAGAAGTTTGTCAAACACTTTAGTTTGATGCCTTTGTAAACTGGGACTTGCTCAGTATAATCCCCAAGCCACAACTTTGTCCTGTGCACAAGCTGACTGAGACTAACTCAGTATAATAAATAGCCTCCCGAACTTTCGGGACAAAGGGACGTAGGATCGATTGATATCCGAACCACTTTAAAAATACGTGTCTCGTTATTGTTCGTTTGATTACTTGTTGCATTGATTTTACTGTTCATACCGAAAATCTTCTTTAAAATCATACAACTTGTCTCAAAGATACCGAACTCGTCTACTTGCTGAACCGAGACTTGCATAAAACGGTTTTCCACTCAACGATTAGGGCCTACACTTTTCCGCACCGCCGAACTCTACCGGTTGATACTGAATTCTGACTCAGTCGGCTAGCAGATCTCAGTAGAGTCAGACTCGTTCTTTAGGACTCTTTGCCACACACGATTCGAAACGGCTATTTGGTACTCGCTCAAGACGGCACTTTCCCCGAACAGGGACTGTTCGTGTTTGAAGTTGAGAAAATCGGATTCGGGTGTATTCACCCCCCCCTCTACACCTGACCGTACACTCGGGACCAACAATTGGTATCAGAGCGGGAGTTCTTTAAGACTCTTGTTATCTTGAAACTGGTCTACTTGAACGGATCCGGAAAATCGTTTTCACTACATATCACTCTACATTCATATCATTATTTTTATATGGCTGATATGTCAGGAATAAGAATGGTACCCATGTTCTCGGTAGAGAATTATGGAGTATGGCGAGTCGAATGGAAACACATCTTGACATCCCTCCATGATAGTATGACTGAAGTGCTTGAAGATGGACCTATTGTTCCCATGATCGATAGTGTCGTGACTCAGGCCCCAGCTGAAGGAGGAATGGTGACTGGGAAGAAGATCCCTAAAGACAGAAGTCTCTTCACTCCTGAAGAGAAGAAGCTTCACAACTTAGACCGAGTCGCCAGAAATGCCATACTGACCACTCTTAGTGATTCTTATCTTGGCAGGGTTCAGGAATGCAAAACGACAAAGGAACTTCGGGACGCTCTAGCGCTTACCGAGTCGTGGAACTCAGAAAATAAAAGCTAACAAACTGGCGCTGGAACTCCAAAAGCTGGAAAGTCTGTCTCTCATGCCTGGTGACAAAATAGAAGATCTGAACGTCAGATTTACGAATCTGATGAATTCCATCAATGGGCTGGGAAAGACATTCAGCAACCGAGAAATGAATCTCAAGATACTGAGGGCACTGCCGGATGGACACTGAACACCTTTTGCCACCTTATTGCGACATTCTGATTTAGATGTTGTCTCTCCCGACCATATATTTTCGTAACTTCGGGCAGAAGAGTTTGAGTTCGACAGACCTCAACGAAAGCAAAGAGATGAAGCTGACAATAAAATTGACCATGCCTTCAAAGCATCAGTCAGCACAGCATCTCCAGCGACAAGCAAGACAACGAGTAAGACTGAACCTTCACTCAATGATCTACAAGAAGGAAGTCTTGCTCAGAAGTGTGAAGTATCAGAAGGAGAAGGAGAGACGCAGAAAACTGACTAAAGCATACCGAGACACAAAAGGTAAGTCAGATTATACTCCAAAACGCACTCCTGACTCACAATCTTCTGAATGCGAAAGAAGGATGACTCAAGCACCATCAAAGGATAGTAAAAGCAAAGAAGAAAGAGTCATCACTTGCTACAACTGCAAAAAGTCAGGACACTATCAATATGATTGTCCTGAGCTCAGTAGTGCTGAACGCGCAGCACGTAAGGCAAGGAGAGAGAAATTCGCCCAGAAGAGACAATCCTATATTGCAGGCAAGATCTCAGACGACTCAGAAGAAGTCGACTCCTTCATGGACTCATCTGATGATGAAGCAGCTTTCATGGCCTTAGAGCATGAAGCTGAAGGAACAACTGAAAAGTGCCTAATGGCAGGAGAAGAGGATGAGGTAAACTCTCATGAACCACTTAATTCCTCTTCACAATGCACACACGACAACGTTTCGAGTGCGGATGGGAATTTGGACATCACGACCTCCTATGAAGAATTATTAGATGAACAAATTCAAATGAGTCTCGCGGCTCGAGTAAGACTCTTCGGGAATGGATACCCCGAAAGTGGAAAATCGGAGACTTTCTCGGGAGAGTCGGGCCGCTACGGAAGCCGAAGGACTTGTGTTGAGACTCGAGAGAGGAGATGAACTCTCTGATGGCCAAGTCTCAGCATCAAGAAGATCGAATTTCAGTTTTGACCAATGACTTGACTCAGAAAGATACTGAACTGAGTCTACTGAAGCAAGAACTGTCAGGACTTCAGACCAAGCACGACATACTGAAAAAGAGTGATGATGTCTGGAAGAGCCTGATGACTGAGCGTTACATGGGCGCTGAAAAGAAGCTGGAGGCTATGCTTGCAAGCAACAAGCCCAAGCACTGTAAGGAAGGACTTGGTTTCAACCAGGAAGCTTCCTCATCTGCCCCCGTACACCCAGAAGTGCGTCTTACTGATAGGTTTGTTCGAGGAGAAACAATCAATGCAAATATTCTGAACCCCTCAGCAAAGAACAAACAAAAGATGAAAGCACCTCATCCTACGCATCAGTATTCTGACCAGAAGATCAGTACCAAGACACCCCAGTTCAGTCAAGGGGGAACTAGCAGAGTTAAGTGGGCTGATCAGTATGGACCACCTCAGTTGACACATCCAGCTCAATATGGGTCATATTACTATGATCCTATAGTCAGAAGAGGTTCCAAGAGTCAGAAAAAGAAGAAAAATGCACAAAAGGCAAAGGTCGGCGATCCACCAACTAAGAAGATCCGGACTCCCGAACCCGAACGACCCTAAGAAGTCGGCTTTGACCATCCGAGTGGTCAAGTATGTTGACTCAAGTGGAAAGAAACCGTCCGACACCACCGGGGTTGTTAGACGATTTGGGTTACTAAAACTAACATCTAAGGACCCAAAAACAAAATAAAGGGTACCTGAATATAATTTTGTTTTGCGGGTGCACAAAGATCCTTGGTGTGTGGACAGTTGGATGCTCAAGACATATGACTTACCAAATGAACATACTGAAGAATTATATAGGCGAAGAAGGACCCGAAATGAGTTTGGAGACAATGCAAAAGGCTATACAAGAGGATATGGAGCACTCGGCATTGAACCGCCACGCTTCCTAGAGTATCATATGTTGAAGGACTTCAAATAATCTTCTCTCTGTTAGTCAATTCTCGTGATAACTCGAATAGAGTGATTTTTGACACCGGTTTTACGTGATGTCATTGATAAATCCACGGGGAAAACGGTGTTATCGAGGTTCGCGTAAAAAGAATATATATGTAGCCGATCGGAACTCGGCGGGAACACGAAGCTTGTCGGTTGGCGAAGAACGACAACCGTACATGATGGCTTTGGCATAGGAGACTTAGCCACCTCAACTTCAAAACGCTCAACAAACTAGCAAGGAACACTCTAGCAAGAGGACTGCCGAATGAAGTATTCAGCAAAGACACTCAGTGTGAAGCATGTCTGAAGGGAAAGCAAACAAGGAATCAAAATCCACCTGTTCCATCTCCTTCCACTGATGGAATCCTTCAGCTGCTACATATGGATTTGTTCGGTCCAGTCTCGCCAGTGACGATCAGAGGCAAGAAATATGCTTTAGTGGTCATCGATGACTACTCTCGCTACACATGGGTCATATTCATTGCCAACAAGTCTAACGTCAAAACAGAGTTACCAACGCTTCTGAAAAAGCTCAGTGTCGAGAAGAACACCAAGATAATCAAAATTCGTTCTGACAGAGGAACTGAGTTCCTTAATTCCATGGTAGAGGAGTTCTGCAAAGCAGAAGGAATTGAGCATGAGCCATCTACTGCGCGCACCCCTCGGCGAACGGGGTTGCTGAAAGAAAGAATCGCACACTTAAAGAAGCAGCAAGAACTCTACTCGCAAACTCAGGACTCCCAACCAAATTCAGGCGTAAGCAACTGACACTGCATGCTATACTCAGAACCGATCTCTACTGACAAAGCAGCATAAGAGAACACCATATGAACTATGGAACTGCAGGAAGCCTTCTTTATCTTATTTCCATATCTTTGGTTGTTCATGCTTTATCCACAATAATGGGAAAGATCAGCTGAAGACTTTTGATAGCAAGTCGGATCAGGGAGTTTTCTTAGGATACTCTCGGGTCAGCAAAGCTTTCAGAGTATTCAACTATCGGACTCTTTGCGTGGAGGAAAGCCCTCATGTTGTTTTTAATGAGTTTGCTACTGAAGACAGGAGCAATAACTCTAACTCTAAATCTGAGGATATCAGTAAGCAGCTACAGGATCTAAGCTTAAAAGACAAACCTGAAAAGATCCAGCTATGTTGGGATGATGATTCAGACGAAGAAACTGAAGACAAGTCTACTGAATCTCAACCAGCAGAGCAAGTAGCTGAACAAATTGACTCTCCTAAACAGAGTCAATCCCAGGTAACTTAGGTCGATGAGGAAACCTTAGAGGTAACTGAGACCACTACTGAGAGTAACAACTCAGGGGGAACATCTATTAATGTTCCCTTGAGCCGAATGCCCCTGAACCTGGAAACTCAGTAGATCACACTCTCATTACTGAATTGCTTCAATCTCAGAATAGTACGACTGAAATTCCTAACTCACCTACTATCTGTGTTGATCAAATTTCAGATGAAGAGCTGAAACATCGTAGATCGTGGCTAGATGCTCACACTCCTGATCTAATCATTGGAGATCCTTCAAGAAAAGTCAAGACAAGACCCGGATTCGTCAAGGGAGAAAGTGCATTATATTCCCGCTTCTTGTCTCTGAAGAGCCTCGGACGATTGAGGATGCACTTAAAGATTGCCGACCGGATCATAGCTATGCGGGGAGGAGCTTGTTAACGGACCCCGGCATCAACACGTCATTGGAACAAAATGGGTCTTCAAGAACAAGCGAGATGAAAACAACGTTATAGTAAGGAACAAAGCAAGGCTCGTGGCTAAAGGCTCTTTGTCAAGCCGAGGGAATAGATTTCGATGAGACATTCGCTCCGGTTGCAAGATTGGAGGCAATCGGACTATTCCTAGCCTACGCAACACATCAAAGATTCAGAGTCTATCAAATGGATGTGAAGTCTGCGTTCCTGAACGACGTATTGAAAGAAGAAGTCTATGTAGAACAACCGCCCGGCTTTCGCCAGGGACATCGGGTTTACGGACTCGAAAGGCTCTATATGGGTTAACACAAGCACCCAGGGCTTGGTACGATACCCTGTCAGAGTTTCTTCTTCAGAAAGGTTTTCAGAAAGGCACAGTAGATCGTACGCTGTTCAGCATTCGATTGGAAGACGACTTATTACTCGTGCAGATCTATGTAGACGACATTATCTTCGGATCAAAGAACGTCGTCGTGTCGGCAGCTTGAGAAAATGATGAAGGACAAGTTCGAGATGTCAATGATGGGTGAAATGAACTATTTCCTCGGCTTTCAAGTCAAACAATCTGAAAAGGGAACGTTCATTAACCAAGGAAAATACACTCGAGACCTCATCAAAAGATTCGGTTGCACATCCGAGCAAACCTATCAAGATCCCGATGAACACGAATATGAAAATCGATCTTGATAAAGAGGGAGTATCGATAGACCAAACTGAATTTCGTGCAATAATTGGTTCCTTATTATATCTAACGGCTACTCGTCCCGACATAACTTATCTTTGTAGGTGTCTCGCGCTCGATTTCGGGGCGAATCCTAAGCGAGCCACATGGACTCAAGAAAGAAGATTCTCCGCTACCTCGAGGTACACTGACATGGGTTTATGGTATCCAGCTGATGATAATATTGAACTAACTGGTTACTCTGATGCTGACTATGCAGGATGTAGAATTGACCGAAAATCAACTTCAGGAACTTGTCAGTTCCTAGGCAGTAAGCTGATCTCATGGTTTTCAAAGAAGCAGCACTCAGTAGCCACGTCAACTACTGAAGCCGAATACATGGCTGCCGGAAGTTGTTGCGCCCAAATCCTTTGGGCGAGACAAGCAGCCTAAGAGACTATGACGTCATTCGGAATGAAGTGCCGATATTCTGCGACGATGCCGGTGCTATTGCAATTACTCGAACCCTATACTACACACGAGATGCAAGCACGTGGACATTGGCATCACTTCATTGCGACCATGTCGAAAGAAGGATATCGAATGGAAAAGATCCATACTTGACAAACAAAGGGCGATATTCTGACCAAACCTCTAGCTGAATCCAGATTCAAAGAACTTTCAGTAGAGCTAGGTCTGCTGGACCCTACTGACCCCAGTCAGTAAGAAGGTTCCAGGAGAGGATCATTCAGTAAGGGGGAATGATCACTCTCAATACTGAGTAAATTCAGTACGTAGAGACAGAAAACCATCTACAAGAGGTATCAGCTGACTACTATGTTCAGCTGACAGGTTTGCGTATCTCTACTCAGTAGTAACGAATAAAACAGTAATGCATTTATGATGAAGATTCAGCATGCTATTAAATATCCTAAATTTGTCATTTATTAACGGCTTATATTTAATGCACGACATTCTATACATAAGTTTGCTGAACTCTGCACGCATTTAATGCATGTCATCTCATAGTTACTACTTAGGCATATTTACAACTGGCTTTGACTTAGGCGGCTACTGTGATCATTACTTATATATCTTTTAATCTTGACCGTCCATCTCATAAAGCAAGTTTAAACTCTGCCTTTGATCGAAAACCGTTCACCTTCATGTTAGATATATATTTTCGATCATATATTTAGAAACCGCCATTACCGCACTTCAAATCTTTTGCATCCGAAAATTCTGAGATCATTCCTTGCAATCCCCTCTTGCATATCCTTTCAGAATCTCTCTTTCGGTATGCTTATTACAACTGCTACACGAATTAATCTTCTTTTTCAGAATCGCTATACAAACTGTTTTATTTAAATCGATACTGATAAATGCTAGTGTAACAGGTACAATGGCAAGTAAAAATATTTCGGTGTCTGCTCCAGTTAACATGCAAGAAATCCTGGACAAGGATCGCGTTTGGTTCGAGCCAACCATGGAGTTCAACGCCTGTGATCTCGATTATATGGACGAGATCTTCTCAGCTCTCAGAGAGTCAGGGCTTGAAAGTCTTCTTTCAAGGAAGCCGACGTACTTCCTCCCGAGACAGGTGGCCGAAGTTTATCTTAATTCTGACTCAGTAGGCGGGGACATAATCGAAAGATTCGCCGTTCACGAGATCAAGGATGCTTTTCTGATTCTGAAGCAAATATCACTCAAGGAGGCACTAAAGAGAAGTTTTGATTTGCCTTCTGAAGGAGCCAGTACTGTGGGGTACAAGGATGATCTTGTAGATGACTACTTGACAATATTCTGTGGAAAGCCCACGACCTTCAGAGCTGCTTTTCCTAAAAACAATATCTTTGCCTCGCATGCAGCTTTGGCCTATATTGTGACGCGCCTGCGACCCGCCCAAGCGAGGCTCATTCGATCAAGTATCGAGGCTCAAGATCCAGCTCATGATGGCCATATATGATAGAGCCCAGATTAATTGGACGGAGTTCTTTATCCGTGAATTCATGGCTCAAGCGACAAAATTCGACAAGGCCTCTTGCACGCTGAGTGCAAAGGGCAAGCTTCTTTATGGACCGAAGCCGTCCCATAATGATAGAGGATGTCTCCGCGGATTCGAACCAATCACCTACGGTGACAAGGAGTATTTTAATGTGAAGAAGGTCGGATTCCACAACAAGGCTGCTTGCTCTTCGGCAGATTGGGTCGAGTCCCTCGGCCATAACTCGGCAGACTAAGCCTCGGCAGGCTACACCCTCGAAGAAGAGAACACCTCCAAGAAAAAAACTCCAAAGGCACCAGCTAAGAAACCGAGGAAATTCATTCGGGATGTGCCTACCGAACCCGAGGTTTCTCCCGAAGTTCTCGTTGCTCGGGCTACTCGAGAACCTATTCAGCCTCGGCGGGCGATAGACGAGTCGAATCATCCGAAAAGACTCAATCAGTGGAGAATGCCGTCTCCACCGAGGAACCCGTAGAAGTGGAACAAGGGGATGCTACTGAAGCACATAGCGAGGAGATTCAACGTCTTGACAGCCCCCTCTCAGTTCCACCACTCAGCAGTGTACCTCCTGCTGAGACTCAGACGTCTCCCATAGACTTGGAGTCCGAGACAGCATCTGAAGAAGAGACAATTGGGATGGAGGCCTCAGTGATCATATACAGAGCATCCCGAGAGATTCTTCAACAGATTCCAGAGCTTGCTGACTACTCTGATCTGTTGCTCATTGCAAAATTAGCAAGGCTCCACATGTTGCTGCGATTTTAGGAGTGGCCCCAACTACAACGTCTAGTACTCCACTACTCCTTGCCGCCAGCCTTCATGAAGAAGAACTGAAGTTGAGGGAGCAAATAGGCTACTCTGAGCCTGCTGACCTCAGCACCATGGAGAACCTGAGGGCTGCTATGCTGGCAATGATACATGACAGGCAGCTAGCTACCGGGTCAGCACCCTCAGATGGATCAGACCACGATGGTCAAGATCCACCTAGTGATTCGAGCCCCGGAAAGCCGATGAGGAAAATCCCCGTGACAAGGATACACATGCTACCGAACAAGCTCAACCTCCACTCCGTATCCTTGGACCTGCGAAGTCCACGGCTGGTGCTTCGTCCTCAGCAGAGCCCGCTCAGCTCTTACTGGAGTCGACTTACGAAGCAGCGCCTAGCACAACTTCCAAGAGATCTCGATCCGTAGCAAAAGCTCTCACCGCTCAGGGAATTCAGAATCGAGCTCTTGCGAAGGCCGTCCACAAGGTGTGGAAACAGGTCGCGCTAGCCACAACCAATGAGCTACGAGGCCGAAAACATCGGTATCTAAATCGGCCGCCCCTGTTGTCTCCGAAATTGTATCCGAAGCTTTGGCTAAGCGGCAGGCGGTTTGATGATCAGCTCGAATCATTCGGGAAGGACAAGCCAAACTTCTCGAAGCATTCCAGTGTTTCAATATCCACTCATACCGAGTCCTTCATCGAACAAGCCCGGGCCACGGAGATCCGACTTGACAACATTCAACGGCCGTGGAGGATAAGATTTACGAGAAGGCGCGATGAATTCAAGGCGACGGTGACCTCTCCCATAAGCAATACTCGGAGGAACCGACTAATGAGAGGAATGAGCTGCACTTAGCACTGACAAAGATCCATGATGATCGGGACGAACTGTTCGCCGTCTACACAACTCCTAGACAAGAAGGTACTCGTCCCTACCCCTACTGTAATTGATGATGCCAAAAAGGGGGAAGGAAAAGAGAAGAGTACGGAAGGAAAAGAGAAGAGTACCGAGAAGTCGAAGTCCGTGGCCGAGATAAGCGGGACCCGAGACTCGAGACTCGGACAGAGGGTAAGGCCCGGGGTGTCTTGGGCTGCGAGCACACCGAGACCGGCCCAAGTGGCTCGGGAACCCAGTGCTACTCATGCAACCCGGACTCCGACCGATATTATCAAGGAGGTTGCGAGTATGCTTGAGCGAGGAAGAGTCGAGAAGAGGAAGAGGCTCCTCTCCCTCCACCTGTTCGGGGAAAAGGCAAGAAAGTGCTGATTCTCCCAACCCCTCCGGCCCGAGAAAACGAAGAGATATATTTCGATCGAGGAGGAGGCTCAAATTGCAGGTGATGAGAAGGCGGCAAGGGAGATTGCTTGAAACGAAGCCGCTAATAAACCAAAGTCTAAGCCTGTCAAAGGAAAGACAAAATCTTCAGCTCGAGGAGGAAGAAAGCCTGCTAGGATA
This sequence comes from Lavandula angustifolia, assembly GCA_028984105.1. Taxonomy (NCBI): domain Eukaryota; kingdom Viridiplantae; phylum Streptophyta; class Magnoliopsida; order Lamiales; family Lamiaceae; genus Lavandula; species Lavandula angustifolia. Next base: position 13,184,809 of record CM054818.1, on the reverse strand, counting down.
CTTCCAAGGAAACGATTATCGAGGATGAAGAAGATAGGGAGAAGGAGAAGGAGCAAAAGCGGCAAAGCACCGAGAAGCGAGGGTACGTCAAAAGAAAAATCAAGTACCCCTGGCCGAATCTGAAGACATTCCTCAGAAAGCCACTGAAGCCCAAGATGATGAAATTGAGGCCATATTCGACCAAATGAACAGATACCTATACAAAGGCGAAGAGGCTAGACAAGTTCAGGCGCCAGAGACAGAATCTGGGAGGCAGACCTTGAAGCACTGAGAAAAAGAACTGAGGAAGAGGCCAGGCTGAGAGTACCTTCAAAAGCTGATATTCCTTATCGATACAGAAGGTTCAGGAAGCCAGCTGATCTGAAATCGCATAGATGGCCAAAGGCAGACAATTGGATACCTGCTCAATTTACTCAGAGATGGGAATCGACAAAGATAGATTTCATCAAGCGCAATTATTTACGGAGGTTACGGCCCAACATGACTAAGGCTGATGCCTACACAGAATGGATGATGATAAGTGAACCTGATCTATACATATACTTGCATAAAGCCGTATGTGAAGGTATAGAAGTCAGTGTTCCGGAGCCCAGAATCATACCTCCACCTAGAAGAAATGATGACTCAATCCACCTTGGGGTAATAGAAGCTGAAGTGAAGTATGCTGCATCGAAGAGAGAACTGGACGAAGATGACCCAGCGGAGACTTTCTTTGCATACTTGAAGGCGAGGAAGAACACATACCGGATGTATGGAGTGCGACCGCCCGAGACGCAATCTCAAGGATTCATGGATAGGATCAAGCAGTTTAAGGGCTCCTAGGCTTAGTTCTGATCTTCCTAGCTTAGCATGATTTGTAACTGTACTGATCTGAATAACTCATATATACAAATCTGATTTTGGCTCTGACAACCACTTGTTGTCTATTCAGCCGTGTTTGTAGTATGCTTTAACACTCAGAATCACTAAAGTGATGACTGACTCACACACTCACTCTATTTACTTTCTTGTCAGTTTATTACTTTGTTAGATTCTGCTAGTCTAGTTTCTATGTAATGGGGGAAATTGTGTTTTGCCCTGTTTTCTCAGTAATCTAGAACCACTGGAACAACTCCGCTGATCCTACCTGTAATATTGTAAGGAGCTCTGTTTCTGTTAGTATAGTGTTAGCATAGATGATATGTTTTGGCATCATCAAATAGGGGGAAATTGTTGGGTGATGATTCTATCCTCAGCATAGTCTTACTTGGTGGGAAATGATTCTATCTTCTATACTGAACCATGCTCAGCAGCCTGGTGCTCTAAATATTGAGAAGATTTGAAGATCCCAAAACCCTATCTGATTGGTGAACCATTCCATTGTAATCGTTATTTTGTCTCTGAAGTTTCAGACTCAGTAGACACTCTGCTCTGATCAAGGCGCTCAGTAGATTATCTGCCTTAACACCAGAAGTAGAAGACTCAGTGATCTTGGACTCGGCGGGAGCAGATATCGAAAGAATCGAGAAGCTCGGACTCGGCGGGAGCAAGATATCGAAAGAGTCGAAGAACCCGGACTCGGCGGGAGCGATTCATCGAACTCGGAGCTGATCTTCGATAGACTTTACTCGGCTATCTACCTACGAATACGGGATCGAGACTCGAGATCGGTAGAGACGTCTTACGAACCGTCGATACTTTTGAAAAACAATCAGCATTGTCATACACGAGGAAGAGAGAAGTCAGCTTCAGTTTGCCTTGAAGTCTGTGCTGTCTCAACCACTCTATCCGCCTCGACGAATGACAAGAACATACGTGTATTCTCACCTGCTAAAGCTGCAGTCAACCCTTTACCTAAAAAGGAGGGAAAGCACACTGTTACCTACTTCAAAAGAGCCGTTTGCTGCCAAAAGAGAGAGAAAGAAGAAGATCGTCTCCAACGGATCTTTTCCAATCTCTGCTCTATAAATAGAGGGACATTTCAAGAAGGAAAAAGTGCATAAGCTAAAACGACGAAAACATACACAAGCACTAAAACGAGCTAGGACCAGAAAACCCTAAGTCTTCCGCAAGAACTTGAAGATCTATCTCCGTGAAAGACTACCTTCTCAGCTTCATAGGGAACCAAGCTAAACCGTTAGAAGAGCCTCTAGTATCCAAATCGACGATACACGAACCTAAAGCTTATTTCATCTGTTCGTCGATCTAGAAGCTACATTCTCATTCCCTATCCCTCTAACCCTAAGCTCAACCGAATATACTTATAGCTTAGACGAAGGAGTTCATATTTAAACCCAATCCTTATTGTAAAAGGACTCCTTCATAGTTGGAGAAGTTTGTCAAACACTTTAGTTTGATGCCTTTGTAACCGGGACTTGCTCGATATAATCCCCAAGCCACGGCTTTGTCCCGTGCACAAGGCGGTCCGAGACTAACTCAGTATAATAAATAGCCTCCTGAACTTTCGGGACAGTGGATGTAGGATCGATTGATATCCGAACCACTTTAAAAATCTGTGTCTCGTTATTGTTCTGTTTGATTATTGTTGCATTGATTTTACTGTTCATACTGAAAATCTTCTTTAAAATCATACAACTGTCTCAGCATACTGAACTGTCTACTTGCTGAACTGAGACTTGCATAAAACGGTTTTCCACTCAACTGATTAGGGCCTACACTTTTCCGCACCGCTGAACTCTACCTGGTTGATGCGGATTCGACTCGACTCGGCTAGCGAGATCTCGGTAGAGTCGAGACTCGTTCTTTAAGACTCTTTGCCACACACGATTCGGAAACGGCCTATTTGGTCTGTCCGAATTATTTCGATGCGGCACTTTCCCCGAACAGACTGTTCGTGTTTGAAGTTGAGAAAATCGCATTCAAGTGTATTCACCCCCCCCTCTACACCTGACCGTACACTCGGGACCAACAATGTGTCGTGGCAGCGGTATCAATATACCACTTCCCCTCATTCTCCACGACGTTTGCTTCTTCAGTGACAATGGCCGCAAGGTCGGCTTAAGTGAGGTCAATCTCCAACATATTGGCTTGACGAGCCCTCTTCTTCTTCGGCTTTCGGCAGTCCTTGGAAATGTGGCCGGATTTGCCACAGTTGTAGCAGTCCCCTTCAAACTTGCGGGCTTGCACCTTGCCCTTCCCTTTGGGGTTGCTATTCGGACGCCCTCTCTTAGCATTGTTGGAGTTTCCACCTTTCTCAGCAAGGTTGACTCTTGGCTCCATGGGTGCTTTGCCCTTCCCATCTTGAGTCCTCATGTCGGTCTCGATGCGGAGCTTGACCACAAGGTCCTCAAGCGTCATTTCCTTTCGCTTGTGCTTCAAGTTGCTCTTGAAGTCCTTCCAGCTCGGGGGAAGCTTCTCAATTACAGTTGCCACGATAAAAGCATCTGTCAAAAGCATACCTTCGGCGTGGACGTCATGGACAATGAGTTGGAACTCCTGCACTTGCTCCATGACTGGTCGAGAGTCCACCATTCTTGGTACCTGCATCGTCAGTACAGTATTTTTTTTCAAGTGCCTCCCAAATTGCCTTGGAGGTCTTTACATTTGCATATACACTGTACAGACTATCATCTAGTCCACTAAGCAAGAAGTTTTTACAAAAGTAGTAAGAAGTTAGCCAATTATCATAGGTTATGCGGACTTCCAAGTTCTCTTCGTTTTCACTTGGAGGGGCAAGTGCATTCTCCATCAACATAGTGGTGAACCCCAATGTTGTCAGGTAGAACAACATCTTTTGCTGCCACCTTTTGAAGTCGGCTCCACCAAACTTGGCCGGCTTCTCGGCAACGGGCAACACTCTAGATGAGTGCAGAGGTGCCGTCAGGGTCGGGTTTGAACCCCCCACCACTCCATGGTGGTTCACACTCCCAAAAGGGACATTACTCTACAAGGCAGAGGACATAGCGTTGAAGTTGAATGTCGTGTTAGCGGCATTAACACGATTAAGTGCTATCCTTGCATCGGTGGCGGCGGACATGGCAACGAGGGTTGGATTAGCAAACGCAGGAGTTGGAGTAGGAACAGACGTCGGTGGAACAACATTGCCGGAGGAGGCAACGGCGTTAGATACAGCGGGGTTGGTGGCGGCAGCAGAAGCAGCGGCGGCGACAGCGGCGGAGATGGCAGCACTTGAGGAAGACATCATTTTTGTTTACTTGAAGTAGCTAGGTAAAGAGTAGTATGTTTTTTCATCTTGCGATTGTTGGAATTACAAACTGCTATTACAAGTAAACTGTTAAATAACAAAAGGAAATAAACAACAGAACTGTCGAGTCGAGGAAGGCCTCTCTCCGCAAGACGAAAAATGGCCCAGTAGTGCTCTTGGTTGTGGCGTTTTGTCCCCAAAGATGAAACGATGAACGTCTCGAAGATTGCAGCACCGCAAGATCGTCGAGCTCCGGTGAACTGAACTTTTCCGACGAGGACAGAAGCTTCTGGAGACTTGAGCTAGGAAGAACTAAGAATGCAGCTAAGATGAGCTAAGATGATTTCATGTGTTGGTGTGTCTGAAATGGAATGTAATCTGTCCTATTTATAGGCAGTTCCACCCAGGTGATTAATTGCTGGAGCCATTAATGCAGGTGGACGTGGGTATGGTAAGTGGAGTGGTGGACACCTGAACAATCTCATTCCAGAGACTTCCATCCAAAAGTAGTGCTTGGGTGTGGTAGGTGCACAACACCAAGGAGAATAATCCTGTGTAGCAGGAGCACTACACCAACGACCGGGCCAGCCCACCGAGCCCAATTGTCGAGCCCGACGAACAAACCCGACGGACCACCCAAATGACCAATTGTCAAGTGTTGGTCCGGAGACGATAGTCAGGTGTAGAGGGGGGGGGGTGAATACACCTGATGACAGTTTCTTTTTTCTCAAAGCGAAGGGACAGTGAGTACGTTTTAGTACAACTGATGAACAGTGCCAAAAAGTAACCTTCGATCACTGGGTCAGAGTGGGTCAGCTACTGAGCTCTCCTACTAACTTTTGTGAGTCGTTCGAAACTCAGTCGGAGATGTTGTGAGATAAGTGTGGGGCCCGGAAATTCGTCTCAGTTTTGAAAAACGCTTTCCACAAATCAAGTTCTTTTGGCTGTGCGCTTTTGAAACACGTTTTATGCAAACATATGATTTTGAGCAGTTATGATATGCAATAAAACAGTAAAGAACACAAGCGATTTAACATGGTTCGGATACGCAAGATCCTACGTCCACGGTCCTGACAATGGCAGGATAACTTGTTGATTATACTTAGCAAGCCTCAGCAGGTATCTGTGCACTAGACAGATCCTTCTAAGTTATAGTCCTTAGCGACTTTACAATTCAAACCGAAGTTCGAAAGGGATGGAATAATCTCCAACTAAGAATGAGTTCTAACAATAAGAACAATTCACAGAAAGTGAACTCCTTCGAATCTAAGCTATAAATATGGCAATGAGCTTAGTCTAGAGAAGAGAGGGATCTAAATACTCTAGAGTGAAGAACTAAGAATATTCTAAGAAAGCAAGTTCTTCTCTGGATAATCTTTGAGTTTACTAGAGTGTTCAAAGCTTGATCGTTTTTCCCTTTTTTTTATTCCGTGCGTGGAGCTTCGAATTTTTTCTCTATTTATAGTTGTGAGCTATGACATATGTCCGTTGGAGACGACGATACCACGTGTCACAAGCTTCCAAAGAAAACGGCCATAATTTTGAATTTGTTGCAGCAGGGCAGTTAATTACTGTACATGAGAGCAGCTTTACTGTATAGGGCAGATATGGCGCTGTCGGCTTCTCATTGGTCGAGGTTTGTGGTTGGTGAGAATGTGTCAGAGTCAAAGTTGACTATTCAAACAACCTCGTAAGATCTTCTGCTGAACTTCAAAAAGACTTGTGCGACTGGGTCTTTTTCTGTCGGACACAGTAGACTAGATAAGTCTCTGTCTTCTTCGATTGAGTCGGTTGACAAGGAATACATCTACTGAGTAGGTCAGCTGGCGACTGCGAAGGTACTGAGCTTTGCATATGTTCTTCTGCTGATGGCTTATCGGCGATGGGTCATCTCCTACCGAGGTGAAGATCGCGTTCCTTGGTTGAAGAACGCAAGCTCTTACAAAGATGACATGGGGTTCTGGAAAGTAACTTCGTCAGAAGATCAGTCCAACAGTTTACCCCGTACAGGACTTAGACAAAAGATAATCAAAATAAACAAGTCTAACCTATACATCATCTAATCCTATAGACTCACTGCACGACTGATATCAGCTGGGTTTTGGGATCTTATTCCATAGTACTACTATGATTTCCCCCAATATTCTTTTAAACACTAGACAGTTGAGTACCATCTACTGAGTCATAACCCAACAATTTCCCCCCAATTGATGATGCCAAAACCTCTATTTCTAACCATCTAGCCTCTATTCTAAAATAAGGAACGGAGAGCTAATCTACTGACAACAATTTCCCCCTGATTCATCAGAAGACAATCAAGATGATCAATAAAACATCAAGTCAGTATGCGAGATATAGGCAAAATCAGAGAACGATTATGTGAGTGTGTGTCAGATCACTTAGTGATTAGTTGTGAGAAAACACAAACAAAAGCCATGAGACAATGAGTAATTGTCTGGCAAATAATAGGAACCAATATATATATAGATAGAGAGTACATGGGCCCTATTACTATTACAACAAATATAAGATAAGAGATCAAGTCTGACTTCTGAAATTCTTCGTGCGTTTCTTAAAGTCAGCAGACTTGTCAGCTGGAGGGTCCAGGTAGTAATACTTGTAGACTCTTGAGCGTAGAACCTGGATTTCCTCATAATCATCTGGATCGTACATATTCAGACATAGATGAACAACAGCTTCTTCTACTTCTCTCTCAATCTCTTTTGTGCACAACACGCCGCGAGTAGTCCTAGGAGGAGGGATTCGCCTGAAGGCTGGAGCTTTGAAGGGTATTTTCTCTTTCTCCATGATCTGGCGGATCTGATTTCTGAAATCCATATCGAATCGACTGATAAGTCCATCAAAGTGTTGATCGCGTGATTTGTCGGTCTCATAGATACCCCCAAACATAGTATCCCTTAATAAAGTCTTCTTTCAGTTCCTCCCACTGCTCGTTGAGCTCGGCTGGCACCCATTTATCCACATGAGGTGTAGGCTCCTTCTTGATATAAGGTGCCCTTCTGAACTTGGATCCTCGTGGAATCTGCTTCCTTGGATCAGCTGTTGGCTTTGAGGATAGGCTAATCATTTTAGCCATGTCAGCTATCCTCTTTTTCTCTCTGAGAGCCGCTGCCCTTGTATCTCCTCTCCTGAGATTTAGTCCCTGCAGCGTGGCTTCCCAAGTAGCTCTGTCCTCTGCCTCCTGCTCAGGTGTGAGATTAGTCGGGTAATTACTCTGTGCAGTTGGCTGGACCTCAGACACTAAGGCCTTGGCTAGCTCCTCCTGAGCTTTCTTCTCATCCTCAGCCTTCTTGGCCTTAGCCTTTCCAACAACTTTCTTTGGCTTCTTGCCTTTCTTAGCCTCTTCCAGCTGATGCTCATGATCAAGCTTATCCCCGAAGTCTTGTTGAGCAATCTGAAGATCATAGGCTTCTTGCTCCGCTTTTGATTTGAACTTGCGAGCCGGGGAAGATGGAGAAATGGGTTCAGTAGCGATCTCCTTCCCCGATCTCTGCAGTGGCAATACCTGAGGCTCTTTTTCTTCTTCTTGATCCAAGAATTTTGCAATTTCGTCTATGTCTTTGGCGGGGATGAGATGGGAGCGCCTCGATCGGTCTGCGCCTCAGAGGGGCGTATTCCAGCAGGAGTACAGCTGAACTGGGTCCAGCCTGAGCGGCTGGCCCTTCTCCTTGAGCTGTGCTGGCCCCTTCCCCCTTACTTCCTTCCTCCACCAATTCAACCACAGCCGGTTCCGCCTCACTTTCTTCCTTTACTTCTCCTTCCCCCTTTTTGGCATCATCTGCCTTAGAGAGGTGAGAGCGAATGGCTTTGATTTCTCGTTCAACATTGTAGACTGATTCTTTAATGAGAGTGGCAGTGGATTCGAAGTCTTTGACGAGGTCGCAAGACATTTCCCAATCTTTTCCTTGATCAACTACGAATTGCTTAAGGCTGCGGTGACTCTCGACGGAGTTTCAGGCAAAGCTTCGATCGTGGGAATCTGTCATCTCTTTCTTAATGGCCTTAAGGGCCTCCGCCTTTGTTGTTTTATAGCGGTTTGTAGGCGGGGAGGTGGCCAATTTATTCCTTTCTTGCATTTCGGCCTTGGTCGAAGCAAGAGCTCGAGCCAGTGCTCGGAGAAAATCTTCTGCCGAGTTTGAAGGAGCCTGGCGACTCTGTGTTTCCAAATCTACCTTCGAGCCGCTAAGGCGGCCTCAATTATCTCCCGAATATTCAGGCGAGGAGTAGGAGCTTCGAGACTTTCTTCACGCCTTCGGCCCGGTCGGGCTACACTAGCCGTTTGGGCCTTAGTATACTGGGCCCATTTTATATGAACATCTTTGGCTAAGAGGCGATTTTTGTTCCCTTGCCGTCTTATGGCCTTGTTCACCGACTTAGAGGTGACGGAACCGATTGGTTGTATCTGATACGAGCTTGTTCCGATCCTCTGCTCAGAAATCCCGAGTAGTTGCTTTTGACTGCGCTTCGAGGCACCCGGGGCATCACTTGATGTAGACGGAGGTGGTGATTTGCCCTTCTCGCGGGGAGTGGGACCCTCAGCAGAGCCTCTCAACTCTGCATCCTTGGGTGATGCCTGTTTCATCTCCTCATCCTTATCTCCATTATACTCATTATCAGGAGGAGATGGTGGCGAATGACTGTCACCGGGCACTGAGGTGCGCAAGCTCAGCAGATAGAGCATTGCCACCCTCAAATCTTCGAATGTTGCCAGATTAGCTAGTTCCCCAAACCCAATTGCTGACTGCAACTCTTGCTCTTGAGCATGTAATGAAAGAGCTGTCTGAGTCTTTATGATCTCTTCGAGTATGTCCCAACTCAGGAACCTCAGCAGCATCTGAACTCTTGCCCTTATGGCTATTTCCACCAGATCTGAATGATCAGATATCTCAGGGATCTGTGAGTGGACTTCACTTGTGGCTTGGAGGCGAGTAGAGTGGATGGTCGTCCACTCAGAGAAAGTCTCTTCAGTCGGAATCCTGACGTCCGACTGAGTCTCCTCGGAGCTGATCACTTGTACCTTATCCTTAAGTGTGGCTCCCTCCATTCCTGTGTCGGAGTCAAGAATGTGTTCTTCAGTAGGAGGAGGAGAGGCTGGTTTAGCTTGTTCTATTGGCACCTCAGCAGGTCCAGTTTTAGTCAGCCTTTTCCTTTTCGGAGGGTCGGCGCGAGGGGGCAAAACAACAGCTGATCTTTCTCTCTTCTGATCAGTCGGCCCTCGCCCAACAGAATTCTTGGCAGCTGCTTTAGTTTTGAATTTTATTAGCTTGCTGTCGAAGAATTTGGCGTCGGCAAACGAAGAATTCCTCGCTACTGATTGCTCGATCAGTATGGACATCTTGGTCCCATACAGTAGCTTCCCAACGCTAATCATCTTCCGCTCACCAGTGGGTAAGGTGGTGAACTTTTGCGCCTGAGCCTTCAACTCGGCTACGTAATAATCTGTCCAGTTCACTTGGACTCCATCGTCTATAGCCATCATCAGCTGAATACGTGGCTTAGAAAGCTGATCATAAGATCCTGCGGAGCTCGTCGAATATGTGACACAATGTAGGCGAGCCCCACATGCTGAGGTAGCGAGCAAGTTCTTTGGTAGAGCGAGTTTTGAACCGATGTCCCGCCTCCCTACGAACTTCTGAACATACGTGTTCATCTCCTTCTCCTTGTATCCAATAGGAGAAACACCACTGTCTGGGAGATCAACGCCAGTCCCAATGCATCTCGGATGTTGAAGACGTGCTGACTCACATCCCACGAGTTTGGGATAACCTCCTTCATATACGAGAAGGAAGATTCTTCTCCTCCGGACGCGAGAGTCCTCCAGTTGAGGTATACTTCCGCAACTTGCCTCGGCAGATAAGCCATAGGATGCTTGGATACGAGCCATTCAAGTCCAGATAGTTCAAGCGCCTCGAAGACAGGCTCAAGGTATGGAAGATCCACTTGGCGAAGCGCCATGGTGGGTTCGAACTGAATCCGTGAGAGTATGATCTCGTTCATATCAGAGGGTTCATGAACATTCGCCATTAAAATCTGTAAAACAATTTGTTAGCACTTGAAAATAGAGTAAGTCAGTAGAGTTTTAAGTACAATTTAATACATTATCAAGTAGTTTAGAGCTTGTGGATGCTAGAAATCAGATTGGTTTAGAGATTTGAAGAAAAGACTGATTTGCAGAAAGAGCTCTAAAGTTTGAAATGACGGAAAATGAGTCAAGTAGAGAAATTGAAAGGTTTTGTAAGATCAAGCTTAATAACCGTTTAGAGAACGGTCAGGATTTAATCTTTCAATGTTATCTGCGGCTGAGATTAAATGTTATAAACTGAATGATTGCAAAGCCGCCTCTACTATAGACCCACGTAGGATGATGCGTAATAAGGGTAAGTGAGAAGACATGCATTAAATGCGCTGCAGGCAGCATTAATTACCAAATCAATTTGAATGAGAACGGTATCTACTAACCATTCCTTAAAGAAATTGATGGCGGGAAATAAATGCTTCTTAACTGCTTTGAATGCGAGCGGTCGATATAATAAATGCAAGCATGTCAACAAAAACATTAAGTATTCAATACTACGCAAACCTCTTGGCTGAACTTTTACGATCAGCGGTTACCGATTAAGACTTAGGAGGATGTTTGACGTCTTTGAAGACCACGTTCCCCCTTGCTTGTGTATAGTATGATTCTCCCAACTAAATCAGCATGCGATCATCGACTCGTCATCCTTGGTTCCTTCCGTCCGATACCAATTGTTGCCAATTGCGGTTATCGGTAGTTTTCCTCTCACCGACGTGACTCGGTAGGATCCGATGAGACCTAGCTCAACCGATAGTTCTCCGAATCTGTTCTCGGCTAGTGGTTTGGTCGGTATGTGCGCCCTTTGCTTGTCGGTATGGACTTTCTCCATTCGATATCCTTCTTCTCGACATGGTCTCCGATGAAGTGGTGTCTCGATATCCACGTGCTTGCATCTCGTATGTAGAAGCTGGATTATGAGTTATTGCAATAGCACTTGTGGAATCACGGTAGATGGACACTTCATTCTCGAATGATACCATAATCTCTCGGTTGTTGTCGAAGCCAAAGGATGCGGGCACAACAACTTCTAGCAGCCATATACTCGGCTACGGTAGTGGACGTTGCTTCGAGTGTTGTTTCTTTGAAAACCATGATATCGACTTACTTTGCCTAAGAACCGACATGTTCGGAAGTCGACTTTCGATCTATCCCGCATCTTGCATAATCGGCATCGAGAATAACTTTGTCGGTATAAGATTATCATCGGCGAGGATACCATAACCCAACGTCGGGTGTTCCTCTTAGATATCGCGAGAATCTTCTTTCTTTGAGTCTAGATGACTTCGCTTAGGATCCGCTTGAAATCTTGCACATACATCTACGAGATAAGTTATGTCGGAGTCGGCTAGCTATTAAATATAATAAAGAACCAATAATAGTTCTATAATCGGTAGAGTTAACGAAGCTCCCTCTTTGTCTAGATCGATTTTAAAATTTGTGTTCATGGGGATCTCGGCCGGCTTGCTCGAATCGCGGCCGAATCTTTTGAGAAGATCTCGAGTGTATTTAGCTTAATTGATGAAGATTCCTTCGGGTGATTGCTTCACTTGAAATCCAAGAAAATAATTCATCTCTCCCATCATGGACATCTCGAACTTCTCATTCATCATCTTCTCGAAGCTGGCGGCATATGGTCTCGTTTACTGCGGCCAAAAATGATGTCGTCCACGTAGATTTGCAACGGTAGGATGTCATCTCCCGACTTTATGCTTGAACAGGGTGCGATCTACTGTCCCCTTCTGAAAACCTTTCTGAAGTAGGAAGTCTGATAGGGTATCGTACCAAGCCACGGGTGCTTGTTTTAACCCATACAGAGCTTTTCGAAGTCTGTACACCTGATGTCCCTGCTGAAAGCCGGGCGGTTGTTCCACGTAGACTTCTTCCTTTAGTACGCCATTCAGAAAAGCTGACTTTACATCCATCTGATATACTTTGAATCCTTGATGCGTTGCGTAGGCTAGGAAAAAGACGAATGGCTTCCAATCTTGCGACCTGGAGCGAAAGTTTCATCAAAGTCGATTCCTTCGCTTGGCCGTATTCCTTGGCAACTAGTCGAGCTTTGTTTCGACGATGACGTTGTTTCATCATGCTTGTTTTTGAAGACTCACTTAGTACCGATCACATGCGATGTCCAGGTGCACGTCAACAAGCTCCCAAACTTCGTTTCGACGAACTAGTTCGGCTCTTCTTGCATGGCGATGATCCAATCGGCATCGTTAAGTGTCCTCTATGGGCTGAGGTTCTTCTATAGACAATAAACAAGAATAAAGTGAGCTTTCACCTTGATTTAATCTCGATCTTGTTCTTATCGTTGCTTTGATGGATCTCCTATTATGAGATCCGAAGAATGAGCGTCGAAGCCATGAACGTCCGAGTGCGGCTTCTTCTTCGATACTACTTGCGAGGCGTAGGAGTGTTAGGCATTTCGAGTAGCTTGTTATGAGATTGCGGCGGTTCGGTAAGAAGGTTAGGATCTACCGAGTTTCCGAGGTTCGGGGCATTTAGCTCGGGGAACATTAATCGTTCCCCCCGAGTTTATATTCTCGGTAGAGGTCTCGATTACCACCGGGGCTTCCTCATCGACCGTTGTTACTGTTGTTGATTCGATTCGGTAGAATCAACCAGTCGGCTACATCGCTTTGTTGGTTGAGTCCGAGTTTCTTCATCATCCGACTCATCATCCCAACAATCTTTGAATCGTTTCGGTTTTATCGGTCGGTCAGAGATCCTCGTAGCTTCTTCGTGACATCATCAATATTTGTCTCCGTAGTTTTCCTGTTCTTAGTAACAAACTCATCAAAAACAACATGAGGGCTTTCCTCCACGCAAAGAGTCCGATAGTTAAAGACTACGAAGGCTTTCTTGAGTCGGGAATATCCTAAGAACACCCCTTGATCCAGATTTGCTATCAAAGACCTTCAACCAATCTTTCCCGTTATTGTGGATAAAGCACGGACAACCAAAAATATGAAAATGAGAAATAGAAGGAAACCACTTTCCACAATTCGTATGGTGTCTTCATGTGTTCTTTGTGTAAGTAGTGAGCGATTACGAGTGTAGCGGTCGTGTCGGTAGTATGCGCCCGGGAACTTAGAGGGTAGCCCAGTCCGCTAGGAGCGTCCTTCTTTGCTTCTTTGAGTGTTCTATTTTTGCGTTCGGCAAGTCCGTTACGTTGAGGAGTACGAGCGGCTGATGTCTCGTGCTTGAATTCCCTCTTTCTCGCAGTACTCTTTAACTGCCGAGTTGAGAAATTATGTTCCTGCGTGCGAGCGAATTCTTTGTATCTTGATGTCCTTTTCCACGCCGAGCTTTTTTCTGGTAGTTTAGCCAACTCGGTCATGAAATCGATTTGTTGGCGATGAAGATTACCCATGTATATCTCGAGTAGTCGTCTATAACAACAAGGGCATACTTCTTGCCTCGTATAGTCATTTGGAGAAAGCGCCCGAATAAATCCATGTGCGGGAGGCTGAAGGATTCCATCATTGAAAGATAAGGAAAAGGTGGATTGCTTTTCTTTGTCGGCTTTCCCTTCAAGCATGCTTCACAATTTACGTCTTTGATGAACGATTCGTTGGGTAGTCCCCCGACTTTAGAGTTCTTGGCGAGCTTGTTCATAGTCTTGAAGTTCGGGTGGGTGAGTCTCTTATGCCATAGCCATCCCGACTTGTCATCTGGATTTCGATACGTGCGAGCAAGCAAGCCTCGGGTTACTGCGGTATTCCGGTTAGCAACGTATATGTTTTTTCTTCCGCGAACCCGATAACACTTGTTTTTCCCCTGTAGATTTATCAACAATATCATAGAAGCCGGCGTCAAAGATTACTCCTGTTAAGATTATCCACGAGAATTGGTCGACGAAAAGGAGATTATGTTGCGAGTCCTCTTCAACATATGTTACTCTTGGAACTAAAGCGGTCCCAATATTCGGCGTTCCATATCCCCTTGTGTAGCCTTTAGAGTTGTCACCAAACTCGCCATTATGGGACCATCTTCTTGTATATAGTTGGTCGGCGGGGCTCTTACGGGTACGTCATTTTTAGGTACCCTTTGGTTCGGTTGGGTCCTTACATGTTAGTGGGTGATTTCGGAACCCAAATACGCCTCGGAACCTTAGAAGTCCCGAGACTTCTTCTTCGAACCTTGTCGGTTTTCTTCTCCACGGGACTCGGAGATGCTGACTTTACTGGCGATGATTTTGGGTTCGGGAGCTTTCTTCTTCCGAGTCTTTGTGCTTCTCCCGACCCCGGGCTCATAATAGTACGAGCCGTGCTTGGCCGGGTGCTCGTACGGTGGCTCATGGTGCCGTTACGCCCATCCGACCTTCTTGGTTCCCCACGAATTTGATCGCGATGTCTCGGGGCTTGGAATCTTTGGTCGTTGCTTGTTGTTGCTCGGGCGAGGTGCAATCATTTTACTGTTTGTTCTTCGCTCGAGGTGTGGTGTCGGCGGCTTGCACCTTTCCTCCGACAAACCTATCGGCCCGGCGCTTCGAGCTTTTCGAGGTAGAAGCTTCGTGGGTATAGCCAAGTCCTTCTTTCATGACGGTTGGCCGTTGTGCTCCGAGCATACTTTCTAGCTTCTCCTTAGCTCCAAGTGCTTGTTCGGTCATCGGTCCTCGCCGAGACCTCGTCACTCCTCTCGAGTGAGTCATAATCTTTACTGTACGTCGAGAGCTTCGGCCCGAACCGGCTATTTCGGTCTCTTTCTCAGAATTGTCCTTAATCAGAACTGAGATCTAAGTCTCTTGAAGCTGAGACTTAGTCATAAGAGATTCGATCTCTTCCTTGAGTCTCGCAACTAGATTCTCGACTCGGTAGAGACTGGACAATCGAAGAAAGTCTCGATTTTCGGCCTTTACCATCTCCAGTTCTTGGATCGTTCTGTTGAACTCTCTCGCTCAGTCGAATCTGTTCCTCTAGCGAGATCGTCGTATGCTTGTACCACATCCGGAGGATCATCTATGACCGAGGCACGTGTCGTGTGTGCTATGTGAAGAAGAGGTTATATTAAGTTTGGAGTTTACCTCAGTCTCTTCTCCGGCCATCAGACAGTATTCAGCTGTTCCTTCAGGAACCGTTTCTCCGACCTAAATTGCTACAAATGCAGCTTCGTCCTCAGAGGAATATATAAATGTATCATCCTCAAGTGAGTTGTCGGATATCTCTCCGGCGATGTAGGCTTCGCCTTCTTTGGGCAAATTTTTTCTCTTCGCTGTTCGCCGTTACGCTCGTTGAGCGGTGAGAGTTCGGGACGGTCGTGCCGATAGTGTCCCTCCTTCATACGGTTATAACGGTGGATGTTCTGCTTGCTTTTTCCAGTGAAGCTTTGGATGGACTCGCGGCGAGCTATGTGTTCTGCATTCGGTAGAAAGATTAGATTCTTCCCTTTTCGATAATCTTTCTTACCCGAGGGAGAAACTCTTTTGTATTTCCTCGGCTTTCGACTCTCGCCTTTTCTCTCGATATTTGAGAGCCATCACGGCCAGTTGGTCGGTGCACGAAGTCTCACAAGATTTTGCTTCGATAGTGGCCACTTGCCTTGCTTGAGGAAATCGGTTTGGATCCGGTTTTTTGCGTGGCGGTTGCTTTAAAAGCATGATCGATACGTGTGTCGGTTGGAGCCTTTGGAATACCTTTGGGGTAGACTATGCTCAAATTCCTCCGTCTTTAGTTATGAAAATATAACATCGGGGAGTTAAAGCATTTAGATCGGAGCGACGTAAATAAGTAGCAAATGGAAGCCACTACGTCGAGGTAGCGCTCTCAAGATCTTTGTGTTCATCTCTTTGTTGGTGAACACCTTCCCGGCCCAGTTGATGACATTGACTTGGTTTGTAAATCGACACTTGAGCTCGTCGATGGTCTCACTTGGGCTCCATTGCAAAGGCTTCGAACTTCCGAAGCTCTAATTCGAGCTTGTTTTATTTGATGCAACGGGGTTCCTTGCCTCGGTGCGGCCCAAAGCATCTCATAGCTCTTTTGCCGTTTTTGCGATCCTCGCACCCTCCCGATATGAGAGTCGCTGAGCGTTGTCGTGTTGCGTTTCACGCAACTCGGTCGAGGTTGTGCGGCTTTTTTCTCTTCGGGCGTGAAGGCTGATTTGTCTTTGGGAACCTTAGCACCGATTTGTGCTCCTACACCTCCCGCAGTTTGCGGGCCGAACGTTGTCAATCATGGGAATGATGGGTCCGAGTCTCCGGGGCGTCCGTCGTGCTTGTCGTGCGGCGATGTGAGGTGTGCCTCCATTCTCACGCGCCCATACCGTGAAGTTCTCTATTGAGAACATCGGCACCATCCCCGATACGACATGTCGGACATTATGCGAACGGGTATAAGGATGAAAGAAGAGATGCTTGTGCGGTGAAAGCGTTTTCAAGGATCCGTTCGAGAGAACCGTGATGTACGAGAGCCGGCGATCGAGAGAACACCGTGCTCGATACCAATTGTTGGTCCGGAGACGATACTCGGGTGTAGAGGGGGGGTGAATACACTGATCACGGTTTCTTTTTCTCAAGGCGAAGGACAGTTGAGTTGTTTAGTGCGAGCGATGAACGAGGTGCCAAAAAGTAACCTTCGATCATCGGGTCGAGTGGGTCGGCCCTTGCGAGCTCTCCCTGCCGACTTTTGTCGGTCGTTCGACCCTTGCTTTTCTCGAAACTGGTCGGAGACGTTGTGCGGATAAGTGTGGGGCCGGAGATTCGTCTCGGTTTTTGAAAACGCTTTTCACAAATCAAGTTCTTTTGGTGTGCGCTTTTGAAACACGTTTTATGCAAACATATGATTTTGAACGGTTATGATATGCAATAAAACGAGTAAAGAACACAAGCGATTTAACGTGGTTCGGATACGCAAGATCCTACGTCCACGGTCCCGACAATGGCGAGGATAACTTGTTGATTATGCTGAGCGAAGCCTCGGCGGTATGCGTGCGCCTGGACGAGATCCTTCTAAGTTATAGTCCTTAGCGACTTTACAATTCAAACCGAAGTTCGAAAGGGATGGAATAATCTCCAACTAAGAAGGAGTTCTTACAATAAGAACAATTCACAGAAAGTGAACTCCTTCGAATCTAAGCTATAAATATGGCAATGATCTTAGTCTAGAGAAGAGAGGGATCTAAATACTCTAGAGTGAAGAACTAAGAATATTCTAAGAAAGCAAGTTCTTCTCTGGATAATCTTTGAGTTTACTAGAGTGTTCAAAGCTTGAGCGTTTTTCCCTTTTTTTTATTCTGTGCGTGGAGCTTCGAATTTCTTCTCTATTTATAGTTGTGAGCTATGACATATGTCCGTTGTAGACGACGATGCCACGTGTCACAAGCTTCCAAAGAAATCGGCCATAATTTTGAATTTGTTGCAGCAGGGCAGTTAATTACTGTACATGAGAGCAACTTTACTGGATAGAGCGGATATGGCGCTGTCGGCTTCTCATTGGTCGAGGTTTGAGGTTGGTGAGAATGTGTCAGAGTCAAAGTTGACTATTCAAACAACCTCGTAAGATCTTCTGCTGAACTTCGAAAAGACTTGTGCGGTCGGGTCGTTTTTACGCATCGGACACGATGACTAGATAAGTCTCTGTCTTCTTCGGCCGAGTCGGTGACAAGGAATACATCTGCTTGAGTAGGTCGTGTGGCGGCTAGCGAAGGTGCTGAGCTTTGCATATGTTCTTACTGCGATGGCTTATCGGTCGATGGGCTGTCTCCTCTGCGAGGTGAAGATCATCTGTTGGTGAAGAACGCAAGCTCTTACAAAGATGACGTGGGGTTACGGAAAGTAACTTCGTCGGAAGATCGAGTCCAACGGTTTTACCCCGTACGGGACTTAGACAAAATATAATCAAAATAAACAAGTCTAACCTTATACATCATCTAATCCTATAGACACACCTTGCCACGACCGATATCGGTGGGTTTTGGGATCTTCAATTCCATAGTACTACTTATGATTTCCCCCAATATTCTTTTAACCACTAGACGGTGAGTACCATCTACTGACTCATAATCCAACACCAAGATCTAAGTCCACGGACACGGGCCGGAGCCGGGGGCCGGATACGGGCGCGGGCGCGGGGCGCGGTGCGGCGCGCCGCGCCGCATGTGAGGCGGTCGGCGAAAAGGCTCGCGCGCATGAGCATGTGTGGCCCAAGCCCACCACATGTCACTTAGTTATCTCCTACAATGTGGTAGAGACTTAAATACCGCACAAAACGTTATTCATTAATCGATGTGGGACATTGATTAATGTAATAACTCTCCAAAACCCGAATAAGGTAAGTTTCTCCACTTTAGGTAACATATTAGTTTTGTCCCCCTAAACTTTGAGCCACTATTTCTCACTCACCGAAAATCGGAATCGAGAAATTAAGCACACTATAATTATCTGCTCGAAACGTAGATCGACGTGATATATCTCAATTCATAAATCGGATATATATCGAGGCTCGAAAAGACGATTCAACGGGCTGAATTTTGTCAAAGTCAAATTAGCATTAAATGCTAATTAACTTTCCAAAAACAAAAAATATGTATATAAATATATATATATATATATATTTAATTCGATTTTCCAACAGAAAACATATCTACAACTTTGGTCTGTAATCCAAGGTTCGAAGAATAAGAGAAGGAGCTTTCCAAGAGGGTTAACAAGAAAAGAAAATTACCTTCTTCACTTCTCCTGGACGTGGCGAGACTCGTGATGGTCGGCCACGGCGAACTAAAAAGAGATAGGGCTGCACTGAACCTCGGGAACCAAGAAGGGTTGAGAATGTTGCTGAAGATGAATAATTGAAGGAAAGTTGGAGATAAATTCTGAGGGAGTGGAAAAATAATCGGTTTCTCTGCTGCAGAAATGAAAGAGGTCTCGTTATTAGAGTGCTCAACCATCATGAGGCTTCCCTTCTTTTCCCCTACCAGCGCTAGAGGTGGATGACCACAATTTGAGCCAATGACTTGCCGTGGACTATGTCTAGTTGCTATGCAGAAACTGAAGCGTCTTGGGTGGGTACCGTGAAGTTTGAGAATAAATAATCATATCTCTATGTATGTCTATAGGCTAGGATCTTCTGGGAGTTTCATAAGGGAGATGCTAGATTTGGGGGAGGGATTTCTATCGAAAAGGAGAGAGAGTCTTGGAAGATTTCATATAATCTTGGCATCTATACGGAAGCTTCTTTCTTTCTATCTTCTTTTTTTATATTTATTTAAGTAATATCTCTAGACATATTAGTATATCAATATATTCATAAATGTATCTAAATAAAATCCTTATATAACCTATCACTCTTGTTTATGCTACCAAGCGAATAATATATTTGGGCCGGTTAAAATTCTTAATATTTGGGGAATGTTAATAATTATTAACCCATATATTAATAAGTATAAAATTCTTATAATAGAACTTAGGATTATATGCGGTATTACATCATACCCTCCTTAACAAAATTTCATCCTAAAATTTACGCGTATGGGAACTCTAGCTCTAGATATTGAGCTTTCATCTTATCTTCCAGGCTCGCACATTGTTTCATGTTGTCCGTGATGACTCCACAATACTTTGACTAAGGAAATATGCTTGTTTCTCAGGTTTTGTATCTTCCAATCGAGTATTTGCACCAATCGTTCCTCATAACTCAAATCTTGAGCTAAGACTACCTCATCATAGTTGATCACATGCTTTGGATCGAAGATGTACTTTCACGGTTGTGAGACGTGAAACACATCGTGTATGTTTTCAAGGGTAGGCGGTAGGACAAGCTATAGGCTATAGGTCCAATCCTATCTATGATTTCAAAAGGACCTATAAAGCGAAGTCGTAGTTTTTCCTCTCTTCTTACGAATCGCACTACTCCCCCTTGAAGGAGAAACTTTCGGAAAGACTTTGTCTCCGGCATTGAACTCTAGATCGATTCGACGTTTGGTTGCATATGACTTCGCCTTTATCTTGAGCCTCTTTAATTCTTTGTTTGATCGGGTCCACCTTCTCGATCATGCGTTGTACTAGCCCCTGGTCCCAAAAGCTTTCTTTCGCCCACTTCATCCCAATATAGTGGTGATACGCATTTCCGGCCGTACAAGGCCTCGTATGGGGACATCCCTATTGTTTCTTGATAGGCTACATTCTCGTAGGCAAACTCCACGAGAGGTAGTATGTCTTCCCAATTTCCAACCTTGTCGGTGATTCTTGCTCGCGGCATGTCTTCTAATACCTGAATTGTTCTTTCACTTGTCCGTTAGTTTGGGGGTGGTAGGCGGTCTTTGAAATTTAATTTTTGCCTAGCGCTTCATGTAAACGAGACCCGAGGCGTGAGGTGAATCTAGGGTCGCGGTCGGATGTGATGGAGACAGTACACCGTGAAGGCGTACTATTTCTTTTACATATATCTTGGCAAATCTCTCCAATCCTAGCTTCATATGTACCTGTAAGAAATGTGTTGACTTGGTGAGGCGATCCACTATAACCCATATAGCGGTGTTTCCACGAGCTGATCTTGGTAAACTTCGCTCACGAAATCCATCTTTATGTGCTTCCATTTCCTTTCGGGAATAGGCGGCGGGTTGCAACGTCCCGTATGGTCTTTGGTGTAAAGCTATAACTTGTTGGCATGCAAGGCGTTGCTCCACGAACATTGCTATGTCTCTCTTCATGCCTCTCCACGGGAACTTCTGTCTTAGATCTTGATACATCTTTGTGCTTTTTTGGATGAGCGGTATAAGGGGTATCATAGAGTAGAAGAGATATCTTACCTTCCCAATAAATGCTTCTTGGATGAGCGGTATAAGGGGTCTGCTACCGGGTCTAACTAATTTCATAGAGTAGAAGAGATATCTTACCTTCCCAATAAATGTTCTAACAAGGTCATATAAGAACTTCTGTTTTAGGAGCACTATGTCCGAGATAGAGATTACTCTGAGTAAGTTATTCAATTCTTTGATAGCGGTTAAAGATGTTATAGGAAAGGGTAAGAGTGCTCAAGTCTTGAACATTACTAGTAGCTCAATAAATCCTCCGAAAAGGGAAAACTAGAAAAAGAGCAAAAATGGTGGTCAATTCAAGAAGAGCGATGGGAGTAAGAAGACGGTCCTTACCGGCGGCATGCGAATGGGAAAGGAGAAAGAAAGGTTCTTTAAGTGTGGTAAAAGGACATTTGGAAGAATTATTATCCAAATGTCAAGGTAAAACAAAAAGAGACGCGAGTCGCTCTTTGTAATCGAGAGTGTTCTAGTTTCTTCTTCTACCCACGAGTGGGTAGTAGATTCGAGGGCAACAAGGTTTCATGTTTGAACCATATGCTTCCATTGTTGGTAGCCTCATGTATGCGATTCTTTGTACGAGACCGGATATCTCATATGTTGTAGGTATGGTCTCAAGATATCGGTCCCAACCACGGAAAGGAGCACTAGACCGTGGTCAATCATATTCTCAAGTACCTTAAATGGACTCGAGATTATAGGCTTGTCTACCGGTCGGACGATGCTAGTACATTTCGGTTATACGGACTCGGATTTCCGGGCGATAGAGATGAGAATAAGTCCATCTCGGGTTATATGTTTACCTTGGGAGGTGGAGTTATCTCATGGAGGACTTGCAAATCAAAAATGCATTGCTTGACTCAACCATGGAAGGCAGTATGTGGGCGCTTCGGAAGCCCCGGGAAGAGGTAGTTTGGCTCAAGAATTTGCTCCTGGATCTTGATATTGTTCCTAATTTGCCTAAGACTATCAGAATTTATTGTGCTAATTCGGGGGCAGTGGCAAATTCAAAGGAACCCAGATCCCACAAGGAGTCTAAACACATAGACATGAAGTACCATATCATACGAGATTTCGTAAACCACGGTGATGTGTTGGTAGAGAAGATTGGCACATAAGACAATTTAGCTGATCATTTCACGAAGAGTTTGCCTATCCAAGTTTTCATGAAGCATGTTCGTGGCATGGGAGTGTGTGAGATGCCCCCCACTTAGGGCTGCAGAATTAATACTCGTGTGGTCAATGTAGACAATAGGTTCTACTTCTAAGTTGATCTATCTTACTAAATTATCATCGTCAGTCATTACGAATTTAGATTATCTACCAAATCGAGCGAATGTAAGAGAACATAACAAATAATGTGTATCATTGCTTCAAAAGTCACCATAGTTCTCTGAGTAATAGATTGAACCTATTTAAACTACAAAACATAAGGTCTTAAATACGTTGTAGTATAATTGTAGTCATTTAAGGGGTAATTATATAAAATAAATAGTTTTCTTACTTCATTAAATCACCTTAGTGGTCCTAAATCCTAATAATAAACTAGGATTAACAAAAAGATGGAGCACTAGGGTTGTACATGCGAGGATATTTAATATTTGTTCCTAATGAGGTAAATTATATTCACTAAGGGGGTTGTTTGGTTCGACAAGGGGAAAGGAAATGAATCAAGAAAGGGAAAAGAAAGGAAAGGTTTTGGAATGATTACCTTTTTACCATCCTGTTTGGTTCGGACCCAGGAAAGAGAATCGATTCCCTTTCCTTCCATTTTTTGACTGTTTGGTAAATGCAAGGGGAATCGATTTTTTTATTATACATAAAATTCAAGAAATAACCTAAAAAAATAGAAGTAATATCATCAAATGAAAACTAATCAATTAAATGAAAAATACATCAAATGAAAAATAACAATGCAAAATCCATCCAAATCCATAATACAAATCCAAATCAACAATACAACATCGAATTAAAGCAACAAAATGTCTTCACCCCAGGTTATTGTTGTCATTCAAGGGGGCCCTCTCTCACGAGAAACAATCTGCCTAATCCCAATCGAGAGAAACAATGCACTTTATACAACGATTCGAGAGAAAAACAATGCGCCAAAATATAACGATTTGGAAAAATCGAGAGAAGCCAAGCGAATCGGATAAGCCATAAATCAAATAGACGAAGCCAAGCGAATCGGATAAGCCGTAAATCAAAATATAACGATTTGGAAAAATCGGATTGTGCAAAAGCGCCCAAATAACAAAATATACAAAATATAACAAAATCATGAACTCCATATAAGGCGATTGTGCAAACCAACCCGAAATATCCGTAACCAAAATGCGGAGCGATTCGATACACTGTCGTCGGTGGCGCGGGCGGGGCGGCGGAGGTTCCGGATCTGGAAAAACGATGCGTCGCGGCCCGGTAGGCGGCGGCGCGCGGGCGGGCGGGGGCGGGCGGGCGCGGTGGGCGGCGGCGTGGTTGTGCGCGGCGGGCGGGCGGCGGTAGGCGGGCGGGGGGGCTGCGCCGGGTGGGCGCGCGAGGTGGGCGGCGGCGGGCGGGGAGGTGGGGAGATTAGCGAGAGAAAAAAAAAATAGAAGGGAGGGAATGAAGTGGAGAGGGAATTCTAATCCCAGGCTAACAAGGAGAGTTTTGAAAAGTGGAGTTTTGGGGTGTTGATTCCCCTAAGTTGGGTAATCAAATACCTCTAAAACACGAACCAAACGGTAAATAACGGAATCGAAGGGAATCGATTCCCTTTCCCTTTCCTATTACCCCCAACCAAACGCCCCCTAAAATGTAATCGAGGGCTAACAAAAATTAGAAGAATGAACTTTACTTATGGGTAGATAATAAATACATAAATAAATGAGCCATAATTCTAAATTAAATCAAGGATCTCGATTTTAGTTATAAAATATCACATCACAAACTAATTACAGCTAAATGAAAATTCAAATTAATTACAGCTAAATGAAAATTCAAACTTTATGTGAAAAAAAAATTATTATAAAAATTGTGGATTTATAAGAAACAAAATTCAAAGTTTTGATTCGATGATGACTCAAGCTACGATGTTTACGAGACACGTTAGAGCGGATTTTTGTCACGTCATATTTGATTTCATCGGAATATTCATCGGTGTACAATTCAAACAAATTAAAAAGTTTGATTAGCGTGAAGATTTATCAGCATAATATGATCAAAGAGAATTAGAATATGTAGAGAGAAAGTAGCTCATAAGATGCAAGAAACAAAAAAATGTCAGATTCGATTCCGTCGGAATGTTCATCAATGTGTAATTTCAAATAAATGAAAATTTTATATATTTATAGATAAATTTTAAAGTTCGTGTCTGGCCCGAGAATTTAAAAAGAATTTGTATATCTAGGGCGAATAACATTTATAAGATACTATTCGTGGCTGATAATGGGCCGATAATACCTGAAATTTTACAAGAGAAAGGATCAGAAGTAAGACTTTAAGAATGGAAGGCCCAAGCAAAAATGAGCCTGCACCCAAATATTGTCAAACTATTCAGAATCGGCTTCTTCTTCTTCTTCTTCTTCTTCAAGAAAGCACTCTATAAAGCCCCTACCCTGCATCGGCAATCCACATTAGTGCATTTCTCGAGCTATTTTAACAAGTAATAAAGCTAATCTACCGATGTTTTTCGTCTTCAATGCTCTAATGTATTGAAATTAACTTACGATTAATCGTGTTCGGACATTTTTCTTGGTTAGAAATCAAGTTTCTCTATGTATTTCTTCTTAACAATTATGAATGTATCCTGATTTCTGATCGTAGTTTAGGGCATTTAATCAGATCAAAACACTCATTTCTTTCTCTAGCTTATACTTCTAGCGTTTTGTGAGAAATCCAGTTGTATGTTTTCTGGCGGTAGATTTTTAATTTCGAGGTGGATTTCTTGGCTTCCTTAGGTTATTGAGTTTCAGTTTTGATTACATTTCTTAATTCGTTAATCTGGCTATTTTCCTGAGTTTCTGAATGGAGGATATTTGTGTGGGTGTGTATTTGGGTTTAATTAATTTTGCAATTTGATCCTCAGGATTTGTAAATTTTTTTCCAGAGATCAATGGGTGATAGTCAGTACTCTTTCTCCCTCACAACTTTCAGGTATTTACAATAATGATGTATTGTATCCGTTTCTTGAAAATGGTGGCTTAGTGGTCTATTGTCTGCTTCCTAATGTTCATGTCTGCAGTCCTTCAGGGAAACTTGTTCAAATTGAACATGCTTTGACTGCTGTTGGATCTGGTCAAACATCTTTAGGAATTAAAGGTATATTGTGCTCTCTGCACTCACAGTTACACTGGTTTTTTCAAACACCGAGCGACCGTTGAGCGACTGTTTTGCATTATGATTTGACTCGTGTGTATATTGATAGGTGATGCTCTCTATAACTGCAAAATCATTTGATTTGTAATGTTCTTTTGTATAAATGAATTATAGCCACTTGCAAGATTGTGCATATCAGTCGCCTTAACTGCTATTTTTATCATCTTTGGATCTTATGACTGCATGACAGGAAAAATACTATTGATGTTTTGGATTAATTATTGATTGTTAGTTATCCTTCTTCCTCTCCCCATAAGAATGAAAAATACAATGCCCTTATGTTTTAAAGAAACTAAAAATGCTTTTATGGGGTGGTTGCAGCTGCTAATGGAGTTGTTATTGCAACTGAGAAGAAACTGCCTTCGATTTTAGTTGATGAAACATCTGTAAGTTTTATGTGGTCTTACTATGGTAATTCATGTTCACAGCTAGCCATTCTGACTCTTTTTGCTCTTTGTAATTTTGAAATGAATGTTATCTCGATGTTATTTATTATCATCTTTCTGATCTCTGTGGTGGATTTATAGTATGTTTGGTCGTCTCTAATGTTCTCATTCAACAAACTGAAGTGTTTATAAGTTGTAAAAACAGATAATATGATTATCAATAGATTTGCTTAAACACCAACTACTTTTTGTATTGGATTCATTAATTTACACACAAAGTAAAACCCGTAATGCCTTAAAGTTTTTCTTATTAAGCACCAAGCTTGTCAACTGTTAATGTAAATATGATGTGAAACATGGGAATCTCGACACATAACATACTTTCTAAGACATGTCCTTTCAGTGGGCACATCTGATATTACTGACTTGGTGTTTGTTCGCAATGAGATTTTGTGCATTGCATAATTCTCCTGCTAAGGTTTTGGTGTTTGTAAATTCTGTGTAATTAAAGTATGATTTCACATAAGCTTTACCCCTCGCCTACAAATCTTCTACATGATGCTTAATGCTTCAAAAATACGGGTTTAAGTATCGCTCTTGCAGTCTACCTCACTTTTTCAAGACATTGGCATTTAGAATTGCATACATCCGTCAGTTATTATGCTGGGTATACTTGGTTTGTGAGGTTTACCTACTTCCTGCAGGTGCAGAAGATTCAGATTTTGACTCCAAATATTGGAGTTGTATACAGGTTGGTTTGACTTACTTATCTAGATACACATTCCATTTCATTGTTTTATTGGGACCTGTTAAAATTAAAACTTCCATCACACTGGACATGCAAAAGGAATGATCTTCAGTAGGCTATAAAATACGATTATATACTGTAACCTCCTGATTTTTTTGTTTATTGCACCTGTCTGATTGCTTGTGTGCTGAAATAGAGTGACAGTTCTTTGGTATTTTAAGGTCTGAAAGAAGCATCTTATAAGAGTAAAATGTTTTTAAAATATTGCATTAAGGGCTATCTAGCTCTTTTCAAAATGCTTTGTTATCCTTCTTTGATGGCTCATGCTTATTCAGCAACTGAAGAAATTTAATTTCTGGGAAGTTTCTTCATAGTTTGATAATATCTTTTCTTTCAATGCAGTGGCATGGGTCCTGATTCTCGAGTTTTGGTTCGGAAAAGTAGGAAACAGGCTGAGCAATATTATCGGCTGTATAAAGTATGTTGATCCAGCTTTCCTTTTCCGTTAACAATGTTATTAGTATATATGCTCTCATTGGCGTAATGAGATCACCTTAATGCCAAGTTATCATGTAATGGAGTATTCTTTTGAATATTTTCAGTTGTACTGACGATTTTAAGTCAATTTAGAAGCGTACTGAAATTCCTTTTAACTGAAAGTAGTTTATGTCTTTATGACCCATTACAAATTGGATGCATGAATGTGGTCGTCATAACTTATTACCTAGTGCAATATGCTTTGTTCGGGTTTATAGAAGATCTATGAAATTGTCAACAACCTCTACAAAGTTGTGTAGTGAATTTCATTAGTCAGTTTAAACCCTTTCAACGACAGTGCTGTTTGACTTTCCGGGGGATTTCTACTTCATTATTTGCCATAATAAGATGACAAAGAGATGCAATTGGAAGGCTTGGGTCTGTTTATTGTAAAACATCAGAAACATTATGGTTCCTCCTAATCTACTCCAGGCATTCAGTTATCTCACATAATCCAAGAGATATTTTTAACTGTAGGCGTTGCTTATACATCCTTATTTATCTTTTGTATGCTTTTATGCAGTGTGTTTGCTTCTAAGTCCTGGAGAAACATGATTATAACAAACTTTGCTGACCCTCATTTATCTGCCAACAAAAATTTTAGGAACCAATTCCTGTAACTCAACTGGTGAGGAAACTGCCACTGTTATGCAGGAATTCACTCAATCAGGGTATGATATACTTACTATGTTTTTTGCTCATGTTCTAATGAAACAAGGGCTATTTCTTTTCATGGCCCTTGCATCTTTTGGCCCCCTTCTGCTGTTTATGTCATATAAGTAAACTACATCTGTAAGTTGATATAAGTTGATAACCTATGATTTAATGCCACCTATGGGTGGCAGGACTAAGTAAATATAAACTAAGCCATATAATGTTAGATTGGAATAATTCATTTTGCTCATTTTATGTGTACTACGTCTTTTGCTGATAATCTGATTATGATTATCTCCACTGCCTTCTCTTTTTTGTTACAATTCTGTTCTAAATGTCACTCCATTTGCTCAAGAAATGGGCTGCATAGATGGTTTTAATGTTCATTTGCACAAGAAATTGGAATGTCCACTTGCACTCATTTCCGTCCATCGCAGTAAACTGCATACTCACAAGTAATTGTAATTTGCATGATTAGGCTGGTGGTACTCGTGGCATGAGTTCCAAGAAGGCTTGCACAAGCCTTTGATTATATCACCAGTATATTTGTTGTAGGCTCGTCAAAGATAGCTTTCATATTACCTCTTTTTATTTTCTTTTTTGAGAGACAGTGGACATGTCAAACGAAATTTTCTAGTAGTTGAAATATATTGCATCTCTTCATTTCCTTATGTGAATTTCCTTATGTGAATTAGGTGAGAATTAAAAACTAGATCTGTAAAAAGTTTAGTTCAAGGAGCTGTCCTTAGCAACTGTACCTATCTCTACGTTTCCTTGGGCCTTGGGTATTAGTTTTTGTGGGACTAAACCGAACTAAAATGCTCTAGTGCTTACTTGCAAATGCTTGAAAATTACTGTCTACAAAATACATACTAAATTAACATTCTAATCTATCTGCCTTTTTTTTTACAGTGGTGTGAGGCCCTTCGGTGTATCACTCTTGATTGCTGGGTTTGATGACAAGGGCCCACAGCTATATCAGGTATTTGAACCACTTTCCTATCCTTTTATTGCATTTTCTGTGCCATTTCTAGTTTTAATTTGATCACAAGCTATTTGATAAGGAGTTTAATAGCCCCACACTAGTGTTAACATGCTGTGACTGTGACACCGTGGCTCATCCTTCTCAATGCACAATTGTTGGGTTAACATGCTGTGACTGTGACACCGTGACTCATCCTTCTCAATGCACTAGTGTTGTGATGATGCTTGCCTGTGTCGTTTTGTAATTCCACTTGTTTGATGCACAGTACATATCATGAATGTTTACATATCATGAATGATTGAGGATCTTAGATTTTTCATTCTTTTGTAGGTGGATCCTTCAGGTTCATACTTCTCTTGGAAAGCTTCAGCCATGGGAAAGAATGTTTCTAATGCAAAGACATTTCTGGAGAAGAGGTGGTTTATTATTGTTGTTTTGTGGTACTGTTAAGTCTTTTTCTTATACGATTGTCAGTAATGAAAGAGCTAAATAAAATCCAAGGAGGAGTGTTAATTATTGTTACAAGTTAGAGCTCCTTAAATATTTTAATTTTTTTATGAGATTATATGAACTTTTAAAAAATCAGTTCCTTGCCAAAGACCTCCTATGTATTATATCAACATTTTTGTGACCGACCTGGAGAAGCATTTACACATGTGCTTATAAGATATCGAACTTAGGCTTAGCATAGTTTTCATTGAATTGCATGGCGTTCGACTAGATTGTGCCTACTGGAATTGTTTGCAGGTATACTGAGGAGATGGAACTCGATGATGCTGTTCATACAGCGATTCTGACTTTGAAGGAGGGGTAAGTGCCTTCTTTTCTTTATTTTATAATTGATTTTGCTCGTGAAATGACTGGGGAAAGGTATTTTTATTCAGCGTTTCTTGGGGAGAGGAATCAGTGTTGGACATTTAGTTCCACCACATGTTTTTTTTTTCCTTTTCTTTTTACCCCGGACCTATGTTTCACCATATGGGGCGACGTAATACATTTGTGTGTCTTTTGCCTCTTGGTTCCAGATTTGAAGGTCAGATTTCGGGAAAGAACATTGAGATTGGCGTGATTGGCAGTGATAGGATATTCAGGTGAGTGTTTTTGTTATGAAGTTTATGAACATTGAGATTGGCGTGATGGCTTCTTGTTTTTTGGCAGGGTTTTGAGCCCATCTGAAGTCGAGGATTACTTGCAAGAGGCAGAGTAGTTTAGTTCCAGATTAATTTTTGTAATTCTTGGCAGAATTGAGTAGTTCATCTTACAACTCTGTATTAATGCATTTGCTTCTTGATCAAGTCTGGTTTGCTGCGGGTAGAAACTTCGCATTCCATTATGCACTTTTGTGTTTGAAGGAATTGGACTATACTGATATTGAAATTCTTATCGCTTCCTTCTTTTTGGAATTCTTCCTATCTGGTAATCTTTTCATTATCTAATGAAAAAATGCAATTTGTTTCGAAAAAAGTGTCATTTGTTTATGAAAAGTGTCAATTGCAAAGAATGAAAGTGTCATTTTTACCTCAAAGTGTCAATCAAAATGAAGTAAAGTGTCACTCATAATTAAGGAACATGTCACTTTAATCTATAAATCGGTATGAAATATAATAACTAGAAATGTTACTCAAATGTTGGAACAAGTTTAATTTCGTAATATAGTAAAATTTTATAGTGTCGATTGTCTGCGTTTGTACGTGTCAATCATGATAAAAGAGTCTCTGTTTAAGCCATATCGGAGTAGAGAACAATTGTCTTTGTTGTTCGTGTCGATCATGACGAAAGAATGTGTCAATGATGAGCATAGTGTCGGTGTCTCTGTTTGTTTGTGTCAATCATTATAAAAGAACGTGTCGATGATGAGCGAGTGTCTATTTAAGTCATAATTCACGGTAGAGAGCGAGTGTCGATTGTCTCTGCATTGTGCGTGTCGATCATGACAAAAGAACGGGTCGATGATGAGCAGTTATGCATTTTTAAACCATAATTCACGGTAGAGAGCGAGTGTCATTTGTTTACGTTGTGCGTGTCGGTCATTACAAAAGAACGTGTCAATGATGAGCGAGTGTCGATTTAAACCATAATTCGCGGTAGAGAGCGAGTGCGGGAAATGTTAAACTCCGTGTCAAATACCACTATGACAAGAATAGCGAGACGGAGGAAATATTAAAGCTGTTTCATTAATCTAAACCCGAAGGTCATGAAAAAAACAAAGCAAAAAGGAAACTATGATGCGGTAAATAAACTAAACCAAACCAAACAAGATACCTTCTTGAATGCTAATAAAATTCATTACACGATTTCCTAGTAGCGGGGAAGGATATCAAAATAAAATCCATGAGAAAATCAATATCTCCACTAATATATATAGACTTAGAAAATTAGGCACACAAAACATTTATGAATCCTAAAAGTGAATAATCTCATATTTATTTATTTATTTTTCCGGTTGAGGAAGACGCGTAAACTTGTTCTTATACACGATTTAAGCAAGGAAACCGTAATTGCGGCCGTTGTTGTGCGAAAACATTGCGAAGACGTCGTCGATTTCTAGTGAGTCCTCATCGGAGAGGTCGAAGGCGGAGCAAGCGAGGCGGAGGCGAGAGAGAGTGGAAGCGGATTTGGAAGATCGCACGGGCGTGGATCCCGGCCACCGGGGCGGCGAGGCGCGAGATGCGGCGGCGACGAATGTTAGGAGATGATTCGATCGCTCCTCGGCTTCGTTCGGAGATAACTCGGCGGCTTTAGTGCTCGAATATTTCTTGAAGATTTGAAGATCCCAAAACTCTACTTTGGTGATGAACCATTCGGTTGTAATGTGTTGTTACTGTCTCGAGGTTTGGGACTCGGTAGACACTCTTCATTTGGTTCGGGCGCTCGGTAGATTATCGGCCTCGGTACTTAGAAGAAGAAGACTCGGTGATCTTTTGGACTCGGCGGGAGCGATATGCGAAGGGAGTCGGTGGAGCCGAACTCAACGGGAGTAGTTCACTAAATTCGAGTTGATCTTCGGTAGAGCCGACTCGGCGGGAGCATGCTTTCGAATATAGATCGGACTTCGGCAACGGCTGGACGATCTTCTAGCGTCGAAATTTACTAAGTCGAAATCGAGCGGAGTCATACGAGGAAGAGAGAAGTCGGTTTGGATCTGCCTTGAAGTTTGTTTTGTCTCACCTACTTTCTTCATCCTCGACCAATGACGAGCGGCCAACATCGACTTTTCGATTAAAGCTGCAAGTCGACAACTTTCCGAGAAATGGAGGGAAAGTACTACGCGTTTGTTGGTCCCGAGTGTACGGTCGGGTGTAGAGGGGGGTGAATACACCGACTCGATTTCTCAATTTCGAACTTGAGCAGTCCTCCATTCGGGATGGTGTGCCATGCAGAGGCGATTCGGACCGGACAAGCTGATTCGAATCGAGTTAAAGGCTCCAAAAAGTGCTGGCTCGGTTGAGATGCGCTAGCGGCTAGGTCGAGATTGGGTATCGTTCGGTGAGAGTTCGGTGTGCGGAATTGTGTAGGCCCAAATCAATTTTTGTGAGAAAGCGTTTTAAATCTCGGTTCGGTAGATTTAAAAGTTCGGTATCTTTGAGACGGATTGATTGATTTAAATATGATGTTCAGTATGAATAGTAAAATCAATGCAACGATTAAGAAAGCGATAAGAGACACGGGATTTTTAAAGTGGTTCGGATATCGCTCAAATCCTACGTCCATCTGTCCCGAATGATCGGGAGGCTATTTATTATCTGAGTTAGTCTCGATCGGCTTGCACGTTGGGCAAAGCCGCGTCTTGGTTTTTATGTCGATCCAAGTCTCGGTTTACAACACTATCAAACTTAAAGTGTTTGACAAACTTCTCCAACGATGAAGGAGTCCTTATACTATAAGGATTGGGTTCAAATGTGAACTCCTTCGTCTAAGCTATGGATATAACAAGTGAGCTTAGGGTTAGAGGGATAAGGAACGAGAATGTAGCTATCTAGAGCGACGAGCAGTGAGGGTTTAGCTATAGGTTCGTGTCGGTCGCTTGGCTACTAGAAGCTTATGTCGGTTCGGCTTGGTTCCTTTTGAGTTTGGATGTAGTCTTTCGTGGAGATAACTCGGTTGTTTCTTGCGAAGGATTTAGTCGTTAATATCGCTCGTTTGAATGCTCTCTCGTGTTCTAGGTGCGCGCATTCTCTCTCAAATCTTGAATGATCCCTCTATTTATAGAGCGAGAGATTGAAATAGATCCGTTGGAGACGATCTTCTTCTCTCTCTCTCTTTTTTGGTAGCAAACGGCTCTTTTGGTGTAGGTAACGGTGTATTTTTCCCACCTTTTTAGGTAAAAGGTTGATTGTAGCTTTAGCGGTGAGAAGACACGTGTATGCTTGTCGTTCGTCGAGGTGGATGAAGTGGTTGAGGCAGCACAAACTTCGAGAGCGGGTCGAAGCTAACTTCTCTCTTCCTCGTACATGACAATGCTGATTGTCTTTCAAAAAGATTCCGACGATCCTGAAGACTATCTCGCCGTTCTTTGAGTCGACCTTGTATTCGGTAGATAGGCTGGCTGAGATAAGTGTCGAAGATCGGCTACGAGTGCCAGTGAACTACTCTGTTGAGTTCGGTTCGGTGACTCTCTCGATATCTTGCTCTGCTTGAGTCCGGTGTGCGAGTCTTCTACCCGTGCTGAGGGCGATGAGCTGCCGGCGCCTTGACCGGAGACGAGTGTCTGCGAGTACGAAACCTCGAGACAAATACGAATACAAAGGGAATGGTTCACCAATCGAGATAGGGTTTTGGGATCTTCAAATCTTCTCAACGGTTCGGAGCACGAGGCTGCTGAGCATGATTCGAGTATAGAAGATAAGAGTCATTTCCCACAAGTATGATCATGCTTGAGGATTGAATCATCACCCAACAATTTCCCCCTATTTGATGATGCCAAAACCTATCATCTATGTCCTATCAACTATCCTAAACACTAACTTACTCGGAAACGAGGCTCCATACAAATATTACAAGTAGGATCGGTGGGTTGTGCAGTAAGGTGCTAGACTGTCGAGGGAGACGGGCGAGGGAACAATTTCCCCCTTTACGATAATTTCCCCCATGCGACAATTTCCCCCTAAGAGAAATAATAACTCTCCGAAAGTCTAGTCTATCGAGATCTAACCGAGCAAAAGGCCGACAAGTAAATAAACAACGTGTGTGTGTCGAGTAATCACTTCGGTGATTCGAGTGTTAAAGCATAAAGCAAACACGGCTATTTAGACAACAAGTAGTTGTCGAGCTACGAGAAGATTTGTATATATATAATAACTAGTTCGGTACATTACAAATCTTGCTAAGCTAAAAGAAGAACTAAGAGGGAGAACCCCTTAAAGTGCTTGAATCCTATTCATGAAACCTTGGGATTTATCTTCGGGCGGTGGGACTCCATACATTCGCAACGTGTTCTTCCTCGGCTTCGGGTATTCGGCGAAGTCTGTTTGGATCATCTTGTTCTAGTCCTCTTGCTACGCAGCATTCTTCACTTCTTGTTCAATCATTCAGAGATGTCTTGAGTCGTCTTGTCTTCGGGTGGAGGAATGATCCTTGCTTAGAACGCCGACTACTACCCCTTCGATTCTTGCTACGTGCATATATGGGTAAAGATCGAGGTTCGGTAATGGTCATCCACTCGACATAGGCATCGGCGCTTGGGACATTTCGGGCCGGAATCGCCGAGAATAATTTCTCTTGATAAACTCTATCTTGGCCGATTCCCATCTCCGATTGAGCTGAATAGGCATCCATTCGTCGATCTCGGCCATCTATGTGTTTTGGATCGTTTGGCTTCACTGAACATTCGTATCGATAAGGGATGTCGGCTTTCGAAGGAACTCTCGGCTGGCCTCTTGTTCGATGCGCTTCGAGTGCCTCCAAGTGCGCCAAATGTATCCTCCTGTCTGCGCGGCCTCTATCATCTAGCTTCATCTCCTCTGTAGAGATATCTATCCATCTCGAGCAAAGATTTCTTCAACTTCGCATCTTGCTCTTGAGGCTTACGAGGAGCTTGTTCGGATCGCCAGGGGGGTACTAGATCTAGATTTGGATGTACCACCTGCCTTTCGGTATTCTTCTTTGCTTGCGCTCCTTGTCTTTTTCTCTGTCCTCTTCATACGTTATGATGAGCTTTCTCGGAGGCGATCTAGCGGTTCTCTTTCCTCCTCCGGATGGGGCTTTAGTCTTTCCTTTGGCGAGGCTTAGACTTTGGCTTGTTAGGCTGCTTCGGCCTCTTGCAATTTCTCCGGCGGTCTCTCATCCCGCAGCTATTTGGGCTTCCTCCTCGGCAGATATGTATCTTAATCTCTTTGCTTGGAGGGTTGGAATTTTAAGCTTCGTTTGCCCTTGCCTTCTTGGACTGGTGGTGGAATAGGAGCCTCTTCTTCTTCGAGTCCTCCACCGCTTTGTTCGGCGTACTCAACAACCTCCTTAATAATGTCTTTGGGAGTCCGGGTTGCACGAGTAGTCTGGCTGGGGTCTTGAGCCACTTGGGCCGGTTTCAGTGTGCTCGCGGCGAAACACCACAGGCCTCACCCCTTCCGAGGCCCGAGTTTGAGGTAGCTTCTCGGTGCTCTTCTTTCCTTCCCTTTTTCCTTCACTTTCCCCCCTTTTTAGCATCATCAATGAGCACCGGGGTAGGGACTAGGACTAACTTCTTCGGACTTTTTGTAGGAGGTTGACGGCTCGTCAAGACGATCGTGGAGCTTAGTCGAGCCTCATGCAGCTCGTTCCTCTCCATGGTAAGGTTTTCCTTGTCTTGCTTGTGAGAGAGATCAGTGCTTCCTTGAAGTCTTTCGGCTTCTCGGTGATCTTGTCTTCCAAGGCGGTTGGATAATCTCAAGTCTTTGTTCAGGTGGCCTCGGATTGTTCGGTGATAGCGTCGGTATGAGCTGCTTTAGAAGCCAAAAACTCATCTAGTAGCTTGGCTTGGCTCTCTCGAAAGATCTTGAGTTGAGCTTCGAATTTGACTTCGTCTGCTTGAGCCAACGCCGAAATAAGCGCGGAAACATCGAGGGCGGGCGATGAAGAGACGGAAGACTTCAACCCCCGAAGTTCTTTAGTCGTGGCTTGAGCCGTCTGCTTCCATGTCCTATGGATAGCCTTCGCAAGATCTCGATTTTTGATCCCTTGGGCGGTTAAGGCTTTTGCCGTGATCGAGATCTCTTTGCGGTCCGGCTGGGCGTCGCTCGAAAGTCGGTTGCAACAGAGGCGAGCGGGCTCTGCGGAGGACGAAGCACCGGCCTTGGACTTCTCGGGACCAAGGATGCGAGAGGTGGAGCGTTTCGGTATGGGTATCCTTGTCGCTGGATGTCCCTCATCGGGCTTTCCGGGGGCTCGAATCACTAGGTGGGTCGTCATGGTCGACCCGTCGAGGGTCTTTGGGCCGGAGGCGTGCTTTGTCGATCATGAATCATGGCGGCCATTGCACCCTCGGGATTGTCCATTGAGCTGAGGTCTTCGGGCTACGAATAGCTTTATCTCCTCTCTCGTCTCAATTCCTTTTCATGCAGTTGCTGTGGGAGTAGTGGAGGACAAGGCGGCGCTAGAGCGAGGCCACTCCTGATGTCGCGGCAACATGTGGAGCCTTCTTGTCTTGGCGATGAGCAACGAGGTGCAGTAGTCGGCAAGCTCCGGAACTAGTTGCGGGAATTTCTCGGGATGCTCTCGGATATAATCACTGAAGCTTCCATCCGATTGATTCACCTTTAGATGCGATCTCGAGACTCCAAGTCTATGTGTGAAGTAAATCGCTCTTCGGTTGGAGGTGCTGGGCGAGTGGAGGGACGAAGGGTGGGGTCTAGGCGCCGAATATCTGCGCTACGAGCTTGAAGCATCCCCTTGGTCCCTTTCGATTGGAAACAATCTTTTTCGCCGGCCGAGTCTTCTCGAAGACTCGGACTCATCAACCAGTGCATGGGGTTGAGTAGTCTTCTCGGGAGCCTGTTCGGCGGGCACTTGTGGAACCTCCTCGAGTGCTGGCACCTCGGCGGCTTTCTTCGATTTCTTTGCTGGTGCACTTAGGAGTTTTAGCGGGAGGGGTTCTTTTCTTTGTAGGCGTAGCTCTTTGAGACTTTGATTTCGGAGAGACTGCTTGAGGGTCTCGACCACTATCTGTCTGAAGCTTTGTCTTGTTGTGAAATCCGACCTTCTTCACATTGAAGTACTCCTTGTCACTTTGTAGGTGATAGGCTCGGATCCACATAAATCTTCGATCATGATGGACGGTTTGAGTCCATACAGCAATTTGCCCTTTGCGCTCAGCGTGTTCGATGCTTTGTCGAACTTAGCGGCTGAGCCATGAATTCTCGGAGAAAGAACTCCGTCCAATTTATCTGGGCTCGGTCGTATATGGCCATCATCATCGAATCTTAGGCCCCGACACTTGGTGAATCGACCACCTTGGCTTGTCGGTGCACTGCGTCACTATATAGGCAAGTGCCCTGACGGCGAGGCAACATGCTTTGTTCTTCGGGCTTGACTACGAATGTAGTGGGCTTTCCACGAGGAAGACGGTAAGGTATTCATCAACTCGGTCGTCTCTGTACCCGATCATACTGGGTCCACCGGAGGGGCGAGATCAAAACTCCGCTTCAAGGCGTCCTTGATGGACATCTGCTTTAGCTCCATAGTGGCGTTTTGGATAGAATGGGCAACGAATCTCGCCACTATATCTTCGGGCACATCGTGTCAGAATTCAAATCTGATTCGCAACTTTGTCTCGGGAGGAAGAACGAAGGCCTCCTAGAGCGAAATTTCTCCAGATCTGACTCGCGGGAGCGAGAAGATTTCATCCATATACTCCAGGATCGCATGAATAGAAATCCATGGTGGGTTCAAACCACACGCGATCCTTCTCCCGAGAATATTCTGCATATCGTTCGGAGATATCATAGAGATATTGGTTTCCGCCATTGTACACGTGACAAGAAATGAATCGGTAATGTTTTTGGATAGAAGCAGTCTTTGTCAACGATGCAATCTTGAAACATATAACAAATACATTAACGAGATATAAGCATACCAATGGATAAAATTTGAGATAAGATTGAGAGTGTAATTGCAAGTAAGGATTGCGAATGCGGATCTCGGATTTTTCGGAATTTGAAAGTTATGAAGTATGCTAATGGCGGTTCTTAAGATTTGATCGAATATATATCAACTATGAAGGTGAACGGTTTTCGATCGAAGGGATTGAATGTAAACTTGCTTTATGATATGGACGGTTAAGATTAGAAGTTAAAAAATAGGCAATGATCACAAAAGGCACCTAGTCAAAGCCGGTTGTAAAATAGCCTAAGTAGTAAGCTTGTGAAAAGACATGCATTAAATGCGTGCGAGTTCGAAGAGTTGTGCATAGAATGTCGTGTATTAAATGTAATCGTTATCAATAAATGACAAACTAAGAGATATTTAAATCATGCTGAATCTACATAATAAATGCTTATCATTGTTGCATTAGATACTAGTGGAGATACGCATGACACAGTCGGTGAACATAGTAGTCGGTGATACCTCGTGTAGATGGTTTTACGAATCTCTACGTCTGGAACTTACTTCGATGCGAGAGTGATCATTCCCCCTCTTGGAATGTTCCTCTCCACAAACCTTATTCGGCCCGGGGTCGGTAGGGTCAGCAGACCTAGCTCTGCGAAAGTTCTGCGAATGCGGATTCGGCTAGAGGCTTGGTCGGTATATCGGCCCTTTGTTTGTCGGTATGGATCTTTTCCATTCGATATCCTTCTTTTCGACATGGTCACGAAT
The DNA here is from genome assembly GCA_028984105.1 of Lavandula angustifolia. NCBI lineage: Eukaryota > Viridiplantae > Streptophyta > Magnoliopsida > Lamiales > Lamiaceae > Lavandula > Lavandula angustifolia. Next base: position 13,146,364 of record CM054818.1, on the reverse strand, counting down.
GAAGTGATGTCGATGTCCACGTGCTTGCATCTTGTGTGAAGAACGGGATTACGAGTGATTGCAATAGCACGGTACTTGCTCGCGAGAAGATCGGCACTTCATTCCAAATGGCGTCATAGTCTCTCATTTCTTGTCTCGACCAAAGGATTTGGGCGCAACAACTTCTAGCAGCCATGTATTCGGCCAGTAGTCGACGTGGCCCTGAGTCTTGTTTCTTTGAAAACCATGAGATCGGCTTCGCCAGGAGCCGACACGTTCACGAGAGTTGATTTTCGGTCTATTCTACATCCCTGCATGGTCGGCATCGGAATAACCCCGGTTAGTTCAATATTATCATCAGTGGATACCATAAACCCATGTCGGGTGTTCCTCGTAGATAGCGGAGAATCTTCTTTCTTTGAGTCCATATGACTGCGCTTGGGATTCGCACGAAATCGAGCACGACACCTACGGCATAAGTTATGTCGGGGCAGTAGTTTGTTAGATATAATAAAGAACCAATTATAGCACGGTATTCGGTTTGGTCTACGGCCTCCCTCTTTATCAAGATCTATCTTCATATTCGTGTTCATCGGGATCTTGATTGATTTGCGGATGTGCGGCCGAATCTTTTGATGAGGTCTCGAGTGTATTTGCCTTGGTTGATGAACGTTCCCTTTTGAGTTGCTTGACTTGAAAACCAAGGAAGTAGTTCATTTCACCCATCATCGACATCTCGAACTTATCCTTCATCATCTTTTCAAATTGCGGCACATGATGACATTCTTCGAACCGAAGATAATGTAATCCACGTAGATCTGCACAAGTAATAAGTCTTCTTCCGGTCGAATGCTGAATAGAGTGCGGTCTCATGTGCCTTTACGAAAACCTTTACGAAGAAGAAACTCGAGACGGGTATCGTACCAAGCCACAGGTGCTTGTTTTAACCCGTATAGAGCCTTTACGAGTCTATATACTTGATGTCCCTATTTGAAAGCCGGGCGTTTGTTCCATTATAGACTTCTTCTTTCAGCACGCCATTCGAGGAACGCAGACTTCACATCCATTTGATAAACTCCGAATCTTTGATGTGTTGCGTAGGCTAGGAATAGTTTAATTGCCTCCACGTCTTGCAGCCCGAGCGAACGTCTCATCGAAATCTATCCCTTCGGCAGCGGTAGCCTTTAGCCACGAGTGCTTGCTTTGTTCCTTACTATAACGTTGTTTTCATCTCGCTTGTTTTTGAAGACCCGTTTGGTTCCGATGACATGTTGATGCCGGGTCGTCTACAAGCTCCATACTTCGTTTCTTGTGAACGATTGACTCTTCTCGCATAGCAATAATCCAGTCGGCATTTTTAAGTGTATCCTCAATATTCTGAGGCTCTTGGTAGAACAAGAAGCGGGGAAAATAATGCGCTTTCTCCTTGACGATCTGGATCTTGTCTTGACATGTGTTTGAAGGATCTCAATTATAAGATCGACGAGTGTGAGCATCTAGCCACGATCTACGATGTTTTAACTCTTCATCCCGAAATTTGTTCAACACATATAGTAGGTGAGTTAGGCATTTTAATTGTACTATTCGCGAGATTGAAGTAATTCGGTAACAAGAGTGTGATCTCCGAGTCACCGGGTTCGGGGGCATTCGGCTCGGGAACATTACTAGACATTCCCCACTGAGTTGTTATTCTCGGTAGTGTTGGTCTCGCATTACCTCTCACGGTTTCCTCATCGACCCGAGTTACACGGGATTGATTACGTTCGGGAGAATCAATCTTCTCGGCTACTTGCTCAGTGGTTGAGATTCGATAGATTTGTCTTCGGTTTCTTCGTCCGAATCATCATCCCAACATAAGTTGGATCTTTTTGAGATTTGTCTTTTAAGCTTAGATCCTGTAGCTTGCTTCGATGTCCTCGGATTCAGAATTTGAGTTATTGCTCCTCGCTTCGTTAGCAAACTCGTTAAAAACAACATTGGGGCTTTCCTCCACGCAAAGAGTCCGATAGTTGAATACTCAAAGCTTTCTTCGACCGAGAGTATCCTAAGAATACTCCACTGATCGACTTGCTATCAAAAGTCTTGACTGATCTTTCCCATTATTGTGGATAAAGCATGAACAACCAAAAATATGGAAATAAGATAGAGAAGGCTTCTGTCGTTCCATAGGTTCAATATGGTGTTCTCTTATCTTCGCTTTGTCGTAGAGATCTATTTCGAGTATAACATGCGTATCGGTAGCTTACGCCCGGAATTTGGTTGGGAGTCCTGAGTGCCCGGTAGAGTCCTAGTTGCCTCTTTTAGAGTTCCATTCTTTCGTTCAGCCAACTCCATTCTGCTTGAGGTGTGCGTGCAGTGAAGTCTCATGCTCTATTCCTTACGCTTTGCGAGAACTCCTTTACCATGGAATTAAGGAACTCGGTTCATCCCATACGAACGTATTTTTCTGATCTTGGTGTTCTTTTCGACAATTGAGCTTTTCGAAGTGTTGGTAACTCTGTTTTGACGTCGAGACTTGTTGGCAATGAATATGACCCATGTGTAGCGCGAGTAGTCATCTATGACCACTAATGCATATTTTTTCGCCTCGATCGTCACCGGGGGAGACTGGACCGAACAAATCCGTATGTAGCGGTGAAGAATTCCATTCGTGGAAGGCGATGGAAGCGGAGGATTTTGATTCCTTGTTTGCTTTCCCTCGTGGACATGCTTCCCTGTCCGAGTGTCTTTGCTTTGAATACTTCATTCGGCGGTCCCCTTGCTAGAGTGTTTCTTGCAAGCTTGTTGAGCGTCTTAAAGTTGAGATGGTGAGTCTTACGTGCCATAGCCACCCCGTGCGGTTGTCATTCTTCGCCAATAAGCGAAAGCCGGGTTGGTGAGTTCCGGTCGGCAACATATATGTTCTTTACTGCTCGCGAACTACTGCTAGTTTTCCTCGTGGATTTATCAATAACATCCACAGAAACCAGCGTCACAAAATCACTCTTTTTGAGTTATCACAAAATTGACTAACGAGAGAGAAGATTATCTTTGAAGTCCTTCAACATATGATACTCTTGGAACTTTGGCGATTCCTATCTTTGAGTGTCCCATATCCTCTCGTGTAGCCTTTGGCATTATCTCCCAAACTCAATTCTGGGTCCTTCTTCGGTGATATAATTCTTCGCTAGACTCCTTTGGTATGTCATGTGTCTTGAGCATCCGCTTCCACATACCATGGGTCTTTACGCACCTTTCTGCAAAATAGAATTATATTCGGGTACCCTTTATTTTTGATTTTGGGTCCTTAGATGTTAGTTTTCATAACCCCAATCTGTCTAACAACCTGGTGGTTTCGGACATTTTCTTTCCACTAGAGTCAACATATCGACCCACGGTATGGTCAAAGGTGACTTCGAGGCTTCGAGGTTCGGGAGTCTGATCTTCGAGTTGGTGGGCTCGCTGACCTTAGCCTTCTCGTGTGGCTTTCCTTTTCTTCGACATTTGGAGCCTCTTCGACTATAGGTTCATAATAGTATGACCCATCCCGAGGTTGGATGTGTCGGCTTTGGAGGTCCATCTTGATCTGCCAATTTTAATTTCTTTGGTTCCCCACTGTACTGTCTTGGGGTTTTCTTGGCAAGTGATCTTCTTGTCGAGAATCTTGACGTGTGGGATGAGGTGCTTTCATCTTGTTTGTTCTTTGCTAGGGGTTCAGTATATTTGCGTTCATAGTCTCCCCTCGAACAAATCTATCGGCAAGCCGTACTCGAGTGTCTTGGGGCGGATGTGGAAGCTCCCTGGCTGAATCAAGTCCTTCCTTGCGGTGCTTTGACTTATTGCATGCTAGCATAGCCTCTAATTTCTTTTCGGCACCCATGTACCTCTCGGTCATCAAGCTCCTCCGGACATCATCACTCTTCTTCGGTGTGTCGTGCTCGGTCTCAAGTCCCGACATTTCTTGCTTTAGCAGACTTAGTTCGATATCTTTACGGAGTCAAGTCATTGGTCAAAACTGAAATCCGATCTTCTTGATCTTTGAGACTTGGCCATCGGGAGAGTTTATTTCCTCCACGAGTCTCAACACAAGTCCTTCGGCCTCGGTAGCGACGACTCTCTCGAGAAAGTCTCGATTTTCTACTTTCGGGGTATCCAACTCCTGAAGAGTCTTTGCTTGAGCCTGCGGACTCATCCGAATTTGTTCGTCGAGAAGTTCTTCGTATGCGGTTGCGACGTCTAAATTCTCATCTGCACCTGAAATAGTGTCGTGTGTGCGAGTGTGAAGAGAAGTTAAGTGGTTCATGAGAATTTACCTCATCCTCTTCGCCTACCATCATGCACTTTTCAGGTTGATTCTTGACTTCAAGCTCTAAGGCCGTGAAAATTTGCTTCATCGTCAGATGAATCCATAAAAGAGTCGACCTCTTCGAGTCGTGCGAGATTTCCCCGGCTATGTAGGATTGTCTTCTTTTAGGGCGAATTTCTCTCTCCTTGCCTTACGTGCTGCGCGTTCGGCTCAACTGCGAGCTCCGGACAATCATGCGATAATGTCCGGCTTCTTGCGGTTGTAACAGCGATGACTCTTTCTTCTTTGCTTTCGCTATTCTTTGATGGTTACGAGTCATCTTTCTTTCTGCATTCGAGAAGATTGTGAGTCGAGGAGTGTGTTTCGACATATAATTTGACTTACCTTCGTTTCCGATGAGGCTTTAGTCGCTTTGCGTCGCTCCTCCTTCCGATACTTTACGGCGAGCCAGCGCATACTTACAGCGAGACTTCCTTCTTATAGATCATTGAGTGAAGGTTCGGTCTTACTCTGTCGTTTTGCTCGTTCTTTGGAGATGCTTGGTCTTGCGATGCTTTGAAAGCATGGTCGATTTTGTGTCGGCTTGACTCTCTGCTTTCTTTGAGGTGCGTCGAACTCAAACTCCTCTCACTTTGTAGTTACGAAAAGATATGGTCGGGAGACACATCATCTAAGTCGGAATGTCGCAATAGAGTGGCAAAAGGTGTCCAGTCGTCCGATCGCGGTGCCCTCGGAGAATCTTCGATTCATCTCTACGTTGCTGAATGTCTTTCCCGGCCATTGATAGAGTTCATCGGGATTGGTAAATCGACGTTCGAATCTTCGATTTTGTCACCGAGGCATGAGAGACAAGCTTTCCAGCTTTTGGAGTTCCAGTGCTAATTTGTTGGCTTTAATCTTCGAGTCCCTCGACTCGGTAAGCGCAAGAGCATCCCGAGTTCTTTAGCTAGTCTTGCATTCCCGAACCACCGCCAAGATAAGAATCACTAAGAGTGGTCGTATGGCGTTTCCGGCAACACGGTCTAAGTTGTGAAGCTTCTTCTCCTCGGGAGTGAAGAGACTTAAATGGCTTTGGGAATCTTCTTCTCGGTCACCATTCCTCCTCCTTGAGCTTGGTCTCAGTCGCGACCACTCCATCAATCATAGGAGCGATAGGTCACATCTTCAGCACTTGCATGTCATACTCTAGTCATAGGAGGGATGTCGATGTGCTTCCATTCGACTCGCCATACTCCATAATTCTCCACCGAGAACATGGGTACCATCCTTATACTTGACATATCCGCCCATGAAGAGTATAGATATGAATGTAGAGGGATATGCAGTGAAACGTTTTCCCTCGGATCCGTTCGAATAGACCAGTCTCAAAGATAACAAGAGTCAAAGAACTCCTGCTCGATACCAATTGTTGGTCCCGAGTGTACGGTCAGTGTAGAGGGGGTGAATACACTGATTCGATTTCTCAATTTCGAACTCAGAGCAGTCCTATTCAGGGATGGTGTGCGCCAGCTTATTCGGCGAGCAGACAAGCTAACTTGCAATCGAGTTAAAGTTGTAAAGAGTATCCGGCTCGGGCGAGATGCGCTAGCCGGGCCGGTGAATCGGTATCGTTCGGTGAGAGTTCGGTGTGCGGAATTGTGTAAAGCCCAAATCAATTTTTTGTGAGAAAACGCGTTTTGGAGTGCCGGTTCGGTAGATTTAAAGTTCGAGTATCTTTGAGACAAGTTGATTGATTTAAATATGATGTTCGGTATGAATAGTAAAATCAATGTGCAACGCTTATTAGAAAGCAATAGAGAGACACAGGATTTTTAAAGTGGTTCGGATATCGCTCCAAATCCTACGTCCATTGTCCAGAATGATCGGAGTTTATTTATTATCTGAGTTAGTCTCGGTCGGCTTCACACCTTGGCCAAAGCCGCGTCTTGGTTTTTTTTTTTAGATCGATCCAAGTCTCGGTTTACAACACTATCAAACTTAAAGTGTTGACAAACTTCTCCAGCTGAAGGAGTCCTTATACAGTAAGGGATTGGGTTCAAATGTGAACTCCTTGTCTAAGCTTATGGATATAACAAGTGAGCTTAGGGTTAGAGGGATAAGGAACGAGAATGTAGCTATCTAGAGCGACAATTTAGCCGAGGATTTAGCTATAGGTTCGTGTCAATCGCTTGGATGCTAGAAGCTTGGGTGTCGGTTCAGCCTTGGTTCCTTTTGAGTCGGATGTAGTCTTTGAGGGAGATAACTCGGTTGTTTCTTGCGAGGGACTTAGTCGTTAATTCCAGCTCGTTTGAATGCTTTCTCGTGTTCTAGGCGCCGCATTCTCTTTTAAATCTTGAATGATCCCTCTATTTATAGAGCAGAGATTGAAACAGATCCGTTGGAGAGCATCTTCTCTCTCTCTCTCTTTTTGGTAGCAAAAACGGCTCTTTTGGTGTAGGTGTAACGGTTCAGTACTTTCCTACCTTTTTGGGGTAAAAGGTTGATTATACGGCTTTAAGCAGTGAGAAGACACGTGTATGTTTGTCATTCGTTAGGTGAATGAAGGGTTGAGACAAAGACAAACTTCGAGACGCATCAAGCCGACTTCTTCCTCGCATACGATACGTCGATTCTCTTTCAAAAGATTCTGATGTACCCTGCCACTATCCGCTAATAGTCCGACTCTGTATTCAGATAGACTCCGAGATAAGTCTATCAAGATCAGCCTCGAAGTTCAGCCGAACTACTCCTCGCCGAGTTCGGGCCTCAACCGACTCGCATAACGCTTCCCGCCGAGTCCAATATCATCGAAGGCCGCATATCCGCTCCCGCCGAGTCCAAGATC